>OX463758.1:69204842-69804842 GCA_949824845.1 Rhingia rostrata
CAAGAACACCGCTCGCAAGAATATCTGAAAAGGAGAGATCGATTTGAAATTTTTTTTATACCAACAAGGGGAAGATCTAACAATATAGAAACTATCCCCAATCTGTGTGGTGAAAACACAGTTTCAAAAGCGAAGTTAGGGTCCAGAGAAGAGCATCTTCTAAAATCTGTTGGAAAATAAACTCCTGAATGGAATTCTGCTGAACGAGAACGAGATTAACCAAGTGCACGATTTGGGATACAGCATACAATTAGAGTGTAGCCTCATGGTCGTGTTTTCGACATACTCGACGATCACAAGGATGAGGCCATACATTTTGCAGTCGGTTTTAACAATACTCGTTGGAAATTTTGTACCCGGAAACTATTACTGACTGAAAACAGGTTCATATTTCCCCAACAGGAATTCATAAAATCAAAGGGTAACTAAGAAACGACCTTTGGAATTTCCCAAAATCAAACACTGAACCACTTGAGAAGCGTGTAAAATGATGAGCCACTAAGGTGGAGGCCACATGCTGGGCTACGTAAAGTTCAAAAGTTTACGATTGAAGTATTTAAGGCCAACAATAATTTTCCTCCATGGCAAGCTTTTGACAAGGATTGGCATAGAGGCCTTCAATGCAAATTAGGACAAGTTTTGTCTGGAAAATTATATACTGCCCTTGCGAGGTATCCGTCGGAGCGGACCATTTTCCGCAACACATACTTCGTCGGAGGTTCAGATTCCATTCGAGGTATGTATCATCGGAGAAAAATCACTTCACTACAATTCGTAAATTGACAACCTGTATGTTGTCTAGGAATTGTCGAATATGTCGAAGCAGCTTGTCTGCTTCTTTCCCTTTTGCTACTGCTAGCAACCAAGTTGGACAGTAGACAAATTGGCCGATAGGAAGATGGTTCTCCCAGAGGGTTTGTTCACTTTTGATAGCAGGACCAAATGCGGATATTACTGCCACCCTGGAAATACAAAAGTAAAATATAAATTTTTGGCGCAAAAGGCTCGTTAGTACCCAGGGCCGAGCTTTCTCACAACCATTCATGTGTGCGAGTGTACTTCCTGCATTATGTCGGGAACTCTTGTTTTATGCCGACTCCGAACGGCGAAGAAGAGATAAGCTATTGTTCACAATTGATACTACTCGGATGATTTTTAGATCATCACGAGAGGCGGGGCCAGTGAAAAATAAGTTAGGTGTTGCTACGGCCGGGAATCGAACCCAGACAGGCGCGGCAGTTCATCGCAGTAACCATCGCGTCTTTGAGCCCGTCCGCAGTAGGTAGTATATGAAATATTCAACTGGCAACTGATCTTCTGTTGGACAACCAGTTTGCGATATTACTGCAAAGTACTCATTTTCGCTGTGAACTCATCTTTCTCCTTCGATGGCATCGACAGTTGATCGCGATTTTCTGAAGCCAAACTGGTGGTCTGTGAGACCTCCTTTCTATTTTGCTACTGCTAGTAACCAAGTTGTCTAATAGACATATTGGACGATGGACGATGGTTCTCCTAATGGGTTTTTGATAGCAGGACCAAATGCAGACTTTACTGCCACCCTGGAAATACAATGGAGTTCAGGATGATGAAAAACTATGACATTTTGTAGTGTCCGTGTAATAGGGAGTATAATCAGCTACTACTTGCTTGCTTGTTTGTAATATGCAACAAACGTGCGCAAGAACTCTCATTCTTCGATGAAATCGGCGAAATAATTCGCAAACAAGACAAAATTCACAAAAACTAGCCTTATATGTGCTTACGGTCAAAGGAGGAGAAAAATGGCATCACTAAGGGCTGTTTGTATAAGCTCCTGGACATCACATAAGATCTGAATTATGATGTTAAAATGGCGATGGTTGATGTTAATGCTACATAGAATGAGTTCATATCCTTAGCAGACTTATTAGAAAACGCAGTCTACACAATACTGCGTCTGGTAATGGACATAGCCTGCCACTTAGGTTAGCATATTTCCTTTCTCACCGTAACATCCATAAGGCAGCCATGTTGCCTCAGGATGACAAAGCGCACCCAGTGCATGTATTGGCCGTGTTCCGGGTTTTAGATTTTCCAAGTTAACTCTGCCGATGCACTGTTTTCATTGGTCAATCGACCATGTCACGTGACTAAAAATGCTCGATCGAACAATGAGAATAGAGCATCGGCAAAGTTAACTTCGTAAAACTAAAATCCGGAGCACGGCCATTGTCCGAACATTCTCACCGGCTGACATCGAATCTGACTACATATTTGCATATTGTTCGAAGGCAAGGACGCGGATATATAGCACGCCACTACAACTGTTAAAAACTATAAGAAAATAAAATGTGGAAAGACTGTAATCGCAATAGATTTATCGATCTTTTATACCGCTATAAGCTATTAGATCAGCCGCAAATAATTTATTGGGATTTTCCCTTTTAACAGACGGAAATGACTAGCTTGACGCTCGCTCATTTGTTGACGCTCGAAGGCGAAAGTAGCAACGCTATTGGTGGGAAGATGACTTTCGCAAGGGGATGACCAGTGAAAAAAAAAACGTATGTGTTGGCACTTTCGGGACTCGAACCAGAGATACCTTGCTTCATAGTCCCATGCACTAACCGCTTGGCCACTCCTTGATTCGCAGTCGATGCTAGTTATACAAAAGAACAATTTCTGCAGGCTGTTAACGGCGATAAATATTAACAACCGCAGGGACTAGACTGTTATGTTTCTGAGAATATGGGGAAAAACTATCGAATCAACATTAGGAGCACAATATTTATAATCGTGCTTCTTGGCACCTTTTAGACTCCTTCCTCTGGTGTTATGCAAAGCTCAGCTCACCTCCATTTATGGCAAATGCAGTCGAATCTCTCAAAATTCATATAAAATTGGAGTAAGAGTGGTCATTCAAATGAAAATTGTCCATGTCCATAGGTAAATAGTAACAGAATGCAACACATTTGCAACATGAAACAATCCAATCAATTGCTACATGAGCTATGTCGTCGAGGACAAAATCCGCATTAACAAAATTGGATTTCACGGTATCACATACTTTCCAAGTTGATTCTTAGTAGCCTAACAAAGGTAATCATTGAACACTGACACCACAAGCGGTGTCAGCTTTTTTTTATATTATTTGTAACAGAAGAGTTCATTACCAAGGTTGGTTAATACAATGCAAACGTCTCATAGTTTTTCTGTATGCATTTCAATTTCATGTTTTAATATCGCTGAAGAGCACGTATCTGACTGACGCACGCACAGTACATTGAATTCAAGACAAGTATGCGTAGTTTATGGATCAGAGTCTATATTCAGCTTGTTTCTACCAATCAAATATTTGTATAGGCGTTATCAACGGGAAATCATATCTGGATTCCTTTTGGTCCTCCTGATGGTTATTCAGTTTATTATTTTAAAGCTGTGGCTAGATAAACCTTGATTTGATGCCCCTTTTTCCAACAAGCGTCATACTGCGATTGGATGTTGTAGAGCGAGGAGGAACCATGATCGCCTTAAATTTGACATCGCAAAGTCGTTTTAGCTTTGACTGCTCATTATTTATCAATTATTTTACCTCGAAGTGGTATCAAACTACTCGATTTGACTTGCGCGTGCCGCCAATACTTTAAAAAGTCAGTGCAGAATGACTGACACGTAATATCCGGCCTGGTGTCCTTAGGTGAGGGATGGTCAATACTGGTTGGAAATTGTGCTTTCTGAACGAATAGTTCACCCCGTTTACGTAAAATCACAGTAAAATCACAAAGCAACTAAAAGCCGCTACAATTCAGACATTACTGCCAACCAGAAAATACAATGGGATGGCCGGGCAAAAAGGGGATGAAAAACTGTAACATCTACTATGGTCCGTGTCATAGTGGACAGAAACAGATTTGCTATAATTGCTATAATTTAAGGCTTAGCTGCAGGTGGAGACGAGAGCTGCCATTGAGCTCCATAGGCAAAGAAGAAGAGAGGAGCAAGAAAAGCGTGCGATCGGTGCCACACCAGGAACGATGTTCGCAAGTTTAACTAAAATTTAAAATGTCAAAACAAATATTATAAAGTCATACAGATGATGCACTGCATACAAGAAAAATTGTTCTGTGGCGGGTCGTACTGGCACAGCCCGCCATGTATTTGGATCTCGTTTCTAATGTGTGCACATGCACACCGCTCGCCAGTACCATGAAGTTGGTGAGCAAAAGTTTCTTTTTTTTGCTCTCAATGCGTCAGATGTATGGCTTTATAATCTTTGGTCAAAGCAAAGGATACAAGGCTCAAACAGAATCCTGCCGAAATGAACAAGGAAATATCGTAGTTGTGGCACAATCGATGCCACTGCAGACTGTTAAACGGCGATGACGATAAACATTACGCTATTATGCAGAACGAACCATTCAATATTGGCAACGACACCGAAAACTGCATACCACCCGACCTGAGTGAAGTGAGGATAGCAATATCTAAACTGAAGCTTAATAAGGCTGCCGGAAATGACGGCCTTCCCGCTGAGCTTTATAAAGTCAGCGGTGATGACATGGTAAGTAACATTCATTAACATAAACCAAATTTTGTGTGAATGTAACCCCAGCATCGTTTTCCCGATCGAAAAAACGGAGACCCGCCGAACATCGCCAACTACAGAGGCATAACCCTTATCAACAAGATCCAACCGTTTACCAACAACCTGATCGGCCCTTATCAGTGTGGTTTTAAGCGAGGAAAGTCCACAACTGATCAAATCTTTACACTTTGACAGATCCTGGATAAAGTCCAATTTCAAAGCGATACCCACTATCTATTCATCGATTTTACAGCCGCATAGGACAAAGCCATTTCACGTACCACCCAAACTCGTCGGCTTGTGCAAGAGGCAAAGTCCTCACCGACACATTCGATGCCAAAAAGGGACTTGGGCAAGGCGATGCATTGTCATGTGACTTCCTTAATCTGATTCTCCCGAGCCAACACCAGAGGAACAATATTCCATAAATCGGTGTAAATACTGGCATGCCCCGAAGATATTAAAATCATTGATGGGATCCACGTGATTTCACAGTCACGTTTGCTGGCGTAGAGAAGGAAGCGGCAAAAGCAGGATAAGCTGGTATATGCGTTCTGAAGTATATGCGTTTAACACAAAAGGACACACAATGTCAACGAATTGGACAGAACATCACCATTTACTAATATAACTTTGAGGTAGTACGGGACTCTGGCTACCTCGGCTTCGATATTAACTCGAAAAATTACTGTTTCCAACCGCTATTTCTCCATGCAAATAAGGCAATTAAGTAGTAAAGCCATCACTCTAACTACTAACCAGATCGTATAAAAGACCCTGAGCATCCCAGTCCTGTTCTATGGCGATGAAGCATGGACCGTATCAAAAACGGATGAAGAAATCCTTGGTTGCTTTTTTGTGAGAAGGTCTTGACGGGCTTTGGACATTCAACCAGGAACTGTAAGAGTTGTACAGCGACATACCTCAGCCAAAAAAAAATCCTATTCGGACGTTTAAGATGGCTGGAACATGTAGCGCGAATGGGCATCAAAAATCTGGCTCGCAAATTCTTTGCTTCCCAGCCAAAGGTCGGACGCAGTTCAGAAAGACATCGCCTTAAGTGGCGAGCATATGTAGAAACCGACCTCAACCACTTGAGGGAGTTAGCTAAGGACCGGGCTAATTGCAGAGGCATGTTAATTGAGGCATTCCGAAATGTGGCGCCAATTAAGTATATAAGGAGCTTAAGGAAGTCTGGGCATTTCGCTTCGTTTTTAGCGACTTCTAATATTTGGTCGTTGCATGGAAAATCGTTACTACCACACGTACTGAGCATAGAACGAATGGCAAGTGCCATTCATGGAAATCGGCTGCAGATTTTGGTTTCGCTGTGATGACATAAGACAGCATTGCGTTTCGGAAGCATCAAATTCAAGTCTATTGGACTTATCCCATTTCATTACGTTGTCGAGCTCGGAATGTACATATTTTGCAGTCCATGACCGGATTGATTGGTTATACTTTTCATTGAGATATGACATCAAATCACCAGTGGCCCTGTTATTAGGAAAGACATAGTGCGGTAGTTGGAGTAAGAAGATTCGCCTATTTTAAGTCGTTTTCCATCTACCCGGGAAGAACCATGCTGAATAGGAGAGATGGAAAAGCTTACGCAGTGGTTGCCAGTGTCGAAGAAGACATTTACAAAATTATGGGTGGGATGACATCAGGGCCAAATGATTTGTGAATGTAAGGATTAACTAATACCCTTGCGAACATAGTAGAAATCTAGAACTCTTTCCAAGATATGCAATCTCAAGAGCAGCGCATCCCAATTAATATCATGTAGTCTTTCAAAGTCTAAAATTTAATTCAATAATGAAAAATCCCAATCAGTAAATGATAAAAAAATGTTTAAAATATTTAAAAACGTTTCAAATTGCCGCGTGGCCTGCACCGCACACAACTAAGCATCCTCGCTGTTTAATTTTGTGATCACAGTGCGCACCTTCTTGATGACGTCCTTCATCTTCCTATAAGTACCCGTGGAATCGGGAAGATTCTCGAAATTAATCACGTCACTGACGCCCACTTTAAAATTATCTCCGCACGGCAGCTTGTCGAAAGGAGAGAACTGTAGCACAGGTGTCCCCAGGACTGACTCCATTGCGCTAGCCATTGATTTGTTCGGAGTCTGGGGTTGTGGAGTTTTACAGATATGGGAATCCTCTTTCTCGATTAGTGGCACAGCTGGATTGGGTGTTGAACTGTTCGTCCTCTCCTCGAGTTCAATTACATCGTCTATTAGGGAGTCGTCATTGTCAGAGATCAGAGTGACATTGGATTCGAGTTCCATTTGAAGTCGCCTTTGTCGTGCTACGAGATCTTCAAGGCTGGGAGACGGCGAACGTATTGGTGTTGATGGAGACGCCTGCTCTGGGGGAGGTCGGGGCGGGGGTGATGGTTCTTTCGGTGGTGTGGATGGTGGTGGCGGACGTGTAAACTCTACTTTGGTGGTGGAAATATTGTCTTCAGTCTCAATTTCCATTTCGGAGTTGTCCATGAGGGGTTTCTTGATAGAATCTGCTTCGACAAGGTCTTTCATCTTCTTGCGTTTGTAGCCTTTCACCACATTGTCGCCAAGAGTTTTGATGAATTCCTCGCGGAAGTCTTTGGGATTAATTGGTGGAACGTTATGGTGGCGATGATCCTATAAAGGTTGAGGTAAGTAAAGGGAAACCTTTAGTTAGGTTGTAACTTACGTCATAGAAATGTTTTCCAGCGTCGGCATTGAATCCTGGGAATGAAATAATCTTGTTCACATCGTACTTGTGCTTATCATTTTCAACTTGTCCGTCCTCATCTTCTGGATCCCGAACAGTACGACCCTAGAAAAGAAAAGTCCACACGTCACCCACTAGGAAAAAAAAAACATTACCCTTCCTCACCTCAGAATCAAACAATGTAATGCCAGAGTGAGCTACTTTGGCGTCTTCCAGCCATCCCGGGGGGTAGCCCAGCACTCTCATGCGGTAAAAGAAGAACGGCAACTCTCCACTGCGAATGCCCAAGGCCTCCCGTAAGTTTTTACTAACGCTACCGGGCCGCAAATGTGCGAAACGCTGTTCAATGTCCACATGATAGCGCTCGTGCTTGGACGAATGCATTTTCTTGGCTTTGTTGATCTTCGTATTGTTGCGCGGCTTTGGGCACGATCTTAGGTCATGATCTGTTTCGCCGCAGTTAAAGCAGGATTTATTCTGCCTTGGTCGGTGGCACTCGTCTTCGGTTTTCGTCTTTTTCTTCACCGAACTGTCTAAGATTTCTTTTATCGTTCGCTTGTATGAAGGTATCTGCACGGTATTGACTTCTTCCGCCGGCTGGGTATCAACCATAAAAAGTCCGGAGATACCCAGGTCCGGTTCGACTTCGTTCAGTTCACCCTCTTCTTCATTATTTACCACAACCTTAGGATTACGGAATACCTCGATAGCTCCATCGTCTTCAACAATCGAAGTGCCGGGATAATTGTTTAGCATTTCACGTAACTTACTAAGAATCACATCCCTGAATTCATCAAATACCTCCGGAGATTTGAAATTAACCTCAAATATAAAGTTTTCTGGGTCATACTCGGGATGTTCTGTGGAGGTTTCCAAATCTGATTGGGTTGCGTCGATTGTGATTGGCGAGTCTGGAATTGTTATGGAACTTACGTTGCCATCGAGAACCTCACAATCACTATCAACAGTAAGCGTTTCCTGATTCTTCTTGGCTTTGTCTTTGGTGCCCATTTTTTTAGATGGATTTTTCTTTTTAAATTACAAAAATAGTTCTACAAATGAAAACAAACACAACTCTGATGGAAAAGCGACAATGAAAATGTCATAATTAATTTTAAGGGGAAGATCGAAGATGCGCATATGTATCGAGAAGCGAGTGCAAATTACCGTGTCATTTCAGTCTTTGGGTGAAGTTACACTAGAAATGATGATTAAATTGATAACTTGATTGTAATTTAAGGGTGGTTTTCACCGATGCGTAACCAATGGATTGATAGTGAAATTTATTATATTTGGCAAATGGAGTGCCACACAGATTTTTTTTTTCGTGAAGCCTTCTGCGAGTTGATTAGTATAAACTTTAATAAATGAACTTGAGTCGCTCAATAGTGCCGGATGTACACATAAACGGTTGTGACATAAATCTTCAGGATCCTAGCAAGTCTGTTGCGCTAAAAATTTGTATATATGAAACTGAAATCCACTCATTTTAAACCGAAGGCTGTCAATTGTGATGGTGTGATTCTGATAAATTGGTTAGATAACAAAAAATTGATTGCCTTAAGCCTGAAACACACTTGCCGAATTCTCCTTGCAGATGAGATGGAACTGTCACAGCTTTCAATGCAAAACCGTTGATCAAAAAATAATTCGATTTTATAGAGACAATTCTTATAATTTTAATAGACTGTCCATGAAATCGATTAAAAAATAATTCGATTTTATGGATATAATTTTTATTTTTTCAATAGACCGTCGATAAAATCGATTAAAAAATAATTCGATTTTATGGACAGAATTTTTAAATTTTCAATATACCGTCCATAAAATCGATTAAAAAATAATTCGATTTTATGGACAGAATTTTTTTTTTTCAATAGACCGTCCATAAAATCGATTAAAAAATAATTCGATTATATGGACAGAATTTTTAAATTTTCAATATACCGTCCATAAAATCGATTTAAAAATAATTCGATTTTATGGACATAATTTATATATTTTCAATAGACCGTCCATAAAATCGATTAAAAAAAAAATTTGATTTTATGGACATATTAATTAATAAATAATTCGATTTTATGGACATAATTTTTATTTTTTCAATAGACCGTTCATAAAATCGATTAAAAAATAATTCGATTTTATTTACAGAATTGTTTTATTTTCAATAGACCGTCCATAAAATAGATTAAGAAATAATTCGATTTTATGGACAGAATTTTTAAATTTTCAGTATACCGTCCATAAAATCGATTTAAAAATAATTCGATTTTATGGACATAATTTATATATTTTCAATAGACCGTCCATAAAATCGATTCAAAAATACTTCGATTTTATGGACATAATTTTTTTTTTTCAATAGACCGTCCATAAAATCGATTAAAAAATAATTCGATTTTATGGATAGAATTTTAGACCGTCCATAAAATCGATTACAAAATAATTCGATTTTATGGACATAATTTTTTTTTTCAATATACCGTCCATAAAATAGATTTAAAAATAATTAGATTTTATGGACATAATTTTTATTTTTTCAATATACCGTCCATCAAATCGATTAAAAAATAATTCGATTTTATGGACAGAATTGTTTTATTTTCAATAGACCGTCCATAAAATAGATTAAGAAATAATTCGATTTTATGGACAGAATTTTTAAATTTTCAATATACCGTCCATAAAATCGATTTAAAAATAATTCGATTTTATGGACATAATTTATATATTTTCAATAGACCGTCCATAAAATCGATTAAAAAATAATTCGATTTTATGGACATAATTTTTTTTTTCAATAGACCGTCCATAAAATCGATTAAAAAATAATTCGAATTTATGGACAGAATTTTTATTTTTTCAATAGACCGTCCATAAAATCGATTACAAAATAATTCGATTTTATGGACATAATTTTTTTTTTCAATAGAACGTACATAAAATCGATAAAAAAATAATTCGATTTTATGGACAGAATTTTTTTATTTTCAATAGACCGTCCATAAAATCGATTAAGAAATAATTCGATTTTATGGACAGAATTTTTAAATTTTCAATATACCGTCCATAAAATCGATTTAAAAATAATTCGATTTTATGGACATAATTTATATATTTTCAATAGACCGTCCATAAAATCGATTAAAAAATAATTCGATTTTATGGACATAATTTTTTTTTTCAATAGACCGTCCATAAAATCGATTAAAAAATAATTCGATTTTATGGACAGAATTTTTATTTTTTCAATAGACCGTCCATAAAATCGATTAAAAAATAATTCGATTTTATGGACAGAATTTTTAAATTTTCAATAGACCGTCCATAAAATCGATTAAAAAATAATTCGATTTTATGGACAGAATTTTTTTTTCAATAGACCGTCCATAAAATCGATTAAAAAATAATTCGATTTTATGGACAGAATTTTTATTTTTTCAATAGACCGTCCATAAAATCGATTAAGAAATAATTCGATTTTATGGACAGAATTTTTAAATTTTCAATATACCGTCCATAAAATCGATTTAAAAATAATTCGATTTTATGGACATAATTTATATATTTTCAATAGACCGTCCATAAAATCGATTAAAAAATAATTTGATTTTATGGACATATTAATTAATAAATAATTCGATTTTATGGACATAATTTTTATTTTTTCAATAGACCGTTCATAAAATCGATTAAAAAATAATTCGATTTTATGGACAGAATTGTTTTATTTTCAATAGACCGTCCATAAAATAGATTAAGAAATAATTCGATTTTATGGACAGAATTTTTAAATTTTCAGTATACCGTCCATAAAATCGATTTAAAAGTAATTCGATTTTATGGACATAATTTATATATTTTCAATAGACCGTCCATAAAATCGATTCAAAAATACTTCGATTTTATGGACATAATTTTTTTTTTTCAATAGACCGTCCATAAAATCGATTAAAAAATAATTCGATTTTATGGATAGAATTTTAGACCGTCCATAAAATCGATTACAAAATAATTCGATTTTATGGACACAATTTTTTTTTTCAATATACCGTCCATAAAATAGATTTAAAAATAATTAGATTTTATGGACATAATTTTTATTTTTTCAATATACCGTCCATAAAATCGATTACAAAATAATTCGATTTTATGGATAGAATTTTAGACCGTCCATAAAATCGATTACAAAATAATTCGATTTTATGGACACAATTTTTTTTTTCAATATACCGTCCATAAAATAGATTTAAAAATAATTCGATTTTATGGACAGAATTTTTATTTTTTCAATAGACCGTCCATAAAATCGATTAAGAAATAATTCGATTTTATGGACAGAATTTTTAAATTTTCAATATACCGTCCATAAAATCGATTTAAAAATAATTCGATTTTATGGACATAATTTATATATTTTCAATAGACCGTCCATAAAATCGATTAAAAAATAATTTGATTTTATGGACATATTAATTAATAAATAATTCGATTTTATGGACATAATTTTTATTTTTTCAATAGACCGTTCATAAAATCGATTAAAAAATAATTCGATTTTATGGACAGAATTGTTTTATTTTCAATAGACCGTCCATAAAATAGATTAAGAAATAATTCGATTTTATGGACAGAATTTTTAAATTTTCAATATACCGCCCATAAAATCGATTTAAAAATAATTCGATTTTATGGACATAATTTATATATTTTCAATAGACCGTCCATAAAATCGATTAAAAAATAATTCGATTTTATGGACATAATTTTTTTTTTCAATAGACCGTCCATAAAATCGATTAAAAAATAATTCGATTTTATGGACAGAATTTTTATTTTTTCAATAGACCGTCCATAAAATCGATTACAAAATAATTCGATTTTACGGACATAATTTTTTTTTTCAATAGAACGTACATAAAATCGATTAAAAAATAATTCGATTTTATGGACAGAATTTTTTTATTTTCAATAGACCGTCCATAAAATCGATTAAGAAATAATTCGATTTTATGGACAGAATTTTTAAATTTTCAATATACCGTCCATAAAATCGATTTAAAAATAATTCGATTTTATGGACATAATTTATATATTTTCAATAGACCGTCCATAAAATCGATTAAAAAATAATTCGATTTTATGGACATAATTTTTTTTTCAATAGACCGTCCATAAAATCGATTAAAAAATAATTCGATTTTATGGACAGAATTTTTATTTTTTCAATAGACCGTCCATAAAATCGATTACAAAATAATTCGATTTTATGGACATAATTTTTTTTTTCAATAGAACGTCCATAAAATCGATTAAAAAATAATTCGATTTTATGGATAGAATTTTAGACCGTCCATAAAATCGATTACAAAATAATTCGATTTTATGGACATAATTTTTTTTTCAATATACCGTCCATAAAATAGATTTAAAAATAATTAGATTTTATGGACATAATTTTTATTTTTTCAATATACCGTCCATCAAATCGATTAAAAAATAATTCGATTTTATGGACAGAATTGTTTTATTTTCAATAGACCGTCCTTAAAATAGATTAAGAAATAATTCGATTTTATTTACAGAATTTTTAAATTTTCAATATACCGTCCATAAAATCGATTTAAAAATAATTCGATTTTATGGACATAATTTATATATTTTCAATAGACCGTCCATAAAATCGATTAAAAAATAATTCGATTTTATGGACATAATTTTTTTTTCAATAGACCGTCCATAAAATCGATTAAAAAATAATTCGATTTTATGGACAGAATTTTTATTTTTTCAATAGACCGTCCATAAAATCGATTACAAAATAATTCGATTTTATGGACATAATTTTTTTTTTCAATAGAACGTCCATAAAATCGATTAAAAAATAATTCGATTTTATGGACAGAATTTTTTTATTTTCAATAGACCGTCCATAAAATCGATTAAGAAATAATTCGATTTTATGGACAGAATTTTTAAATTTTCAATATACCGTCCATAAAATCGATTTAAAAATAATTCGATTTTATGGACATAATTTATATATTTTCAATAGACCGTCCATAAAATCGATTAAAAAATAATTCGATTTTATGGACATAATTTTTATTTTTTCAATAGACCGTTCATAAAATCGATTAAAAAATAATTCGATTTTATGGACAGAATTTTCATTTTTTCAATAGACCGTCCATAAAATCGATTAAAAAATAATTCGATTTTATGGACAGAATTTTTATTTTCTCAATAGACCGTCCATAAAATCGATTAAAAAATAATTCGATTTTATGGACAGAATTTTTATTTTTTCAATAGACCGTCCATAAAATCGATTAAGAAATAATTTGATTTTATGGACAGCATTTTTAAATTTTCAATATACCGTCCATAAAATCGATTTAAAAATAATTCGATTTTATGGACATAATTTATATATTTTCAATAGACCGTCCATAAAATCGATTCAAAAATAATTCGATTTTATGGACATAATTTTTTTTTTTCAATAGACCGTCCATAAAATCGATTAAAAAATAATTCGATTTTATGGATAGAATTTTAGACCGTCCATAAAATCGATTACAAAATAATTGGATTTTATGGACATAATTTTTTTTTTCAATATACCGTCCGTCCATAAAATAGATTTAAAAATAATTAGATTTTATGGACATAATTTTTATTTTTTCAATATACCGTCCATCAAATCGATTAAAAAATAATTCGATTTTATGGACAGAATTGTTTTATTTTCAATAGACCGTCCATAAAATAGATTAAGAAATAATTCGATTTTATGGACAGAATTTTTAAATTTTCAATATACCGTCCATAAAATCGATTTAAAAATAATTCGATTTTATGGACATAATTTATATATTTTCAATAGACCGTCCATAAAATCGATTAAAAAATAATTCGATTTTATGGACATAATTTTTATTTTTTCAATAGACCGTTCATAAAATCGATTAAAAAATAATTCGATTTTATGGACAGAACTGTTTTATTTTCAATAGACCGTCCATAAAATAGATTAAGAAATAATTCGATTTTATGGACAGAATTTTTAAATTTTCAATATACCGTCCATAAAATCGATTTAAAAATAATTCGATTTTATGGACAGAATTTTCATTTTTTCAATAGACCGTCCATAAAATCGATTAAAAAATAATTCGATTTTATGGACAGAATTTTTAAATTTTCAATATACCGTCCATAAAACAGATTTAAAAATAATTCGATTTTATGGACAGAATTTTTAAATTTTCAATATACCGTCCATAAAATCGATTTAAAAATAATTCGATTTTATGGACAGAATTTTTATTTTTTCAATAGACCGACCATAAAATCGATTAAAAAATAATTCGATTTTATGGACAGAATTTTTAAATTTTCAATATACCGTCCATAAAATCGATTAAAAAATAATTCGATTTTATGGACAGAATTTTTAAATTTTCAATATACCGTCCATAAAATCGATTAAGAAATAATTCGATTTTATGGACAGAATTTTAAAATTTTCAATATACCGTCCATAAAATCGATTAAAAAATAATTCGATTTTATGGACAGAATTTTTTTATTTTCAATAGACCGTCCATAAAATCGATTAAGAAATAATTTGATTTTATGGACAGAATTTTTTTATTTTCAACAGACCGTCCATAAAATCGATTGAGAAATAATTCGATTTTATGGACAGAATTTTTAAATTTTCAAAAGACCGTCCATAAAATCGATTAGAAAATAATTCGATTTTATGCACAGAATTTTTAAATTTTCAATATACCGTCCATAAAATCGATTAAAAAATAATTCGATTTTATGGACAGAATTTTTTATTTTCAACAGACCGTCCATAAAATCGATTAAAAAATAATTCGATTTTATGGACATTATTTTTATTTTTTCAATAGACCGTCCATAAAATCGATTTTATGGACAGAATTTTTTTATTTTCAATAGACCGTCCATAAAATCGATTAAGAAATAATTCGATTTTATGGACAGAATTTTTATTTTTTCAATAGACCGTCCATAAAATCGATTAAAAAAAAATCGATTTTATGGACAGAATTTGTAAATTTTCAATATACCGTCCATAAAATAGATTTAAAAATAATTCGATTTTATGGACAGAATTTTTATTTTTTCAATAGACCGTCCATAAAATCGATTAAAAAATAATTCGATTTTATGGACAGAATTTTTATTTTTTCAATAGACCGTCCATAAAATCGATTAAAAAATAATTCGATTTTATGGACAGAATTTTTTTTTTCAATAGACCGTCCATAAAATCGATTAAAAAATAATTCGATTTTATGGACATAATTTTTATTTTTTCAATAGACCGTCCATAAAATCGATTTTATGGACAGAATTTTTTTATTTTCAATAGACCGTCCATAAAATCGATTAAGAAATAATTCGATTTTATGGACAGAATTTTTATTTTTTCAATAGACCGTCCATAAAATCGATTTTATGGACAGAATTTTTTTATTTTCAATAGACCGTCCATAAAATCGATTAAGAAATAATTCGATTTTATGGACAGTATTTTTTTATTTTCAATAGACCGTCCATAAAATCGATTTAAAAATAATTCGATTTTATGGACAGAATTTTTGTTTTTTCAATAGACCGTCCATAAAATCGATTAAAAAATAATTCGATTTTATGGACAGCATTTTTAAATTTTCAATATACCGTCCATAAAATCGATTAGGAAATAATTCGATTTTATGGACAGAATTTTTAAATTTTCAATATACCGTCCATAAAATCGATTTAAAAATAATTCGATTTTATGGACAGAATTTTTAAATTTTCAATATACCGTCCATAAAATAGATTTAAAAATAATTCGATTTTATGGACAGAATTTTTATTTTTTCAATAGACCGTCCATAAAATCGATTAAAAAATAATTCGATTTTATGGACAGAATTTTTATTTTTTCAAAAGACCGTCCATAAAATCGATTAAAAAATAATTCGATTTTATGGACAGAATTTTTTTTTCAATAGACCGTCCATAAAATCGATTAAAAAATAATTCGATTTTATGGACATAATTTTTATTTTTTCAATAGACCGTCCATAAAATCGATTTTATGGACAGAATTTTTTTATTTTCAATAGACCGTCCATAAAATCGATTAAGAAATAATTCGATTTTATGGACAGAATTTTTTTTTTCAATAGACCGTCCATAAAATCGATTAAAAGAAAATCGATTTTATGGACAGAATTTTTAAATTTTCAATATACCGTCCATAAAATCGATTTAAAAATAATTCGATTTTATGGACAGAATTTTTAAATTTTCAATATACCGTCCATAAAATCGATTAAAAAATAATTCGATTTAATGGACAGAATTTTTAAGTTTTCAATATACCGTCCATAAAATCGATTAAGAAATAATTCGATTTTATGGACAGAATTTTTAAATTTTCAATATACCGTCCATAAAATCGATTTAAAAATAATTCGATTTTATGGACAGAATTTTTAAATTTTCAATATACCGTCCATAAAATCGATTAGGAAATAATTCGATTTTATGGACAGAATTTTTAAATTTTCAATATACCGTCCATAAAATCGATTTAAAAATAATTCGATTTTATGGACAGAATTTTTAAATTTTCAATATACCGTCCATAAAATAGATTTAAAAATAATTCGATTTTATGGACAGAATTTTTATTTTTTCAATAGACCGTCCATAAAATCGATTAAAAAATAATTCGATTTTATGGACAGAATTTTTATTTTTTCAATAGACCGTCCATAAAATCGATTAAAAAATAATTCGATTTTATGGACAGAATTTTTTTTTTTCAATAGACCGTCCATAAAATCGATTAAAAAATAATTCGATTTTATGGACATAATTTTTATTTTTTCAATAGACCGTCTATAAAATCGATTTTATGGACAGAATTTTTTTATTTTCAATAGACCGTCCATAAAATCGATTAAGAAATAATTCGATTTTATGGACAGAATTTTTATTTTTTCAATAGACCGTCCATAAAATCGATTAAAAGAAAATCGATTTTATGGACAGAATTTTTAAATTTTCAATATACCGTCCATAAAATCGATTTAAAAATAATTCGATTTTATGGACAGAATTTTTAAATTTTCAATATACCGTCCATAAAATCGATTAAAAAATAATTCGATTTAATGGACAGAATTTTTAAGTTTTCAATATACCGTCCATAAAATCGATTAAGAAATAATTCGATTTTATGGACAGAATTTTTAAATTTTCAATATACCGTCCATAAAATCGATTTAAAAATAATTCGATTTTATGGACAGAATTTTTTAATTTTCAATATACCGTACATAAAATCGATTTAAAAATAATTCGATTTTATGGACAGAATTTTTATTTTTTCAATAGACCGTCCATAAAATCGATTAAAAAATAATTCGATTTTATGGACAGAATTTTTATTTTTTCAATAGACCGTCCATAAAATCGATTACAAAATAATTCGATTTCATGGACAGAATTTTTAAATTTTCAATAGACCGTCCACAAAATCGATTAAAAAATAATTTGATTATTTTTTTATAGATTGCCCTTTTCTGGGGATACGGTCAATAAGAGTATTTTGCGCGTCAACGATTATACATCCAGTATTTTCATGGACAATTTTTCCATCGTCGATATCTAACAATTGTTTCGAGAATTTGTCAGCCGATGGATCTTGTAGCATTTTGACGCGTTTTATTTTCAGCTGGACTGTTTCATCATCGTTGAACCTGGAGTATAGGAAAGTGTTTGTCTGAAGTTACCTACAGAGTGCCACCGAAAATTTTGTCTTTGATTTTGAATATCCTTGAGTGTTCTGTTCAACGACATTTAGAAAAAGGTCCCCAAAAAAATGGGCGTGGGTTAAAAGGATTTGTAGAAATGTTCATAGAATTATTCTTAAAATATTTTTGTCGAATGCTTTTTATTCGAATTTACTTCAAATGTAACAAAACAGTTTGTAGCGAAAAACGCCCTCAAAAACTGAATGGGGATAAAAAAAAAAGAGAAAAGGACAGACATTGTCACCACGTCTTGTTCAAAAAGTTTAAATTTAAAACTGATATTGGTCGAGCAATATAAAATTTTGCGTGGGTTAGGCTTACCCCTTAAAAAGTGGGCGTTGGTTACACTGATATAAAAACGAAACGTTCATAGTATTCTTGAATTTTTTTCATCGAACGTTTCTTTCGAATTTTTCTAAAATTTTAGCGAATATAGTTTTTTTTTTAAGTGGGCGTGGAAAAAACCTCTTTATTGATAAAATATGGCTGTTGTGAATGTCTAAATATCTTGCTGAAACGCTTTTTGAAATTCCTTACGGTTTGACCAAAACAATTCTTTTCTAAAAAGTGGACGTTGCAGTAGGCGGTTTTTGAAAATGTTTACACGTGTTCTGTAGGCATGAACAAGGAGCCTATCTACCAAATTTCTATATCCTAGATCAACATACATTTAAGGCCTATAAATCAGACAGACAAATATGACTATATTGACTCAGCCCGCGTTTCTGAGTCAATATACCATAAGGTATATCTAGATAAATTATATCTCTGTGTTACGAACTATGTATTCAAACTCCCGACCATGAAGAGTCTCTGCCTGAGAAAATGTAGCCTTCCATCCTCTACTATCCCGGGCTCGGTGCTTCCAGTTGTCTTGACCAAGCTCTCTGGTATCCGCAATGGCTTGGTTTTTTAAACGGAGGTTCAGTGTTACTTACCTTTTCGAACCTAGGGGCTGGGATTCGAAGATCTTCTTAGCAGGAGCATAATTGTCCATTCGGGATGAAGCCGAGCCAATGTAGTCGACGTGTTTTAGCTTTTTGGACTACATCCACATCTCGGTATATCTCATAGAGTTCGCGGTTGTATCTTCTCCTTCGCCGAAGTAATTTTTCTCTCGAAGGAGCCCAATATCAGCTCTCTCTTCTCTGCTTATCGTCCAGCACTCGGCGCCATAAAGCAGAACTCACAGGTTAAGGGTATTGTAGATCACACATTTCGTCCTTCTAGTTGGAAGTTTTGAACCCAGTTGTTTCGCCATACCGCAATAGCAACGGTGTCCTAGGGTAATTCTTCTCCCGATCTCCACTTGGGTGTCATTCGTGGAGTCTATGTTTACTCCGAGGTAGGTGGACTCCTAAGCTACTTGGAAGTTGCCGCTATCAATAGTGACGTTTTTTCCTAGGCGGTGGACAGATGCTTGTTTGTTTCTTGATAGCATGTACTTAGTCTTGTCCTCATTTACTTCAAGGCCAACGGATTTCGCCTGTTCTTCAATCGCCGTGAATGCTTCTATCAAGGCACGCTGGGAGCGACCGATGATAGCAATATCGTCAGCATAGCCCAGCAGCTGGACGTACCTGTTGAAAATGGTGCCTTCAGTGTTGACACCTGCCCTTCGTCCAGTACGATATTGAAGAAGTCACATGATAGTGCGTCTTGTTGCCGAAATCCGGTACATGTTTGGAATAGTTTGAAGGAGATACTCGAGAACTGCACGTTGCAGCTTTACAGTTTCACGCGACACAGCTGAATCAGTTTTTCCGAAATTCTGGATTCGGCCATCGCCATACAGAACTCCTGAAAATGTATGCTATCATACACGACTTTGAAGTCGATGAATAGGAGGTGAGTATCAATTTAAAATTGCTTGGTCTTTTATACGATTTGCCTCAGCGTGAAAATTTGGTCTATAGTCGATCTGCCAGGCCTGAAGCCGCATTGGTACGTGCCGATTAGTTTGTTGCGGAAAGGTTTTAGGCGTTCACATAGCTACGTAGCAAATATGTACATACGAAAAAATTAATGAAGTAGAGCTACTACATATAAAGTACATTGGCAAACCCAGTCAGAGTGCCAACAAACAAAAAAACCAAACAAAAAATTATTTACAAATAAGAATTAAAGAACAGGTATGCGTTTTTTGTAGATTTGATTTGATTTGTTTTCGATGTTGCTTGTAACGGGTGAATTTTGAAGCGTAAACACTCAACTTTGCATTAAATAGTAAAAATGTTTATTGTAATCGATAAAAAGGATAGGGCTCAACTTTGCATTAAATATTAAAAATGTTTATTGTAATCGATAAATAGGATAGGGCTTTGCCATTTCAAAGACAACTTAATGTAAATGTTGTCCGTGGCTCCGTTTCAAATGCTACATTCGGAAGGTTCAATTTTGTCGAGCATTTCGGGCTGTATTTCACGAATTACGCGAGGTATGTTGTCCTGTAAGGCTTCAATCGTGTTCGGCTTGTCCACATAGACCAACGACCTTACATAACCCAACAAGAAATAATCAAAAGGCGTTAAATCGCATGATCTCACAACTCACAACTCACAGGGCCATTTCGAGAGATAAGCTGCTCACCAAATTCATCCTTCAACATTTCCATTATTTCATGAGCTGTGTGGCATGTGGCGCTGTCTTGAAGAAACCGCATGTCCAAACAAGTTCAACTCAGCTAACTGGGGCAAAAATAAAGTCGAGTATCATGGCTCGATATCGTTCGCCGTTGACGGTAACGTTCCCTCCACGGTCCTCTTTGAAGAGAAATGGACCGATGTTGCCGCCAGCCCATAAACCACACCAAACTGTCGTTTTTTCGGGATGCATCGGTAATTCTTGTAAGGCATGTGGCTTTTCATCACTACAGAGTACAGATTCGACAGTATCCGTTGAGTCAGAAATGAGCCTCATCGCTGAACATAATTTTACGATAAGACAGCGGATGCAGCTGTTCTAAGGCCCATTCACCAAAAATGAGACCTTGTGGTAGGTCATTCGGCTGCAATTCTTGCACAAGTTGAATTTTATAGGCCAATTGTCCATGTGGTTGAGTAACATATGCCCAATTGCCGAGAACGGCGACGAATTAACATTTCACGATCTTCATTAACATTGGGCGCTACGACTGCCATGTTCTCTTCGGTACTCACTGCACGCATGCGAGGTGATGGTTTATTATCCAAAAAGGTAAATTTGGTGCGAAATTTGGTGATAACAGCACGAATTGTTGATTCACCAGGTGAATTATGACGACCATAATAGGGTCGTAACAAACGGTGCACATTTTTCTCAGAGCACGAATTTTGATAATAAATTTCAATAAATTTGCAATCGTTGCTCGTTTGTAAGTCTTTCCATGATTAAACTTTTCACTTTGACAGATGACGTTTGGACGACATTACTAACTAGTGCTGCCAACCTAAAAAACTTAACTTTAGTTACTTACCGAATAAAGTAAGTACCAACAATTCAAAAGACGATTTTTCAAATTGATAAATATAAAATATTTTTAATGTTTTATTTTATTTTCTTGGAAAAGGGTATAAAATTTATATGTATATTTATTTTTTTATTTTTTAAATAAGTCAGTTAGTTCTTTTTAAATGTATAATACGTACTTTACAGCATTTTAACAATAGAAAAATATTTATTTTCTTCGAAAAAATAAAACAATCAATATAATTTGTTTCACAATTGGTTAAACATAATGAGAAAAAATTGCAAAGGTAAACTTTATGTTAAAAAAAAACAGAATCTAGCTGTATTTTGAGAAATATTCATACAATATTTCATTTATTTGTAAACTTCAGTATATTCGAATTCAAAAAACGTTTTTTTTTGTTTTGTTTAAACTAAATAAGTACTTAATCGACATTCAGGCTTCGATAGAATGAGAAAATAGGTTTTTTTTTTTGTCATGAGTGGGGAGATTTTAATTTTAGTTGGTTAACGAGAAAAATTAGAGAAAATAAAAGGAAAGAGCGAATCGATTTTGTTTGCCGAAGGTGTGAGTAGGTTTTTGTAAGAAATGCAAGGCAGCAGCTGCGGGTTAGTTTACATTGTTAGTTTGTGACTGTACAAAAAATACTGTAGTCGTTGATGGTGTGTGATTTCTCTCAGTCGAGATTCATTTGTGTCCTTTCAGCTTCATGGAGGTGATTTGAAGATCCCAATCGTACTTGTGCAGAGCTTCCATGGACTCTGTGAGGTTCAGATCGATTGAGTTGAGTATATTTTGAAGCTTGATCAGTTTGATGGCCTTGTGAACATCCCATTCGATGAATTCTAACACATGAAGGCATCGTGGTGGTGTGCTCTGTAAAAGAAAGAATATTTTGATGGGTTATTTGTAAATATAGGAGTGTATTCAAATGTTGTTCGCGAAACAACGCAGGTGAAGGCAATTTTTTTTGGAAACAGAAGGGAGATATACCTATAATATGGAAACTTTTGCTCTGGCTCGCTTCTACCGAGACGTTAGACGCAGTAGAGGAAGGTTTTTTTTTAAATGAGGCGTACAAGAAGAAGCCGATCTGAAACAACTTGGAGAGCGCAAATGAAGGGTGTTACCAAAAGACCGCGCTTATTTAAGAGTTGTGATTCTTCCGGGTCCATGTTTACCCCGACTGTATAGCCGCTTAAGTAAGTCCAACATGGAAGTTTAATCAAAAAGTTTTTATGACCAGAGACAACATTTTAAGATAAAATCATAAGCGTCCCGTATGGATCAATCACAGTATTATCTAGACCATACGACTAAAGACTGGAAGTGCACGCGTTAAAGATCTGTTATTGGCCTTTGAAAACCTCAACTATGCCAAAAGTATGGGCTTGTTAAACATCGAAGTCGTTTAAAGGTGGAGTTTAGTTGTTCTTCTATTGTGCGCGTGCCCAGGTGGCGGATAGGGGGCCCCTGTCTGTGTGTAAGCCTTATGGCTGGTATACTCGCAGGGGTGATGGAAATATAAATGCGGCTGTTCGGCTTTGTGCTCGCACCGCGTTAATACCCCGTCTCAATCAAGAACGGGTTATCCAATTTTCATACCCACACCCTGGTCCAGTATATTGGAGTCCTCTTCTGGCATTATCACCGCCGATAACGTAAAGGCTTTGGGAAAATCTGGTCGAACCTAGGTAATACCTCTATGGCTGATAAAGCATCCGAATCATCAGAAAAGACATTAGCTTTGGAACCTGGTCCGATCCGTAGCCAAGATATGAGAGAGGTATACACCCGTACTTATTCTGTACCATCAAACATACAAAATATGCTCCTCTCCAATCTTTAAATCAATCGCTCTCCAAACGGGCTCAGTGGCGCGATGGTTAGTGCGATGAACTGCAGTGCAAAAGGGGTGAGTTCGATTCCCAGCCGTAGCAAGACCTAAATGATTTTTCACTGGTCCTCCTCTCGTGATAATTTTACAAATCATCCGAGTAGTATCAATTGTCAAGAAAAGCTTATCTCGAATTCACCGTTCGGATTCGGCATAAAACAGGAGGTAATGACATTGTTGTGAGAAAGCTCGTCCCTGAATTTTGTATTTTTTTTTTGCCCTCCAGCTCCATGCAGATCGTAGAGATCACTTCATTATTCAATTCTTCTGGGTGACGGGTCGCAGAGATATACCACGCTACAGCAAGGCCGATGAGCTTGCCAGACAGGGTACACATGATGGTCTACCGCCAGTAGATATTTAAAGTATGCCCCTTGCTACGTGTAAATTACAAATAAAACTGGATGCGACTAACAAAGCAAACCACACATGGATACACGGAATTATCGGATCCGCTCCATCTGCTTGACAACGCTGAACAGATCAAACATCAGCACCATAATAGGTGTTCTTTCAGGACACTGAAATTTAGGCCTACACCCAAAAAGACTAGGCCTCTTTAGCAATGACTTCTGTAGAAGCAGCTCGGCCGAAGGATAGGAGATATGTATTTCTCACCTTCTCTGTTCTTGCCCAGCTCTTTCCAACAAAAGAAAACTCCATCTACGAAAATACTTCTTTGATAATCTGGGTGAGCTGGTTAATATTACCGTCAGAAACGACTTATGCTATAAAGTCATCTCAGAATGGTTCAGGTGACATAATTGGGCGTTCTCAGACAGGCCACTTTGCGGTTGACATAAAGGTCACTTTACTCAATCGTTGCAGGGTATTTCATACACCACAACAGTTGAATTTTTAAATGCTGCACTTGAATCTCCAACAAATCTTGATGAATCCTGCACCGCTAACATCTGAGATTAATACCGGTGGCTATATTGTCAACGAGTGATCAAAAAGGGTGCAATGTGCTAGGATTACCCTGCCGATCAACGATGGAAAGACTATACTTTTGAAGAAGACGATAGCTGCTAAGATAGTTGATGGCAAGCTTTAGAAGAACCAAGATTTGGAAGGAACAAACGAGAGATTGAGGAAACAGACGACCCTCTTTAGTCCAGAAGAAATCAGAGGTTTAACGAACATAACTCTCCAATCAGACCGGTCCTTAAATACTTGCCTCCAGTTGTGCACTTCCAATTGGTTGAGGTCGGTTTCAACTTGTTCGCGCAACTGAAGACGATGTCCTCCTCTTATGAGTCTTACGTCACAAGTCAAGGTGTTTGGAATAAGTGCCAAGGACGGAATGATGCAGGGAACTGAAACATATGCATCGAGAACGTATTGTCCCTTTAATATACCGGGCGACATCTATTAGTAACCAGCCTTACATGGGAGCTCTGCAGAGGTGGACCGTCTTCCTCGACTTACTCGTGGAACAAAATAAGGAATAAAAAAAACGAAACAAAACAAAAACAAAATAACATGATAACGGAGAGTCAGAAAAAGAATCTCTACTCCGATCTCCAGCATCGCAAAAGGAGACAGATGAAGTTATCTTCTCATCTCCATCGAATGCGTTACGGCCCCCATCCAAAATCTCGGACAGGACAGATACTCGGGAACTAATGTCGAGGGAGCAGCTAGTACACGTGCAGAAAAGACTCAGCAGAAGGATGAACACTTCACTGGAGTCCCATCATACGATTTGTAACCACCTAAGCTAGAGATGGATGGCTGTCGATCACCTGCCACGACACAGAAACCAAAAACTGGCTCATGTCGACGGTAGGAGAGATCAATTAGATGATGATAGATCATTAAATGGAAAGATGCTAACCTGTGTATAACTCAGAGACTCGAAGTTACCAAGTTGCCTTCGTTCCGGATACTGACAACCTTACCAAGGACATCTTCCTAGCTTGGATTGCCAAACAAATTGAAGGCATATCCACAAAGAACTGGCGAGTCGTCAGGGTCGCAAAGGAGAAGGGCGGAGGTGAAACTACCGTCTTTGTAGTAGATGAGTTCTCAAAAGATTGTATCACGCAACAAAGATGTGAACTATTCTTCAACTTCTCGCAAATTTTAATAACAATAAAAGGAACGAAGAGACTAGCACAAAATAAAAAACCTGAGGCCAAGCCTGAAGACAGAGCGTCAGCTAATCCAAAGCTTAGCGCCCAAAAAAGACAACTTGATGCGAGAAAAGGAACTAATACTGTGAATCATCAGATAACTGATCCAATCAGTTCTGAAACTAGCAAACCAATGGTAAACGATAAGGCAGAGCTTCAAAGATCAATGACGTCAGAAGACTTGTCCTCAACATCAAAGATCTCAGGCCAGCCAGACCACTAGGCGAGCGGAATATGTTGGCAAATCTGCCAGAACCCACCCAACAATAGTCCTACTATGAGTAAAACGTGCATCGATTGAATTTATAAAAGAGAAGGGTCGTGAACTAAGTGTGCTTGCTACACGTTATTTAAAACCAATTTTGTGATGAGAGGAATTAAGCTGAGCTAACTCCATCCAGGAAGTTTTTTCTTACACATAGCATTTTGTAATTTGACAATTGTAACGGATGCGGTGTCGAGTAAACTCTGGTATATTTAACAACGACAAATGCCTTACACCACGTTGCTCGCACAAAGGCACTTTAACATATTAGGAAACGAGCAGGAAGTAAATGACAGTCAGGACAAACGAGAATCGTAATCAACTTCACGCTGTTTTGGACTGCCAACAATTGAAAACAAAATTTAACGAAGACCAACAACATCTAGATGTCTGTATTTTGTGTAGTTAAACCGAAAACGATTATCGTTTTCTTGTAGTCGCATTTAAACGATAATCGTTTTATGAAAAATAGCCCAAGGGAAATATTACAGTCGGATGATTGGATAATGAAGAACAAATCTTAATCTTAGCCTAGATGAATTGCCATTTCCTAAGGAGATAACCTGAGGACGCCATCGAAAGCTAAAACAAATTAACGATTTCGACGAGATATTGCAGAAATAAGTAAGGAATCGCTTCCTAAAATGGTCAAAACAGAATATTTAGCCGTCCAACAAGCTCCAATAATACAAAACGTGTCCCATAAAAAAAACCCTGAAAAAAACTGATATAAAAAAAACAAACTTACATCTTTCCCAAGGACTTTCATCATGATTCTCACTTCATCCGAGTCCACGCCGCGTTCACATCCCTTCGGCTTCTTATCGGAGAACTCCAACAAATCTTCGCAGCTTACCGAGTTCGAATCTTTTACAAGAGCTCCCTGCGGTGAGGCTTCCTCATCCTTGTCCATCTCCGATTGGCTATCAACAACCCCCTCTTGTTTGCTGCTTGGCCGACTACTCGAACGACTTGTATCACTGGTTTGCGACTTGCTCATGGCCATATCGACACTCTCACGGATTTTATTAAACAGCGCATGTCCGGCCAACTCATTGCCACTTCCACTCGCCGGCGCTAGGGTAGGCTTTGCAACAACCGGTGTACTCGTAGCAACACTGCTGCTAGCGTTTGTGTGCTTTGGTGACACAAATGCCACAACAGTCTTCTTTTCAATGTCCAAGTTGCGCAGTTCGTCCTCGTTTACATAGAGTCCCGATATCTTTGTCGTGTCAAAGTCGACCTCCTTCGACTTGTTGTACTGCTCTTTTTGTATGGAGAAATTGTAGAAGCCATCTGTGACATCTGGTGAGGCCAAAATATCTGTTTGATTGAAGTCATCTTCGAGAATCGACTCAAATTGTAGAGACGCCGAATCGGTATTGTTCTCATGGATTTCCCTATGGATTTCCTGAAGGTTCTGGTATGTCCTCGATTCCGAGGATTTCTCAAACGTACCAGAGTGTCTGCTTGTCGGACGTACAACAGCACTCACCGCCTCATGGGTGAACTTTCGCAGATTAACACCTGCGCTTCGAGAAGAGTCCGTCAGCGAGGGTAGATGATTCAAGTTTCTGTCGGTAGACGTCCCTGGGAAGGGCACTTTTGGCTCATCATCGGGTGTGATCTCGGTTACCTTATTCAGTGTTCTCTGAACACCATAGGCTGGGATGATAAGAGGATGCTTGCGAACATGCCTTTTTGGATTTGTCTTGATCACTTTGTTTCGATCTCGCGGTGGTAATGGTATGGGGTTCGAGTTGCCATCGTCCACCTGATCCGAACTTTCTCCATTCACCTTCTCAGCGTTCTTCTCGGGGAATGTGTAGAAGGTATTTGTGAGATAACTAGGACTCTCACACTCCTTGTCACTGCCCTGTGCCTGGTTGTTAATATTTGCTGGCGAATTCTCATCATTTTCCCCAGCCAACGTCCGTGGTCTTTGCTTCAAGGGGAAAAATTTCGGATTCGTAATCAGCTCACTTTTTCTCAACTTGCCGTTGAAACCTCGGTTGGGTAGCGTCATTGGTCGCGGAGCATCTTGCAGTGGAACTGTCAGCTGACCTTGTGGATTCCGCAAACTTGTCTCCATGGCCAGCACGTCGATTTCATTTCTCAGATGCACCGATCTTCGGGGCAATGTCTTAGCTGATGTCAGTTCAAATTCATTTGTGTCCAGCTTGCTGATGAAAGTCATCGAGGACTTGCGCTCGATTAGACTGTTGTAGGCTTCACGTCCCTCCTCGGTGATGGTGTTCTGTGAACGAGAATTTTCGTGTGTGTGGAGCGGAGGGATTTATTTTGTGTGCCAAGGATGTGGTACGTTTATATGATGGGGGGCCAGGGCAGGATTGGCATTAGTGAGAAATCAAAGCGTTAAGGTAGTTTTTTTTTTTAGGATTAGGAGTATCGTGGGTTAAAATGAAAAATCAAAAAATTATTTATAAACAAAACGAAAAACAATAGAAAATAATAAACAAATTAAAATTAATCGAATTTTTTATTGTTTCTTGCTAAGACAAAAGTTAGAATAGTGTGTTAGAGGCATGAATACCAAAAGTATGCAGTGAGAGGCCACAGACACAAATAGATGTGCTGGTGGTTATGTACTAGTTCCCTTCAATAGTCACCAGAGTTAGTATTTTTTTTGTGTGTTAATGTGTTTTTAAGTTTGCAAAGAGTTGAGGAAACAGACAAAAACTGGTCAGCTTGGTGTAGGAATTTTACTTAACAAAAAGAGGTGGTCACAGATAATCAGAACAAATATTAAGCAATTGAAGATGTCTTTCTCCATGTGAGAAGGGTGTAATACTGCGAAATTCTGGGTGTACTCAATGTATCTATACAATTTTGGGTAATTTAATCCTGTGCGTAGTATAATTTTAAAGCTCTTGGTAAATTCTTTTCAAAATTATTACAAAAAGGATTAGAGATATCAAACACGTAATTCATTTCAACAAAAGTTATTTTAAAAAAATCACTCTTAATGCTACCGTCTTCAGTGAGATTCGGGAACTATTTAACCGATTAACAAAAATTCTAAGCTAAGCTTGCTTATCATATAGCACAATATTTACAGATGAGGTCGTTTTTGAAAACCAGCTCCAGATAAAGCAAAGCAACGATTACTAGCAAATAATAATTTAACTAACACCACCCAATGCAATAAGTGTGTTGATACCTAAAAATGAGTGAGCGCTGTGAATTTCATTTTTAAATTTAAATATCGTACTGCTGAGAGCTGCTTACAATACCAACACTTTTTTTTTGGCTACAAGCAGTAAATACATTATTTAAAAAGACAACGACGTTCGTATCTGCACCTGGAATGTGAGAACATTAAACAGGAGAGGTGCAAGCGAGGAACTAGCGGAAGACCTTAACTGCTACAAAGACATCACTGCCATTCAGGAAATATGATGGTATGTGCCGGGCAAAAAGAGGATGAAAAACTGTGACATCTACTACGGACCGTGTTATAATGAGCAGAAACAGCGACTTCTCGGACGCGGACTTGTTATAAGTGGCAGACTTAGGCAAGAAGTCTTATGTTTTCAAGACGTATCCAAGAACGTATTGCAACAATCCGCATCAAGGCCAAAGTCGCCAACATCAGCCTTATATCCGTTCACGCCCAAACGGCGGAAAAGGATGATAGGCTTTGCAACAACAGATGATGACAAAACCTATGAGCGACTACCATAGTACGATTTCAAAATCATGCTGGGGGATTTTAACGCATAGGTAGGAAGAGAAAACATCTTAAGCAGTACGTTACCATCATATGTTTGGTAACGCACTTAGGCTAATTGACTTCAATACGAACGAAATGCCACTTTAGCCAGCACACGGTTTCCTCACCCCGATATGCATAAGGGGACATGGCGGTCTCCAGATCAACAAATGGTCAACTAAATTGATCACATTGCGATAGGCAAGAGGCACGCATCCAGTGTTTGTCTGAACATTCCGAGGAACTAACATCTACCTTGTTGCAGCCAAGGTAAGAATGCCGATATCCACCACGCCACAACAATCCAGAAATACTTTGAAAAAAATTAAAGACTGCAATCGCAAGAGACCGCTAAGACCTTCGGGCAACGCGTATCCCTTAACCTCTCGACTAACACCATACCACCAGCATCGAATGTCGAAGAACAATGGCAACGATGCCAACAAGCCATTAGATCAGCCGCAACTGATGTGATAGGTTTCTCGCAGCAACCAACAAGAAACCCCTGGTTTGACAAGGAAGCCTACACAGAATGTTCACGTTCCTCCTTGGTGATGGTGTTCTGTGAACGAGAATTTGTATGTGTGGAGTACCACATCCTTGGCACACAAAATAAATCCCTTATTTTGTGTGCCAAGGATGTGGTACGTTTATATGGTTTGATGAGGAATAATGACATATGCTCGCAGCCAAGAACGAGGCCTACAAAGCTAAGCTGCAGGTGAAGACGAGAGCTGCCGTTGAGCTCTATAGGCAGAGAAGAAAGAAAGAACACCGGTTATTCAGAAAGAAGAAAAAAGAGCAAGAAAACCGCACGATCGGGGATATAGAGGTGCCACAGGAACGATGTTCGCTAATACCTGCGATACCAAAGTGTAAAACGTCAGAGGACACAAAGCTCGAAAAGGATCCTGTCGAGATGAACAAAGAAATATCATAGTTGAGACACAGTCAATGCTGAGGATATGGAAGAACCACTTCTGCAGACTGTTAAACGGCGATGACGAAAAACATTCCGCTGTCAGGCAAAACGAACCATTCAATGACAACGACAGCGAAAACTGCCAACCACCCGACCTGAGTGAAGTGAGGATAGCAATATCTAAACTCAATCTTAATAAGGCTGCTGGAAATGATGGCCTTCCCGCTGAGGTTTATAAGGCCGTCGGAGTTGACTTGGTAAGAAACATCCACCAACTCATAAGCCAAATCTGGTCATTAGAATGGAACCTCAGCATCGTTTGCCCTATCCACAAGAAAAGAGACCCTCTAAACTGCGCCAACTACAGAGGCATAAGTCTCCTCAACATCGCCAACAAGATCCTATCTGCCTTAATATGTGAACGCCTCAAACCGTTTACCAACAACCTGATCGGCATTATCAGTGTGGTTTTAGGCCAGGAAACTCCACAACCGATAACATTTTTACACTTCGGCAGACCTGGAAAAAACCAAAGAAGTCCAAATCAATACCCACCACCTATTCATCGACTTCAAAGCCGCATACGACAGCATTTATCTGCCCAAATGATCCGTTTTTGTAGGATGACGATGGTGAACTCTCAGGGTCGAAAACGACCTCACCGATGCATTCGATTCCAAAAAATAATTAAGGCAAGCGATTCGCTGTCATGTGACTTCGCCAATTTGATTCTTGAGAGGATTGTGCAAAACTCCCGAGTCAACACCAGAGGCACAATTTTTCAAAAATCGGTGCAACTACTAGCATACGCCGACGATGTTGACATCATTGGTAGGACCAAAGATTATAAAGCTATACACATGACGCATTAAGAACAAAAAACAGAAACTTTTGGTCACCAGCTTCATGGTACGGGTGGGCGGTGTGCGCGTGCACACATAAGAAACGAGGTCCAAATTATATAGTCCGCCATATGCCAGTACGACCCGCCATAGAACAATTGTTCTTGTAGACAGTGCGTCATCTGTATGGCTTTATAATCTTTGGTAGGACTCAACGTGATGTCATAGCCACGTTTGCTAGTATAGAGAAGGAAGGGGCATAAATGGGTTTAGCAGTAAATGAGGGCAAGACCACAACTCTCATCAGAAATAAACGAAGAATTACTCTTGCCAACCGCTGTTTCTTCGGGCTAAGAAGGCAATTTAGTAGTTAAGCCCTCACTCGAACTACTAAGGATTTCCTACATAAGACCCTGATCATTACAGTCTTAAAAGCGGATTAAGAAATCCTTGGTCGATTCGAGAGGAAAATTCTTTGGTCCCGTTTGCGTTGACATACTATGGACACAAAGGTTCAACCAAGAACTACACGAGCTGTACAGCGACATGCACCTGTTAAAAAAAAACTCCGCATTGGACGTTTCAGATGGCTAGGACATGTAACTAGAACAAATTGACATTTTTTTTTTTTTTTTTATAATTTACACGTACTCAAGGGGTTATGAATACCCTTTTATATGTTACCATAGTACGAGCGTTAGAGAAGGGGAAGAAAGAGAGGATAGGAAAGATTTTGGATGTAGTGGAGACTTTAAACTCCATGGGTGGTGTCCGAAATAGCTTCGGGGAGTCACTTTTTCTTGTGTTCGTTAAATTTGAAGAAATTCAAGATGGTGTGCATACTTTTAGGTATTTCACCGACCTTTTATTTCTTTTAAATAAAAGTGAAATGGATTTTGGTTGGGATTGAACGCGCAACCTTCCACTCAACAGACGAACACATTACCACTACACCGCGGCCACCCACATAAATACTCCGGCTCACAGAGTCTTCGTTTCGTAGCCAGACGTCGGATGCAGTAGCGTAGACCTCGCCTTAAGTGGCGCGCACAAATAGAAACCGACATCAACCAACTTGGAGTGGGCAACTGGAGGCAGTTAGCTAAGGACCAGGCTATTTGGAGAGGCGTGTTGGTTGAGGCCTAGGGTCATTTCGGAGTGTAGCGCCAGTTAAGGAGTTAAGACTTCAAGGAACTAAGTAAGTCTTCAAATAACTGAAGTGAGTAAGTTTTCAAAGAACTCAACCCTTATATTTAGCCCGATAATCGCAAATTTCGGATAAAGCAGGAGCTCTCAAAGGAATGTTTCCTGCCAAACAGTTATATAAACTCGTCATTAAAAAAATGCTAGATAAGTCGCATACTTAGTTGCAATTCAAATCCAAAAAAGGCGGTGGTTTTAGTGAGTAAAAATCTCACACTAATTTGGGCACGTGCCCTGTCTATGAAGATCTGCACCCCCGGAAAAAAAAACAAATCACCTAAGTGTCACTCATATTATAAACGCACGCAGCTTTCTTTACGGGTACAATAAAGGGTATCGCTATGGGCCCACGCAGGCCTATGGTGGTTTGACGACTCACTTGGGCGTCAACAACCCACCAAACCTAACCTAACCATAAAAAGAAACATCCTTTTGAAATATTTTATTTTTTTTTATTTTTCAAAAAATGCAACAAACTATGTCAAGTTTTTTTTGTCTTCCTTTCAAATGCTTTTTTTTTGTTTCAAATTCAAATGCAACACTTTTTTTCTTGGGTTATTTTTTGGTTAACCTTTTTTTTTTTGGTTTTGATTAGTTTTGTAGTATATAATAAATATAATATCTTACGTATAAAGAAAATAGTATTCATTCTCTTCTTTTTTTTTTAAATTTTAATATAATTCACTTGCGTAATTGTTCAATAATTACATTTTTAAATATTATTTTTGGATTATACATAGTATGCCATTAAAACTGTTAAAACATATTTGTTATCCTTTTGTATTATTGAAATATATATATATAATTTATTTTGTGTATATGTATATAGCAGGAGTACGATAAGTGTATATATTCACATTTATGTTGTGTTTTTATTTTTTGGAGGGGGGAGAGGGTTTTTATATTATTATGTAGTTTCAAATGTCCTTTGAATAACATTTTTAGTTTTTATTGCTTTTAATTTTCAAAATTTAAAATTTTAGTCAACATTTTTGTTTTGAATACTTTTTTTCTGAGTTAATAATTTTAGATTTATTTTTTTAAGTTTTCGAGAATTCAACAATTTATCGCTGCTGTCAAAAGATACGTTTTCGGTAATCTATTTATTTTGTAATAATTTTTTGATTCTCTACTTTTTTTTAAAAGTATTTTGCTTTTTTTTTTTAATAAAAAAATGTTTGTTGAGTAGCACAGATTGTCGTGTAGTAAAGATAGTATAAAAAAAGTTATGAATAGTGTAGTTCGACCGATAACGAAGGTCTGTGTGCTTAAACTTTAAAAATGGTTTGATTTTTTTTTTTTTTTTTTTGAATTTCAGAAAGCGAATCAGAAGACGTTTTTGTGCGATAAAATTGAAAAGTTCTCAGGTAATGCTGAATTTTAGTTTTTATTTAACGATGAATGTGACGACATTTTTTTTTTCTTCTTCTTCGCCTATTAGAAGAAGAAGAAGAAAAGATGAGTATAACGATGAGAATGGCAATTGGGACAGGGATCTCAGTGAATGTTCGACAAATATATTGGAAATATTATTAAAGCGCGTATTTTGCTTTGGTTTTGCTTTTGAAAAATACATCTTGCATACAATAGGAAAGGAATCAAGTGGAAGACGGATGGCTTTTGAGGATATGACGATGTGTTTCAATGGGTTTCACTTCACTGGCCCTAATTTTGTGTAGCTCATGCCTTTTGACAATGCTGGCAGTTTCACAGTTGTGTAGGTACGTATTTTTTTTATTAGAATCCTTTTAAACCATATCTTGTAATAATATTCAGAGAAGCTAGTGCCATAATTTCAGAATTTTCAAAGACTATGTACATACTCACTCCGTTACTTTCAAAACGATAATCGTTGACGATAGTGAAGGAGACTATCTAGGTACGTACGACGTACCATATAATTTTTTTTATATATGTGCACACACTCAATATACAAATTACACGCTACGTACCTAGCAAGTCTCTTACACTATCGTCTCAACGATAATCGTTTACAAAGTTACGTAATGAGTACCTACCCTGAATTTTCACTAAAAAAAAATATATTTTAGGGTAAATGAACACAATTTTTATATAAACACTTAACACTGCATGATATGTTGGTAGAACACATTGTTAGGGGTTTCAGTTACTGATCAACGTAATAGGATCGAGTCAGTCAGTGTTTGGACCTTCGTTTATAACGGGTGTTTTTTTTAGAGGTTGGTTTTTCGAATAAAGATAAAACTGACGTTTACGCATACGCAGAGACGTCGAACAGTGCACACCGAAGAAACAATTGCCACTGTAGAGCAAAGTTTTGAAGAGGAACAGAATGAATCGATTCACCAAAGATCTTGGCTTACGACCTTACAAGATCCAGCTTGTGCAAGAATTAAAGCCGCGAGACGATGCAATGCGTCGTGATTTTGGTGTATGGGTGCTTATTTTCATCGCAAAATTTTGTTCAGTGATGAGGCTCATTTTTGGTTGAATAACTAAGTCAACAAGCAAAATTGCCGCATTTGCAGTGAAGAGAATCCACATGACATCCTTGAGATGCCATTACATCCAAAAAAAACTGACTGCTTGGTGTGTTATTTGGGCTGGTGGAGTCATTGGGCAATACTTCTTCCGAAATGATGTTGGGGAGTCAGTTACAGTTAATGGAGACCGGTTTAGAGCCATGATAACCGACTATTTTGTTCCCGAATTGGATGGCATGAATGTGGATGAGATGTGGTTCCAACAAGACGAAGCTACATGCCACATAGCGAACGTCACAATCGATTTATTGAAGGAAACATTCGATGAGCGCATAATTTCGCGGAATGGAACTGTCAATTGGCTACCAAGATCGTGCGATTTGACACCATTGGATTATTTTCTTTGGGGATATGTGAAGTCACTCGTCTACGACAACAAACCAGAATGGTTGGAATGTTGGAAGCCAACATTCGTGACGATATTGCCGACATATGGCCCCAAATGCTTGAAAAAGTGGTTGAAAATCGGACCTCTAGGCTTGGCTTTATTTGAACCAGCCGCGGCGGCTCGAAATCATATTGAAAGGGCATAATATTATCCTTAAGCCTTATTAAGCCAAATTGATGGACATTAGAACGATTTTCTTGTGTTTTATTTCAATTCGAAGTTCTATACCTCTAAAGAAAAAAAAACCACCCGATAAATGGTGATACCCTTGTTTGATGAATATGGGCCCCCAAAACTTTAAAGGTATGAAACTGAGTGTGAGACTCTCCTTTGGACCTTCACCCTTCATCAAAATATACATGCATTGGAGGCAGCTTCGCAGAATCATTACAGACGTAGCCGAATACACCCTTATTGCGATGATCACAAGGAATATCAATGTGCAACTGATGCAAATAACAACCGAGGGTTTGGCACAGGGCTTTGCTAGTCCTTAATAGCAATTATTGCTGCATGATATGTTCGTAGAACACATTGTTAGGGGTTTCAGATTAAACTGGTCAACGTAATTCGATCGAGTCAGTCAGTGTTTGGACAATCGTTTATAATTGATGATACCCTTGTTCGATGAATGTGGGCTAAGCAAACTTCAAAGGTGTGAAACTAAGTTTGAGACTCTCCTTTGGACCTTTACTTTCATCAACATTATGATGCATCGCAGCATCAGTAAGGACGTAGATGAATACACCCTGGTTGCGATGATCCCTAGGAATATCAATGTGCAACTGATGCAAATACACATGGCTTTGCTAGCCAAATTGGCAGCATACCAACATCCTCTAATGGAAAACTTTCTTAAAGAAAAATATTTTACAGTAGTTGTGATTGGCTTTTCCTCAGACAGACTCTCTATAAACGCTGGGGTACCTCAAGGATCAATTCTCGCATCCATTCTATTTCTAATGATCTTTTAAGGGCAATTTATAATTAAATAACTATCCCTGAGCACAGCAGCATCCTCCAGGCTATTGTATTTGCGTTAGCAGAGACACCCAAAGCGACCGCAATGCTGGCAATTCCAAAAGATGATATCAACATCATTTTTGACAAGCAGAATACAATTAAAGCAATCTCTGCTGTCGAAATAAAATCCAAGCTTGTGAAGCGTTGTCATGAACAGCTAAAGCTTCTTATCTTAGCAATGAACTGACGAGGAAAGGATCTGCCAGCAGCATTAATCAGGCAAACAAGTATGTAAAACCGCCACTGTGTAACCTCAAATCACGGGTGGGAACGAAAACTTAATTCCGCCACGTGAAACTTCCTCCCCATCTACATCCAAGTGGATGGCTCTAGTATGACAAAGCCTGAGCCCAAAAACACCTTCAAATACCTTCAGGAAATATGTTTCGACACTAGTAAGGATTCTTACCGGACACAACCTACTCAAAAGCCACAAACTAAAAATGCATCGTGTGGTAGTGGGTGAGCAAGGTGTAAGAACGATTCTAACAGCCCCTGGCAATTTCTATTGGGAATTTGTTTTGCCGATTATCGATTGAAAGATTGAAATTGCAAGAACAACATGTATGCAGACAACACTATTTTGGTTAGAATTATAGCTATTTCGGACGTTACCAAGTGTCCTTTTTGACCTTTGTAAAGGTTTTCCATTAGCGAATTGACAACTTCAAACTTTCAGTGTGAAAGCACCCTTTAACCGATTACCGAACCGTCAATGTCAATGTTCAGTACAATCAACCTTTTCATCATGGTGAAGTACACGAATAGAGCTGTAAAAGTAACGAAATAATGAATACCCGTACGGATTCGGTACTTTTTCACTGAATATCACTTACGAGGAATTCGTACATTCGTTACTTTCTACCGCAATTCCGAGTCAGTGGTTGCAACTTTATTAAGAGCGTTAATGTCAATTTTCGGCCATAACTCTGGTCCCAGTAGACAAGCAATTCAGAGTCTAGTGACAACATTTGAGTCAGAATATTCGCTGTAGCCGTGCCAGTGAGACTACGTTTTGCCCGAAGCGTGGAGAATATTGCTGGCGTCGCAAACGAGCCAAATTGGACCTCTCCCAGAGCACACGAATTTTGCGTAAGGATCAAGCTGACTCATGAACTAAAGCCACTTGATGAAACGACCAACGTTCTCGAATCCTGAGCCAAAGTCAAGAACGTACGTCGTTTCATATGATCAGTGGCTTTAGTTCATGAGACATGATGGAAGAAAATGAAGAATTTCATCGCAAAATCATCTTCAGCAATGAAACGCGTTTTTGGTTAAACGGCTTCGTCAATAAGCGTTACTGGACAGGTGAGAACCCTCATGTGCTTCATGAAACAGCACTGTATCACTGTTCTGTACGGTTTTCACGCCGGTGGCGTCATTGGGACGTTTTTTCTCGTCGATGAAAATGACTGTCACATTAAAGTATTCGCTACAGAGACATGTTGGAACGTTATTTCTCTGAGAAATTGCATGAATTGGATATCAGTGGCATGTGGTACCAACAAGGCGGTGCCACAAGCCACACAGCGGGTGCAACAATCGACTTATTGAAGTCTTAGTTCGGTGAACGTTTTATTTCGAGAAACGGATTATTGGCCGCTTGATCGTGTGATATAACGCCTCGAGAATGGTTTCATTAAACCATTAGTCAATGCCAACAAGCCGACAACGTTAGAGGAGCTCAATGCCAATATTGAATAAAAAATAGCGGCCGTATCGGTTGAGTCATCGAAAATTGGGTTAAACCTACGACCGCTGCGCTGCATACGTTCCCGTAGTGGACATATGAACGAATTGAGTTCCATTCAAAAATATTTTGATAACTCAAGCCAATACAAATTTTGTTGAGATATCTCAAGTAAATAGTTTGCATTTTAATTAACGAAGCAGTTGTCAAGTCCTTAATGAAAGACCCTTTAGATGAGCTTTAGGAACATATTTGCTCTATGACTTCACGGATCTATCCGAAATCCCTATCTCCTTTGCAGGTTTGCGACAAAATCTGGAGGGCTGAAACTACACAAATGAAACCTTAGTGGAGATCGGATTAAGATTGAACCTTGGAAACATATGATGCTAAGTTGGCGAAACAAATGGAAACGAAACTCCTTCTCGATGGTTCAAATTCTTGCAAACTCGGACCCAATCATACCAGTTCTACTTTAAAGCGACAATTGAAGGAAAATTAGCAGGAAAGGGAGGCCACTTTCGACCGAAAAACTCGTGGCCGAATATTTGGTCCTGCATGCGAGGAACGCGAATGGAGTTCAAGCCAGATATTTAAATACAAGCCTCCAGGTTTGAGACGATGAAATTGAATGTCCGGTTAAAGAATTCAATGATTGCGGATGTCTAGAGTGCTTAGAATCTAGCCAAAGTGGAATGAGGAGCTCTCTCTTACCCACAGTTTGCTATGGCTTTGATCACTAATTTCGCGCTTAAAAAAGGGCCTAAACACTTCTTTTGTTTTAAACCAAACAGGAATGTGACATGTTGCGCGATTACCATCGATCGCTAAACGATGGTGGTGCGCAATTGATTTTTTAGGGCCAGCTTTTCAGATCAAGATCATCATATTTTCAGGATTAATCCCCGAGCAAGTTTGTGAAACACGATTTGGTTCCGAGTTAATCAGAGAAGATATTTAATAAACTGGGTAAGATGGGCTGAGTTAGCAGTGAAAATCCGGGCCTTATGAGCGTCATAAGGCCGCCATATTCCTCTGCGAGGAAAAGACTTCTCTGAATACATCGTTTCTTACATTCTCCTACCTCCTCACCTTCCAACATACAAGAAACGAACCGATCTACATTTAAAATACACTCAGGGCGGCAATAGCTTCTCAAATTGTTTTATCTAATTTTCACTTTTTCAAATATCCACCCTAGCTAGCTCTACAATATCAAATCTCTGCACACATCTCAATAGCAAAACCAGTTCCTGTTAGATTCTGGGGCAGGGAAAGGGGAATGCAACAAATTAAGGCACACCCAGATGAAAGATAAAAGTCCGCACACTGCTTGAGAGATTTAATTAATTTACGCAGAAGCGAAATGCCTTTTCCCCCCTTAATTTTTGTCAAAGCAATCATTCTTAACCAACAATTGCCTTGCACTCGAAAACAATTTCAAAAGAAAAACATTTTTATAAGCTCGACTGAGCCGACCTTTTAGCCGGCTTCGGCGAAGACGTACTCATCGATACTGGCATAACGCTTCCAAACAGTAAATTGATCAAATATTTAAGCATTTTCCTTAGTTATGGTGCCGGGCTTGGTGGAATGTGAGGCAAGAAGTCCTTTCGAAATTCAAATTCCTCGGTGTCCGTTGATGAGCTGTCGCTCGAGAATGCCTGCTTCACTTTGAGACTGCTGAAGGTGCTGTTTGCACGTTGCTGCCGCCATAGGATGTCGTTTTGCTTCACTGTTGATGCGTGGATCTTCTCTGGCCAGTGGAAGTTCGCCTTGGGAGGCAATTGGATCGAGTGCTGCTTAGACAACAGTGCGGGTGGTGGTGGTGGCGGCGGCTGTTGTGGTTGCGCTTGCTGTTGCTGTAATGGTTTTTGTTGTTGGGGTGGTGGCGGTGGGGTCTTCTGTGGCTTGACAATTACCTTCTTGCCTTCTGGACCGGCGTTGTAATATGTTGTTGAAGTTGGACTCTTACCAGTCAACTTGGTGACGTCAAACTCATGAAACATCGAGTTACGACTTGCAGCGAAGCTTGATCCATTCACGGCGAAGGCGCGTGGTGGCTTGATGACATGATTGTGGCTGAGTGCGTAGTTATTGCCCGGCGGTCCACGACCCCCAAAATCGTAGATCTTCTCATCGTACTGCGGTTGCTGCGACTGATGGACATCGTAGCCAAAGTTCTGCTGGCCACCACGATACCGACGCAGATCATTGCCATAGTTGTAGTGTGGAGCCGATTTAATGCTCACATTCGATCCGTAGAGCTTGTCCTGGGCCGATTCGTCATTGCTCGCCGAAAAAGCCTTCCGATTGAGATATTGCCGCCGCCGTTTCGAGGACACTCGTGTGCGTATGTCGCACTCGGAGTGCGCAATGCTGCGGTCAAAATCGCTTTCCTCGTCACTTGAAGTGGAGCTAGAGTCAAGTACAATGGGATTATAGCTCAAGCGGCGTAAGGTGCGCGCTTTGATGCTGCGCGGTTTATATTGCATTACCTTGTTGCCGCCGGCGGGTTTGTTGCGAAAGGAACCGGTACTGCGATGGGAGAAGCTTGTCTGCCGTGTCTGTCCGACACTACGGTGCTGCGGTTCCGACAGCACTGGAGATTTTAGGTTATAATTGTCGGTGAACGACATTGACCGCTGTCGACTGCTGGAGTAGTCGCCGAGTGGAGAGTTTTGCATCTGCGAGTGCGAGTAGATGGATGTGTTGCTGGCGTTTACGTTTTTCACTGGCGATGAGGACGTATTGATTTTTGTGCAGTTGTTCGTGGCCAGTTCGTTCTTCACGCTCATGTAGCCGCGTGCTTCCATCGAACTGCCACTGAAGCTTATGTCTTTGGGACTGAAGTAGCTATCCTGTGGGGAGTAGCTACTCTTCTGGCTGCTCCGACGTGACAGCGAGAGGTTTGTCTCTCGCGAGGCAAACCCCGTGTCCGGAGTGCTCGATCGCTTGTCCTCAATCTTGTCTATGATGTCACTGTAGTGTTGCAAGTGCTTGTCCAAGTGACTGGTTGCCGAATTGAAGTCAAATTTTGTGTGCACTCCACCGCCGAAATCGTACATACCCGACGACTTTAAACTTCCAGCAGCGGTACTGGCGCTGCTGATCTCACCCTCCAACGAGGACACTATGTTGGCGAATTTCTCATTCAACAGCGTCTCAGCCGAATCGGTCTTATCCAACTCACTGTACGTCTGGATAAAGTCCAAATTCAAAGCTTTCAACGTGTTCTCGATGTCCAGCAGGTTCTCCCCGATAACATCGCGTGGTGTTCGGCTCTCATTCAACTCCACGTCTTCCCGAAAGTCGATATTTATCGGACGACTGAGAATTTCACGCGACTTTTCAAAGAAGAAGTCCGAGGCCTCTTTGTCGAAAATCGGTATTCGAATGTCTGTGATGGGGAATGTTTCGATTTCGCTTAACGAACGAAAACGCTTTTTTTTTTGTGTTCGTGCAGATACAAAATCAAGGAAATAATATACAAAAAACAAAACGGGACATGGGAAGTTGTCACAGAAAGAAAAAAACAAAACAGATGAAGAAATGTGGGAGCGAAATAGTGAAAATGGAAAAAAAATTGTTAATTGTTAGTTAAAATTGTTTTATTTTGTATTTTCAAAAAAAAAATCTACAAATCGATAGTGGAATGATTAATGTAATCGTCAAACTGGATTCACAAAAAAATCATAAAAATGTATTAAAGGATGTTATTTACAGATAGAGATAGTCAAACACAACAACAACAACAACAAGAACACAACACAGTTAAACCAAACATTAGAGCGTAGTATACATGATAAAACAAAATGGTGATAGCCCGATAGTTTGAGGTATTTATGATTTTTTTACGAGAGAGAGAGAGATTTGTTTGATTAGTAAGAAAATAACGCGGGATAGGTAAGACAAGAAAAAAAGTGAAATAAAAAGGTAAATATGCATGTCTGATACTTAAATTTAAATGGTTTCTTATTTTTAAAATCATTGACAACAATAAATTAAAAAAAAAAAACAAGTGGGAAGGTCATTGCTTTGGCAGTGGAGGGGTATATATAGTTTTGGTGATACTTATAGCAAGATGCGCCTGATAGGCAAAGAGCAAAAAGGAAAACTATTTTGCCATCCAGGAAATACGATGGGATGGTCCAGACGAAATAAGGATACAAAACTGTGAAATATACAACGCACTGACACTTATAACAGCGGATTTGTCATAAGTGCCAGGTTTAGACAAGAAGTCCTTTGTTTGCAAGACATTAGCGAACGCATTGTAACAATTCGCATCAAAGGCAAATTCGCCAACATAAGCCTTATATGCGCAACGGAGGAAAAAGATGATATAGCTAAGGATTGCTTCTACGAGCTCCATGATCAAACCTATGAGCGACTACCGAAGTACGGTGTTAAAACCGTGCTGGGTGATTTTAACGCAAAGGTAGGAAGAGAAGGCATATTTAGCAGTATTGTCGGAAAACATAGCCTACACGACAACACTTCTGGTAACGGACTTAGGCTAATTGACTTCGCTATGGAATGCCACTACAGCCAGCACACCGTTTCCTCACCTCGATATACATAAGGCGACATGGTGGTCTCCAGATTAATGAACGGTCAACCAAATTGATCACATTGCGATAGACAAGATAGACATTGCATCCAGTATTTTGGTTGTCCGAACATTCCGAGGAGCTAACATCGACTCGGACCATTACCTTATTGCAGCCAAGGTAAGATTGCGGATATCCAAAACGCCACAACATTCCAGAAATACTGTGGAAACATTTAATGTCGAATGACGAGACCGCCAAGACCTTCGCGCAACGCGTATTCCAGCATCGAATGTCGAAGAACAATGGCAACGATGCCAACAAGCCATCAGATCAGCCGCAACTGATGTGACAGGTTTCTCGCGCCCACCAGCAGAACAACATTCTGCTGTCAGGCAGAGGGAAACATTTAATATTGGCAACGACAGCGAAAACGACCTAAGTGAAGTGAGGATAGCAATATCTAAACTCAAGCTTAATAAGGCTGCCGGAAATGACGGTATTCCCGCTGAACTTTTTAAAGTCGGCGGAGGTGACTTGGTAAGTAACATCCACCAACTCATAAGCCAAATCTAATACGATGAAAGTATTCCTGAAGAATGAAACCACAGCATCGTTGCCCGAGCCACAAAAAAGGAGACCCTCTGAACTGCGCCAACTACAGAAGCAAAAGTCTCCTGAACATCGCCTACAAGATCCTATCTGCCGTAGAATGTGAACGCCTAAAACCGTTTACCAACAACCTGATCGGCCCTTATCAGTGTGGTTTTAGGCCAGGAAAGTCCACAACCGATCAAATTTTCACATTCTGGCAGATCCTGGAAAAACCCCAATCGACACCCAACACCTATTCACCAATTTCAAAGCCGTATACAACAGGACTTATAGAGACGAACTATACAGAGCCATGTCTAGTTTTGGTATACCGTCCAAACTCGTCCGTTTGTGTCGGATGACGATGTAGAATTCTCGATGCTGCATGGGGGACGAACACATGCAGGGGATGCAGTTTCAGGTGACTTTTTTAATCTGATTCTTGAGAGGATTGTGCAAAACTTTCGAGACAACACTAGAGGCACATTCTTCGGTAATCGGTGGATTTCGACGATATCGACATCATTGGTCGGGCTCAATGTGATATCACGTTTGTTAGTACAGAGCAGGAAGCGGCAAATGGGTTTAGCAGCAAATGATGGAAAAACTAAGTAAATATATGCTGTCAACACATCGACGAAATGGACAAAACGTCACCATTGAGAGATATAACTTGATGTAGAACGGGACTTTGTTTAACTCGGCTCCGCTATTGGCTCTGACAACATCTCGTCAGAAATTAAACGAAGAATGACTCATGACAACCGCTGTTCCTTCGGGCAAAGAAGGCAATTTATAGTAAAGCCCTCACTCAAACTACTAAGGATACCCTATATATAGGTATAAGGTAAAACCTGTAAACCCTTGGTTAAATTAAGGTCAACGAGTGCTCACAACCCAAAATGATGCCTACAAGGTATAGGCGGCGACGGAAGCTTATGCTGATACTGAGGTTAATCAGCAACGGAAAAGCGAAGAACATCGACTTTTCAGAAAGAAAAACTACAAACAGGAAAAACGCCTGTTCGGCGTTTACAAGGTTACAAAAGAAGTCATCCTATGTTGTCGCCGCCTTCAGAATATCGGTTGTGGCTCGCAAAGTGTGTGCCGTTGCTCCGTCATGTTAGAATCACATGTCCTCCGGTCCTAATTCGTCCAATTGCGGCAGAAAAACCTCGGTTAACTTGGCCCTATAGCTCGCACCGTAGACTGGTGTAGTTTGACCAGCGTGAACAGCGCACCATGCAGTAACTTTGAGCGGGTGTAAGGGCTCATCATGCATTACTCGTGGATTTTCGGTGCCACAAAAGCGATAGTTTTTCTTGTTCACGTACCCGCTGAGGTGGAAATGAGCCTCATCGCTCAATATGATTTTGGTCGAAAAATCTTCCACTTCGTCCTCGAGATTGAGGATGGCTTGGTCGTAGGTTACACGCGTTTGGCGATATTCTCGGCAAATGGGCGCTCCGGGGCCGGCCACTCTTGGCAACGTCTCGTGTGGCCCCATACTCTCCAAGGTTGGTGGCCAAACGGCGCAGTGTTGGCGCAGTCGGTGTCAGACGGCCGGGGAATCGGCGACGGAATTCGCGCTGCGCCAACACTTCAGACGAATTGTTTCGCAAAAAAATAGACACGATTATTCCGCGTTCTTGGGGAGTGTATCGCTCCATGGCTCGTTCAATTGCAACTAAGTCCACAAATGTCAAAACAGATTTACCATTTGCAAAAATAAGAGCATCTTCCAATAGGGTGATCGCTTTTGGTCCACCTTCTTTATTGGCGACCAACCACTTAAAAGCACATAATGGTCACCGTAATAAAAAAAGAACGGATGAACGAACAAAGGAAGATAAAATGCCATGCTGGACATTACAACCAGCTTGACCTAAACTATCTTAATCACTGCACCATTAGGATCTATCAAGGATTTTAAGAAAGATTCCAATTATTCACTGTGGAAAGCTGTAAAAGGCACCAAAAGGCGCACCAATGCCGAGCCACCAATTCGAAAAAATCGAAATGAAAGGCCAAATGAAGATAAAGGACAAACGGAAGTTTTTGCGGCCTACCTTGAAGAAAACTTTTAAACCCTTTGATGATCAAGCGATTCACGTCAATATCAATAGGACGGAACTACTTTTTGACAAGCTAGCAATCACAAGATCAACTAAAACTAAGAAAGCTCCTGGTTACTGACGTAATCGAGAAGGCATTCGAAGAATAAATTATGTGCTCAAGCTCATACCTGAACGTCTCGCATGCCTTTTATAGGGTTTGGCAAGATGGCTTGAATTTCAATTTACGACAAATTCTCCCAAGACGCCTATATGATATCCTAGAATCATACATCGGTAGTAGACTCTTCTGTGTTAGACATGGAAACGATTACTCGGAGTTTAAAGAAATCTCCGTCGGAATAGCGCAAGGAAGTGTTCTTGGACCGTTTCTCTATCTGTAATATACTCGTGAAATACCAAAAGGAGACGGCACAACTATTGCTACGTTTGCCGACGATACTGTTCACGTAAGTTTTGCCTATAAGAAAACTAGAGACATCCCAATTTTTCTAAACTCGTCCGAATATCTTTTGCAAATAAAGTCAAATACCTGGGAATGACATTCGACGGAACGTTGATAAGGAATTCGAACGTGAAAATGAAAAGCAAAGAACTCAATATTAAATCTGGAGTATGTATTGGCCACTCGGAAAACATTCCCAGCTCGGTACCGAAAACCAACTGCTTTTATATAAGCAAATGCTCAAGCCAACTTTGGGGTTGTACAAAGGAAACAAATGCAAATTTTTAACAAACTTTTCAAAATAAGGGAAATCGTCCAAGCACCGGGGAATACTAGAAACGACGATATCCATAGGGATCTTGGAATCCCTACAGTCGAAGCTGAAAGTAGCAGTTTCGAAGGCATACAAATCGACTAATCGAACATATCAACCGTACTGTCCTACAAATTTCGGATTATATCGATGGCGCCGACTTCAAAGAATGAATCCTTTGAACTTGACGAGATGAGGAATAGCTAGCTGCGTCTATGTTTTGCAGCGTGCAATATCATTCAATGGAAAGTAACAACAACTTGAAATGCGCGAATCCACGCTGTTAGGTATTTGGTTAAACAGCAAAGAAATACAGCACCATTACAGAAAGTGAGTGTGGTATGCATTGCGCCTTTAATCAAACTTGTACAGTGGTTGTTCCGTTGAGTTACTCCACAATAGGTTTGATATCGAATCGCAATATTTGCGAAACAAATAAATGCTGTGGCCTGGACGTCGTGTCGTTTCTGTACAGGCAGTACAGACAACCTAACAGGTGTATAGTATAGCTGCAATGTATATCATAGCCACCCTGCCGTTTATCCCCTAGCAGTTGCCAAATCATTATAAACCCACCCCCTTTCAATGACCTCTCCCTACAATTACTCTACTCATACTCTTGAAAAAAAAAAAAAAAAAAAAATTGGTACATCAACAGAAAATTAAAAAAAAAAACGAATCATACCTGCAAGTCGGGTATGCTCTTCAATTCCTCCGTGAAATTCTTCTTCTCCTTGGAGTATGATAATGGACCAGCATTACCATTGTACCCAGTCGAGGGTCCAGCATTGTGCTTTTCATTGACACCATGATGTGACAAATGTGGAAAACGGAAGCTAAACTTGCGCTTTGGACTCTGAACATTCGCGGGTTGATCCGATACCAAGTCAGTCATTGATCTGCAAAAATTTGAGAACCTAAGACATCTCTCTAGAGATACGCATTTTTCCCAAAACCTACCTCGCACTCATTTCATTAGCAATCTCAATCGCATGATTAAGCATCTTCTCGTCCTTCACCGATATCGGTTTCATTGTCCCCGTCGCCGAGGATTTCTTCTTCGACTTGTTGCCATTTGAATCGCCGCTATTCTTGCGATTCAACTTGGAAGACAACTCAGCGAGTTCGTGCTTCTTGTGCACATGATCAAAGTCCGGTGACTTGGACATTGTCAGACTATCTGTTGTGCCTGTAGCTGCTGCCGCCGTTATCGTGCCAAACATTGAGTTTATCTCATCCAAAAGCGATGGACCCATATCGAAGACCTTGTCCGCTGTGATTTCATCGTCCGATATCTCATGGTACTCGTGATGATCCTCGACATTCGAACCACTCGATGCCTGCAGAGAATCATCTTCTAAATTGGCATTGGTAAAGGCACTCGCCTCCAGACCATAGTTATTGTTTTGCAGTGCAAATGTACTATTACTACTACTGTTGCTACTCGAGGCGGTGGCTCTAGCGTGTGACGAGGATTCTGAAGCAAAAGGATTTGTGGATGAATGAAAGATCGGTTTCTGGGCTTGAGTTGACGACGTCGACGTCGATGAGAAATCAAATGAGGGACCGCCAAACGTGTTATGGTGATTGGGTGTGTTTTCATTGGAATTGACAAACGTCGGATTGGTAGACGATGATGTGCGTATCTCTTCGGGGAAATAACCGCTGGCAGTTTGTAAAGAGTCTGGACTGGTTGGTGTTGGTGGTAGTAGTAGAGGCGTTTGTTCAATGTCTTCAGATGGTTTGTATGGCGTGACTACTTGGCGTGGCAAATGATTGTACTTGAAATGAGACACAAAGAGAGCAAGCGATTGTTTATCATGACGAGAGACTAGCTAAATGGATGAGCTCGGGAGGGATTTTCAACTTACGCTTTGTGAATTTCCAAGAAATGCAACATCACCGAAGGATTCACCATCGATGCCGATGTGACCGGTGTGTTTGAAGTCGTTCTGTGGGCGGGAAATCATCTCAGTTCGTAGCTTACGCTTACTGCAGCGCTCATTGTTGCGATAGAAGGAGTCCCTATGAAGATGAAACAAATTATTGAAATTAAAATTCTTCAAGGGCGTCGTTTCTCTCTCTTCATGAGAAACTGCAGCGGAACTATATCATTTGTATCTCAGTTAAACCCTTCCAATTGAAAGACACCCCTTGCATATAACTTACCGATTCGAACTAGGAGGCGTCTCTACATAGGCAATAGTGTTAGCCGGGTTGAACAATCCCGTCTTCCCTGAGTTGAGCACTCCCTTCCAGTACGCCGTATTGGTAGTCCGTTCGAGAACAGTGATTACCTCACCCTGCCTATAGATCAGATGATCCTTCTTCGGCTCACCCGAATTGACAATACTTTTCAGTTGTTCAGGCTTTAGTTCCGGTAGCATGTCATGGATTTCAGTGAACTTTGGCCGCTTACTGGGATCATGTTGCCAGCACTTCATCATAAGATTATAGTAATCCCGTGGGCAGCAGTCTGGTTGTTCAAGACGCTACAAAAGCAAACGAAATTCCCAATCTATTGACACATTTCCCAAGCAATTTGAATGTTTACCTGATAATTTGGTTCATCGATGGCTTCGAGGATTTGCAGTCCGGTGAGTGCGGCCCACGGTTGGAAGCCATACGAAAACATTTCCCACAAGCACACCCCATACGCCCACACATCCGAAGCGTTCGTGAAACGCAAATAATTAATACATTCCGGAGCACACCTGTAAAATCGAAATTAGATTGAATGTGTTGGATGATGGTGGTGGTATTGGTACTCACCATGCAATTGGCAGCTTTAGGTTCACATTGAAATTGGTCTTGTAGTAGTCCTTGCCAACGCCCAGCGCCCGAGACAGACCAAAATCAGAGATTTTCACTTTATTCTTGCTAAAGACTAATATATTTCTGGCAGCTAGATCCCTGCAGGGATGGGATAAAGAGATAACACAACATGAAACACAGACTTTCATCATCATCACCAGCAGCAGTCTTACCGATGGATTAATCGTTTGTTTTCCAAATATTTCATTCCATTGCAAATTTGCATAGCAAATTCGCACAGCGTCGGTATGGTTAGGAAGCTCACACGCAAACCTGAATCCTTAAGGCACTCCAAGAGCGAACGCAAATGTGCCAGCTCAGTGACCAACATCAAAGAGTCGGTGGCAAGTACAACCCCATACAGTCGAACTATGTTTTCATGTTCGATTGAGTGCATAATCGCTGCCTCTTTGAGGAACTCCATTGGATTTGATTGCATTCGTTCGCGGCACAAACATTTTATCGCTACTTGAATCTATCGGAGAAAGGAGAGGGGTGTTGTAAGCGTTATCCTTTGGTAGAGATTTGATGATTTAAAATCAAAGCACTGACACCCACTTACCCGTTCTGTACCGTTTGTCCATACTCCTTGTTGTACAATACCAAACTCACCGGTGCCCAATTGTTTGTTCACACAGATTGAATCGGCCGGGATAATGTGTTTATTGTTTGGAGCCTTATTGGGGGAGTTGCCCGTTTTGGAGCCGGTGCCGTCAGTCGATGTTGCGTGGTGTGTTCCCGAGCCATCGTCCCGTTTCGCTATGGTGGGCGTCTGGAGGAGACGTTTGATTTTGCTGAGATATCCATGCGGATAGTATTTCTCGTAGTATTTGCGTAGTCTTCGGATTTCGGGACGAGATAGTCCGATTTGTTTGAGGTCCTCATCGGTTGCGTACTTGAATTGGGAAGCGCTTTTTATTTTAAGCTCGTTTCTGAAAATAAACGGAAGCAAGTGTTTCTTTAAATGGTTGGGAATATCAGGGTGAAGGTGATGTTGGTTGTGGGTTAATCTCGAGGTCCTTTCACAAAACAAATTCATGTGTTGGTCTGTTAATATTGTAGGAACCCTGCAATGCTGGGAAGGGTATAAGTAATAATTACTCTATTACTTGTCAGATAATAGCCAGAGGAAGAGCATTGAAAAGTGTGTAGATAGGTGGTTTAGACCCTTTCCGAGTTGCAGAATATACTTCCGACGTTCCACTTTTAGTGTAATTTTCCACCAACTATTCTCAGTCGAATCGATTGGCAATCAGATTTGGTGAGGAATTACAAATCTATTCAGATCACAACAGATATGTTAAGTGTGACTTTGGATAGCGAATGCCTCTCGAGACGTAGACTATTTACAAATCTGGGCGCGAATAAGCAGTTTGTCTTAAAAAGTCTATTTATGATCAGGAGATCACAGATCGATATCATTGCAAGTTTCTTTACATATTCTCCATGCTAGCAGTATACACGCTACAAAATTAAGCTTTGCTGGCAAATATTTCTTTGAAACTTGTTAAGACGAAAAAGACCGGATCAACAATTCCATGGATGAAGCCTAATTGCCTTAATGCCAATTCAGGTAGTATGGCTAATAAAGTCGAGAGAGGCAAGCTATGATGCGGACAAATATGAGTTTAACTTCCGAAGTCTGTTCAACCTAAGTGTAGTTTTCGCGAGCAATGTCGGTCTTGATGATACGATCGCAGCGCTTCTATTGACAACGTTGTTCATTGTCATTCTGTTCCTGTTCAGGGTTATGTTTGCGTGACAAACAGAACAGAATGAAGTGGGATTTGTGTCATTATCGATGGATTTTTTTTTTAACTTGGACACTGGTGACCATCAACTCGTTTCTAAAGGCGTTTCACACAACATCGATGAACGTCTGCGTTTCAAGGCAGAATGAACAGTAATTTGTACATCATTGCTGGAATAAGGTGACATTATTGGCGGCGTTGGACAATAGTGCCCACAAAATCGTTTTAAAAGGCATACCACACACCAACAATTATACGTGGCTGGCGGAGAGGCCACCAAGAGGGTGAGGCGAAATTCCGGTTTCCTAATGCATATTATTCAATGATTCTACAAAAAATAGGGATCTGACGATTGTGAGCATTAGCGACTGGACGTCCTACCTCTAATATAATCTTCTTACGAAGAAATTTTACTTTGCCAGGAGTGACCGCTTATGAGCGAAAGTCAAAGTAATGAGTACGGCACCAAAAAAGGTTTGATCTCGGTGACTGGGTTTGTAGATGATAATCAAGAGCCATTTAAACGCGTTTTCTCTCATCTTTTTTAAGATTCTTGTGTCGCCCGAGCAAATAGGTGATTTAAGTCTTTTACAAAATTGTCATTACCTGGGGATAATTCCGAGATCATTTACAAAGAGCTGGCCTTGAACATTGGACATTTTAACGCAAAGGTACGAAGAGAAGACATCTTTAGCAGTATTGTTGGAAAGCATGGCCTACATGACAACACGTCTACAACACGTAACGGACTTAGGCTAATTGACTTTCCTCATCTCAATAACCAAAAGGGGCATGGCGGACTCCAGATCAACGAACGGTCAACCAAATTGATCATATTGCGATAATCAAAGGGCACGCATCCAGTATTTTGGATGTCCGAACATTCCGAGGAGCTAACATCGACTCGACCACTACCTTGTTGCAGCCAACTTAAGAATTCGGATATCCAACACGCCACAACATTCCAGAAATACTGTGAAAAAATTTAATGTCGAACGAATGCAATCGCAAGAGACCGCCAAGACCTTCGCGCAACGCGTATCCCTTAACCTCTCGATTAACACCATACCAACAGCATCGAATGTCGAAGAACAATGGCAACGATGCCAACAAGCCATTAGATCAGCCACAACTGATGTGCTAGGTTTCTCGCGCCTACCAGCAAGAAATCCCTGGTTTGATGAGGAGTGCCGACAGATGCTCGCACCTTAGAACGAGGCCTACAAGGCTAAGCTGCAGGTGAAGACGAGAGCTGCCGTTGAGCTCTAGAGGCAGAGAAGAAAGGAAAAACACCGGCTTTTCAGAAAGAAAAAAAAAACGCGCGATCGAGGATGTAGATAGGTGCCACTCCAGGAAATATGTTCGCAAGTTTTAACAAAGTCTAAAACGTCAAAGGCAAGGACACAAGGCTCGAACAGAATCCTGGCAAGATGAACAAGTAAATATCGTACTTGGGTCACAGTCGATGCTGAAGATATGGAAGAACCAATTCTGCAGACGGCGATGACGAACAACATTCAACTGGCAGGCAGCACGAACCATTCAATATTAGCAACGCCAGCGAAATCTGCCAACCACCCGACCTAAGTGAATTGAGGATAGCAATATCTAAACTCAAGCTTAATAAGGCTGCCGGAAATGACCGCCTTCCCGCTGAGCTTTATAAGGCCGGCGGAAATGCCTTGGTAAATAACATCCACCAAGTCATAAGCCAAATATGGTCGGAAGAAAGTATGCATGAAAATGAGCTGCGCCAACTACAGAAGCATAAGTCTCCTCAACATCGCCTACAAGATCCTATTTGCCGTAATGTGTGAACGCCTGAAACCGTTTACCGACAACCTGATCGGCCCTTATCAGTGTGGTTTTAGGCCAGGAAAGTCCACAACCGATCTAATTTTCACACTTCGGGAGATCCTGGAAAAAAAAAGTAAGAAGTCCAAATCGATACCCACCATCTATTCATCGATTTCAAAGCCGCATACGACAGCATCTATAGAGACGAACTATACAGAGCCATGTCTAGTTTTGGTATACCACCCAAACTCGTCCGTTTGTGTAAGATGACGATGGAGAATTCTCGCTGTGCCACCAGGGTCGGAAACGACCTTACCGACACATTAGGCAAGGCGATGCGCTGTCATGTGACTTCGCCAATTTGATTCTTGAGAGGATTGTACAAAACTCACGAGCGAACACCAGAGGCGCAATTTTCCAAAAATCGGTACAAATACTATCATACGCCGGCGATATTGACATCATTAGTAGGACTCAACGTGATGTCTTAACCATGTTTGCTAGTATAGAGAAGGAAGCGGCAAAAATGGGTTTAGCAGTAAATGAGAGACGAAGATTCAACCAATATCTATACGAGCTGTACAGCGACAGGACCCTGGTCAAAAAACTCCGCATTGGACGTTTAAGATGGTTAGGACATGCAGAACGAATGGACACCAATACTCCGGCTCGCAGAGTCTTCGATTCACAGCCAGTCATCGGACGCAGTAGAGGAAGACCTTGCCTTAAGTGGCGCTCACAAGTAGAAACCGATCTCAACCAACTTAGAGTCCGCAACTGGAGGCAGTTAGCTAAGCACCGGGCTAATTGGAGAGTCATGTTGGTTGAGGCCCAGGTTCACTCCAGTCTGTAGCGTCACTTAAGCAAGAAAGGAAGGAGTTAAAAAAAAAAAATTGTAAAGAATTCAAGATATTTGCGAATCGCACAAAATCGATAAAACCCTCATAAGCCTAGCTTTTGCGCTAGCGTGTAGGTTCCTAAATTTATTGAGCTGTGCTAGTAAATCATTTCGCACACCGTTTTTCTCCTCAACAACCACCCCAACTGTAGTGTCCTCGGATACGTTTAGGGGATGGATTACGGGGACCCGAAATGATATCTCTAGCTACCATGACTTGATGCAATCACTTCAAAGCTTGCGCAAAAAGAATAACAGTGACAATGGTAGTGACCTACCAGTGTTGCCGGAGAGAAATATTATATGCCAGTACTGCAACCAAAAAAAGGGGGTATATAAAAAAAAATAGTAGTAGGTACAGACACTTTTAAGTCCAAAAATAATATGTGCACACAAACCCTATCCCATAGGGGTATATTAGTTTTGACATTAAGTTTGTAACATAGAGAAAAAAATTCTTTTGTTCAAAGAGCATAGAATTATATAGAGTGCGCATCTCTTACAACGAAAATTTTCTATGTGGGGTACTGATATTGACACCCCAGTGTTCACATTGCTACACCACCATCAAAAAACAGCCTTGGCGACTCATACGTCTGAAACGGCTACAAAATGTTCAGCTGTGATGCGTACTCTATGTAGTTCTGTACTCTTTGATACTACATTACAATACTCCTAAGGGAGAACTTTCAACGACACTGCACCTACTTCGTTGAGCCTAAAGCATAAAAAATATTGGAAACTTACTTGAACGAATTGTAGTAATGTTGCAGTTCAGATTCAGTCAGGAATTCGTACAGGTCGATCTGGCCTGGTTCTGAAATAGATAATAGAAAACAGACATTTATAGGTTATAGTTATGTGATTTAGTATTTTTCATAGGTGATATAGTGTTATAATCTTTCGAAATCGATCTTGGCAGTCTTCAGCAACAATTTCATCAAAAAATACTGACACAAAATTAGCGAGCACAAATTTACCATCAATTACCAGTTGACTCCCGCGTGGTTTGACAACGCCGAGTCAACTGGCAATCTATGGTCAATGGTCGGTTTTTTGGTTCCTGAAAACATATCCCACGTGTTCTATAAAGTTCTTTTACAATTGATTCTAAAAATCGAAGGTGATAATGTCGCGGCGTTTAAAGTTGTGAAGATACATTGCAAATGTCATAAAGACGACTTCTATCACCAACAGCTGCAAGAATGAAACAAAAACTTATCGAATTTGGATATGAATCCGATTTGATCGCTACCACATGTAAAATGGTGAAATGTATGTAATTTTACTGGCAGTTGAAGTCGGTATGCTTACATGAATGCTTGGACGAAAACATTGAAGCAGCTGAAGATATTTGCATGAGAAATCCACCAAATTGATTCATCATTTTCAAAGCCACATACGTCAGTATTTATAGAGACGAAATATACAGAGCCATGTCAAGTTTTGCTTTACCGCCCAAACTAGTCCATCAGTGCATGATGACGATGGAAAAATCTCGCAGCCGCATCAGGATCGGAAACGACCTCCTTGAAACATTTGATACCAAATAAGGATTAAAGCAAGGCGATCGACGCATTCTTGAGAAAACTGTGAAAAACTCCCAAACCAACACCGGAAAGTTTGTGATCTTTCATAAATCGTTGCAACAACTAGAATACGCAGGCGATATTGCCATCATTGGGCGGATTCACGCGATGTCACAGTCATGATTGCTAGTACAGAGAGAAGAGCGTTGCAAAAATTGGTTTAGCAGTTAATGAGGGTAAGACCAAGTATATCGACGAATTGGACAGAACACTACCATAACACTGAGGTAGTACGGGACTTTGTCAACTTCAGTTCCGATATTAACTCTGACAACAGCTATTCGTCATAATTAACGAAGAGTTACTCGGGCTTAGAAGGCGATTTCGTACAAATGACTTCACTCGAACTACTAAGGAGATTCTATTAAAGATCCAGAAGAATGGATCGTTTTAAAAGCGGATACAAAATCCTAGGTCCAGGACAGGGTAGGAAGATGAAGATTCAACCACGAGCTATACGAGCTGTGCAGCGACATAGCCATAGAAAAAAAAAAACTCCGTATTGGACGTTTGGGATGAGTACTACAGCTCGCATGATTGCCAATCAGACTACGCAGTGGAGGAGGATCATGTCTTAAGTGGCGTGTATAAGTAAGTAAATTTGCATCGAATATTCAAAATTTGTATTGTGATCGATAAATGGACCTTTGCCATTTGAGTTTTAAGGACAACTTCATGTAAGGTTGTCCGCGGCTCCGTTTCAAATGGTCCATTCGGAAGGTCCAATTTTACGTCACTTTTTCGAGCATTTCGGCCTGAGTTCCACGAATTACGCGTGTTAAGTTATCCTGTAAGGCTTCAATTCTGGCCGGTTGTCCACCGGCTTTAAATAACCACACAAGACATATTCAAGAGGAGTTAAATCGCATGATCTTGGCGGCCAACTCACCGGGCTATTTCGAGAGAAAAGCTGCTCACCAAATTTATCCTTCAACATTTCCATTGTTTCACGAGCTGTGTGGCATGTGGCACCGTTTTGATGAAACCACAAGTCAACAAAGTTCAACTCAGAAAACTGGGGCAAAAAAAAAAGTAGCTGAACATGGCTCGATATCGTTCGCCGTTGATGCTAACGTTCCTTCCACGGTCGTCTTTAAAGAAAAATGGACCAGCCCACCACACCAAACAGTCGTTTTTTCGGGATGCATCGGTAATTCTTGTATGACATGTGGCTGTTCATCACTCCAGATGCGACAGTTTTGCTTATATATGTATCCGTTGAGACAGAAATGAGCCTCATCGCTGAAAACAATTTTTCGATAAATAAGCGGATTTTCATGGAGCTGTTCTAAGGCCCATTCACCGGTTGGCAAGAGTTATTCTTAGTTTGATTTCTGACGAGATGTTGTTGTCAGAGTTAATAGCGGAGCCGAGATAGACAAAGTATCGTACTACCTCAAAGTAACATCTGTCAGTGGTGACGTTTTGTCCAATTCGTCGATGTTGTGTGTCCTTTCGTGTTGACAGCATATACTTAATCTTGCCCTCATTTGCTGCTAAACCCATTTTTGCCGCTTCCTTCTCTATATTAGCAAACGTGGCTAAGACATCACGTCGAGTCCTACCAATGATGTCAATATCGTCGGCGTATGCTAGTAGTTGTACCGATTTTTTGGAAAATTGTGCCTCTGAGTTTTGCACAATCCTCTCAAGAATCAAATTTAAGAAGCCTTGCCTAAATCCTTTTTTGGTATCGAATGTGTCGGTGAGGTCGTTTCCGACTCTGATGGAGCAGCGAGAAAATTCCATCGTCATCCTACACAAACGGACGAGTTTGGGTGGTATACCAAAACTAGACACGGCTCTGTATAGTTCGTCTCTATAAATGCTGTTGTATGCGGCTTTGAAATCGATGATAGGTGGTGGGTATCGATTTGACCTTCTTGGGTTTCTTCCAGGATCTGCTAAGGTGTGAAAATTTGATCTGTTGTGGACTTTCCAGGACTAAAACCACACTGATAAGGGCCGATCAGGTTGTCGGTAAACGGTTTCAGGCGTCCACACATTACGGCAGATAGGATCTTGTAGGCGATGTTGAGGAGACTTATGACTCTGAAGATGGCGCATTAGAGAGGGTCTCCTTTTTCGTGGACCGGGCAAAAGATGCGGAGGTTCCATTCTTCAGGCATACTCTCTTCCGAAGTGGCGCTGCAGTCCGAATCGAACCTAGGCATCTCCAATTAGCTTAGCTAAGTGAGCCCTCCGGACTTAAGCATCCAGTCTTTTATAGTCAAAAAAAGACATCCTGTTATAGAAAGTCCAGTTCCATGGTGGTCTCATTGCCCTTGTCCAGAGTTTAGTACCCAACAGTATATTACCCCACATTTGTCGGGACAGTCAACTGGTTTTGTTGCGGCAATTCTGAATTTCCTCGTGAATATATTTTATTCGGAACTGTATGAATCGTCCAGCCTGATTCATTTTGTTCCTAAGTGACTTGCTTTGTTAAATATTTTCGCATCCTTTGTTTAAAATTTCTTAAGAAAACCAATTAAAAATAAAACAACTTCAAGAAACCCAAGATACACAAACATCCATCTTAAAAGCGGGTCAACCTCTCACCATTTGCTGTTGAGGAATGAATGCATCTGACTCATAGCTATCAATTGAAAAACTCCCGAGTTGGCATAGAGGATTTTTCAAGTGTCGCAAATCGAAATGGACACACATCCGAGACCAACTACCTGAATTCCGAGTTCAAACGAAACGACACTCAAGTGTCTCTGCCAAGAGTGGACACTTCGTATCGTCGTCGCCATTGTTGTTTTTTTTTTTTTTTTTACAAAATTTACATTATCCCCGAATGTTTCGTGTTAACACGACGTGGTGATAAAATTTTAAAAATACATTTCCCAACACATATTGCACGTACACCACAAAGAAAAACCCTCTTCCTCCAACACAAACACACTTAGTACAATTGATTGATTCAAAATAGATCCTCTCCTGGGCGAAGAGGGCACCACCACTTTCACTTTCATCGATTTTAGAGAACGTAAACAGAGTGGGCTGGCTGTCAGCCGGAATAACATATCCGAATCCGACCCTAGCTCTTTGTACACATATCGACATTATTCCATCCGACAGTCAACTTCCTAAACAGTAGTCAGCCGGCTTATCACGGATAGGACCGACCGACCACTCGAGTGTGTGCCTGGGCTATGAGTGGATTTGTTTAGATTATGTTAAGGATTTTCAATTTGGGATTATACTCGTAGTTGTGTCGCTTCCTCCTCCATCCAGATGGGATAGAACTTCAAGTGGCCAAGTGGAGGAGGGGTGAATCACTTTAACAACAATTTGAATCTGCTAAATGAAAAGTGTCATTCCCCCCTTGGATGGGCTGACAATTGGCCCAAGAGCACATTGTACCTACTTCAGAGTCGTATACGGCAAAACGGAGAAGAGAGAACTAAATCTTGAGGTTTTTCTTTCAATGGGGAATCCAAGTGAGGGAGAGAGAGAGATAGGGACACACAGTCATATTGTACCTTCTTCGGTGTTCTTGGCTCGTAATCCTATTCCTCCTGCCGCACCACCTACTCCGCAGGCATCTGAAGAACTTTCAATTGGGAGTAGTTTTGTCTGCATGGTGCTACTGGTGGTGGTGTTGTCCTCGAGCAGTTTTGCAAGAACATTAATTTTTGCAGTTTGTTCGTCTTTTGCACGCGCGCGTTCCTTTACTTGACAGGAAGTCGGAAAAACAAAAAAAAAAAACAAAATGAGACTCCGAAACAATGTCACATGAATAGCGGAAAACTACTACTGAAATAGTACGACGATGACGACGGCGTCAAGCACACGTAACGTATTGTAGTGTTACAGAATAAAATTGCACAAAAATTGTTAAGGAAACTTGGAAAGCATCCCTGCGGAAGTTGGTTCTATCTATAGCCACCTCCGGTTGATGTCAATCACTTTGGGTAGATACCGGTATACCAAACTGTGAGAGCTTTCTACTCCTCCGCAATCGAGACTTGCTCAGTGTGCCACAAAAAAAAAAACACAATTCACTCACTACGGTCATAACATAACAATCACGGAATTTTCGGAACGAACAACAGACGCACTCACGGACCTCGCTCGTTGTGCGATGTAAACCATCTGTGGCGGACGATGCTGGTTGGTACACTGAGGAGTAGATGTAGTGATTGTCTGCTGTCAGTATATGCGCTCCAGCAACAGCAGCACAGCTCTGCGGGAACACAGAAGTGACAGGCAGACTGTTGATTTAAATATGATACCTGAATGTGTCTCCGATTACCCTTTTACGAGGAGAGAAGAGGCACGGTGGATTGAGTATCTAGACGAGGGCCGACGACTATGCCGGATGACATCTGGGCGTTGTTGCCTTTCGAAAATGGGAGCTGCTTAGAGGACAACAACGAAATAGAGACCCACACTCATATATAGACTTTTGACAGACAGCAAGATACCTAGATAGATCGTTGGATGTTTTGGATGTTGGATGGAAAATTACAACCGCTCGATGTGGAGGAGAAGTAGGAAATGCGTACTAAATTTGAAAGGCTACACAAGAAAAAAAAAAAGCCAAACAAATAACTTTGTTCGAAAGTGTAGGACTAGGAGACAGAAAGAGACACAAGGGGATAGAGGGAGTAAGAATGTTGTAATTAGGTAAAGTTGATGAAAGTAAGTGGTATACTAGTATGGTGCCTTCCAAATGCAGCTGCATCACAATCTACTCTAATTGGAGTACTCGAGAACGGAGAATGATGTTATTTGGAAGGAATGGGACCCTCGTTCTTCCTGACAACCAAGTGGGTACACGAGAATTACTTTGGAACAGTTCATTTGTTGCCAGCAAATAAAAGTTTTTCTTTGACTTTGACAATCAATTCGCATTCGGCACGCTAATTAAATTCATTCCTCGAGTTGATAATAAGAGTCTTGAGTATGTCTTTGGTTATGCGAGGGAAAGAAAAAAAAGTCGACCCCTCATTGGATTGTAGCCGGCGGTAACGAGACAGCGTAGGTTTTGCGAGAAATGCTGCGACTTGGATTTGCAAATGAAGTGCTGTGTCGGAGGTGCAAGTCCGTGGTCTTTAAGTGAATGGAGGAGTAATGTCATAATTTTCACTTGAAGTATGTAGGTACCTACTTGTTTGTTAGCAATAGACGTCACGCAATTGAGTTACGAGTGAAATGGCCAATGAATGGGAAGATGTGCGGGGTTTGAGCGAATGTTTGTTAATAGCTGAGCTTAGAGAAAACTATGTGAAGGGAAGTCGTTTGCCTTTGGAAAGTTCAACTAAAGAGGAATTGCTTCTGGTTGGGATATAACGACATGGTTGGCATATTTGGAAATGTTTACTACTTTGTTCCATGTCTTTCGACATATCAATCTACGAATTCCATTGAAAGCTCACTTGTTTGAAGTCGAAGCAATCAACAACAATTCACGAACTCATTGTTGTTCAATCCAAGCACTGAACAACAGTAAAAATGTAGGAAATAAAAATATCTGTGAGTTAGGATTCAATAAACGATGCGAACAATTGTTATGGATAGGTATAGGCAACCGCGTGTAAGCAGAGGAGAGGGTGGACCGACGCCCGATTTAACACTCTTAACAACTCCGTTTTTGTTTGTTTAAATCTGCTTCTGCAAGGCAGCATCCAAGCACTGAACAACAATAAGAATGTAGGAAATAAAAATATCTGTGAGTAAGGATTCAATAAACGATGCGAACAATTGTTATGGATAGGTATAGGCAACCGCGTGTAAGCAGAGGAGAGGGTGGACCGACGCCCGATTTAACACTCTTAACAACTCCGTTTTTGTTTGTTTAAATCTGCTTCTGCAAGGCAGCATCCAAGCACTGAACAACAATAAGAATGTAGGAAATAAAAATATCTGTGAGTAAGGATTCAATAAACGATGCGAACAATTGGTATGGATAGGTTTAGGCAACCTCGTGTAAGCAGAGGAGAGAGTGGACAGACGCCCGATTCAACTCTCTTAACAACTCCGTTTATGTTTGTTTAAGTCTGCTTCTGCAAGGCAGCATCCAAGCACTGAACAACAGTAAGAATGTAGGAAATAAAAATATCTGTGAGTAAGGATTCAATAAACGATGCGAACAATTGTTATGGATAGGTATAGGCAACCGCGTGTAAGCAGAGGAGAGGGTGGACCGACGCCCGATTTAACACTCTTAACAACTCCGTTTTTGTTTGTTTAAATCTGCTTCTGCAAGGCAGCATCCAAGCACTGAACAACAATAAGAATGTAGGAAATAAAAATATCTGTGAGTAAGGATTCAATAAACGATGCGAACAATTGGTATGGATAGGTTTAGGCAACCTCGTGTAAGCAGAGGAGAGAGTGGACAGACGCCCGATTCAACTCTCTTAACAACTCCGTTTATGTTTGTTTAAGTCTGCTTCTGCAAGGCAGCATCCAAGCACTGAACAACAGTAAGAATGTAGGAAATAAAAATATCTGTGAGTAAGGATTCAATAAACGATGCGAACAATTGTTATGGATAGGTATTGGCAACCGCGTGTAAGCAGAGGAGAGGGTGGACCGACGCCCTATTTAACACTCTTAACAACTCCGTTTATGTTTGTTTAAGTCTGCTTCTGCAAGGCAGCATCCAAGCACTGAACAACAGTAAGAATGTAGGAAATAAAAATATAAACGATGCGAACAATTGGTATGGATAGGTTTAGGCAACCTCGTGTAAGCAGAGGAGAGAGTGGACAGACGCCCGATTCAACTCTCTTAACAACTCCGTTTATGTTTGTTTAAGTCTGCTTCTGCAAGGCAGGATCCAAGCACTGAACAACAGTAAGAATGTAGGAAATAAAAATATCTGTGAGTAAGGATTCAATAAACGATGCGAACAATTGGTAAGGATAGGTTTAGGCAACCCCGTGTAAGCAGAGGAGAGAGTGGACAGACGCTCGATTCAACTCTCCTAACAACTCTGTTTATGCTTCAAATTAATAAAATTTTAGGGACAGCTTGATGAAATCCAAGCTTGATGAAATCCAAGTACGATTCTAGTTAAAGTTATATGTGTTGGGTATAAGAGATTAAAACAGCAGTTTAAATCTTCTTATATATAAAAATGGAATGTAAATTTGTATGTTTGTTTGAAGTCTAACGCTGGCTAAACCACTAGACCGATTTTATCAAAATTCTAGCAGTACCTAGCTGCATATCTCGAAGGAGCATTAGGCTATATATACATATTTTTTTTTCTATAGCTCAAGGGGGAGTGGCATTTTCGGCAAAGTGGTCATAGAACCTCCAATATTAAGTAAATATCTGGAGCACTATATAAGTGAGTCTTGAAATTTTGTCCAGGCATGTTGGTTTGAGTCGTCGTACAAAAAATAGGCGGAAAAGTGAGCGCGGCCCTCTCACGCATAAAAAATATCTGGAATACCATGAAAGCCACAGTCTTGAAACTTAGTGTGAGCATATGAATTGCTAATCTGAGTAGTTAAGTAGAAAATGGGAAAATGAGTGTCTTAAAAGTTCCGAAATACCAACTCAAAAACCAAAATCCCGAAAACTCATTATTCCAAATTCCCGAAAACCCAAAATCCCAAAAAATCAAAAATATCGATAACCCTAAGACCCAAAAAACTTTCAAACCCAAAATCCAAAAGTCCTGAAAACCCAAAATCCTAAATGACGAAAATCCAGAAAACCCCACATCCCGGAAACTCAAAAAAAAACTAACAAGAATCAGAACAACACAAAATCCTGAAAATCAAAAATCTCGAAAACTCAAAAACTGCCAAAAAAACAAAAATTCCAAAATCCGAAAATCAAAAATCCACAAAACCCCAAAAACCAAAACTTCCAAAAATCCGGAAACCCGAAATTCCAAATTCCGGAAAACCAAAAAAATTAAATTACCGAAAAGCCAAAAACTTAAATGCCCACGAACCATTAGATCAGCCGTTAGCCATTAGATCATGGCGTTACTCACGTGGCGACCGCTGAGCCTAGTACCTTGACCATAGGTAGGGTATCACTCACTTCCCTTGTGTAAAGTCTTGGCGGCAGCAGATGAGAGTGGGGGAAGAAGGCGTGCACAAACACGAAAAGTAAGTCCGGCCACTAGGGATGGTGGCAGATGAGCCGAAAGGAAAACGGCTGCACTCATCCCGTATTGTATACCGATAGTCGCGTGTCCTAGGGGTATCCAATAAATTAGAACTGGCATAGCCCTTCAGGTTGGGGTAGTGCTTCGGGTTAACTACCCACCCACGGAAAAAAAACTCTTGTTACGAAGCAACCAAGAGCCTCGGAAAGCACTGATTTTATTGTCGATGACCATGCTAAACGAAAAAGGACAAGGACGTTCGTATCTGCACCTGGACTGTGATACAAATAACCAGTAGAGGTACAGGTGTCTGCTTAAAATCAGACATTACCGCATCCAGGAAATACGATGGGATGGGCTGTGCAAAAAAAATATCAAAAACTGTGACATCACCCACGATCCGTGTTATCGTGAGCAGAAACAGCGACTAATCGTATATGGACTGCTATAAGTGGCAGGCTTAGGCAAGAAGTCTTACGTTCCCAAGACATAATCGAGTGCATTTTAAAAATCCGCATCAAGAATAAATTCGCGAACATAATCCTTATATGCTGCCACGCTCCGAAGAAGGAAAAATATGATATCGCGAAAGACTGCTTCTACGTGCTCCTTGACAAAACTTATGAGCGACTACTGAAGTAAGATGTTAAAATTTTGCTGGAATATTTTAATAATTTTTTCGTATAAACGGACCTATATTTCTCAATACGGTTCGAGTCCCTTTTGCAAATGAAGCGATATATCTCGGAATGACACTCGATGCATAATAAAAATGGAAGTCGCATGTAAAAAAGAATTGGCGATGAACTTAAAAATAAATACAGAGAATTTTACTGGTCACTCGGATAATATTCGAAGCTTAACCTTGATAACAAGCTGCTATTATACAAGCAAGTGCTAAAGCCGTTCTGGACATATGGTATTCAACTATGGGGTTGTACTAGTGAAACAAATCTTTTGAAAACAAAATGTTAAGACTATTTTTCAATGCATCGTGATATATAAGGAACCAAGATCTACATAGAGATGTGGGTATTCCCGCGGTTAAGGATGAAACGAAAAGTTTTGCAAGCAAACATAAGAAACGTTTATTGGGACACGTTAACACAACGGTCCTCCAAATTCTTGACGAAACAAATCAAATGTCGAAGAACTATGGCAACGGTGCCAACAAGACATTAGATCAGCCGCTACTGATTTGCTAGGTTTCTCGCGCCCACCAGCAAGAAACCCCTGCTTTGATGAGGAATGCCGACAGATGCTCGCAGCCAATAACGAGGCCTAAAAGGCTAAGCCGCAGGTGAAGACGAAAGCTGCCGTTGAGCTCTATAGGCAGAGAAGAAGGGAAGCACACCGGCTTTTTAGAAAGAAGAGGAAGAAAAGCGCGCGATCGAGGATATAGAGAGGTGCCACTCCAGGAAAGATGTTCGCAAGTTTTACCAAAGTGTAAAACGTCAGAGCCAAGGATACAAGGCTCGAACAGAATCCTGTCGAGATGAACAAGGAAATATCGTAGTTGAGACACAGTCTATGCTGAGGATATGGAAGAACCACTTCTGCAGACTGTTAAACGGCGATGACGAACAACATTCCCCTGTCAGGCAGAAAGAACCATTCAATATTGGCAACGACAGCGAAAGCTGAAAACCACCCGACCTAAGTGAAGTGAGGATAGCAATATCTAAACTGAAGCTTAATAAGGCTGCCGGAAATGACGGCCTTCCCGCCGAGCTTTATAAAGCCGACGGAGATGACTTGGTAAGTAACATCCACCAACTCATAAGCCGAATCTGGTCGGAAGAAAGTATGCCCGAAGAATGGAACCTCAGCATCGTTTGCCTGATCCACAAAAAAGGAGACCCTCTGAACTGCGCCAACTACAGAGGCATAAGTCTCCGCAACATCGCCTACAAGATTCTATTTGCCGTAATGTGTGAACGCCTGAAACCGTTTACCGACAACCTGATCGGCCCTTATCAGTGTGGTTTAAGGCCAGGAAAGTCCACAACCGATCAAATCTTCACACTTCGGCAGATCCTGGAAAAAACCCAAGAAGTCCAAATCGATACCAACCACATATTCATCGATTTCAAAGCCGCATACGACAGCATTTATAGAGACGAACTATACAGAGCCATGTCTAGTTTTGGTATACCGCCCAAACTCGTCCGCTTGTGTAGGATGGAGATGGAGAATTCTCGCTGCTCCATCAGGGTCGGAAACGACCTCACTGACACATTCGATACCAAAAAAGGATTAAGGCAAGGCGATGCGCTGTCATGCGGCTTCTTCAATCTGATTCTTGAGAGGAACGTTCCCGCTGAGCTTTATAAAGTCGACGGAGATGACTTGGTAAGTAACATCCACCAACTCCTAAGCCGAATCTGGTCGATTTCAAAGCCGCATACGACAGCATTTATAGAGACGAACTATACAGAGCCATGTCTAGTTTTGGTATACCGCCCAAACTCGTCCGCTTGTGTAGGATGGAGATGGAGAATTCTCGCTGCTCCATCAGGGTCGGAAACGACCTCACTGACACATTCGATACCAAAAAAGGATTAAGGCAAGGCGATGCGCTGTCATGCGGCTTCTTCAATCTGATTCTTGAGAGGATTGTGCAAAACTCACGAGCCAACACCCGAGGCACAATGTTCCAAAACTCTGTACAACTACTAGCATACGCCGACGATATTGACATCATTGGTAGGACCCAACGTGATGTCCTAGCCACGTTTGCTAGAATAGAGAAGAAATGGAAAAATGGGCTTAACAGTAAATGAGGGCAAGACTAAGTATATGCTGTCAACACAACAAACAACATCGACAAATTGGACAGAACGTCACCATTGACAGATATAACTTTGAGGTAGTACGGGACTTTATCTATCTCGGTTCCGCTATTAACTCTGACAACAACATCTCGTCAGAAATTAAACGAAAAATTACTCTTGCCAACCGCTGTTTCTTCGGGCTAAGAAGGCAATTCAGTAGTAACTACTAAGGAGATCTTATATAAGACCCTGATCATCCCAGTCCTGCTCTACGGCGCTGAAGCACGGACCGTATCAAAATCGGATGAAGAAATCCTTGGTCGATTTGAGAGGAAAATTCTTCGGTCCCGTTTGCGTTGACGGGCTATGGAGACGAAGATTCAACCAAGAACTATACGAGCTGTACAGCGACATGCCCCTGGTCAAAAAGCTCAGCATTGGACGTTTAAGATGGCTAGGACATGTAGAACGAATGGACACTAATACTCCGGCTCGCAGAGTCTTCGATTCCCAGCCAGACCTCGGACGCAGTAGAGGAAGACCTCGCCTTAAGTGGCCCGATAATAACAAACCGAGCTATAAATTGCGAAAAAAGCAGGAACTCTCAAAGGAATGGAACACTAGTACCACTACCTTGTTGCTACGCCATTACACATCAGAAATACTTTCAAAACATTTAATGTCCAAAGACTGCTGTCCTGATAGACCGCCAAGGCCTTCGCAGAATGCATATCCCTTAACCTCCCGATTAACACCATACCACCAGCATCAAATGTCGAAAAATAATGGCAACAATAATTCCCAAAAGCCATCAGTTAAGGCGTAAAACGTCAAAGCCCTGGTACAAGGCGCGAACAGAATCCTGCCAAGATGAACAAGGAAATATTGAAACGCAGTCGATGCTGAAGATATGGACCACAGCCAAAACGACCAAATAGCCGGCCTTAGTGAAGTGAGGATAGGAATATATAAACATAAGCTTAACGCAAGGCTGCCGGAAATAAAGGCCTTGCCGCCGGGTTTTATAAAGATGATTCGCAAAGTAGCATTCAAAAAACTCATAAGGGAAATTTGGTCGGATGAATGAAGAATGGAACATCAGCATCGTTTACGCGATCCATAACACAGCCGTCGAGCGATCATGTGCGATCCATTTCGTCGGAAGATCTGCTCGAAATTCAAATCCGAACATCTATGCATCGGTACGAAATTCTACAATATCGTTCAGAACGGAAACCTTAATATGGGTGACTATCTGCCGTAATATGTGAACTGCTGAAACCGGTTACCAACACCTGATCGTCCCTTAACAGTGTGGTTTTAGGCCAGGAAACTCCACATCTTTTTTTTTTTTTTTTTTTTATAATTTACACGTACTCAAGGGGTTATGAATACCCTTTATATGTTACCATAGTACGAGCGCTAGAGAAGGGGAAGAGAAAGAGAGGATAGGAAAGATTTTGGATGTAGTGGAGACTTAAACTCCATGGGTGGTGTCCGAACTAACTTCGGGGAGTCACTTTTTCTTGTGTTCGTTAAATTTGAAGAAATTCAAGATGGTGTGCATACTTTTAGGTATTACACCGACCTTTTATTTCTTTTAAATAAAAGTGAAATGGATTTTGGTTGGGATTGAACGCGCAACCTTCCACTCAACAGACGAACACATTACCACTACACCGCGGCCACCCATCATTATGATTAAATCTTCACACTTCGGCAGATCTTGGAAAAAACTAAGAAGTCCAAACCCATACCCACAACACATTCATCGATTTCAAAACCTCATACGCATTTATAGAAACGAACTATATAAAGGGTTTTTCAATAAGAGCGCTACAAAGGTTTTTTTTTAAATAAAACCAAAACGGTTTTAAATATCAATGAAATTCTTTATTCCTGTGAAAGTACGTTCGATGCCATTATGTATGGAACTCGGTTCCTTTTGCATGGCCACCACGGGCACGCTTGCAGAAGTCCAGACGCTGAACCCAATTTTCGACGGTTTTCAAACACAAATCGGTCGATACTGCTGCAATTTCACGTTCGATATTCGTACGAAGTTCATCAATCGTCGCTGGCTTGTTGGCAGAGACCATAGACTTGACGTAGCCCCACAGGAAATAGTCCAACGGCGTCAAATCGCACGACCGAGGCGGCCAAGCGACTGGACCATTTCGTGAGATAACACATTCTCCAAACTTGGTTTCCAATAAATTGATTGTGGCATTCGCTGTGTGGCTTGTGGCGCCGTTCTGTTCGAACCACATGTCCTCAAAGTCGATATCATCCAATTGGGGCCAAAAATATTCGGTTATCATTGAACGGTAGCGATTACCATTCACAGTAGCGTGCCGGTCTTGGTCATCACGGAAGAAGTACGGCCCAATGACGCCGCCGGCCCATAAGCCACACCAAACCGTAATTTTTTCGGGATGCAATAATGACTCATGGAGTACATGTGGATTGCTGCCTGACCAATACCGCATATTTTGTTTATTGACGAAGCCATTCAGCCAGAAATGAGCCTCATCGCTGAAGATCTTTTTTCGATGAAAATCCGAATCATTTTCAAGATGTTGCTCAGCCCAATTCACGAACATACGACGCTTCTGGTGGTCAAGCGGCTTCAGTTCTTAAGTCAATTTAATCTTTCAAGGATGTTGGCCAAGATCTTTTCGCAAAATTCGCCACAACGACGTCACAGAGATGCCCAACGCTTGAGAACAACGTGTGAGAGACACATCTGGGCTTTCTTCAACTGAAGCCTCAGCGGCAGCACTTCTTTGTCTCACTGGCACGGGAAAGTTTTGTACTGTAGACTGAAAACGCTCAATTGTTGATCTGCTAGGACGATTATGACGACCATAAATTGGACGTAGCGCTCTTAACGTTGAGGCCACTGACTCCGAATTTCGGTTGTAAATTTTAATAATTTCGACTCGTTGTTGAATCGTATATCTTTCCATCATGAAATGGCAAACCTTACTGAAGAGAAATGTCAAAAGAGCGGCAAGAAATATGGCGTCGTTTGCTGTCCCTGTCGCTCAACTTTTGTAGCGTCCCTGTTGAAAAACCCGATAGAGACGAACTATACAGACCCGTGTCTAGTTATGATATACCGCCGAAAATCTTCCAGCTGTGCAGGATGACGATGGTGGATTTTCGCTGCTCCAACAGGCTCAGAAACGACCTTACCGACACATCTGATACCAACAAAATATTTAGGCAAGGTGATGCGCTGTCGTGTGACTCCTTTAATTTGATTCTTGGGAGGATTGTGCAAAAAAAAACTTTCAAAGTTCGAAAGTCCATATTGTAAGGGCCTTTGGCAACAATTTTGAATTAACTACTTAAAGGTAGAACCTTGGAGTCGATATCAATCTCACGAATGACACCTTAGAGGAACTACGACTTAGACTGGATCCTAGGGTATTTCGACTCAACGAAACAAATGGCAACAACACTCTTAACCCTAAATTCGAATGTGCATTTAGGACATTCGAACATTTCAAAACGCGGTGTTTAAATGAAATCACGACAACAAAGTCGACTACAAAAGTATTGTTTACCCCGCGCTTGATGAAGACTGCCTCTCATTAAATAAACACAAACATCTGTAAAAAGAGGTTAGAAAATTAAGGATTGAAATTCAGTTTCGTTTTTGACACTTGAAGTGCGTTTATTGTAGGGGGCCTACTGTTTTAAAATAATGAAATGGGTTCCGTAAAACGATGCAGTTCAACTCGATGAGAAAGTCTTTGCATGGTAATTTATGACGCTTGGTCTTATGTCACGGCATCGTAATTTGCCAATTTATGGTGAACATAAATGTCAAAGAAACGTAGCCAGCTTGACAGACAATCGCATCGCAGGTATTATACGTCTAAAAACACAACCTTTACTATTAGGATACGCCTATTAAACCGCCTGTTTATTCAATACACCTTCTAGACATTCCTGTGGTTGTTTACAATATTTGGTCATCACACCCCTATGAACGCAATATGCAAGACAGCTATAACTCTGGCTGAAACAGTTCCTTAAAATCTACCTCCAGGCACAAATTTGATAGCGTTTTTGCTTCTTCCGTTTTGTAATATCAAGTCATGTCATGAAACACACACACCCATCTTAATTAAATAACGCCACGATAATAAACAAACTGTAAGCAAACCACCCATTGGTTCCTTTTTCCATAGTCAGACACTTCAACTACTCCATCTTGAAGGGGCTCTGTATGTTCGTTTTTCTAAAGGCATTGCTGGACACTTAGTTCTGAGTGGCTGAATGGGAAAACGTAAAAAAAACGAGATTTCCCACTCAGAAACACCTTCGACCTATGGAATACCTAATATTCGGGCACAAATACCCATCACCAAAGACGTGATCCAAGATTCAATAAGCATCTACTCATACTCAGTATTTTTCAACGGATGTGCACTAGACACGTTCATTTGGACAATACATCAACTTTCTCGATCATGAGCATGCAAGACAGCTTGCGTGAGTTGACTCAATTGATCTCGCACCAGATCTAATCAAAGCGATTGTCTGTACAGCTTACATCTCGTAACGAATTTGTCGTCTTCCAAATGAATAACGACGCACAACGAATCACTGAACCAATCGATTTGGTATTTCCGATGAACATAAAACAAACACGACTGACGAAAGTCTCAAGACAACTTTCTAATCGCATTAAAACATGAAACACATTCTCTGATTGTAAGCTTATCTGGACGCCCCGAGACCCTCATTTGTACTTCCCCTTGAGAAAAAATAGTTCCTGCAGCGGTGACCAGACGTTCTGAAAATGAAAAAAAAAATTTCATTAGAATATGGCACACCACCATTAGGCCCCGCGCTGCCCCCACAACAACAATAACAAAGATTGTGCTCTCTGGAGGAGTTTAGCTGGAAAAGATAAATTAGGCTGACCTTGTGCCCATTACTCTGCTTTGTGTGCGCCCAAATTTTGTTGAATGTCAAACGTAGACTTTGATGATAATCATTTTGTGGGTCGTTCTTCCACTTGGAAAACTGTGCCATGAACTTCGTGCGACGGCACTAGGTCAGCAAAAGAAAGGAAATCTGATATCTGCATCGAAAGGGGGGGTGGGAGGATCAACTTGTGGGTCAATGTCTTTATTTCGCAAGAGTAGAAGCAAAAACAAAACATATTCGCCATAAGGTTGGTTTTCCCTGTGATTACTCATGCGAGAGACTGGAGGATTGGGGGAGTTTGCCAACATTAAATGAGAGCACCCATCACGGGACGGAACGTGGCTGGTGGTGGTAATCTCTCTCTCTCATTACTCCGATGCTGACTAATTATCCGCAATCAAATGCTTCGAGTGTAATTAGTGTGGGGATGATGCCTTCCCATTCGATTCAACTACCCAGAGGAGCAAAACAATTAAAGTGGATCTGGTTCGGTTCTGTTGCTGTTGCTGTAGTTGTAGCTGTGCGCCGCACCCACGAGAATCGGGGAAGGGGGTGAGCCTTAGAGAATGTGTGTGCTCCCTTCGAAATACCAAACACAAAGCATATTGCAACTGAATTCGGTTAATTCGGAAATTGTGTGGGATATTTTTATAGTTGTACGCCACCGCGACCCCATCTCTGGTTTGGTCTTTTTGACGTTTGTGTTCTGTTTAACGTTTTGATGGGCGATGCATTTCCTCCCACGTTCTGATTGAAAGTGCCTACACACACACACACACACAGATGCACGGAGATAGTACAAAAATTGAATTTTGAACGTTTCCAAGTGGAGGCGCACTATTTTCGTTTGGAGAAGACGATTATTTCGGAATTTACGATGAACTTCCGAATATTTATTGGTTTTTGCTGTGAGCAGACAAATTCCGCTCGATAAGCACTTAATTTATTTAATTTCGTTGTTTTGCCTTGTGGAGGGCAATTGCGTCGATTATTTCAGTGACTCACACTAAACGCTCGACATCTGGGATCATTAGATTTCTTTGATGATCGGGTTGTGAGAAAGTGGCTTAACAGTGGGCCTATTGTTGCATGTGTCATCAATGATGTCACATTGCAATACAAGTGAGCGGATATTCAACGCCATTTGTAAAATCGAGTGCACTATCCGATAAGACGCACTATGTTTGCTCCGCTTTACTTCTTATCGTTACCATAAGGACTGATAGCATTTGGATAAGGTTAAGCGACGATTTGCAATTACAGTTTGAAGAACGTTTTGAATCAATCGTTATGTAACGAACCTAAAATGTCCCTTTAATGAGGCTCTTGTCATCTAATGACTAGACAGCTCCGATAGTATGGCCTGTATTGGTGAAAGCCTAGTCCGAAATGGTGAAGTCTAAAAGAAATAATTGACCAAAACATCGATTGGGTACACCCAGGCTGAGCCCTCCTAACAACCTTGTTATGACCTAAGCACACCGGTCCCTTAGGTCAGTCTAGTTAAAGAGTATAGAGTGCGCATCCTATACAAAAAAAAATTCTATGTGGGGGTTACTGATATTGATACCCCAGCATCAAACAAAAGCATAGCCGACGCATACGATCGACGAAATTTCTCCTTCGCACTTACCGACCGCGTCCGAAAAGGCTAAAAAATTTTTAGCTGTGATGCGCCCTCTATGTAGTTATAATATTCTTTGGTCCAAGCCAACTGATGGGAGGGATGTGCAATGCAAACCTCTTACAACTTCAGCATGCGCACGTTGCCCAGCCAGATCAACGAAGGGTGTGGTCCTTGATACAGTTTTTTAAAAACCAAAGTAACATCGTTTTCCCAGATTCAATCTTCGTCGTATGTCCACATCGATGGTGACATTCAAGGTATGTCTCAGCGAAGAATTCGTGTCGAACAATTATTCGGAATAATACCTCGATGCTAAGATCCTCCGAATCGTACCAAATTGGAAAATTTTCCGCTCCGACGGATACCTCGCTAGGGCCGAATATCTCCCGTAATATGTGAACACCTGAAACCGTTTCTTTTTAACCTAATACCTATGCGGCTTATTAGTGCGCTTTTAGGCCAGGAAAGTCCACAACAAATCAAATCTTTCAACTTCGGCTGATCCTTGAAAAATCCCAAAAAGTTCAAATCGATAACCACCACATGTTCATCCATTTCGAAGCCGCATACGACATCATTTATGGAGACGAACTATACGAGTTATCTCACGTTTTGGTATACGGCTGAAACTCGTCCGCCTGTGTAGGATCACGTTGCAGAATCCTCGCTGTTCCATCAGGTTCGGAAACGAAGAAATGATTTAGGCAAGACGACGCACTGTCATGTGTAGAGAGCCGAGCCAACACCAGAGGCACAATCTTCCATAAATCGTTGAAACTACTAGCATACGTTGGCGATATTGACATAATTTTCAGGACTTAACTTGTCATAGCCACGTTTGCTAGTATAGAGAAGGAAGCGGCAAAAATGGGTTCAGCTGCAAATGAGGGTAAGACCACGTCAATGCTGTCAATACGAAAGGACACACAAAGTCATCGAATTGGAGAGAACGTCACCATTGACAGATATAATTTTGACGTAGTACGGGACTTTGTTTACCTCGGAATTACTCTTGCCAACAGCTGTTTTTTTCAGAGCAAGAAGGCAATTTATGGTAGTAAAGCCCTCAATCGAACTACTAAGGAGATCCTATACAGGACCCTGATCAACCCAGTCATGCTCTACGGCGGTGAAGCATGGATCGTATCAAAAGCGGATGAAGAAATCCTTGGTGGACTCGAGAGGAAAATTCTTCCAAAAAATTGTCTCAGGCTATGGAGACGAAGATTCAACCAAGAGTTATACGAGCTGTGCAGCGATATGTTCCTTGTCAAAAGAAAAAAAAACTCCGCATTGGACGTTTAAGATTTCTAGGACATGTAGAATGAATGGACACCACTACTCTGACTAGAGGAAGACCTTGCCTTAAGTAGCGCGCACGAGTAGAAACCGACATCAAACAACTTGAAGTGCGCAAGTGAAAGCAGTTAGCTAAGGACCGGGATAATTGGCGAGCCATGTTGGTTGAGGCCTAGGTTAATTCCCAGCAGCACCTAAGTAAGTTCCCAATGCATTTCGCCATTTCCTCAATTGCCACGCTGGGAGCGAGCAATGAAGTCGATAGTGTCTGCCATTGACTGGACTAAGTCGATGATCCTTACCAATCTCGTCAGTGAAAAGCCTCTGATATTTTCAAATCTATAGTGATCGAAAGTCCCATTCGCGTTGACGCGACTATGAATATGATACAACCCAGAACTTTAAGAGCTGTTTCGGGACATAGATTTGTTCGTTTCAGATTGCTGGGACATGTTAAGCGAATGTAACCAAAATTATCCTGCTCGCAGAGTTTTTGAGCGAATGACGTCCATTGTAACTCCTATTCCGAACTGCAATTCAAGAAGCTTCTCATGAAAATGTTATATCTATGGATGTTTCAGACTTTAGCAGGAAATAGAGCCGTGAAAAAACTTAGGTGTTGTGACTTTTGGGACTTGAGCCGGGGATCCCGCTCAACGCACTAACCACTGAAACAGTGCATCGACAATTTGGATAAACTACTGCCAAGTAAACCGTTTTCTTACACAGCTGAATTAATTTTGCATCCATCCCGAATCCGGTCATCGTTTTATAGACTTACATGCTCGGCGTGATAACCTACACGGTCTTCAAGTCGATCTTGTCTTGTGCAGAGGGGTTTCAAACTTGGATAATATGCGATATTTTACAAGGAATATGTCTCGATAGTTGCAACAAGATGGGCTTTCCATGATTCAATTCCAAAAAGTTGTAAAACCTAACTTTTTCAATCTCCCCACCTCTTGTGAAAGTCTGACAAACATCCAAGACTATGAGGCTTCACAAATTTGGCGTTCGAAATGGTTGTTAATCACGAGGTTCTATTCTTTGTGGAGCGAAGCTAGTTCTGAGGACCTGTTCCGTGTGTGTTTTCTTTTTTTCTTTTAATTAAGAAAAATCCTTTGGCAAGGTGCTGGAAGTGTGTTCAATATACGAATTCAGGTTGGAGGATAGGCAGTGCGGTTTTTGACCTGGCAAAAGCACAACTCTCAAGAGTAAAATCAACCAGTCTACTGTGGTTTTGCGGATTTGAAAAAGGCATGTTCGGGTCCCTTGAGGTAACTTTTGGGGTGGATTAAGGGAGTATGTATAACTAAACTATGTTCGGATAAACTGCTGCTTAACAACTTCTTTCACAGATGGGCGTAGGACTTCTTCAAGGTTGTGTTTTATCACCTCTGCTACTGGTTGTCGGAGCATAGCAGCGCTAAATAATTTCAGGTCCTTCTTTGTGGATGATATAGTAACGTTCGGTCCCTCGAACTTTACTTCTGCGTTGTGTTGTGGCAGGACTTAAGGTAACCATGTAAAAATCGATAGCGAATATTGTTTGTAAAAATCCTGGCCTCCAATAGCGTTATTCTAAAAACATTCACAGCCGAGATCATTCATACAAAAGTCAATCTTTGAGAGGTTTTTATAGATCGGAGGTTTTTTTTATAGATCAGCAATGTCTTTCGGTGATATTTCCTTTCACCGAAAATCCCTAAAACAACGACTTCCTATCAATCCACTTGACTATTTGTGGAGTTCCATTCCATGGAGTCGCCAAATCTCGGAGTCTGGTTAACGAGTGATTAATTTTCTGGAATTTGTCAAAAGATTAGCTTTAAGGAAGTTAGATTGCTGTGTTATGCTTTCTTACCGGCCTACCGACCCGACAATGCATCCTTCCATCCTTCCATTCTCTGCGATCTGTTCAACGTGGCGTGGCGGTAGAGATAACTTAACGTCTTCATCTTTTAGCCGTTAAAGTGGTATAATGGCCGCAATAATAAGATCTTAAGTGGAAGCCAGTGAAATAAGATTTCTGAGGTTTACTGTATTAGTAACTGACGAATTGAGTTATGAGTTACTACGAGCCACAAATCTTTTACACGGAGAGTCATCCATGTTTGGAATATTTGGTAACGTGGCACACATATCCCCACAAATCGACTTATCAGACGAGCCATGGATGATGTAGTGTCAGGTAAATGTCAACCGGACAGACCTACGTACAGATGGCTGAACCAAATTCATGATTTCCCTACTCCAACTGTTTGCAGTCTCGCTGGATCGAAATTCACTAAGGGTACGCCTCAGCGCCCTACCTCCATTAGTCTAAAAATGAATGGACAACCGATTAAAACCCGTGGTCTTGTTGTTCTTTATCTTTTGAATGCCTGTAGTCATCTCTGCTATACTGATTACTGAGTAGAAGGTTATCTCTAAATTTTCTGGAGGTGAAGGATTTCCTGTCCTAATACTGCCTCCACAGTATATCCATTTAGTAGCTGCTTCAGATATTCCTTGAAAACATCCACTATTCTGCTCTAAGTCTGCTTTAAGTGGCCTGGGCCTTTTTTAAGGATTTCATATGTTTGCCTAGTATTGAGAAAGACTCTTCCACTGCCCTTTGATGATAGTTTTCCAAGCTGGATTTCTTTCAATTTCTTCTATAGCTATGGTAGTCTTCCTGCGCTGCCTATAAAGTTCACATAGCGCCACCCCTGTTACCTCATTCGCATAGTTGCAAGCACCATAATGGGCGAATTTCGCGATCTACCTCTAAAAAAAACTGTATCCACTGCCTTGTCCCTTTATACAGCACCAACGTTAATGGTGGTAGATAATGTATCAGCAAAGAACTTTTTAGCCTCTTGGCATCTAGTGTTCTCAAAGCTGTCCAAAGTGCATCCTTTTTTTTTATACACCAACCCTAGCTTGTTGTAGCCTCTTAGTGTTTAGTGTTCTCATAGCTGTCCAACGAATACCATTTGTTTTTGCACTATCCGTAACAGAATTTGGCTTGGAAGAGAATGCCGTTAGAGTTCCCATTGAATATATATGTTCATCGGGATCAGTGTTTCGGAGCTGCCACGAAGAAGGTTCCCAGCGTATCAACACCAAACTATTTTTCCTGCCCATTCCCTTGCGATGATCTGGGTGTCATAAAACTATAGATTCCGATATCATGCAAGAAGAAAACCACCGGGAACTGTCCTAACGAATCTATTTCCCCAAGAATTGTTGTTCGATCAGGTGTGTGGTTTACATCTATGAGCATATGGTCGATCTGGTTGATGGTTAAAGTATCTAAAGATCGTTTAAGTACAGCATTACAAGATGCTGCCAAGTCAGTCAGTAGGAATCCATTAGCTTTAGTCGTTTCGTGTAGGCTGTACTTGCCAACACAACCACCGAAGAGGATTTCCTATCTGATTTTGATGTTTAAATTCCCGTTTATAGTTTTTACTCAGTAGAATGTGCAAAAAGTGAGGAATATTCATGCGTACTTGTATACTGTAAAAGAAAACTCTGATGAGGCCCAAACCAGTGGATTCCTAACAACTTCAGGTCAATAACTCTGACGGCTTCCCACTACCTATCAGCCTTCAACCTATGCTGGCCGCTATTATAAATCTCGATGCTCTTCTTTCCTGCAGTCCTTATTCTATCCTTCCAATTTCCTGAGTCGCGGTTATATCTATCGCCTAAGAACAGATCCAAGCACCAATTCTATTCGCAGAACAGTATACCTAGTCTAGAAGAAGTTTTGTAGAAAAATAAAAATGTGAACACATTTACATTTTGTCGGCATCGTCGTGCATATTGCGATCTGATTTGCAATTCAGTGCACGTAGGAATATCGACGTCGCCGCCTGAGCGTAACATTTTTTTCTGGACTCCTTGGCAACATCACTGTTATATACAAGTACGAGAATGTGCTGGGTGAAGGAAGAAAGAAGCACTTGATGACATTCCATGAACATGGAATGCTGAATGCTGATTCCCTTAGGCATATTCGATTACTCGAAAAGCAACACGTGCTGCCTGTGATGGAATGTAAGCGCCACGCGTATCATGCCTTGAGGAGAATGAATTTCGTTTCATAGTTGCATATGCACGGGATATTTTTAGGAATTTGATTTTCTCCATTTTGAGAACTCAATGGCACAACAGCAGCAGCAGCAGCAGAGCGAAGCACTGTATATGGTAATGTGGTTTGTTTCCACTTTTGTATGCGATTTATATCGATGCTGTACGTTTTTTGTATGGGAATGTGTTGATTAGAGTACCGTTGTTCAAGTTTGGTACCGTTAAAATGTTCAGAAGTGTTTTAATGAACTTTTGGAATACCTACCCTATCCACATACTTGAACGGCTCTTTGTCTAAACAGTCTTTCGATTGTCTGTATTTTTTTAGGAGGTACGCAAGCGCTATTTGAAATCGATTGAAGTGGCTTTTGTTGGATGAGGAGATTGTGCTAAAAGATAGAGATAATAGAGACACCATCATTCAAAAAAACTCCGCAGTAAAACTTCCGAAAGTTAACATCATAAATTGGATATAGTTGGGTAGATCAATTGTGGAACCTTTGCTTGACGGCTAAATTACTCAAAAATACTACCAATACCAAGTGTCAAACGTTTGTATTTGAAAATACATAGTGAGACCTAACTAACGCAACGATAGGCAACTTACGCTCCAACTTTTGAACCAAAAAAATGGCGGTGGGGCTCATTTTAAGCCTGGCTGCCCGTTGTGTCTGTATGGAGAATATGACTGTAATGCCTTTTTGAGGATCTAAAGGATCTTCCATTCCTTACTATCTTTGCATTTTAATAAAACACAAAATGTTTGTGCGATATCATTGAACTTTTTTTGTTAGTTGAAAGGCCTATCGATCCAAAATGTCTAGTTTTCAATTCCACTGGCGCCTAAGTCAGGATGACATTGACATTGACATCACAGTACTTCGCAGATGAATGCAACGAACTACAGACACATAACAGCACTGGCGACTGAGGCCATCGGCTGGGAAAGTCAGGATGAATTTGACGGCTGGCATGGGTTTTGTTGGCCTTGAGGGCTGTTGTGGTTTGTGGCTTATGCGTATAGTAACATGCTTTATGCGGCATGCTGCCCTCATGCAACCCCCCTGCTAGGGATCGCTGTTAGTTTTGGAGTAGGTGCGAGGTTTGGTATTCGCAAGTATAACCAACCCAACCCTACAACTATTTCAAATCTAACAGTGACCCCAAGCAGGGGGCCAGCATACTTTAGCTTTGAGATAAGTTTAGGCGAAATTTTAGGCTTTTGCTTTGATGAATTTAATTTCTGTGAAATTTGATTAGTAACTTTCGTCCGTCTTTTTTGCAACTCTTTAGCTACTTCGCAGCGGTAAATTGCGAGATGATCAATAAAAATGATGATCGCCTATACAATTAATGCAAATAGTAGGAGTTTTCTGATCTAACCTACAATCTACCATCAGATGATTTCCGGCACATTCTACACACCACAGCTCTTTCTGACGACAGGTTTGCGTATGATTATACCCTTGGCAGCGCTTGCACTGAGGAACTAACTTTGAATCCTTTCACATGGGTTCGATTTTTACAGCAATATTAGGAATTGTTTTCAAAAATTTTGCTTGTACAAAAGTGAGTATAAATAATGACAGACCACGTTTAATTATTTTGGCTTCATCCTCTTTTTGATGTTTGTCTCGTTTGACAACGTTAACGGCATCTATAACTTTATGTTGTCTGTTTTTTTTTCAGATTGCTAACTATGTCATCCTTTAAGCACAATCCATGTTGTTGTTTATTCAAAACTATCTTCCTTACTTCAGTTGGAAATGACGATTGGTCCAGTTTCGTAGCGGGCATCCCTCTGCTTGGCAACGATTTGATTGGCAATACGATCCAAAGCACGTTGTCCAATGGAGGTCAATTTGCGACCACCATTCGGGGTGCTTCTCAATCAAGCGGGCGTGTTCCAAAACCTGGAGGGCTATGCGGGCACAGCCATCAGCAGACCGAAAGAAATGTGATGGGCGAACTTACGTTTGCATCGACCGTAGATCTTGGTGATTGAATCAACACCAGCTGGACTGCGGTGATACAAGTGACGGAGGATCAATGCACAACGAATGTAGAACCAATCGGGATCGTATGGTGAGAGTTCCTTGAACTTGGCGGTCTTGATGATGTCCATCTGTTCTGGAACCTTCAACTTTCCAGTCTTCTTAAATAAGACGGCAAAACATTTTTAACAACAGCGTGTTGATCATTATCCTTAACTGTTACACCAGGCATCTTGCATGACAAAAAGAACCGGAAGAACGGCTACATCGCGTAAAGGCCTTTCAGATTTATTCTCAAATGAAGACGATTCTGTTTTATCTGTATTTAGTTTGCGAAATAATAGACGGTAACTTTCTTGATCTTTTACGCAGACTTTCCATGTATTTTTTTTTAAGTGAAGTTACCTGGTAGGCTGATAGTGGTAACGATTTATCAAGGTATGCAACTTGTAATAGTCGTCTATACCGATCACATTAATCGGCGGTGGGAGTCGTTTTTTTAGCTGTTCCGCTTTATTAGTATTCTCCTTATCGTGGTTTATTAACTCAGGTGAGGATAAAGCTTTTCTTTTTTTTTCAAAGGTGTTTTCTTTACAATCCAGCCAGGTTCGCGACTGAGTTCTTCTTTGTCCGTATGGTATTCTGAAATAACCGGGCAGTTTGCTATCGGTTTTGGTTCTTTGAGGTTATGTTCTCATCCATAAGGTGGAGAATTTCTTTCCGAAGCTCTTCGCAGAGCAGTTGGACATTGTTTAGCCTAGTGCGAAGAACGTCGTATTCGTCCAAAAGGCTTTTAATTTTCATTGAGTCTCGTTTTTCGTGAGCTTGCACTTCTGGCGTTGTCGAGATTCTGGAGACGCATATATTTTCTTTGAGGTCCAGATTTAGGTGACCTCGTTACCATTGAACTTTTCCGAAGAGAGTGGATTTTCTAGTGATACTAAGTTGCCACCCGGGGTATTAAATTTGTTTGTTTTACTCATTGCATTCTTGTTGTTGTATACAATTTACAATCGGGGAGTGGATTTTAGTCGCCTTCTACGACAGGCATGCCGCAACTCGGGTATATTCGGACTCCTAACCCGAAGGGGTGAAAAATGTGTTTTGATAAGTATTCAACCTTGTTCTACCGCACAAACTATGTTGAAGAATTTCAACTATTTCTTGCGCGAATCTCCGTTTCCAAGCCAGTTGAACTCATCTCATTCTACTCTAATAACCAACAGCACGCGGAGTTCCCAAGCGTTCCCATATCTAAGTACTAACCGCGACCGACGGTGCTTGGTTTCTGTTATCAGACGACAAACGATGTTTTGTTTGATTTCTTTTCCATTCATTAAATCAAATTAAAAAAACGTTATGTATTAAAAAAGGAAAAAAGTGAAATAAAAAATATTGTATTCGGTTCAGAGATGTGTAAAAGCAATAAAATAATAGCGAAAAACTTCAATAGCTTCTTTATTCGAAGTATAGTCGAAATAATAAATACAATTCCATTAGCTCCTTATGTGAATCATGTACAAGAAGTGGAAAGTGTGTTTAAATTTAATAATGTTTCGTTGAATGATTTAAAAGAAGCGATAAAAGATATAAAAAAAACAAACGCGATTTTCAATTTATGAGCCCCAGTGTATACTTAGACCAATTTGAAATTGTTGGTCCAATTTTGTGTAAAATAATTAACGGATCCCTGTCTTCAAGTAAATTTCCTGACTCCTGGAAAGAATCGTTAGTTACTCCAATTGAAAAAATTGTTAATACAGTGAAATGCGAAGAATTCAGACCCGTAAATGCTATTATGCCATTGTGTGAAAAGATATTTGAAAAAGTGGTATTTAAACAACTTTATCAGTATTTCGAAAGTAATAACTTAATAGTGGACCTTCAATCAGGCTTTCGAAAGGGTTGCTCGTGTGAAACTGCCATCAATATAGTTGTTACATCGTGGAAAGAAGAGATAGCAAAAAAGAGAAGTGTCTATTGCGTATTTTTAGATTTGAAACGTGCATTTGAGACTGTGAGCAGAGACATTTTATTAATGAAAATAAAAAAATATGGGATTAGAAACAAAGAATTATTCCGGTTTGAATCTTATTTAAAGAATCGAAAGCAACGGGTTAAAGTCAACGGAGAAGTGTCGGACGCAAGAGAAGTAGACTATGGTGTCCCACAAGGGTCTGTCTTAGGGACTCTTCTGTTCAACGCATACATAAATGACATTAAAAACGTTCTAAAATACAGTGTATTGGCCTTATTCGCGGATGATGCAGTTGTATATATCTCTAGTGATAATGATATTGACAGTAAAGATAAATTACAAGAAGACTTAAACTCTATAAATCAGTGGCTTATGCAAAATAAATTGAAGTTGAACATTGAAAAAACGAAACTAATGGTACTAAACGAGAAAAGAAATGACAACGAAATCAAGATCGGTAATCGATATCGATAAAGTAAACGAACTAAAGTATCTGGGAGTGGTTTTAGACAAAAAATTATCATTTGGAAGTCATGTTGAGTACATTTGTAAAAAAATAGCTAAAAAAATAGGATTTATGAAAAGAATAAGGAGTCAAATTTCAACTATAAGTGCAATAAATATATATAATGTCATTGTAAAACCTCATTTCGAGTATTGTTCCACAATTTTGTTTCTATGTAACAGAGTAGGTATAATCTTAAGATTGCAAAAATTACAAAACAAAGCCATGCGATGTATTTTAAAGTGCAATAGATATAACTATGTCAATCCGTTTTATGTTGAACTTGTTGAAGTGGCTTTCTGTTAAGCAAAGAATTGTTATGAATGTTTTAGTGTTTGTATTCAAAATTGTAAACAAACTTATGCCAAATTATTTACTTGACTACATACAATTTATAAGAGACCTTCAACCATATTCTCTAAGGAACAGAAATGATCTTAGACTTCCTAATTTTCTTAATGCAAATACCCAAAATTCCCTTATATATAAAGGATTCAAATTATTTAACAGCTTAAACGCTCAAACTAAAAACGAAACTAATTTAAACACATATAAAAGAAATGTTATCCAATTTGTTAGATCACAATACTAGTATATTATCAATACGTATATTCACAATTATTATTTATAAAAAAAAAAAAAAATCAATTATGTACAAATGTAAATTATGAAAATGTAAATAGTTTAAACTAAACTAAATAAACTTAAACTTAATTTCACAACGTCCCAAAAGAATCATACAAACAGTCCCTTCTGCAAGATCTCCAGTTTTAAGATATTCTGTCTTCGTAGTGAGTATTTCACAAAATCCAACCAAAGCTACACGATCCACCTTTCCGAATGACTCCTAAATATTGATTGAGCCGTCATAAATCAAACAGAAATCATAGTCATAAGCACCGTTATATAACTGAAGACCTAAATACGTCATCCTACCCGAATCAAACGTTCCTCTCTCGTCTTGCTATCTGTTTTCTCAAAGTATCGCAATTTGTATTTACACCCACAGCATCTCGTTTTAAAAATGTCGTCATATGAAAAACACCGTCCTTACTGAAGGCAACAATCCAATTTCAAAAGTACAGCTTCATTATAACTCATCAAATCACATAAACATCGAAAACTCAATCAAACCTACCTTGTTGGATTCATGCTTAAATAACTCCAGACTTCAGACACACAGCTTCGCTAAAATACAATTATGGCACCAAAAGAAAGCCAGTACCATCAATCAACTGTCATTTCAACATTCAGAGGGAAATAACCATTTTCGCCACCTACATGTTACCGTTGTTCTGAGTCTAGGTTATGCCACGAAGGCATCCTTGATATTGGAGAGAAGGGCGCATGGTACGTTTTTGATTGCTCGGCTCAACTCGTCGGACGGGGTAGTTATTCTTGCCCTCTCAGCAAACATCCCAGCTCAACAAATATTTTTGTTTGTGCCAGAATCAAATAAAATAAAAAAAAGAGAAGAATATGAATGTATGGTGACCATGGGCGGACTTAAAGAGACTCTTAAAGGAAAAGGATTGATTCAAGAAAAAGCTCAAAAGAAATGGCCAAAAACCCGTTTCTATAGGTAGCACTGAAAAACGATTAGGAAAACTTGTTTCGAATGTTTATCAGCAGTAGGTATAGATTTGCCGCGATTCTAAAACATGGTTAATGGCAAAGGCTGGCCTTCCTACACTTAAACTCCCGAAAGACATCCTATGGCTATCCCTCTAGCCACGTCTACAAGAGATAGCCCCTTATTCATCCCTACATCTAGCAACTTTCGTTTGATTCCTTACAACAATGGATATTGCTTCCCTGGACTCACCGATGAGTTTCATGATTTGATCTTGCTCACACACAATCTCACTTACACAATTTTACTTATTGACAGAGAACACACTTTCTTGGTGCATACCAACATTGCTTGCGATCCAAATTTCGTCTTGCTCTTGCCATAACGAAGGTCGAAGCAGTAATTTCCTATATGATGTCCTTCGATGAAGATTTTATTAAGTCAAATGTTGAAGGCAACCGATACTTTTAACAAAATGGTAATCAAAGGCATCATTCATCGTGTTCTCCTACTGTTCTCGGGTCTTACAGGTTTCAAGAACACTCTCTACTTGTGACAAAAATCTTTTTTTTTTTTGAGAAAAAAAGCGCCGAAATGTAGGTATTTATGGTTTGTTTACGGGGAATCAAGATTGTTGTGCAAATGAAAAAAAAAGTATTACAAGGAATGAAGGGATAGTAACTTCAAGCCGCAGGGAACAAAATAAACGGCGAGTCTGACTCCCATCTGATTCTCTACCTGAATCTGAAATCTGCCTGAAAATGTCTAGATTATTGAGCTAACCTCCAGATAGATGCATAAATGCGTTTGTGCAAGTGACCCTGGCGAATTTCTTCCACCCAATCACTGATAAGATGAATAAATGTGGTGGTGTAAGTGACCCCTTAACGAAATGTTGTCCCTTCCACCACCAACGTTGCTATCTTCAGTTCTGTTTCCCAAGTGATACTCAACCATTGCCAACCTAACCCAAGTGAATACGTAAACAATTTCCCGAACAAATACTAATCTTGCAAGGGGACATCCATTGCTTGAACGTTTTTTTTTTTTCCTCCTTTGCGATAACCCTGACCACAAATGTGTGTCCGAATTTTTGCCCAAAAATATCATCTCTTGCGACAACGACAACAAAGAATGAGATAAATATCGCATTCCTCACTTGTGCCCGAAATTCCTGTGCGATTGTGTTACTCCGAAACAAAAGCAATCCAACATGGCACCGAAACACCAACAATGCGGTCGGAATTTACAAGAGAACTCCCTGCCCCAATCTGTACAGTGTGTGTATGGAGGAAGGAAGGACAAAATCCGCATGACGTCACAAAGATGGAATTTCTATTTACTCGGATTGTGGTGCAGCAACAACAACTTCATTCCAGACGATGACGGAATGGGAGAAGGCATCTTGCCAATAAGTATTGGACTAGACCCCAATCACATCGTCGTTATCCTTGCAATTAAATTACACACATACAATACTCGTACGCGAACAAAATGAATAAATGAAGACACATCCTTGAGCAATGTTGGCTGCAGATTTATTTTTTTGTTCTTCGGCACAGATGACTAATTCCCACTGTGTGATAGGGTGCAGCCCCCTCTTCTGGCAAACAACAAATTCCACAATCTCAAGGCAAATTTACACACAGTGCCTCCACCTGGGGATGGTGGAAAAAAAAAGAGTTTGTTTTCCAAGGTGGGGACGCAAGAAGGCAAGCATTCGCTTCGGCGGAAGAGCAAACACCCTGGTGGTTGTTTTCTTGTTTCGTTCACGGGTTGGGAATCTTTTTTTATTTTTTTTATTGAAATTTGCAAAGGGTGAGTGATTGTAATAGCAAATGGGAAGCTGAATCTTTCTGAGATCTCGATACGCATATCCTGTTCACCTTCAACCGGATGGTTGTAAACGAAAGGAGTAAAACAACTTAAATTGGATCCCGCCCCAGCCTATTCTCAGAGCCCAAGGAGGCCACATACACGAAAAGTGAGAAAAAAATCAGTTTGATGAACTATTAACAACTCGCCACTTGAGAAATCGGTTCGCACTTACCCGTCGTCATTGTGAAGAATTTTTCTTCTCAATTCTTGCCAAGTTAAGAGATTCCTTTTCCTATTTCTTCAGCGTACAGGAAAAACAAGAAAAGCTGAAAAAAAACACACACACACACTCTGGATTTGAAGGAAAATTTTCTTCTTCACTGATTTTGTGATTTTGCTCTTCGAACACAACACTTGAGAACGGAAAATCACTTATTAAGACGTCAACGAATGAAAATTAAAGATTTCACTTGAATGCATTGATTAGTGCGGCACCACTTGAGCATATTTTCATATTGGAAATTGATTTTATTTAATTGGAAATTGTGTAAAAAATAGAAAATCAAAGTTGCACACTCGTAGAAATGATCAACCGACGTCTGACATTCGTGCGGCCATTTTTTTTATAAATCAGAAAACACACACAACACTTTCCAGTGAAGTTGGTCGCTGTGTGTTGTTGTTTGACTTGGGTGCAGCGTCGAAGTGGATTTTGGTTTTTGTTTTGATGGAAGTCGGTGGGTATTCCAGTGGTGAGGTATGCGTTTGTAAATGTCGTTGCGCGGAAATTGGAACTGTCAGTGATGCGGTTTGTGTACAAAATAGGTATGAATTAATGAAATTAAAAAGAAATTAAATCAGGCAGAGAAATTATTATTTTACTGTCGTATATGAATGAGAAAATTATTTGGCATTTATTTGCAATGTATTTGGGGAAAGTTTTTTTTTTGTTTTTAAAATTAAATTGACAACTGATGGGTTGCACACCTAACTAAAGTTAGTACCCCTTCTCTCTACTAACGACAACATTGCCGCTACTGGTAGGGATAAATAGAAACAATCAAATGTTTAATGTTCTTCCAATAGCAAAATATTTATGAATCTAACTTCCTTTGCATTTTCTTCAATGATTTTTATGAGAATGATGAAAAAAATTCCACCATATCTACATTTTTTGTTCACATGTTGGTGCGCTGCCTACTCATACAAAGCAGACATTTGAATAACAATGAACATAGTGTTAACTATTAATTGTAGATGGCGCTATAACAAGTAGAAAGCGAAATACAGTGCAGTGAATGCACGAACCAAGTAGGTTACTTTAATAAAATGGCAATGGAAGTCACGCCATCACGATTGAGAGATTCCGTTTAATCCGTTCAATGTACAAGGTGGCGCAAAAATAACCTACCGATGTTTTTTGGCTGTAATTTTAAAAAAATTAAAAACTTTGATTCTTCTTGTGGATTTTTTTTATTTGGTCTTTTCATTTTTCTTACATCAAGTCGAGAATATGATGTCATGTAAATGGCCGCCGCCACAGTTGATTGTCATTTGAGCCCTTTTTATGGCATTCACCATCACTTTGGCCAAAACGTCAAAACTTGTCTAACATTCTTGACGGATGTTGTCTTTAAGAGCTGCAAGAGTCTGAGGCTTGTTGACATAAACCCGCGACTTCAAAAAGCCCCGCAAAAAGAAGTCTGGAGCGGTCAAATCAGGCGATCTTGCTGGCCAGTGCAAATCGCCAAAACGGGAGATTAGGCGCCCGGGAAATGCATCCATCAGCATATCGGTTGTGGCACGTGCAGTGTGTGCCGTTGCACCGTCCTGTTGGAACTACATGTTTTCCAATCCCAATTCATCAAGTTGCGGCAAAAAGAACTCGTTGATCATTGCTCTGTAGCGCTCACTATTCACAGTAACCGTTTGGCCCGAGACGTCTTCGAAGAAAAAAGGTCCGATGACTCCTCGAGCGAAAACAGCACACCATACAGTGACTTTGAGCGGGTGTAATGGCTCTTCGTGGGTTACACGCGGATTTTCAGTGCCCCAGAAGCGTAAATTTTGCTTATTTATGTACCCGCTAAGATGGAAATGGGCCTCATCATTCATGATTATTTTTGATGAAAAATCATCTTCCTCTTGGTGGTGATTAAGGATGGCTTGAGCGTATGTTTTTTTTTATAATTTACACGTACTCAAGGGGTTATGAATACCCTTTATATGTTACCACAGTACGAGCGTTAGAGAAGGAGAAGAAAGAGAGTGATAGGCGAGATTTTGGATGTAGTGGAGACTTAACTCTATGGGTGGTGTCCGAACTAGCTTCGGGGAGTCACTTTTTCTTGTGTTCGTTACATTTGAAGAAATTCAAGATGGTGTGCATACTTTTAGGTATTACACCGACCTTTTTATTTTTTTTTAAATAAAAGTGAAATTTATTTTGGCTGGGATTGAACGCACAACCTTCCACTCAACATACGAACACATTACCACTACACCGCGGCCACCCACTTAGACGCGATTGGCGGTCAGCAGCTAACAGCTGATGCACCGTCTGGACTTTGTACGGAAACATCTTCAAATCTTGTACCAAAATTCGCTGTAAAGACCGTCGACTGATACGCATTTGCGTGGCACGTCGTCTGGTCGATATCGACGGCGCTTCCATGACATCTTCGGCTACAGCAGCAATATTCTCTGCAGAACGGCTACTCCGGGGTCTGCCACGCCTGGCAGCATCTCGTGTTGTGCCAGTCTCTTCGAGGCGAGTGGCTAAACGTCGCAGTGTTTCACCAGTAGGCGTTGGAGGGCTAGGAAATCTGCGACGAAATTCACGTTGTGCCAAAGTCACCGACCGATTATTGCTCAAAAAAATAGTCACCAATATTCCGCGTTCTGGAACAGTGTAGCGTAACATTGTTTATTAACGTGTATTTCGCATGTGTTTACTACACAAATGTCAAAACAGAACTGACATTAGGGGCTAATCGCAAAATGTATAGCATTTTCTGATAGGAGGATTACTTTTGCACCAATTTTGGTATACTTTCCCAAAAGTTGCCGCCCAGAATGCGTATTTGTAACTGGTATCTTGTATCGCTGTCAAAAGAGAGATACATTTCTGGCATGAAGTTGCCCTATAGTGCCTGTTCACACAAAAGTAAAATCACTGATTTCCTATTCCATCGTTCCGGATAAGTCAAATCAATGACATTTATGTTTGAGCTCTCGGATCGTAGCCCAGTTATAAAGGGTGATCCATTTCGAGGTTCCCAACTTTTTTAAAGAAAAAAACATAGAAAATTCACATTTAATGGAGAATGCTTATTATCATTTGAAAGAACATTCTTTGGCATTTATTTTTTGAAGATTATGTCTATCAAATGTTGGCCGTTGCTACGTCGCAGATGGTCCATCCGTTGAGTCCAGTTTTCGATCACTCGTTCGAGCATTTCGACTGGTAACTGGCGAATGACACGCGTGATGTTTTCCTCCAAGGCCTGAATCGAAGCGGGTTTGTCGGCATAAGCTTTTGACTTTACATATCTTTAGCTATCATTGAAAACCCTCATTGGAAAATTTCTTTTAATTCTAGTGGCTTTTTTTATAAACTCAATCATTGGCGAATTGGTGTCAAAACAATGCTTATGGATTTTAGAACATGGTTATCCAAAAATATTTTAATTTTCAATTATAGATTTCGCAGATCAACATTTATTTCTCCGAAGAAATGATTGTCATTCAACCGAAATGAAAAGGAATTTTCCAGTGATTCCTATAAGAATCTATGGAGGTAAGATTTCAATTCCATCATGTTTTGTTTTCCAATGAAGTCGTTCAATGATAGCTTTAATTGGACCCTAGCATTACAATACGCGTTTACATCTGCACGAGAAAATTTACTTTCCGCCAAAATGGAAATCCCAGTTCCCCACGTTCCTTTTTGTCGTAGACACTCGATATCGTACGATATTTCAGTTTTAGCCATTTTTAAAGAAGGGAAGAGCAAAAGAGCAGGAATAGTTATTCCTCACATGGTGAAAAGGAGATTTTCTGCAATTGACAATCCGGAATGAACCGGGTTTCAAAAAAACATGCCTCCCAAATCAGCTCGGTATCTAGCAGAGATAAAGGAAGTACTTCCCTTATCTCTGGTATCTAGCTAACTGCAGTTGCACACCTCAAGTTGGATGTTTTTTTATCTGAGCGCGATATATTCCTTTATCGCATCTGTTTGGGAATCGATGGCTCTGAGTCCCGATGTTTTTGGACCCATTAGCTGTACATATCCAAGACAACTTGAAAATACAATGCGGAATTTTTTTTGACAAAGTCTGTGTCCGGTGTATAGCTCGTAAGGTTCTTGGTTCAAGACCCCACCCCCTTGTTGTAAAATGTGATACCAACACATCATGCTAACGGCTGCTCCGTGAATTAGCTGTTTCGGAGTTTGCACAAAAGACCAATGGATGATATCTATTCGCGATATGATTAATACTTCTTCCAGTTCTTTCCTGTTAGAAACATCACTCTCTACCCACAATGGCCACTCAGGCGGAGGTTGCCCTAAAGTGAAATACTGAGCACTAGTCCACGTCTACAGGTTTCCATAACACCATACCACCAGTTCCTATTGTAGGGTATCGGTTGAATTGTATTTTTAAATTCGTGGGGATACTGATGGCCACGTGTCCTAGGGGTATCTAATAAATTGGAACTGGCCCCCCAGGTTGAGGGTTGTGCTTTGCATTAACCAATAGCCTCGGAAAGGACTGATTTTATTGTTGACGACCCTGCTAACGAAAAAAAGGACAACGACGTTCGTACCTGCACCTGGAATGTGAGAACATTAAACAGGATAGGTACAAGGGAACAACTAGCGGAAGCCCTAAACTGCTACAAAGCAGAAATTACTGCCATCCAGGAGATACGATGGGATGGGCCGGGCAAAAAGAGGTTGAAAACTGTGACATCTACTACGGACCGTGTTATAGTGAGCAGAAACAGCTACTATTCGGATGCGGATTTGTTATAAGTGTCAGACTTATTCAAGAAGTCTTTTGTTTCCAAGACATTACCGAACGCATTGTAACAATCCACATCAAGATTAAATTCGCCAACATAAGCTTTATATTCGCTCACGCCCCAACGGGGGGAAAAGATGATAAAGCTAAGGATTGCTTCTACGAGCTCCTTAACAATACCTATGAGCGACTACCGAAGTACTATGTTAATATCGTGCTGGGAGATTTTAACGCAAAGGTAGGAAGAGCAGACATCTTTAGCAGTATTGTCGGAAATTATAGCCTACCTGACAACACGTCTGTTAACGGACTTAGGCTAATTGACTTTGCTACGGAACGAAATGCCACTATAGCCCGCACACGGTTACCTCACCGCGATATCCATAAGGGGACATGGCGGTCTCCAGATCAACGAACGCTCAACCAAATTGATCACATTGCGATAGACAAGAGGCACGCATGCAGTATTTTGGATGTCCGAACATTCCGAGGAGATAACATCGACTCGGACCACTACCTTGTTGCAGCCAAGGTAAGAATGCTGATATCAACACGTCACAACAATCCAGAAATACTGTGAAAAAATTTGATGTTTAGACTGCAATCGCAAGAAACCGCCAAGACCTTCGCAGAACGCGTATCCCTTTATCTCTCGATTAACACCATACCACCAGCATCGAATGTCGAAGAACAATGGCGCCAACAAGCCATTAGATCAGCCACAACTGATGTGCTAGATTTCTCGCGCCCACCAACAAGTAACCCCTGGTTTGATGAGGAGTGCCGGCATATGCTCGCAGCCAAGTACGAGACCTACAAGGCTAAGCTGCAGGTGAAGACGAGAGCTGCCATTGAACTCTATAGGCGGAGTGGAAGGGAAGAACACCAGCTTTTCAGAAATAGAAAAAGAGCAAGAAAAGCGAGCAATCGAGGATATAATGAGATGCCACTCCAGGAACGATGTTCGCAAGTTTTACTAAAGTGTAAAACGTCAAAGCCAAGGATACAAGCTCGAACCGAATTCTGTCGAGACGAACAAGGAAATATCGTAGTTGAGACCCAGTCGGTGATGAGGATATCGAAGAACTAGTTCTGTAGACTGTTAAGCGGCAATGACGAACAACATTCCGCTGTCAGGCAGCACGAACCTGCCATTTGGCAATATTGTCAACTACGGCGCAAACTGCCAACTGCCCGACCTCGATTTTAAAGCTGCATACGACAGCATTTATAGAGACGAACTATACAGAGCCATGTCAAGTTTTGGTATACCACCCAAACTCGTCCGTTTGTGTAGGATAACGATGGAGATTTCTCGCTGCTCCATCAGGGTCGGAAACGACCTCACCGACACATTCTATACCAACAAAGGATTTAAGCAAGCGATGCGCTGTCATGTGACATCTACAATTTGAATCTTGAGAGGATTTCGCAAAACTCCAGAGGTACAATATTGACAGCATTGGTAGGACTCAACGTGATGTCATTGACACGTTTGCTAGTATAGAGAAGAAAGCGGTAAAAATGAGTTTAGCAGTAAATGAGGGCAAGACAAAGTATATGCTGTCAACACGAAAGGACACACAAAATCGACGAATTGGACAGAAAGTTACCGTTGACAGATATAACTTTGAGTTAGTACGGGACTTGGTCTACCTCGACTCCGCTATTAACTCTGACAACAACATCTCGTAGGAAATTAAACGAAGAATTACTCTAGCCAACCGCTGCTTCTTCGGGCTAAGAAGGCAATTCAGTTGTAAAGCCCTCACTCGAACTACTAAGAAGATCCCACATAAGACCCGGATCATTTCAGTCCTGCTCTACGGCGCTGAAGCACGGACAGTATCGAAAGCGGATGAAGAAATCCTTGGTCGTTTCGATAGGAAAATTCTTCGAAAAATCTTCGGTCCCGTTTACGTTGACGGGCTATGGAGACGAAGATTCAACCAAGAACTATACGAGCTGTATAGCTACATGCCTCGAAAAAAATCCGCCTTGGACGTTTAAGAGGGCTATGACATGTAAAACAAAAGGACTTCGATAGTCCGGGTCGCAGTCTTCGATTCCCAGCCAGACGTCGGACGCAGTAGATGGAGACCTCGCCTTAAGTGGCGTGCAAAAGTACAAACCGATCTCAATCAACTGGGAGTGCACAACTGGAGGCAGTTAGCTAAGGACCGGGCTAATTGGAGAGGCATGTTGGTTGAGGCCCAGGTTCATACCTAAGTAAGTAAGTAAGTCGACTTCAATATCCGAATCTCCGGGTATTGTCTGTGTAGCCGCTTAAGCCTTGGGATAAGTGTACTTTTGTGTTTGTGGAAAGTGCATCGATTGTTGGCGTTCGATATTTCTCCACCTGGTTGTCAGAACCGGTTACCTTAGGGACAGCTCTATCCATTGATCATGTGATGACCTCATTCATTTGGAGTAATTGTCGGTCAATTTCGTCCTTTGTTAGGTTGCTATTTGTCGCGGGATCTTTTTCAAAATGTTGGACGGGAACGCATTCTTTTTCGGTTGGATTCACACCCATGCAACAGCCTTTTCCTCAAGATACCAGTTTTTTTTAATAGATCGCCCCAATACCGTTTTTGGTATACTACTGGTTCCAGAAAGGTAGAAGTGGCTTTGACTTCTGCCAAACTATCGATGATAGCTCTGCTGTTCAGAATGTGATTTATGAGGTCGTAGGTTAAATCACCGATTCAGAGCGTTGATCATTATATCAGAAACAAGGATCAGAATTGAGGAAATTCGCTACTTAATAAATTAAGGACTAAGTAAAACAAACACGTCTTTATTATTAAATTCTTTATTATTGAATTTATGCTGTGAAAATGGCGTGTTACAACAAAATCAATTGGATAATTTAATTTCAAATAGAGTAACGATATAAGTTCAAACTAAAAACTGATAGTAGATATTAGGGAGTACAATAGTATTAATAGTAGTAGTTGCTATAAATCATTAAATATGTTTCTTGATTTTTTTATTTTTAAATTTAAGAGGCTAACAAATGATAACAAATAAAATTTAATAATTTAAAATATTTGAAGGCATTTTAATTTGTTTGAATAAATTGCTGAATATTGCTATAATTTGTTTTATTTTTGTAGTTTTATTTAACATTTAAGGGATCTCTATAAAATATCATCAAAGGCACTATAGAGTGAGTTTTTTTTTTCTCCATTCTATGGCAAGAATTACATTCCAGCACATTTTCAACTACATTTTGTTCATGGATAATCTTTATAAATATTTTTTTTGTATTTTATTTTGCTATATATTTTGTTGTTGTAATTTAAAAATTTTTGGAAATTATCATGACTAGTAGTTTCAAACTTTTTTTTTTTTTTGTATTATTTTTTTATAAAATTTTTTAAACACCACACCATAGTTTTGCTACCATTATTATTTTTTATTTTATTTTTTGTTTTAAATTGAAAACTAAGACGCATTATTTTTTATTAATTTTTTGTTTAAACATTTTTGTGCGAGTGTCAAAACATACAAATTAACAAAAATTACTGTTCAACTTATTCTCTTTTAAGTGTTTTTTTTTTTATTTTAACGAGGGGAAGAGAGAAGAAGAAAACCTCAAAACAAATCGGTAAGACTATATAAAAATTATTCAATTCTAATATTATTATTTAAAAATAAATAAAATAGGATATTATGAATAAAAAAAAATCAACAACAAATAAATTAAGTAAATTGTTTAAAAACAAAAAAATGGTAATAATATAAATTATATTTATTAATATCGGTTAACAAGAAAAAAAAAACGTTTTCTTTAAGTAAATATGTTTTATATAACTTTTCTCTGTTAATTTGATTTTATATATTACGATTTTAGTTTTTATTTTTATATTTAAAACTCTATGAAAATTTTTAACTTTTTTTTTTGGAGGGTTTCACTAATAGCTTTTTGTTTTAATTTTTATTTTGCTCCATTTTTTGGCGTGGCTTATGTTTTTTTTTTTTTTTTTTGTTTAAACTCGTTCAACATAGTTGCCTGGGAAGGTACCAAAGCAGCCGTTACGTTGTGATGTCCCCACAAACCAGCCATCATCGCATTTTTCGAGAACGTAAACGATATCACCCTCTTGGAGTTCAAGTTCGTCGGTATTTTGCGGTCGATACTTGTACAGAGCACGGTATCTGTGGGAAGAGATAGAAATTTGAGTTATTAGTAAGTGGATTTACATATTACCGAAGCAACCATTTTCGAATAAACAAACAAGCAAGCTCGCCATTTAGGAATTCTTATGTTGCCTGACAAAGGAGATCCAGTATGGGGTCTTGTAAAGACTTATGAGACGTCTTTACAAGACCCCATACTGACCCCAAGGTTCACCCAAATATGTTTATGATCTCCACTTTCTCAGTCCATATTGCCAAAAACCAAGTTTGGAACCGTTAATGTTGCAGGTTGGAGTAGAAAAAAATCTGACAAAAGGGATCCAGTATGGGGTCTTGTAAAGACGTCTCATAAAAGGTTTACTCAAATATGTTCATGATCTCCGCTTTCTCAGTCTCATATCGCTAAAAACCAGGTTTGGTGGCCTTAATATTGCCGTAGCCTAACAGATTTATAACTCATGGAAAAAAAATGTTGTTACGAAGTAACCAAGAGCCTCGGAAAGGAAGAATTTTATTATTGAAGACCACGCTATACGATAAACTGACAACGACGTTCGTATGTACACCTGGAATGTAAAAACATTAAACAAGAGAGGTGCAGGCGAACAGGTAGCGGAAGCCCTTAGCTTCTAAAAAGCAGACATTACTGATATCGAAGAAATACGATGGAATGTGCCGGATAAAACGAGGACATCTACTACGGACCGTGTTATGGGGAGCAGAAACAGCGAATATTCGGATGCGAATTTGTTTTAAGTGCCACACTTAGGCAAGAAGTCTTATATTTCCAAGAAATTACAGCACGCATTGTAACAATTCACGTGAATTTGTTTTAAGTGCCACATTTAGGCAAGAAGTCTTATGTTTCCAAGACATTAGTGCATGCATTGTAACAATCGGGCGAAAAACTAGCGGAGGCATTTAGCAGACATTACTGTCATCCAGGAAATACAATGGGATGGGCCCGGAGAAATGAGAACATCCACTACGGACCGAGTTATAGTGAGAAGAAACCGCAAATATTTGGATGCAGATTTGTTATAAGTGCCACACTTAGGCAAGAAGTCTTATATTTCCAAGAAATTACAGCACGCATTGTAACAATTCACGTGAATTTGTTTTAAGTGCCACATTTAGGCAAGAAGGCTTATGTTTCCAAGACATTAGTGCACGCATTGTAACAATCCGGCGAAAAACTAGCGGAGGCATTAAACAGACATTACTGCCATCCAGGAAATACAATGGGATGGGCCCGGAGAAATGAGAACATCCACTACGGACCGAGTTTTAGTGAGAAGAAACCGCAAATATTCGGATGCGGATTTGTTATAAGTGCCACACTTAGGCAAGAAGTCTTATGTTTCCAAGAAATTACCGCACGCATTGTAACAATTCGCGTAAATGCCAAATTCGCCAACATATGCCTTATATGTGTTCACGTTCCTACGGAGGAAAAATACCATAATGCGAAAGAATTCTTCTACGAGCTCCTTGACAAAACTTATTAGCGACTACCGAAGTACGCTATGAAAATCTGCTGGAAATTTCAACGCAAAGATAGGACGAGAAGACATCTTTAGCAATATTGTTGCAAACACAGCCTACACGACAACACGTCTTGCAACAGACTTTGGCTAATTGACTTCGCTGCGGAACGAAATGCCAGCACACAGTTTCTCACCTCGATATTCGTAAGGGGACATGGCGCTGTCAATTATATCCCATTGCGATGGACAAGTGGCACGCGTCCAGTATTTTGGATGTTCGAACATACCGAAGGGCTTACATCGACTCGGAACACTATCTTGTTGCAGCCATGGTAAGAATGCGGATATTCACCACGCCACAACAATCCAGAAATACTGTGAAAAATTTTAATGTCGAAAGACTGCAATCGCAAGAGTCCGCCAACAGCTTCGCGCAAGGCGTATCCCTTCATCACTCAATAAACACCATACCACCAGCATCGATTGTCGAAGAACAACGGCAACGATGCCAACAAGCCATTAGATCAGCCACAACTGATCTTGCGCGCACCAGCAAGAAACCCCTGGTTGGATGAGGAACGCTGTCATATGCTCGCAGCCAAGAACGAGACCTAAGGGGCTTATCTGCTGGTGAAGACGAAAGCTGCCATTAAGCTCTATAGGCAAAGAAGAAGGCAATAACATCGGCATTTCAGAAAGAAGAAGAAAGAGCAAGAAGAGGGCGCGATCGAGGATATAGAGTGGTGCCACTCCTGGAACGATGTTCGCAAGTTTTACGAAAGTGTAAAACGTCAAAAGCAGGGATACGAGGCGTAAGTCTCCTCAACATCATCTACAATATCCTGTACTCCGTTATAAGTGAACTTTTGAAACCGTTTATTAACAACCTGATTAGCCCTTATCAATGTGGTTTTATGCCACGAAAGTCTACAACTGATATTCTGAAACTGAAATCTTCGCACTTCGGCAGATCCTAGAGAAAACCTAAGAAGTCCAAATCGATACCCACCACCTTTTCATCGATTTCAAAGCCGCAAACGACAGCATTTATAGAGACGAAATATACAGAGCAGTGTCTAGTTTTGGTATACCGCCCAGACTCGGCGGTCTGTGCAGGATGGAAAATTCTCTCTGCTCCATCAGGAAACGTCATCGACTCATTCGATACCAAAAATGGAATTTAGGCAAAGCGATGCGATGTGACTTCTTCAATTTGATTTTTGAGAGGATTCTGTGAAACTCCCGACTTAATACCAGAGGGTCACTACGGACTCAACGTAATGCCGTAGCAATGTTTGCTAGTATAGAAGGAAGCAGCAAAAATTAGTTTAGCGGTAAATGATGGAAAATGAAATATCTGGCATTAACAGCCCATATAGGCCTCAAACCTAGCTACTCCATTTCTTAGCGTGTGCGGAAGTATTATGACATGGACCGTCTCAAAAGCGGATGAAGAAATCCTTAGTCGATGCGAGAGGAAAATTCTTCGAAAAATCTTCGGTCCCATTTGCGTTGAGGGGCTATTGAGACGAAGATTCAACCAAGAATTATACGAGCTGTACAGCTGGTCAAAAAACGCCGCATTGGACGTTTAAGATGGCTAGGGCATGTAGAACGAATGGACACCAATACTCCGGCTCGCAGAGTCTTTGATTCCTAGCCAGACGTCGGATGCAGTAGAGGAATACCTAGGCTGAATTGGCGCTTACATGTAGAAACCGGCCTCAACCAACTTTCAGTGGGCTACTGAAGGCAGTTAGATAGGTCCCGGGCTAATTGGAGAGGCATGTTGGTTGAGGCCGAGGTTCATTCCGGGCTGCAGCGCCACTTAAGTAAGTGTACTTTGGGGTTAGCTTTAACCCTCAAATTCTATATTGAAAGACCCTGTCTTACTAGAGGTGAGCTTCTAAAGCTTTGTTGGCTTCTTTCTTCTTCTTCTTCTACTGAGGCAAAAAATAAGCCTCATCAGCTATGACATTTGTGGGAGCTGAGTGGCCTTATGGAAGAAGAAGTAACAAAAGATATCTTCACGCTGACCACTTATGACATATCACGGAAGCTCTGGTCAGACACGATCTAATCAACAATCTTTCATGGTATTACAGAACCTACTTCATCGTCAATCTAAGTGGTCTGCTAGACATTAATATTGGTGTCCTTTTCGCTTCATATGAATTATTTTCTGGGTACCTTCGACGTATCTAAGTCAAGATGATAAAACTACTACAACAACCGAACTTTCTGATCTAACTTTACCCGCTAGTGCTCCATTGTGATACCACGTGGGTCTTAAGCTAGGAAAAGACGGTTGATCAACGTGATCCATTGTGATATCACAAGGATCAATGGTTTTTCCTAAAAACGTCTTTCTGTTTGAAGTGTGCACGTTTAAAGTCGCCTTAACCTATTCTACGGGCAGAGTAAACTAAAGCAGCTTTAATCTTCAGATCAAAGGTTTTGAGGTTTTGAGCTCAATCTAAAAATTAAAACACGAACCCATGATAAATCTTAGCAGAGAAAATGGAAATCTTTGGATATTCTGGAGTTCACTCCAAAATTATTTGCATACTTACACTCACAACTCACAAGGGGAAACACGGAACATAGCGGTGCTTAAATTGTTTCTTAGCTGAAAGAACTTGGATAGGTTAGGTTAGGTTAGGTTGTAGTGGCTGCACGCGTTGTGTGTGCACACGTGGATCTCTGTCTACTTTCCTAAATTCGTTCGCCTAATTGAACCATTTAGAGATAACTATGCGAAGGAGGTTTCTGACTTTGATGTTAGCCAGCTCACCTAGACTGTCGAAGGAGTACTCTCCCAGATGAAGTTTCCTTTTTACTAAGAGATCAGAATAAGAGCATAGAAGGTGAGTAATACTTTCCTTCTCTTCTTCGTCTATGCGCCTTCTGCATAAGTCATTGCCAAAGAGGCCTAGTCTTCTTGCGTTGATGTTTGATCTGTTCAGCTTTGTCAAGCAGATCGCTGAAGTTAGGCCAGAGTTGCCTGGATATCTGACATGTTGTGCCGTTTATCCATCTGTGGTTTGCTTTCTTGATCGCATCCAGTTTGATGTGTAAATTACACGTAACGATGGGCATACCTGTCTACTGGCGGTATAATATCGAGGGTTGTGCCCTGTCTGGCAAGCTCATCTGTCTTGCAATTCCCTGGTATGTCTCTGTGGCCCGGCACCCAAAGGAAGTGAATGGTAAAATGCCCCCGCCATCTCGTTAAGAGACAGTCGGCATTCGTGGGCTGATTTCGAATTGAACGAGATTGCTTTCAGGGATTTTATTGCCACTTGGCTGTCACTGAAGATGGTAACATGCATCGCGGATATTACATTCAGCCAGAACAAAGCTTCTTTGATTGCCATGATTTCTTCTTGGAAAACGCTACAATGGTCGGGAAGGCCAAGGGATATGCTTAGGTTAAGAACCTCGGAGAAAACATATCCACCCACTCCAGAATCTGTGTTAGACCCATCCGTGTAGATGTGAATTGAGTTATTTGTTTCGATCGAAACCGACTCCCTTTCAAGGCGACTGGGAATGGTTGTCCTGAAGTTATGCTCAAAACTGAGTTATGTAGTGGTGTGGTCGGTGTTTTTTGTAATGTTAAGGTGATTCAGAATCTTTGTGTGTTCACCCTGATTGGGTGCCCATTGTGACGAGGCTCTCAGTCTCACAGCTGCACAAGCTGCGGTCTGTTTGCCGTAGATATCTAGGGGCACTAGATGTAGGATAGCATCTACGGCTCCGCTAAGCATATGTCGGCTAATCTTTTAACTTAACTGAGTAAGTTGCGGTTCGAGGCTGTTTCTAGAGCCCTCCACCAGACTAAGACACCATAAAGGAGTATGTGTCTGAAGATAGACACGTAAAGCCAAAAAGGGATATGTTGTTGCATACCCCTTTTCTTTCCGGTTGCCTATTTACAAAAGTTAAGGAGGAGCATAAATATTAGTCAATTCAAGTACTTCGAAAAGTTAAGTGACCAACCCCAATTAGGATGCAATGGTAGCACCATTTAAATTGATTTTGGAGCAAAAAAAAAAATTAGTAAAAATCGACGAATTTTATTTACTTCAGCAAACACATATAAAGAACTTTTTGAGATTTTAAAAATGACACCACATGCGTTCATGTAGCTCTCTACATCACCTAGATAACACAATTCTTCGTCGCGCACACCCAGAATTTTGGCATCACTTCCACCCATACGAAGACGAATACCCATGCCATTCGACAGACCCCATAATGGCCCAATTTTCTATTCCAACCACTTCAACATTGAATTCCGACTTTTAATGAAATAAAATTTCACAACAGCTTCGAAAGGTCCATTTCTTTTCGGGTGGTGTAATAAAACATTTTCTAATGTCTTCATTCCTCTTCCACAGCCTGTGGGTATATCATTATGATCTGCTTCCCAATGGCTATTACTGAATTCCCCAAAAAAACTAAATCCACCCAAACAAAAAAAAAAGCAACATACCACCCCTTAATGGCAGCCTCGGGCCTAAGCAATGAAAAGTGCATGGAAATCCACAAACTCCCATTTTGTTGGAGCACATTTCAAGGCGATCAAACCCCATTAACTGTGACCATTAACCAACCATAAACTTTGTTTCCCAACAGCCATTGACCACTAAATTCGAATTGTTTACAACTAACGCAATTGTCGCCAGCGTGGTCATCGTTGTCCTTTATCGAACATACCCCCGATTCCGATATGACTACAACTCCAATACAACAATTCACAGGTCCTTTGAAGGAGTGTTTAATAGCTCCCTCTGATTTGACAGTGACAGAACATTCTGTACGCCCATACGCCGCCGGATGCGGATACGGGCTTCGTGTATACGAATTATTTAGCTTAAGGCAGCCTTTAATGACAGCTGTACAGGAGGGTTGTTTGTTTGTTTGTTCTCAGGACACTTTCAAGTACGTAACGCAGAGGACAGGCTGGCTCTGTGGCTGGCCATTGCCCCACCATGCATGTCGTAAACTCTATAGATTCCTACTTACGCAACTGGCTCCGTATTTGTGTCCACGTGAAGTACTTCGGTTTTATGGAGAGTCCTTGTTTCCCTGAGGATGCCGTTCGGAGGCTGCTGACCATTGGATGTGATGGTATTAAATTCATTATTTATGTTTGTGCGAAGGGTGTCCAACGATGGTCGCACCGATGATGATGACTGGGCAATTATGGATTGTGATGCTGGTTGTTGGCGGCCCATTTTATCATCGGCACCGATGTCGACAAGGACCTACACGAGATGAAAGAGCGCATAATGCCATGCAATTAATTTATGTTATCGTGGAGGGTATGTACACGGCCGGACTTACCTCAACATATGAGACGGGGAAGATTCCTTTACGGTTGGCGATTTTTCCTTCGTACCAATTGTCATCCACACGTCGGGTTAGGGTGACATGTTCACCCTTGTTCAGGGACAGTTCGATTCCTGATTGGGCCTGGAAGTTGTATTTAGCCCGAGCCTGACCTTCGGATGGCCTCTTTGGTGGTTGGCGGACACCGTCTTTGGTTATTAGCTGGGGAATAGAGAGGGGTATGGTGAAATTTTAAATGTCGCTGAGATATGGTAAAAGGTTGGTAGACAGTAATGGTTGCATGCGTACTAGCTTTTAGAGATATTTTATTGGCCCACGTAGATCTATGCGAGTTTGACGGCTTACTTAAGCATCAACAGCTTCTCAAACTTAACCTAGCTTACGTTTTCTTGATAAGAATTCAAATCAAAGATTTACCAGCAAACAGCGCAGCTAGCCTCAAGGAAGTGGCTAACCTTACAGTATTTCATAGTCAGAATGGTATGTCTATATCAGCTCCTTCATTGACTGGAGCTTATGAGGTTAATCTATATACCAAAACAGGAACTATTTTCTGTCAAACAGCTTCCCACAAAGCAAAGCAGTGCAATCTAGAGGATTCTCTGCAGTTCACTGCATGAAGAGTGGCCACTCTCATTCAAAATTTTAAATTATGGAGCCGAAGTATTAGGATGCTTCCAGCCTGCTTCATTACAAGAGGATATGTCCATTCTACCAGATAGTCAAACGGCTATTAAGGCTCTGATAGCCAATATTAAAAAATCTCACGTTGAGCGATTCTGCAACTGAGGACTCAGGGCTCATGGAACAGGATATACTAAAAGAAAACGAAGAAGCTGGGATTAGGATTATCAAGACTTGTCAGTGTACCCACACTAGACGAGATTCTTCCCCGAGCGCAACACCAATACTTGTAGAAACACCAAACTTCTTTACCCGAAACTAACGGCTAGAAAATCCATCAAGCTTATATGTGTGAATGAAGAAGACATCTCAATACCAGTGAGAGTGATAACGTACCTACATGGGTAAAGGAGTATCCGTAGCCGCTAGCGTAAATTAAAAATTCAAGATACTTGCGGACGTTGACTTTTACCCGAATCTCCCTTTTCTGCTTACAAGAAGGAGCAGATGCAAATGAATCGGGCACCCTATAACCCTTTCAACGCAAACCCTTACACAATTGTGATGTCTCAAGACAAGAAGCTGCTACTCCGGCATCCGTCAATCTCAATGATAGAAACTACTCCCTGATGCAGAAGATCTTCCCGGATTTGAAACTGCACCCACCCGAAGAAGGAACAGAAGGGAAAATGGAGAATAACAGAATAGCAAAGCAAGCTCGGATAAGAAAGAAGGGTTTACGGATTTATAGACAGTCTGACATTAGCAAAGAATAAGTGGCTTGTATCATCACAACCTACGAACCGAGGAACTTGGAACCACCTATGTCTACGAAGAGCGTGAAGGGGTCAATAAGGTGAACAAAAATCTCTTCTAATCCTGCGAAAGCTGAAGCCCATGAAATCGATGATGATTGGAAGCATGTACCGCATATGGACCGTTTATGAGCCGCTTGCTTGTAACAAGCTGGTAGGAGATGGAAATCCAAAGCTGTTGGAGTCGCTCACTTCTATAACAAACACAAATAATATGATCCTTCTGGACACCCAAAAAGCCACTTCGCCAAAAGATTGAGAGTATGAATTGTATGAATCTCTCTAGTGCCTTTAGTGATGCAGAGCCGTGAAGTAGGAATATTTTAGAGGTGAAGATACTGGTTTCGCAAGGTAAAGTAAATCAGTCATCGCCATTAATTTGTAGCAACATTACAACTTGGATGTGTTAATACTGCAGAAGAAAATACCTTGCTGAGCACCGGGACCGAATCCCTACCTAAGTCAGAAGTCAAAACTCTTCCACGCTGATCCAGACTAGGCCTAAACAAACACTAATTCGAGTATTGAAAGCACGATTTTGGGCTGAATGTAACCTTTTAGTGCATAAGCTGGTGTGAAAGGTCATGAAAATCGGAGAACAAATAATTTTGGAGGCCTAACTTGGTATTAGGTGTAGGCAGTTGGAAGTTGAAAATTTGGTGAATATCCCTATTCTAACCTTGGCTGCAATAAGAGCCGAGTCCGATTCGATGTTAGCTCTTTGGAATGTTCGCATACCCAAAATAATTGATGCATGCCTCTTGTCCATCGCAATGGGAACAATTGGAATGGCCGTTCGTTGATCCAGAGACCGCCATGTCCCCTTATGAATATCCAGGTGAGGAGACCCTGTGCTGGCTATTGTGGCATTTCGTTCCGCAGCGAAGTCAATCCGCAAAAGTCTGTTGCAAGACGTGTTGCCGTATATGGTGTGTTTTCCGACAATACAGCTAAAGATGTCTTCTCTTCCTACCTTTGTGTTAAAATCTCCCAGCACGATTTTAACAGCGTACTTCGGTAGTCGCATAAGTTTCGTCAAGGAAGCAGTATTTCCCTAAAACATCATTTTTCTTCGGCGAACTTTGAGAGAATATAGGGCTTATGTTGGCGACTTTGGTGGATTGTTCAAATGCTTTCGCTTGTGTCTTGAAAACATAAGAATTCTTGCATAAGTTTAGAACTCATAACAAATCCACTTCCAAATAGTCGCTCTTGTTGCTTACTATTACTCGGTCCGTAGAAGACGTCACAGATTCTCATCTTCTTTTTATCCGGCCCATTCCATTTTTTCGTATTTCCTGGGTGGTAGTAATGTCCGCCTTAATGCAGCTTAGGACTCTCTCGTGTTCAATTTACTCAAATTCCAGGAGAAGATACGAACGTCTTTGTCCGTTTTTCGTTAAGCATGGTCGTCAACAATAAAAAGGCCATTCCGAGGGTTTGGGTTTGCTATGTGACAGCCATTTTTTCCGTCATTAGGGAATTAATTCCAAGCATAACCCCCAACCAGGACACGTGGCCAACAGTATCCACTATGGGCTACCGTTGGCCTCTCGCCTCTTCCACCCCAATTTCTGTTCAAGGAGCATGACTAACATTGGAGAAACTTAGATGACATGTTGTCCAATTCGGAGCAGCTCAAAAAGATTTTTTACTTTGTCCGTGTTAGCTGGGACTATATACGCCAACGTTGACTGCATTTTGGGAATAATTCCGCTGTCGTCTGGGAAGGTTTTTGTTTTGATAGGCAATCTTCCCCGTATAGCTAGTTTTGGTCCACAAGTGGTATTTTATTTCCCACATACACCGAATATGCTTAGAGGATTTCTTAATGCACCACCCAAGGACACTTCTGTTGGGAGAATATCAACTAGCAACTTCACACGGATACACACCACGCCACAACCTCTCGATCGTCGATTAATAGGAACGATGTCAACAAGCCATTAGATCAGCCAGAACTGATGTGCTAGTTTTCTCACTCCCACTAGCAAGAAACCATCGTTTTGAGGAGGAATTCCGACATATGCTCCCTGCCAAAAACGAGGCCTACAAGCCAAAGATGCAGGTGAAGGCGAGATCTGCAATTGAGATCATTAAGCAAAGAAGGAAGGAAGAACACCGGCTTTTTAGAAAGAGGAGCAAGAAAAGCGCGCGATCGAGGATATAGAGAGGTTCCACTACAAGAATGATGTTCGCAAGTTTTACTAAAGTGTAAAACTTTAAAAGCAGGGACGGGTGGCTTAAGTCTCCTCAACATCACCTTCAAAATCCTATCCTCTGTAATATTTGAACGCATAAAACCGTTTATCAACAATCCTATCTTCCGTAATATTTGAACGCATAAAACCGTCTATCAACAACCTGATCGGCCCTCATCAGTCTGGTCTTAGACCAGGAAAGTCCACAACTGATCTTCTGAAAATTAAATCTTCATAATTTGGCAGATAATGGAGAAAACCTAAGAAGTCCTAATCGATACACACCACCTTTCATCGATTTTAAAGCCGCATACGACAGCAATTATAGAGACGAACTATACCGAGCCATGTTTAGTGTTGGTATACCTTCCAAACTCATCCGTCTGTGTAGGGTGAAGATGGATAATTCTCGCTGATTCCATCATGGTCGGAAACGATCTCACCGACATATTCGATACCAAAAAAGGATTCAGGCAAGGCGACGAACTGTCATCTTACTTGTTTAATCTCATTCTTGAGAGGATACTTCGAAACTGCCGACCCAACACCAGAGGCACAATCTTCCATAAATCGAAGGAACTGCTGCCACTCTCCGACGGTATTGACAAAAACGGTTTTAGATGTAAATGATGGAAAATGAAACATCTGGCATTCACCACCCATATAGGTGCTCAGACCTAGATGCTCCATATATTTGCCCGAAGTTATTATGTCTGTCACCACGAAAAGGACCTCCTGTTTAACAACGAATCCGAACCACGAATTTGAGCAGATTCTCATGGCAGTATTATTCTTTGATTTTCTTCAGACTTGCGCAAGAGTTGGGGCAGTGAAAAAAAAAAACTTAGCTGTCGGGATTTCAACCAGGGACCCCTCGCTTAGTAATCCATATCCAACACTAGGACACTGTAGTCACTTACCAATTGTTTGCTGTCAACTCGAAGGGACGCACAACATCGATGAATTAGAGAGAACGGCACCATTGACAGATAAAACTTTGAGGTAAAACGGGACGCTGCATACCTCGGCTCCGCTAAATAAATTTAACAACAACTATCATCAGAAATTACTCTTGCCAACCACTGTTTTTTCGAGCTTAGAAGGCAAGGCAGTAGAACAGCCCTTCAATCACAAAGGAGATCCTTTACAATCCGCCCTAGCGAGGTATTCGTCGGAGCAGACGATTTTCAGCAACGCATACTTCGTCGGAGCTTAGAATACCTTTCGAGGTATGTGTCTTCGGAACAAAATTCACATCACTACAATTCGCAAATAAATTCCGAGATGAATTTGCGTCGGAGGAAATCGAACGAAGAATGGCACTTAGCTGTCAAAAAATGCACCTGAACACACTTCAACGCAATTCGCCGGGATGCGTTACAAAATGTCGAAGAAATATTCCGAAAAGCTTTGCTGAAGAATACCTCGAAGATAAAATCCTCCTAATCATACAAAATCGGAGAATTTTCCGCACCGACGCGACGGATACCTCGCTAGGGCTGATTATCATGGAAATCCCAGTCCCGCTCTAAGGTGCTGAGGCATGGACCGTATCAGAAGCGAATAAGGGAATCCTTGGTTGTTTGTAGGGAAACATTTTTCGGTCCCGTTTGCGTTGATGAGCTTTGAAGACGAAGATTTAATTACGAGCTAAACGAGCTGTACGGCGACATACTCCTAGTCAAATAACTCACATTGAACGTTTAAGATTGCTGGAACATGGGCAGCCAATGGACACCAAAAATCCGGTTCGAAGAGTCTTCGATTCCCAGCCAGATGTCGGATGAAGTGAATGAAGACCTCGCCTTAAGTGGGACGCACAAGGAGAAACCAACCGAAATCGACTTGAAGTGCGTAACTGGAAGCAGTTAGCTAAGGACCGGTCTAATTGGAGCGGCATATTGGGTGATGCCCAGGTTCATTCCCGACTGCACCGCCACCATAGTAAGTAAAATAAAATTACACAGAGAAGTTTGCCAAAAGGGAATACGAGTACAACGAATTCGTCTACATAGTTGAATGATAAGTTCCATAGTTGTTCCGCAGTTTTACACAAGTATGCAGCAACACCTGCAGCAACACCTACATCAATACCCACATCATCAGTCTCTCTGTCCTAGCAAAGGATAAGCAAAAAAGCAATGATAAGAACCAATTGAAGATGATAATTGAATTGGAATTCATTTCCCTCCTTCCCGCTCCTTATCACCTCAAATCACTGATGCATCCAATCATCTCGCCCAACCATCCTTTTCATGTTCCCCCTAATCACATACAAAACTCCATCCCTCCGTAGACAAATACCAACTTGTTATCGACAATTTACGCTGACAAATTCGTTCAAAGCCCAATTTCCCAGCCTTCCGCCCTTCAGAATCAGCACTTAAAATATCTTTAAAATTTCAATCTACCCTCTGGACTGTTTTCCATGAAATTCCATCCCAGCCAAAGGGGGCGACAAAAACTCAAATGCGGCATTTGAAATTCCACCCTCCTCCACAATTCGTTTCAGACACTTAACATTAGTGTTGCTAACACCTCCCCCTCTCTCAAGGCATCCAGGATAAAGTTTAATGAAAAGAAATCTGGGTAATACCTATTTATTTACACAGATAAAGTGGCTGTCTAGCTCTATCAACTGGCAAGGGCCATTCCAAGCAAAGCGTCCAACCGGAGGCAATCCGCGCTAAGGTCCGTTCAAATAGCCATCGCTCGCAACACCCAATACACAGAAACAATTTTTTTGTTCTGTGATTTTTTTTTCGCTCTCAATTGCTTGTAGTCGTTGTCCTCCATCCACCTCCCTGAAGGATTTAAAATCCCTGGCAGCCGATGGCGTAAAAAAAAAATCCAACGCCAAAATACCTAATGCGACACGAAAGGACAAAGGAATATACACTAACAACACAACAACAACAAAAAAGCGAGAATAAGTAGCCGTCTAAAGGATAACTGCACTGGCTGCAAATAACACCAGAACAGAAGAAAACAAAAATCCCTAAAAAAGGACAATGAAATCTCCCCCGAAAAAGGACACTCGTAAAAAAATCGATTAAATTCACTTCATTTACCTCGACATAATTTGATGGCAAGAGTCCGATCATCGCATTGTGCTCACCCTCGAACCAGTTCTTGTCTATTTGGCGTCTTATGTAAATCACGTCACCCTTTTTGAATGTCAGCTCCCTGCAAGGAAAAAGGATAATGCAAACGGTTAAAAACTACGACTCCAATATCACATTCGAGTAGGTGTAGGAACAAAATAATAAAAAAAAAGAAGGGATACTGTGCTCGATTGGAACTAGGGTCCCCATAAAAACCGAACACTATATGCCCAAGGACAATGCGAGTAGGTACACAATTTAAATGAATAGTGTCGTTGAATTATGCAAATGGCGTTACGCTTCGTTGGGGATCCTAGATTGGGGGGCACAGAATAATCGCATCCAGAAGGAATAAACGATGATTTGTGCTGATCCTTTGTTGTACACACATCTCCTTGAAGAATGTAATCAGTATGTCAACGTTGGTTCCTCTGGATTATGTTATAATTTATGTTTCACGGATCATTGATGTGGGGAGGGTGGATGTGGTATGGCGGCCGCGTTCAGTTATTTGAAAAAGGATATTTTATGGCTGGATTTATGGGTGAAGGTTGGTTGATTTTTAAATCCCTGTGATGGCTGTTGTGGTTGTGGATGAAATTTAAATGCTATTTGGAGAAGAATCGGGCATTTTGTGTGGTTTGACAACAGCAGGGTCAGTTCGATAGACAAAGTTGGGGGTAGGACGTGTGGGAAAATGACCTTTGGGTAAGTGTTGTAATAAAATATAAATAATTCATTCATGGTGGTCAAATGGTAGGCAATTCGACTGTATGAAACCTTGAGTTTTTACCTAGCTGAAGCGTACTTACTCCGACGTGATACCTACCACGTGGCGAACGCTGAATAGCTGGTACGTTGACCGCAGATAGAAGGTCAATATTCCTGTGTTAAGCCATGGCGGCAGAGATGAATTGTACCAAAGATTATAAAGTCATACAGATGACACATTTTTAACAAAAAAACCGAAACTTTGGCTTACCAGCCTCATGGCACGGGTAGGCGGTATGCACGTGCACACATAAGAAACGAGATCCAAACATATGGCGGGCTGTGCAAGTACGACCCGCCAAATGGCCGCAAATGTCAAACCTGTTTTGACATTTATGGACTAGACAGATGTAGAATACAAGTGAAGAATCCATGGAGCGATGCACTCCCCAAGGACGCGGAATAATCGAAGTGGACAATTTTTCGACCAAAATCATAATGAACGATGAGGCTAATTTCTACCTCAGCGGGTACATGTCCTATCAAAAAAAAAGGGATAAAGGGGAAAAAATCTGTGAAAAAAATGTCGAAAGACTGCAATCGCAAGAGACCGATAAGACCTTCTCGCAACGCGTATCACTTAACCTATCGAATAATACCATACCACCAGCATCGAATCTCGAAGTATGGCAACGATGCCAACAAGCCATTAAATCAGCCGCAACTGATGTGCTAGGTTTCTCGCGCCCACTAACAAGAAGCCCCTGGTTTGATGAGGAATGCCGACAGATGCTCGCAGCCGTGAAAGAGGCCTGCAAATCTAAGTTGCAGGCGAAGACGAGAGCTGCCATTGAGCTCTATAGGCTGAGAAGAAGGGAAGTACACCGGCTTTTCAAAAAGAAGAAAAAAGAGCAGAGAGTAGAGAGTTACCAGTCCAGGAACGGTGTTCGCAAGTTTAACCACAGTGTAAAACGTCAAAGCTAAGGATACAAGGATCGAACAGAACCCTGTCGAGATGAACAAGGAAATATCGGAGTTAAAACACAGTCGATGCAGGGGATACGAAAGAACCACTTCTGCAGGCTGTTAAAGGCCGATGACGACCAAAATTCCGCTGTCAGGTAGAACGAGCCATTCAATGATGGAAACAACAGCAAAAACTGCCAACAACTCGACCTGAGTGAAGTGAGGACAGCAATATCCAAACTCAAGCTTAATAAGGCTGCAGCAAATGCCGGTCTTTCCGATGAGCTTTATAAGGCCGGCAGGGATCACTTGTAAAGTAACACCCACCAACTCATAAGCCAGTCTGATAAAAGTATGCCTGCAGAATGGAGTCTCAGCATCGTTTGCTCGATCCACAAAAGAGTAGACCCTCTGAACTACGCCAACTACAGAGGCATAAGTCTCCGCAACATCGCCTACAAGATTCTATCTGCCGTGTTATGTGATAAAAGTATGCCTGCAGAATGGAGTCTCAGCATCGTTTGCTCGATCCACAAAAGAGTAGACCCTCTGAACTACGCCAACTACAGAGGCATAAGTCTCCGCAACATCACCTACAAGATTCTATCTGCCGTGTTATGTGAACGCCTGATCGGCCCACATCAGTGTGGTTTAAGGCCAGGAAAGTCCACAACCGATCAAATTTTCACACTTCGGCAGATCTTGTTTACCAACAACCGGATCGGCCCACATCAGTGTGGTTTAAGGCCAGGAAAGTCCACAACCGATCAAATTTTCACACTTCGGCAGATCTTGGAAAAAACCCAAGAACTCCAAATCGATACCCACCACCTATTCATCGATTTCAAATCCACATACGACAGCATTTATAGAGACGAACTATACAGAGCCATGTCTAGTTTTGGTAGACCGCCCAAACTCGACGGATTTTGTAGGATCAGGATGGAGAATTCTCGCTGCGCCATCAGTATCGGAAACGGCTTCACCGACACATTCGATACCGAACAAGGATTTAGGCAAGGCGATGCGCTGTCATGTGACTTCTTCAATCGGATTCTTGAGATGATTGTGCAAAACTCACGAGCCAACACCAGAGGCACAATTTTCCAAAAATCTGTACAACTACTAGCATACGCCGACGATATTTGACATCATTGGTAGGACTCAACGTGATGTCATTGACACGTTTGATAGTGTATAGAGAAGGAAGAGGGGAAAATGGGTTTAGCAGTGAATGAGGGCAAGACTAAGTATATGCTGTCTACACGAAAGGACACACAATATCGACGAATTGGACATAACGTCACCATTGACAGATATAACTTTGAGGTAGTGCTGGACTTTGGCTATCTCGGCTTCGCTATCATCTCTGACAACAACATCTCGTCAGAAATTAAACGAAGAATTACTCTTCCCAATAGCGATTTCTTCGGGCTAAGAAGGCAATTCAGTAGTAAAGCACTCACTCGAACTACTAATACAAATCCCTACCTATATAAATCCCTGATCATCCCAGTCTTGCTAAACGGCGCTGAAGCATGGATCATATCAAAACTGGATGAAGAAATTCTTGATGGATAGGAAAATTCATCGAAAAATCTTCCGTCCCGTTTGCGTTGACGGGCTATGGAGACGAAGATTCAACCAAGAACAATAAGAGCTGTACAGCGGCATGCCCCTGGTCAAAAAACTCCGCATTGGACGTTTAAGATGGCTAGGGTATGTAGAACGAATGGACACCAATATTTCGGCTCGCAGAGTCTTCGATTCCCAGATAGACGTCGGACGCAGTAGAGGAAGACCTCGCCTTAAGTGGCGCGCACAAGTAGAAACCGACCTCAACCAACTTGAAGTGTGCAACTGGAGGCAGTTAGCTAAGGGCCGAGCTAATTGGAGAGGCATTTTGGTTAAGGCCCATGTTCATTCCGGACTGTAGCGCCACTAAAGTAAGTAAGAAAGCCTTAGTGAACTGAAAACGTTCGGCTGTGCATTTGGCTTCCACTAATATTAAACCAATGGATACAATATCGCGATATCATAACAGAGGTATATGAATCCACTCGAAAAGATGCACGTGCTATGAAGACATGTGTATGTACAAAAAAGTGGTGACAGAGGAGTCATTTATTACAAAGGCCTAACAACACAAAACCCTTATCCCGCGAGACAAGAGAAGAAAATCCTGTGCAGGAATAAAAGACTCCAAGTTTAGGGAAATCGTAGAGTCTTGCGACAAGGAGAGCACCCTCCAATTTGAAGTACGCAGACGATATTAACATTATTGGTAGCCCCCGCGTATTATTGTAGCAGCAATTACGGAAATTCATGAACAGTCGAAATGCGTTGGTCTTGTACAAAGTTAACGAGGACAAGACAAAGCATATGCTATCAACAATAAAGTACTTTCGACCCTCAATCTATATTATCTTCAAATTCCAGCCTTCGGTCTCAAGACTACAAGGAAAATCAAACGTCTGGGGTATTATGACCAAGCGATCGCGGATGCTATAACGCTTGGACTGAATGACTGGAAACAACGTGATCAGGATCAAATGGGAAGGAAGACGGCCTTGTCCAACCCTCAAACGGTTGGGAGCCAGTTAAGTAAAAGTCAGTAAGGCGACCAAATAAAACTTTTATGTCACAGATTCAGAGCTTTTTTTACCATGACATGACTGACAAAGCGATTGCTAATTTTCTACTTTTTCATACCATACAAAATAGCTGATGTCAACATTCAATCAAAAACTGTTAGAGTGGTGGAACAAATTACATGGAAGGACATATTTATAAAAGAACGCTTCAAAATGCTTAAACACCTTGAACATATAGCATTACCTATCGACGACAGTAAAAGTAAACAAACGCCAATGACACAATCGCACGCTACTCCCTATTTGCTGAGGCCAGTCCATTGACCAAAGACGAAGGACGAACTTCTTCGTCACCATATGAACACATTTCTACAATGTTCCACAAGAGGTTATTAGAATAATAAACCCTTTTAGCACAACACACACACAACCAAATTGCAGCAAAAAAAAAATCAAATAAACCCTTACGACCTAATTACAAGTTACGGTTCACGAAGGACATAAACAGGTCGTATAAGTCTTTCGAAATTGAACTTTTAATTCGACGTCAAGATTGTTCGGATAAATGCACACCAGTGTGTTACGTGTTCCACACAAATTAGTCCTTTCTCAAGACTGGAGCAAAATTTTAATACCACGCCATTAACATCACAACATCACAACACCTACAACCATCACCCACATAATCCATTATAAGCCCGCCGCATGTCCTTACACAATTATCGACAAAATCAAACGTTGGGTCGCACCTTCCACCATTAAATCCAATTTACCTATAAATCCTTCAATTTTGATTAAGAGCTTGCCAAGCTACCTACCTTGCAGTCTGTCCTTGGAAGTTATACAATGCACGGGCGATGGTCTTCGGGTAGCTGGAACTGTTTGGTGATTTTGGCGCCAAATCTGAATTGAAGTCATCGTAACGATTCAACGGTATCGGTGACTTTTGGGTCGGTGTGAAATTGTCCGTATGACGTCGCGAGTTCATGTCTTGCAGTTCCTGTAGATATTTACGTCGTCGTTCCTCTTGGTAGAGCTTCTGCATAGACTCAGCTTGACGTATGGCTAACTCTTCCTCGGGTATGGGGTCCTTGTATTCATAACGTATCGGTGTCTTGTAATGAATATTGACGTCACTCTCGAAATAGCGATTTGGAGATTCTACAAAAAGAAAAAAAACGGGATTTAGTAAAAAAAAACGTGAGAAAGCACAACAACCTCACTAATGATGGAGGGAAATATATATCTATGCCAATCTGATCTTAACCGATCGATATGTATCTTCTAACTGGAAATGAAGCTTCACACCGTTTCCATCAGAAGGCACAATAACATACCGAATTCGTCACAACAATCGTTGTATCTCAAACATGACCTTGATACTCAATAACAATAAAATTCAAAAAAAAAAAAAAACAAAACACGAACTACGAGATTGAACCAATCAAGACTCTGAAGACCCCACGATGTGTGTCAAGAGTAAACACGGACCGCCTGAGACTCGGTATCAGTCATTTGCGTTGGCATGTCAGTTCGTATGTGTGTGCTTTGGTGAGTCAAAACACATCACAAGCTGAATGATTAACACACCGGAATTCGAAGAATTTTCTCCAATCTGTAGATAGATCCACATAGATACTCGTGTAGCGTACGAGATTTGTTATGTCAGCGGAAATTAAATCGGAAATTGATTCCCGCACATTTTCGGGGTACGCAGGGAACAATCAAAAAAAAATTAAATACGAGCTTGGGAGCATATGCTTAATTGTTCAAGCAAATCGCTTTGACGGTGTGTAGCCGTCTATGGGTTGAAATTTTAGTTTTACAAAAAAAAAATCCACAATGCGACCTAGGGGGGCATGCTTATGGCATAGCTGGAGGGTTAATAGTCGAAGTTTGGATGTTGTCAGGCAAAAAAATCAATCAGCCAGAGAGGTCGATGGCCATATTAATAAAGTCAATCGATTTGTTGGTGCTTTCACAGAACTAGGGGAAGGGTGCTTCACTATATGTGTGTTTCAGTGAAGCTAAGCCAATGAATCATAGGTTTTGATGGGTCCATTTGCAACAAAACATATCACTTGCACGGCCTAGCTCAAGTCAACCAATCGAATGAAATATAGTGGACCTTTGCAAAACACGTGTCCTTTTATATCTCCATATTCCCTAAGTACCAACTTCATTCTGATGTGATATGTTACCAGGAGAAGTCAAAAACTTTCACAGACACATGATGACCACAAAATCTATCTTCCACCTTCCCAAATAAGACTGAAGTTCTTTTTACAACTGTTTATGAGACAACGTTCCGGTCAATATATTCAAAGCAGCGCGTAATGTCTTGCTTCGGAGCTTACGACAAGACTTTACAGCGGATCCTAAGCCTATCCTTAAGCCATAAGTCTTATATGGAATCGTCTTTAAATTATGGTCCCATTTGCTAAGCCAAATATTTCACTTTGCCTATTGAAATTGAAGGTGCCGATCTCCATTTTTATTTTGTGTGCAACGTTACATTTTTGGCATAGCAAACAGGACCACAATTTAAAGGCGATTCCAAATGGCATGTTTGCGAAGCTTCTCATGATTTCTAGTTGCATTTTCATGGACGATTGTCAGATTATCGCGTGCTGTGACTTTTGAATTTACTTACCACTAGGCCACTTCATCCACAAGGATCATTCAACAACTCAACAGATAATGTATGTATGCTTAACGTGAACACCTAGCCTTAGGCTCTTATCTCATGGTGGGCCTACCCACAATATCAGAGCCAAGGAAAAGCGCTGGCCAGCGCCCCAGGACAGTACAAATACTTCCCTGGTGTAAATCGGTAGTCATGTTAAGGCATGACCACCCTCCTTTGCTGAGGAGCGAGACCTATCTAACGCCTCTTGTACTCTAAAGGTCTTAGAATGTTAACAGACGCCCTAGAGCACCAACCGTTCCCGCGACTTGTGATAACCACAACCACCACGATACTCCCACAAGGGGGCCTACCTCTCTAACAGGCTGAGCCAAGCAGACTGGTGTCAAAACGACATCAGAAAACCTGACATGACCTAGGGGCTCCTGTTACCCGTGGTACCAGAATATAGCTTCCGGTGGAGCTTCGCAACTGTGAAGTCACTTCCAGATGGGCTCCTTATAGCCCGAGGCCTGGCAACCTCTGACAACAAATCAACAGCAAAATTTTATCAGATGAGGTAAAGCGAAGGTTTGAGTGAGTAATTTTAGGAGCCGAATCCTGAATAGACCACTAAAAATGCCTGGCAATGGGTTTAGGCAGGACCCAGGAACAGTTAACAGTCCGTGTGGAGTTGTTAGTCTCCCGAAGGCTACCTCGGATGGTGGATAGAGGCATTCTCTGTACATATTCGTGATGGGATTGAAATAAAATACCACTCATGGGCCAAAACTAGCTTGGTTACCCCAAGCTAGGTTACCCCCGGACGCGTCCTCAGATGGTGGATAGAGGTATCCTCTATAGATATGCTTGATAGGTAAAAAATAAAATACCACACGTTGGTCCAAACTAGCTAGGTTACGCCTAGCTATCAAAAAAATTTCCCCATACGGCAGCGGAAGGATTCCTATGATGGATTTAATGGGGAGTCTGCACTCCCAGTCTGGAAGGATAAACTAAAGAACCCATTTGAGCTACTCCGACATATTCGGATCACAGGTCTTCTATGAATATCAAGGCTAAGTGAAGCCACTTGAACAGAGATGGTAGCGGAAGAGCTGAGATGCCTAGGTGTATCTAATATATTGAAACTGGACCTCCAGGTTTGGGGTTGTGATTTGGTTTAACTAACCACTAAAAAATGGTGTTACGAAGCGACCAATAGCCTTGGAAAGGAGTGATTTTATTTTTTACGACCATGATAAACGAAAAACGGACAACGCCGTTCGTATTTGCACGTGGAATGTGAGAACATTTAACTGGAGAGGTGCAGGCGAACAACTAGCGAAAGCTCTCAGCTGCTATATCAGACACTACTGTCTTCTAGCAAAGAATAGAAAGCCATACAGATGACGCACAAGAAAAAAATGTTCTATGGGGGGTCGTACTGGCACAGCTCGCCATATATTTTGATCTCGTTTCTCATGTGTGCACGTGCACACCCCCGCCCATACCATGAAGCTGGTGAGCAAAAGTTTCTGTTTTTTGAATGCTGTATGGCTTTGTAATTTTTGCTTCCAGGAAATACGATGGAATGGGCAGAGCATAAAGTGGACCATGTTGTAGTAAATAGCAACAGCGACTATTCGGATGTGGTTGAGGATTTGATATAAGTGTCAGACCTAGAAAGTCAAGACAAGACTTTCTTTTCTTTCATATGCATTTGAGAACGCATTGTAATAATCCACATCAATGCCAAATTCGCCAACATAAGCCCTATATAAGCTCAGGCGTCGACGGGGAAAAAGATGATATCACGAGAGACTCCTTCGTGAAAAACTTTAAAAGCGACTACCAAAGGACAATGTTCAGATCCTTCTGGGAGAAGGAGAAGCAATGGAAGGAGGAGAAGACATCTTTAAAAGTTTTGTCGGAAAATACAGCCCAAACGACACCACGTCTAGAAACATGCTTCGGTTAATTGACTTCTCTGCGAAACGAAATGCCACTATAGCCAGCTCATGGTTTCCTCACCTCGATATCTATAAGGGGACATGGCGGTCTGCAGATTAATGAACGGTCAGTCAAAGTAACCACATTGAGATAGAACAGGTACGCATCCAGCATTTTGGATGTCCGAACATTCCGTGGGTTCAGTGGGGCGATGGTTATTGCGATGAACTGCAGCGCTGAAGGTCTGGTTTCGATTCCCAGCCGAAGCGTCACCTATATGATTTTTCACTGGCCCTCCTCTCGAGATGATCTGACAAATAATCCCAGTAGTATCAATTGCAATGAAAAGCTTATCTCAAATTCTCCGTTCGGATTCGGAATAAAAACAGGGGGTCCCGACACCGTGCAAGAAGTGCACACGCACAGATGAATGGTTGGGAGAAAGCTCGGCCATGGGTACTAACTAGCCTGCTGCGCCAAAAATTTGTGTTTTTTTGTTTTGAAAATTCCGAGGGGTTACATAGACTAGGAATACTACTTTGTTGCAGTCAAGGTAGGAATGCGGATATCTACCACACCATTGTGAATAAATTTAATGTCGAAAGACCACTAAATCCTTCGCAAAACGTGTATCTCTTAACCTCTCGATTAACACCGCACCACCAGCATCTAGTCTCAAAGACCAATGGAAACGATGTCAACAAGCCATTAGATCGTCTGCAGCTGATGTGTTAGAATTCGCGCGCCCACCAGCAAGAAACGCTTGGTTAGTTGGAAAATGCTGACAGATGCTCGTAGCTAAGAAAGAGGCTTACAAGGCTAAGCTGCAGGTGAGGACGAGAGCTGCCAATGAGCTCTATAAGCAAAGAAGAAGGGAAGAACACCAGCTTCTAGAAAGAAGAAAAAAAAAATCAAGAAATGCGGGTTATTGAGGATATAGAGAGGTGCCTCTCCAAGAATGATGTTCACAAGCTTTACAAATGAGTAAAACGCCAAAGCCAGGGACACAAGGCGCGAACAGAATTCTATATAGGTGAACAAGGAAATATCTTAGTTGAAACACAGCCGATACTGAGAATATGGAGAAACCACATCTGAAGACTGTAAAACTGCGAACAACATTCCACTATCAGGCCTAACGAAACATTCAATATTGGTGACGACAACGTGAGGATGGCAATATCTGAACTCAATCTTAGCTAGGCTGCCGGAAATGATGGCCTTCCCATCGAGCTGTATAAAGCAGGCGGAGACTAGGTAAGTTACGTCCACCAACACATAAACAAATTTGGTGGATGAGTGCAAGCCAAAAGAATGAAACCTCAGCATTGATCGCCCAATCCATAAAAAAGGAGATCCCCTGAACTGTCCTCAACATCGTCTACAAGATCCTATCTGCCGTAATATGTAAGCGTCTGAATCTTCGTGGAGAATAACCAGGACTAAGCCTATATTTGGTGTAAGTCATGTGCCTATCGGTGTAAGCACATCGATCAAGGACTTAATTGTTTAAGTCAGTCTACTTATTTAGATGACCTGGACTATAATAAATTTAACTTATCTTGCGCATAGCTTCTCCACAAATTCAACTAAATTGGTAAACCTGTTGGTTTAGCGTGGATTTTTCTACTTTGCCACTCGTAATGGTTATTGTCCACGCTGAAAACGTAGCCATTGGTTCTGAGCTTGGGAGTTCCGCATTAAGTCATGTACGGTGTAGACAGAAAATTTTTGAGACTAACATATATAGTACCAGAAAAAATATAGTCCACGGTGTAAACGTAGCCAATCTTCCATAAATCGGTGCAACTAGCATACGGCGACGATATTGACATTCTTGGTCGGACTCAATGTGCTGTTATTGATAGGATTGCTGGTATACAGCTAATTGGGTTCAGCTGAAGCACTAAGCAGTTCCTTTACAAGACCCTGATCATCTTAGTCTTTATCTACAGCGCCGAAGCATGGACCGAATCAAAAGCGGCTGAAGAAATCCTTGGTTGTTTGAAGAGAACAATTCTTCGAAAAATCTTCGTCCACATTTGTGTTGACGGGCTATGGGGACGAAAATTCAACCACGAGCTAACGAACTGTACAACGGCATATCCCTGGTCAAAAAAACTTCACATTTGAGGTTTAAGATGGCTACGACATGTAGAGTGAATGGACACCAATACTCCGGCTCGCAGTCTTCGATTCCCAGACAGAAGGCAGACGCAGTTGGGCGCACGAGTACAAGGTGGGCCATAACAGATCACCCTACTGGAAGATGTTCTTATTTTTTCTCTTGAAATTTGTGGACTAGACAGATGTAGAACAGAAGTGAGCAAGCCATGGAGCGATACTCTCCCCAAGAACGAGGAATAATCAAAGTGTACGATATTTCAACCAAACTAATAGTGAGCGATGAGGCTCATTTCCACCTCAGCGAGTACGTGAACAAGCAAAACTATCGCTTCTGGGGCACCAAAAATGCACGAGGAGCCATTACACCCACTCAAAGTAACTTCATGGTGCGCTGTTCACGTTGGAGGAGCCATGGGGCCATTTTTTTCGAGAACGCCGCTGGTCAAACGGCAACAGTGGACGGTGCGCGCTATAGGGCCTTGTTAACCGAGTTTTTTCCGAGTTAATTGGATGAATTTGGACTGGAGGACACGTGGTTCCAACAGGACAACCGATATTCTGAAGGCCAAACAACATCGGATGACGTCTTTTGGCCCACCTTGTAAAAACAGAACTCAATTTACTTCAAATGCGCACCGGGCTAATTGGAGAGGCATATTGCTTGAGGTTAAAATTTGTCCTCTCATTTCAAAGCTGTAGAAATGCAACATCGGACGAATGTCATTCAAAAAGTCCAGTATTTGGTTTACAAGTTTTTTATCCAATCCATTCATTTTCGAAAAAATGCTCCATTTTACAACATAAAATTAAACAACAATTCTGTTTTGTTTATATTTCTATCTTCCTCTCGCTTTTGTTTGAATTCTTCGAACTAGTTCAGGAAATATAATTTCTAAAGTTGCCATTCATTCATAAACTACTAACCAAAGATACGATCATTTATTTATCTCAATTCAGCTCATTAACACAATTCCCACATAAGTAATTACCTGCTCTACCAGGCCATCCGTTGCATGCGTCACTGCCTTTCAATTCCAAGAAACCATGAGTAAACCTGAGCAAATTACATATGCAAACACTTTACATAAATTTTGAGCTTTAACTCATTCGCTATCCCCCTTTCTCTTAATCGAATAAAGCGCTCAGACAATAAAAAAAAATCCACTTTACATAAAAACCAATTAATTGAGTCGTTTATGCTTGCGTTAACAGAGGTAGATACGGTATACAATAAATCCACGTAAAATTAAATTAAAAGACAACACTTCACTTAAACATTTCCCCAAACACACTTTAAGCTGATAAACTTGATGAATTCAGATAATTGTGGAAATTAATTCGACAAAACGGTGGAAGGTATACTCATCAAAAATTTAAATGAAAAACACTCGGATGGATACCTGTGATTATATTGAAAGAGGAGCAATATTACTGTAAGGGCGTCTTCAAACGCGTCTTTGAAACGACTAAGGCAAATTTTCACCATCTTACTCAAAAGTCTACAGCAATTGATTTATCAGTTCAAGAATTTACCGCCTTCGGGGCCTCGGTGGGTACAAGTTTCACTCAAACAAATTGAAGATAAGAAAGTGTGTCGCTCATCGGTTACAGATAAAGACAAATGCAGAACAGAAACATTTTAATGAGATTAGGATTCCTTCGAACGTGGAGTGGATATAAAGCGCAGATAGTTTTTATTTTTGTTTACTCTAACCTCAAAATCTGAAGAAGATTGTGTCAGCTTATACAATTTTTGCAGCTTATTCAGGCTTATCGATTGCACTGGGTAAACAGTAAACAGTGTTATGACGTTATAAATACTCGTACATGACAGGCGACTGTTCACTTGTGTACGCAGAGAATAAGTTTCATTTGTAAGGGTGAGTAAGGAAAACGAGGGGAAATATCTGTCATTGAGGGATCTGGGATATGTACAAACGATAAATTAAATTTTGTCTCTGATTGATTGGAATCAGTCACCATAGTCTGTATGGTGACTAAAGTTGTAGATTGCCGATGAGTAAAAGACTAACACCCCCAAGGGAACAAAGAATTTATGATTCCTCGAGATAAGCTACTGAAAATATGAATGTTGCAAGCTTCGCAATGAATCACCAGTTCACAGTCTCACCACATGGCCACAACAAACAAGATACCAACGAAATGCTTGGTTCTTCAATCACGACACCAATTTGTTACTCAGTAGCGAGTTATGACGACCTAACCTAAACTACTTAACTTCTGAACTCTTCCAGAAAAAAAAAATCGTTAGAGGCGTTTTCTAGAAAATGGAGGTTATGTTTAATTTTTGTGTGGCAGGTACCGGTAATGGCTAAAAGCAAACAAACAAAAAAGTGGCCTAGAACTATGACCACAAAATAAGCTGGATACGAAGTTTGAAGAAAATCTGTCAAGTCGTTTTGGCTCAAGATACCAGTACGGACAGACGGACCGACGAGCCGACGGACTAAATTCCACAAAACTTCATTTTTTTAGGTTCCGCTATCACTGTAATGTTAGAATCAATCAAAATATCTAGGTCGAACATTTTCACGAAAACAATCACCCCTATCGAGGAACGGATCAATCTCCGAAACTTAAGTCAGCTACAATCGGAACTCAATTTACTTTCGAGGTATCCATTGCGGAACAAAATAAAAAAGCATACAATCGCCTTCGTTTGATTCCGCAGCAATTCTTCGTTGGACAACTTCGTAAGAAATTTAACGCATAGCTGTCAAAAATTGTCGACTAAACGCATATCGCGGATGTGCGATCACGTGCGTGACATTTCGTTGGAAGATATTTCCGAAATACTAATCGGAACGGATACCTCGGTAGAAAATTCTCGGATTTCGAACGATTCGGAGAAAAATTTCTTCCGAACGGATACTTCGCTAGGGGTGAATCTACCCTAGCGAGGTATCCTTCGGAGCTGAAGATTTTCAGCAAAGCATACTTCGTCGGAGGTTCGAATTCCATTCGAGGTATATTTCATTGATATACAGCATACAGTCGATGCTGAGGATATGGTAGAACCATGTCAGATAGAACGAACCATTCAATATTGGCGACGACAGCAACAACTGCCAACCATCCGACAATATCCAAACCCAAACATAAGCTTAACAAGCCTGGCGGAAATGACAGCCTTCCCGCCAAACTTTATAAGCCCGGCAAAGATGATTTGGTAAGTAAGATTCACCGACTCATTATAAAAACCCAAACAAAAGCTTAACAAGCCTGGCGGAAATGACAGCCATCCCGCCAAACTTTATAAACCCGGCAAAGATGATTTGGTAAGTAAGATTCACCGACTCATTATAAAAACCCAAACATAAGATTAACAAGCCTGGCGGAAATGACAGCCATCCCGCCAAACTTTATAAACCGGGCAAAGATGATTTGGTAAGTAAGATTCACTCATTATACAAATTTGGTCTGATAAAAGTATGGCTATAGAACAAAACCTCAGAAATCTTTACCGGATCGACAACCAAATAAGACCGTCTAAGCTGCGCCAGATAATACCATAAGTAAATCAAATCTTTGCACTTCGCCAGATCCTGGGAAAAAAGACAAGAAGTCCAAATCGATAGTCACAACCAATTCATCGATTTCAAAGCCGCACATTTATAGAGATACAGAGCTGTGTGCAGTATACCATTATACCGTCTAAACTCGTTCTCGATGCTCCATCAGGATCACCACAATCACTCATAAATTGATGCAACTACTAGCAAACGCCGACGGTATTGACATCATTGGTTGGACCCAACGTGATGTCATAGCCATGTTTGTATTGCTAAACACTCAATACACTCATTTCTGGCTCAACGGATACGTACATAAGCAAAACGGTCGCATCTGGAGTGATGAACAGCCACATGCCATACAAGAATAACCCATGCATTCCGAAAAATTGACAGTTTGGTGTGTTTTATGGGCTGGTGGCATCATCGGTCCAAAAAAACGTTACCGTCAACGGCGAACGCTATCGAGCCATGATACGCGACTTTGTTTTGGCCCAGTTGACTGAGTTGAAGTTGACATATGGTTTCATGAAGACGGTGCCACATGCCACACACAGCTCGTGAAACAATAGAAATGTTGAAGGATGAATTTGGTGAGCAGCTAACTCTCGAAATGGCCCTGAGAGTTGGCCGCCAAGATCATGCGATTTAACGCCTCTTGATTATTTCTTGTGGGGTTATGTTGAGTCGTTAGTCTATGTGGACAAACCGAACAGCTAACTCTCGAAATGGCCCTGAGAGTTGGCCGCCAAGATCATGCGATTTAACGCCTCTTGATTATTTCTTGTGGGGTTATGTTGAGTCGTTAGTCTATGTGGACAAACCGAACACGATTGAAGACTTACAGGATAGCATAACACGCGTAATTCTTGGAACACAGGCGGAAATGCTCGAAAAAGTGACGCAAAATTGGACCTCACGAATGTACCATTTGAAACGGAGCTGCGGACAACATTTACATGAAGTTGTCCTTAAAACGTAAATGGCAAAGGACTATTTATCGATTACAATATACGTTTTGAATATTTGATGCAAAGTTGAGTGTTTTATTCAATTTAAAAAAAAAAAAAAACTCTTAAAAAATCACCCGTCATAATCATATAAGCCGTGAGTTCATATCTCACAGATACTTTCAGCACCACTCTTCAATTTCATTGTTTACAAAAGTAGATGTACCCCCTTAAAATTTACAATAGTCCCCAACAATAATGTCTTTGAAACTCCTCACCTACAGTATCCCCCCCCCCCCCACAAACAACCATAAATGCTGCCAAATCGATGAAAAAAAAAAAAAACATTCGGTAAATAAAACCACAAAAGCGTTGTATCTCATTATTTCATTTGTTGTTTTTTCATATCTCTCTGTGAACAGTAATCCAAACATTATTCTCAAGACAAAGAATAATGCGACAGAGCTTAAATTTGCATACCGAATGCGAGTTATACTCCGCATTTATCCTATCCGGCATCGCCTCATTGTCCTTGGTCCTTTTCATTTTTTATCCCCACAAATTATTGTGCACGCAGACAAACTGACGATGTATCTACACTCGTATAAAAGTTCGTAATCTTTTACGAAGATTAAACAACAAAAACATCATCCCTCTGTGCTTGCGTAAATGGTATCTACATAGGTACCAATGAAAGTCCTGTGTTCCGAACATATATCGGAAGAGTGTTCCCATTAGCGGGTGAAATAGTACAGACTAGAGGGACGGATGGAATTCAGGTTCAGGATGGAGTTTCGATGCAGTTTTTTGTGTTTTTTTCCCCTTGTCCGTGTTTCATCGGATTTGGGAATTACAACGCGAAATCATCGGGGAGCTATCGATTTTCATGAAAATCTGCATCAGTTATATCCGTGAGTTTGGAGGATTTTTTTTGCACGAGGAATTTTTGGTGGAAAAGTTTTTTTTTTTTTTAGGGGGTCGAGAGTTGTGTTCGTTTTTTTTCGTTAGTTATTTTTTTTTTTTGTCCATAGCGATGGTGAAATGAAATACGACATTAATTTGGGAGAGCTATCGTTTTAGGACCGCGTTTTGTTTTTGTATTTTTTTTTTTTGTGTAAGGAAAGGACTTTGTAAATGTTTGAAATATTTCGCTGCTCATCTGTGTAATTTAATGGGAATGGCTCGTTATTTTTTATTAAATAGAAAAACAGGCTTGGGGAGGGAGATACTTTTTACATGCAGAGTAATTATTTTTTTTTTTCGATGGCATGTCCTTTGTTTGATATATTTGTGTGCCAATAGTAGAAAACATTGAAATATTGACACAAACCAAAGTTTAATTAAAAAAATGTTGACAAAAAGCAAAATTACGTGACTTTTGGGTTTTTATTATTTTATCAGCCAGCCTTCAGCCTTCAACCTTATTATTTTCAATTTTTTTTCATCTTAATACAGGGTGATTGAATTGGCTGTCATTTCGTTAGAAACTCTGGAAAATTCGACTCTGTTTTCAGGATGGCACTTCTATTTTACGACCAAAAAATGTTGGATGGGATAATGTAACTAATCATTGTATGTGCCAAAAGTTTTGAGAAATCACCTTCCCAACTGATGTCTCTTCGGACTAAGAAGATAACTTAGCAATGAAGCTCTCACTCGAACTACTATGATATCTTTGAGGTCAATCCTGCAACAAGGATAATCACGCAATAAAATCGTGTCTTTTAGGTTAGGTTAGATTGAAGTGACTGTTGCCGTGCACACTTAGACCATTAAGGGCTGTTGTGGTACAACGTGGATCTGTCGACTTCCCTTTATTCGTTCGCCCAATTGAACCACTCAAAGCCGACTATATAACGTAGGAGATCTGTGACATTAATAGTTATTAGCCAGCTAAGGTTAGATTATCAAAGAAGTGGCTTTCCAGGTAGAGTTTTTTTTTTTTGTCTGAGAGAGCTGGACGAGAGCATAGAAGGTGAATAATATCAAAGATTATAGAACTACATAGAGTACGCATCACAGCTAAACAATTTGTACCCGTTTCAGACGCGGGCGCTAACGGCGAAGGGGGAAAGTTTCGTGTTTGATATTGGGGTAGCATTGTGCACACTGGGATATCAATATCAGTACCTAACATAGAAATGTTTCCTTATACTGTTTGGTGATACTTTCCTCTACTTCTCCGTCCAAGCAGCTTCCACAGGAGGCATTATTGAAAGTCTCTGCGTAAAAGATCCAGAAAGTTACCGTCTATTATCTCGGAAGCTAAATACCGATAAAATTGAATGGTATTCACTTGAGAATTAATCATAAAGGCCTTTACGCGTTGTAGCCAGAGGGTTACATGCGTCGTGCTTAAAGGATAACATAGTTAGCGATCTGAAAAACAGGTCGATGTCGTTAACATTGTCAAGCGAAACCAAAAGCAAAAAGAGGGTGAAGAAAATTTAATAAAACGCGCTCTGCCTTTATTTATACTCACTTTCGATAAAAACCGAAAGTCTGAAAAAAATTTATGAAATAAAAACAATTGTTGTAAAAATCGAACCCATGCGTAAGGATTCCAAATTAGTTCCAAGCGCAGCCAAGGATATAATCATACGCAAACCTATTGTCAGAAAGAGCTGCGGTGTGTAAAATTTGCCGGAAATCATCTGACGGTAGATTGCAGGTCAGATAAGAAAACTCCTGCTATTTGCATTAATTGTAAAGGCGATCATCCCGCAAATTACAGCAGCTGCGAAGTAGCTAAAGAGTTGTAAAAAAGACGGTTGAAATTTACTAAAAAATGTACGGAAAATAAATTTAACTAAGAAAAAGCCTAAAATTTCGCCAAAACTTATCTCAAAGCCAAAGCAGGCAACAATCGAAAAAAATTAAACAAATACCTCTGCCAACAGAAATACTATCGAATCTTGTACACCCAAAACCAATGCACAAACATATGCTCAAGCTACAGTACCCGATAAAAATATTTCACCAGACCCCGTTTTCAACTTCTTTTCGATTATTCTTTAAAAACTTGAGGAACAAAGCGAATCGAATATACTTATTTTCGACAGGCTAGTAAAGCTTGAAAATAGTTTTCGCAGCAGACATAATCTACCTTCAACATGAAAAGATTTCTTAAAATTCTTACGTGGAATGCTAATGGCCTTTGGCAGAAACTTGGAGAATTTTCGTTTAAAATTGTACGGAAATGGAGTTTCAAAAACATGTCTACTCAAGTCAATCGGTTGATAAATGCCAAATTTATTCAATCCTTACATACCGACATAAACTATGGCGCAACGTGTATATATGCTTATGCTCCCGCTACCACTAAGATATTGGCTTACAGCGCGGTTTTTTCCCCGTCGATTATATTAAACCAAAGTCGGTGAAATTTTGTAACGATTTGTTTAAAGCTGAGAAAGTTCGTGGACAAAGTGAACCTAGAGTGTGTAAGCCTTGCCTTAAACTGTGACTATAAAGTTTGATATTTGGAGACCATGTCCAGATAATACTGCTTCAAACAAAATTTTCAAGTTGCATAAGACAAGTGAAACAAAAAACAACAAGACATTTACACTCGCGAAGTATACCTATCGGTAACAAGTATCGATCTGGACTGAATTTAGATTCTTAGATACAAAGATATGCACTTTCTGAGAACCCAAACGACGACAACAACGGACGCGACCGACGCGACGCGACGTCCTAATCACTTTGGTATGCCAAAAGCAAAACGTAAACAACCGACCAGATAAATTAATAAGCAAACAGATTCAAATTCACTTAACGTGTCCGGGCGGCCCGGCCCCTGAGCTACAAGCGGACAAGTTTCACTTGTTTATATGAAAAGTCGTTAGCACTTGTCGAGTTAGAGTAACCCATACACACCCATCCGAACAGTGAAACTAAAGACGCTGGTTAAGGCAATTAAATATGCGCGAGCACAACTGATAGATGTGCGCAGTTCACTTGAGTAGCGACTATCAGATACTCGCGTGCACATCGGCGCTTTGTCGTCTGGCAGCGGCTCAACTCCGCTTCAAGATTCACAACTCAAACTCCATCGCCCCACTCTGAGCGGTAGTGTATCCGATATTCCGATATTCAGATGCATGTGGCTTAGATACTTTTGTGTAATCTCGCGCTCTCTGTCGCATATTTGCCAGGGAAATCCCGACTAATTGCGCCACTGAATGACGACACACATACACACAGGTGCTGGAGAGGGGAGGGGACTACCAGTGGAAAGCCTTCGTGAAAATTGTGGCCCACAAATCTTGGAGGTATGGCATTTGCTTGTACGGCTGCTGCTGGTTTAATTGCACATGGTTCCGTGGAAAGTGGAAGATGGCTAAGATTAAACACGTCTTGCGCAGTTTTCTTAAGCTGAAGCTCACTAGCTTCGGTGAGATTATCTGTTTGGGGCTATTACACACATGGGCAGGTGAAATTATCTTTTTATCACTTTTATGGTAAATATGTTGTTGTTGTTGTTGTTGTTGCTGGTAAAGTATGTACGCGTCGTATAGCTGCCGAATGCGGGACACAGCTGGAGGTTTATGGTTTTTTTTTCACTTTTTTTCGTTTCGCAGTGGATTGCAGTGTTATGTTGTCTTTATGTCTCGTGAGTACCGTCCGATGTGAATGAACGTTAAGACGAGGGGGTATTGAGTTCTTAAGGAGGTCTGGTCTTCCTGTCTAATGAAATTGAGAAAGTTGTTGTTCAACGCGCATCCGAGAAGAGAGCAATGAACATTAATCTCTCTTTTTATGGAGGGTTTTTGTGCGTTTTTTTTACTGTTATGAGTTATATTGGTATTAACGATGAGTTACGAGGTGAGAGATGCTTGGATTTTGGCAGGATAGTGGGGTAGGGAAGTTTGGAAACCGGATAAGTAGGCGTTGGTTGGAAGGAATATTTCTGGGGATGGCCATAAATGATGGGTGTTAGCCATTAACAGCATATGGAGTGCTTCTATACGCATTTGAGTGAATCATGTTACATTGTTGTCATAAACGCCTTGACAAATGGCGAATTTGTCAAGCTTTCAAATGACAGTTTTATGATATTGAAAGTTTGTCAAAATTATGCCAAGGTCACGGCAAGAACATACAATAATTGCTTGTTTGGCGTGATCCTTAGTAAAAAGTATGATAGAGGTTTTCTTGGAGTGGGGCTTAATAAGCATTGTCCCCAACAATCTTTAAATCCTAGACTTTTCAAAAATTTGAGAGTGGCCCTTAGTAAAAAGTATGATAGTAGTTCCCTTGAAGTGGTCTTTATTACGTATTGCCCTCACCAATTCCTATATCCTAGGTTTTTTAAACATTTAAGAGTGGTCCTGAGTAAAAAAAATGTAATAGGAGTTCCGTCGGAGTGAATTTCAATAAACATTTCCTCCATCAGTGCATATAACCAAGGGGACCTGAGTAAATATTTTAAAAGGAGTTCCCTTGGAGTGGTCTTTAATAATCATTTCCCTCACCAGTGCCTATAACCAAGGGGTTTCAAACATTTGAGAGAGGTCCTGCGTGAAAGTTTGAATAGAAGTTCCCTTGGAGTGGTCTTTAAAAAGCATTGCCCCAAACCAATTCCTATATCCTAGGTTTTTCTAACAACTAAGAGTGGCTCTGAGTAAAAAGTTTAAGAGGAGTTCCCTTGGATTGGTCTTTAATAAGCATTGGCCCCTTCAGTCTCCATAACCAACGGGTCCTGAGTAAGAATTTTACTAGAAGTTTCTTTGGGGTGGGCTTTAATAAGCATTCCACCCTTCATTCCATATAACCAACGTGTTGGTTGCAACGGTTCCTGAGTAAAAATTTTAATTGAAGTTCCCTTCGAGTGGTCTTTCAAAACCATTGTCGTCACCAATTCCTATATCCTTTTATTTTTTGTTATTAGCTCGCGCTAAAGGGTTTATGAATGCCCTTATAGTGTTTGGACACAGCGCGGGCATTAAAGAAAATTGAGGAGAAGAAAAGAGGAGATACCGATGTTCATTGGTTTTAAATTTTTGTAAATTGTAAAGGGGAGGAAAGACTGTTCTTGGTAAAACATTCCGCATTCGTGTTGTTCAGTTAAGGAATGAATCTCTATACCTCAAAGTACGTCCGAAGGTATGCTTGAGGGTGAATTGACTAGCATTCATGGCATGGCGAGTATCACGGTTGAATATTTGAAGGGGCGGAATGCAGCTGGCTATTTCGATTGAGCATTTCCTGTTAAAATAGCGGTAAGAAAGTGTTAGGCAGGAGATATTCCTACGATGTTCAAGCGAGACTATAGAGTTCGCTACGGTTGGATCTCCTTTCAGTTTTGTCGCACGCTTTTTTATCCTTTGTATCCAGTAGGTGCAATGATGTTTTTGCTGCACCTGACCAGATGTGGGCGTTGAACTCAAGTTTGGGGCGTATATACGCCTTATATATTGAGGCCAGATCAGAGGGCGTGAAATATTTTTTGCATCGATTAAGGAAACCTAGACATTTCGCTGCGTTTGTAGCGATTTCGAATACTAACACACATACCGAGCATGGACATTTTTTCGGTTTCGGCGATGCAAGTCCCATTCATGGATAATGGCTGTAAATTTTGGTTTCGCTTAGATGACAGAAGACAGCATTGTGTTTTGGAAGCATTAAATTCCACTCTATTCGATTTACCCCATTTAGTTATGCTGTCAAGATCGGAATTCAATGAGCTTAACATATTTTGCCATTTCTGTTCCGCGTCCGAAGATGAAGGGCGTGGATTAGAGAATGAATATGAAAAGCTGAGAGTGCTGTCATCAGCAAAGGAATGGATTGGATTAAAAGTTGCAGACAAGAGGTCATAAAAATGAGAAAGAGTGTCGGAGACAGAACAGAGCCCTGGGGAACACCAGCATTTATTTCGTGAGAAGCAGACTTAAAACCGTCTAATCCATAGAAGAAGAGTTTCATCTATTCCAAAAGCACGCATTTTCGACAAAAGGGCTTGATGCCAAACCCTGCCAAATGCCCTTGAAATATCCATAGAAGAAGAGTTTCATCGATTCCAAAAGCACGCATTTTCAACAAAAGGGCTTGATGCCAAACCCTGCCAAATGCCCTTGAAATATCAAGTGCAACGATCTTGTTTTCGCCACCGAGGTGAATAGATTGGTTTCACTTTTCGGTGAGATATGTCATCAAATCACCAGTGGACCTGAAAACCATATTGTCGGTCATTGAGAAGTCTTCGTGATTCAAGATATTTCAATCCTAGGTTTTTCAAACATTTGACAGTGGTTCTGAGTAAAAATTTTAATAGAAGTTCCCTTGAAGTGGAAGAAGCATTTCCGCACCAGTTCCTAAAACCTAGGTTTTTCAAAGGTTTTTATTGAAAAAAAGAGCCCAGACTTATCAATACAAAATCCATGAGTGGATAGTCGAAAGACTCACCTGCTTTGGGATGGAAAAGCGCAAATCTCAATCCAAGTGAAACAATTCTCAGGTAACAAGGCGGAATTCTGTTAACATTCTGAAGTACCATGCCTTGTTTAGTGTTAAAAACTATTAACAGATCATTGTTAGCTATAATCCCTTTTTTGGTTGAAGTGAGTCTGTGATTACCTGAGCAGGCTCGTGATCAGAAAAGGGTGAACAACTTACAAAGTCACTATCATCGGATTATTTCTAGAACCCAATTCAGAATTTATACGAGTAAATGATCTTCCAATAGGGACTTCTGAACTTTGTCAGCTGATAGCAGCCATATTGTTGAAGCTAGATCTGTCAAATTACCTGCCATTTATTCAGTTTTTTTTTTGCCAAATCACCATGGACGGACACACCGATGAAAAACAAGTGCAAATGGTGGAATTATTATATCAAAATGGGCGTTATGCTCGGGCAACGTTCGGTGCGCATCCTTTTTACGGTCGCCATACTTGTCACACCGAGAGGGCTTTAAGCAGTGCGGTGGACAAATCTGAGTCTAGTGGCTCAGTAAATGATAAGCCAACATCAGTAAGTCTGCCGAAAATATAGCCGCTTTCCGTAAAACAATCCAAGGCAGCCGATTTTGCCTCGCTCACTACAATTCGACAGGCAATTACGTGTCTTTCCTGAATGGGCTCTGGAGTAGTTGGAAACTCACACTTATTTTCATCGAAAAACAATCTTTCAGCGATAAGGCATATTTCTAGATGAACCCAAACAAATAAAATTGTCGAATTTGGGACGATGCCAATCCACATGAGATAACGGGTGGTTAAATTTTTAGGGCTGATGTTGAATATGAACCACACCTAAACGTCGGCATTTTTTCTGCATTTCATTAGACATTTCTCAATTTCAGATTAAATAAATTTGAAACATGGAAAGATACACAATCGAGCAACGCGTTGAAGTTATTCAGGCTTATTATGAAAATGGGCGTTCAAATCAAAATGCATAACGTGCACTTCGTGATTTTTTCGGTGGATTTAATCGTCGAAATTTGCGTACATTCGGAAAAATCGTACAAAAATTTGAGCAAATCGGGTCTGTAGGAGATGTAGGAGATGCAGAAAATATTGCTGCTGTTCGCGATAGTGTGGCTGAAGAGCCGTCCATCTCAACTCGTCGTCATGCCCAACAATTGCACCTCTCACACTCGTCGTCGATATGCATAGACTTGCATTCACACGCTTACAAGGTGCAATTGACTCAAGAACTATAGCCTCTTGACCATTTCAAGCATCGTGAATGGTCAGAATGGTGGCAAGAAATGGCAACAGTCTCGAACAAAATCATATTCAGTGATGAGGCACATTTTCACCTCAGTGGATTCGTTAATAAGCCGAATTGCCGTATTTTGGCGAATGATAATCCAAAAGTGATTGTCGAAAACCCAATGCACCCTCAAAGACTGACAGTTTGGTGCGGTTTATGGGCTGGCGGCATCATCGGGCCGAATTTTTTTTTCCAAAATGAGGCAGATCAGGCAGTTACTGTGAATGGTGTTCGCAATCCTGATATGATAACAACTTTTTTATGGCCCGAATTGGAAGATATAGATGTGGATGATATGTGGTTTCAACACAACGGTGCCACTTGCCACATAGCTAACGAAACAATGGCTCATTTGCGCGACAAATTCAATGGCCGTGTTATCTCACGTGGTGGCGGTGTCAATTGTCCGCCAAGATCATGTGATTTGACACCTTTGGACTTCTTTCTTTGGGGTTATTTGAAAGAAAAGGTGTACGTCGATAAGCCAGCAACAATTCAAGAGCTAAAGGATGAGGTAATTTGGCACATAACGGGAAAGAACCTCAATTTTGCCTTAGCGTAATCGAAAATTTGGACCATCGGATGGAGGTGTGCCGCCGAGGTTGCGGCGGCCATTTGGCCGATATTTTGTTCCGTCCATAATTGAACCACACCAGTATTATCATAATAAAAAGAAATGACAAAAATTTCTCAAATAATTTGTGTTTTATTCAAAATCAACATCGGCCCTTAAAATGTAACCACCTTTTAGAAAAGCGTCCTATGCATCCCATAGAAGTCACTGTTTGGTGTGGATTGGTAGCTGTCCAGATCGGTCCATATATGAAAACGACGTTGAAAAAGCCATCAGAGTCAACGAGGAGCGGTATACGTCAACTTTGTTGGTCTGAATTGGATGATATGGACTCCAACGACATGTGGTTTTAGCAGGATGGTGCTACGTGCCACACAGCTGAGGCCACATTGGAAATTCTGCTTGAGGGATTAGAGGGAATGATCTTGTCACGTGGAGGTGATGTGTTCAGGCCCAAAGATCATGCGATTTGAGTACGTGAGTTTTTTCTTGTGGGGTTTTCTGAAGTCGCCCTCAAGTTGGACCTCAAAGCTAACATAACCCATGCTATCGGACAAAGTTAGCATGATTTATACACCAGGGTCATGGAAAAGTGAAATTTTGTGATGCACGCCACCCAGCCGCGGCGGACATTTGAACGAGGGTCGAGGTTATATTCCAAGCAAAATGGCATCGATAAGCCTATCAAGCGAATAAAAGCGAACACACACTTTTTTTTATTTAAAACGGAGGATAGGAAGTTCTTAATGGAGGACTCGTTGTTCTGAGACTCAATATTGAGAGATTAAGACTCAAGAATTCCATCAAGACGGTGTTGCCTTGAACTATTCAAGAGGCTAATCCGCTGTTGTACTCTATGCAGTTTTAGTGGATAATTCGTCGTTTGAAGTATTCTGTCAAAAGCTTGTTATGTCGTTTAAGCAGTGCAACGAAGTGATCCCTATATATCCTGAAGTAATCCCAATCCAACCACAGTTGATTGAGCTGATCCCAAGGCTTCTAAGCGGTGCATGGTGCAAGTTATATAACGTTTTCAGTTCGTCAAGTATTCAAAACCATAACACACTATTAGAACGTATCAGCCTTAAGCTGGATTTTCATATTCAGTATGGTGAATATATTCAGTGGAAGATTTGAAGTAAATCGTCCAACATTAACTGAAATGCTAAATGATGACTTAGCAGATTTTTTTCCTTATTTTGTAACCCTTGCTACACCTCTTATAGGTGAAAGCAAACAACCCAACAGTTAAAAGCTTACAAGCCGGCAAATTAGGTAATTGGAACACGAGTAATCCACCAATCTAATTCTCAACCTTAATATCAATGTTGACTTTCCCACACAATGGAATTAACCGAGAGACTTCTTATGTATCTAAACCCCAACATAAGAAAAGTACAAAACGTTCCAGCCATGTCATGTGAGCCTCATCGTTCTTGACCTCAACTGTGTCACTCAATGTGCTCGCACAAGAACAAATACCCATGCGGCCAAACAAACGATGACACGATGATCACTCAATTGGTTTTCATCCTCATCTTCGCCTACTTACCGCCATCTCCCAGTCATGTTCATCATCACATTACACGAGGAGAATGACCATCGCATGGGAGAACCCTTCGATGATGAAAACGATGATTGAGGTGATTCCCATGACAATTATTTGTGTCCCTCCAAAGCCGGAGGAGAGAATTTAATCTACGATATCGAATTACAGGCTACAGTACTTGGTCACTCTGGGCATGGGAATGAGACCGAAGACTTGACAAACCCGGTTCTGTGGGATGTAAATTCACTCTGGTTGGTCGTTTGAATTGGATCGATGCAGAAATGGATTTAACTGAATCCGATGACTATGAAGATGGATTTGAGGAATATTTGCAAAGATTAGGCAAGAGTGAGCTTCGTATACGCCTAACGGAGTCTCGAGAATTTCTGATTCACTTGAGTTAATTTGCTTAAACAAGTGTCAACGATAGCTCATCTTAATTAGTAGCTCAGCTGGAACGCAGACAAACAATGTGAACAAAGTGCTTCCGAGAGTGGAACACTTGAGAAAGTCATTATACAGTCGGGTTGGCAAGAAGGTGTAGTCAAATGTGATTTTACAAAAAAATTATTGTAGTTTTTGTATTGAGATGTTATGAAATTAATCCGTGGGGTATCCCTACGGGCCGTTTGCTGATAATCTTAATAAATACCTAAGATAAGCTTGAACAGCTAAGTGACACATTTTAGGTTAGCAATTAGTAACACTTAAGGGTTTAGGTTCGACTTAAATATTTTTTGAGAGTACCAGCAAACCGGCATAAAAGGACTTCAGGAAAACATTAATCTTGTCCCTTACTTCAGAACATAAAACGGCTGGTATCCAGGATTGATGGTAGGGTTAAAATATTATCTAACCCCATTTGTATCTTATAACATCTACCACCTTACTTGTATCACATACAGTGAATGCTAAATACAAAGGCAAATATAACTTACTAAAGCTAACTGGAAAAGTCATAACCATTTATTTCATTGGAACTTAATGGGCTTCGGCTGGTTGGTTGTTTGTAGAAAGACGTTAAACTCTGATTGGCTTTAACTCGGTGAAACCCAATCGTTGTTAGTTTGACTACACATCAATTTTACCTCCAAATTGTAACCATTGGATACTGGTCCAATCCAACTTGATTTGACTTGCTAAACATATAAGTGCGAGTGTTGATACCAAGACGAAAAGCAGCACCACTATAAACGGCTTTGTCAAAATACCTTGCACGGAAAATCCAGCCCACTGTCCTCAAACAAGCCTTGATGAGCCACTTCTACACATTCCGACAACAGGTCATTTAGGAATCTCAAGGGTAGGTCAGCCCCTTTGAACAGAGATAGTAGCGGATGAACTGAAAGGCCAATGGCAGCGATAAATCCCGTAGTGAATACTGATGGCCACTTTTCATATGATTATCCAATCAGAACTGGCCCTCCAGGTTGCCTTGTAAAGGGCTGCCTTTATTTTTGACGAACCTGCAAAACGAAGTAAGGGCAACGACATTCGTATCTGAACCTGTAATATGAGAAGATTGGTGCAGGTAAACAACTAGAATACTACCTAAGCTGATATGAAAAGACATTACTGCCATCAAGGAAATACGATAGAATGGGCCGGGCTAAAAGAGGATGAATAACTGTAACATTATAGTGAGCAGAAACAGCAATTACTTGGATGTAGATCTGTTACAAGTGACATTAGAGACCGCACTGTTACAATTCACATCAAGGCCAAATTCTCAAACTTAAGCCTTCTTAGTGCTCATGCCCTGCCCTGGCTGAGGAAAAGGATGATTAAGCGAAAGACTGGTTCGACGAGCTGCTTGACAAACCGTTTCTCGAGCGAAGCCCTTGGTTTGATGAGTAATGCCGACAGATGCTCGCAGCCGAGAACGAGGCCTGAAAGGCTTAGCTGCACTTGAAGATGGGAGCTACCACTGAGTTGCATAGGTAAAGGAGGAGGGAAGCACACTAGCTCTTCACAAAGAAGAAAAAGAGAAAGCGCGTTTTCGAGGATATACGGATGAGCCACCCCAGGAATGATCTTTGCAAGACTGTTAAACGGCGGTGACGAACCACGATTAACCCCCTGTCAGGCGGAACAAAGCGTTCAATATTGGCGAGAACACGAAAAACTTACAACCTCCCAAACTAAATGACGTGAAGACAGTAAGATGTAAGCTTTGTTTAACAAGGCTGCCGGAAAGGACGGCCTTCCCGCTGCCGTGCTTCATAAGGCCGGCAGAGATGACTTGGTAGGTAACATTCACAAACTTGGTCTGATGAAAGTACGCCTGAAGAATGAAACTTCAGTAACGTCTGTCTGATCCACAAAATAGGAGACCCTCTGAACTGCGCCAACTACAGATGCATTAGTCTATTCAAAATCGCATACAAGATCTTATCTGCAGTAATATGTAAACGTCTGACACAGTTTACTAACAACCCGATCGGTCCTGATAAGTGTGGTCTAAGGACAGGAAAGACCACAACTGATCAAATCTTGACTTCACACTCAGGGCCTTAAACAAAAATCCTCCCTTGGGATTTCTAAATTGGCAACATTACTATGAGGAAGGAAGGAGGAACCTCCTCTTTGAATTCTATTAACAGAGTGGTACTCTAATTTGGTAATTTTGAAGTGATGGGGCAGTGCAAAAGCGTAGGTGTTGTTGCTTTCAGGATTTAAATCAGGGACCTCGCGCTAAGTACCGAGTACTGCTTTGTATGCAAGGTATACTTTAAGTCAGGTTTGATAAACTAGTGATGGGTGGTTTATGTTTTTGTATAAAGATCCACAAAAGGGGACCCTCAGACTACTTCAAGGATGAGACTTTTTATATGACTCAATCCCGCTCTATATTTTGAGGATATTTCATCAGAATTAAAACGAAGAATCTCTTATGCCAATTGCTGTTTCTACAGGCTTGGAAGGCAATTTAGTAATAAACTGCTAAGGAGATAATATATGACCCTGTGATCCAGGTTCCACTTAACGCCGCCAAAGTGTGAACCAAGAAGAACCAATCAACAGTGGGTTAAGAAATCTTTTGGTCCCGACAGCATTGTTTGGTCTATGAAAGGGAAAATCATCAACGATCTTGACGCCGACATAGAATACGTAAAAAAAAAAACTCTGCGTTGGACGTTTAAGATGGCTAGACTTCGGCCACAAGAGTCTTTGGTTCCCAGCCAGATGGTTGACGGAGGAGTAGAAATTTCCGATTTTTGTGGTCGCAAAAAAGGTTAAGTGCGAAGCCCAGCTCTTTCTTCTCCTCAAAACCGATTTGTAAGCGACAACCAGCAACTTCAGCAGATGACAGAATACTGACAGCTTTCAACAGATTTGTCAAATCTATAAGGTCTGTTGTTGCATACCAGCAAACATTTAAGAAAATTGATTCAATAAACGTTTGCCCTATAAAATAAGTCTAATCAAAGTCGGTTATTAGAGGAGTCTTTTCTTACTTCAGACTTACGATCTTCTATGCACCTGAAGTTATTGTTTCTGTAAAAAAATAACGATCTCCAATCCGTATATACCTAACGTTCCTTACAAAAAACATCAGATGCCTTGAAAAGCTTAGAAATACCCTCCTAATATTAGAAGAACGCACAAGCAAGTGAGTTGCAGCACATAAACATACGGTCCAAATAAAAATTATACGAGCATCAGAATATCAAATCTTTTACAGAGCATGCAAACAATGGAACGGACTAGCTGTAAAGATTTTTTCACTGAAAAGCAACCTTCAACAATTTAAGAGTTGGGACACCTTTGCAAGCATCTCCGGCCTTTTCTTTAGCCTGAAGAGTTCTTTTAATCAGAGATAAATCTATATAAAAACCTATAAGTCCAATCCCACGCAATCTTTACAGTAAACAATCTTGAAAAAAAAATGGGCGTGGCTAACAATGTTAAACAGACAAAATAAAGCAAGAATTGTGTGTTGATCAAAGCTTTATATGGATGATTGGGTGGTTGCAGTGGTTTAGTAGTTAGTGGGTCGGAATACTAAGGGCGGAGTAACGGGTCATTTCCCGAAAGTAACAAAATCCAAGTTTTTCAACTGCTCCATCTCTTACAAAAGTCTGTCAACCATCTAAGAGTAACACTGTGATGAGAAGCTTCTCAAGTTTGCCTCCTTCATGCGGAAAAATAATAATTTCGCACGCACATAGAAGCCAAAAGCTAAGTTTGAGGTTCTGTATGGACCGTTATTGACAGATATTTCATTTCATAGAATTATCTATGGAAAATGTCCATCGATGGATTGCGCACACTGCAACGATCAGTACGGTACGGTGATTGGCGAAGGGTGAGGAAGAAATGTTTGTGAGTAAATTTTTATGCAATGAAGGGGGGAACTTGGCTTACGACCCTGTGTCGGGTGTAGACGTCTGATATTTATCTTCGTTTACAGTACATTACGGGGACGAGTCGGTGATTGGCAAAGGGTGAGGTAGAAATGTTTGTGAGTACATTTTGTGCAATGGAGGGAGGAGCTTGGTTTAAGACCCTGTATTGGGCGTAAGCGTCTGATATTTATCTTCATAAAGACGTGGACTCTGGCCAAATATCTTGTTTAGAAGTTCATTACAAATTCCTTATGGATGGTTAAAATCCGAGACAAAATCGTCATTTTTTTTAAAAAGCGACCGTGGCAGTAGGTAGATTTTAAAAATTTGTTTACTCATACTAAAGGCATGAGCACGAACAAAAGGTTGATGTACGAAATTTCACCATACCAGGTTAAAATTTCTAGATGGACTAACATATACCTATGTTCTTGGGATGCAAGGGTATAAGGCTTTTTGTTTTGTCTACAACCCAAAGTCTTCTCATGGCTGTTTGTTTACTGTTGCAAAAGTCTGACCAAAATCCATGAGAAAAAAAATGCCATGACTTTGGGTTGCAGACAAAACAAAAAGCCTTATACCCTTGTATCCCAAAAACATAGGTTAAGCTTGGTCCTTCTAAAAATTTGGACCTGGTAAGGTGAAATTTCATACATGCATTTTTACTCATGGATTTTGGTCAGACTTTTGCAACAGTAAACAAACTGCAAATCACACATCCACAGAATACAAAAGAAAAGATAAATTTTGGAGAAATGATGTAAAACACCGTAAGCACATTAATAGCTATACATGTTGCCTTCAAATATGCCTGCCACTGCCCTAAATCTCTACAGGTAGTTTCGAAGTAAGGTACCGAAATCAACCTCTTTAAAATCCGCCAAACCCCTTACAGATGTTAGGGATTTCCTGAAACTACAATAAAACCGTGGGACAATCCCCCATATGGACCATATGTGACCATCCACCTCCCACACATTAATACTAACTTGATCTCCTAGTTCCGCAGACAATGGGTATAGCCGCCTCTATTGCATGCTGATTAGCCAAATAGGCTTTCCTCTGGTCCGGTGACGGTGTATACGGCAAACCTTGTGCGTTCGTCCGAATAATTATATTATTCTTAGGTCCTGGGGGACCAGCACCATTCTCACCAATACCCGCACCATTATCACAATTACCACTCGCGCCGCTGCCAACACTATCCCGCTCACGACTGATCCACAGAATTTTACCACAATTACCGATATCACAATCATCGTACCCACTGTTACCGCGACTATCGCGTCTCCGATTTCCCGGCATCGTTGTCGTTGCAAATTCATTGCCGCCACCTCCTCCTCCTCCACGGTCCGAATAATTGTAACCACCAATGGTACCGGCACCGGTGTTCCCATCCGCCGTCAAAAGATTGCTGCAACTTCGATGATGCATTGGTCTCTGATTACTGCGATGATGATGATGATGGTGCTGCTGTTGTTGTTGCTGCTGGGGGACCTGTCCAACAACACTCTTTCGATGGAGGGTGCCCATGCTGCGACTATGGCTCATTGAGCCGTTTATAACTCCATTACGATTCTGATATATTTGCGTATTGTTATTCGCATCCAATGGATACTTTGGATGCCAATAGTTTTTGCCACTCGATTGCAGCTGGTCAAGTTCGGTGTCGATGCCACTTTCGCTGCCTGCAGCGGCTGTGTCGTTGGGCGGATTGCTGCCACCGCCCTCGTCGTAGTACTCCTCGTACGGGTCGGTGTAGTATGATGCCGGGATGTAGCCCGAATTTGGGAAGCTCTTTCGATACATTCTACCGACACGAAACGAAGCCGATGTGAGCGCACTGATTTCTCAACCTACATTGACGCGATGCGGTGTTGAATGAAAGTTAACCGCCTCAGTGTAGATGTCGTCTTCTATTTCACTTTGTGTCTTCTTCGTCGCACCTTTTCTTTGCTTTAGCTGGAAAGTTCTTAACTTCCGCGAGAATCTATGTTGGGCTACACAATGTGACTTGCTTTGCGGTTAAGGCGGCGCGGCGCGCATCTACACGGAAAGAGTTGTAAAGTGTGGTGCTGCTTGGTCAAAACAAACAAACAAATCAGAGGCTAACCTGCGGCTGGGAAAGACTGCACGTTAACATGTTCTCCTTGGCCATTTAAGCCAATTAGAGCTGCCAACACACAGACAACAGCTAATTGGATTAGATTGGGTAGTGAAAAATCAGAATGCCACACTAGATACAATATCTATGCAAGCAAAACACAAACTTCAGCCCTTTTACAAGGCTGTTGCCAGCGGGGGTTGGATGGGTTCTATAAATTTCTTCACCGTTTTCTTTTTTTCTTGTCAAGTTCAAAGGTAGACAGTGTTGAGTGGATTATTTATCACAAGGCTTTCAGCGGGAACTTTAAGTTGTTTGTTGGACGGTGCAAAAGACGAGTGGGTCCAAGACCGACAGCGAGACCGGTACCGACGAACAAAAGGTTTCGCAAATAACTACGACCAACAAAAGTGCTGAAGGTACTAAAAGCCAGTGAAAGGGGTTGCATGGCACACAAAGGGCTCTCTGGCCTGGGGGTGGAAAATGTTAGGTTATGCCATGGTAACGGGTTTGTTGTGTTTTTGATATTCAGTTGGGTGGTGGGTTTTCTAGACCTCGTTGTGCTGCTCTAAAAACCATCGACGAGGTTGTAAATTCCTATTTTTGGTTCAAGACTTGGTAATAATAGCACAAGCAACAAATGACATCGTTTTTTGTGAATTATGGACTCTGGCTATAAATCGCTGTCATACGTAACGGGAAATTACCTAAATGTAAGTTTTATAAGCAGCACGACTGTCGCCGCGAAGAGAGAGAGAGAGAGAGATGGGTTTAAAGACTCAATGGTTAAAAGGGGTTGCATTTTGTATGACGGAATAAGGGCAATGGCGTTGTTTTGATTAAGGGAAATTATGTGACCGATTTGTGATGTAAAGTGGAATCCATTTAAAGTGGAACACCAGCAGGGATGTGGCACTAGCAGGCATGTGGCGCACATAGTAGCAATCGCACTGCACTGGGCTTACAGAGGCAGTTGGCTCTTTGACAGGGAAAATTGGAGCAAGTGACGAACCAAATTAGTTTAGCCTCCTTATTTGGAAGTAGGGAATAAGTTGGTGGAATCGTTGCCAACCCACGGGGTTGTGAAAGTTTGCTGTACATTTGGTCACGATGGCATCGACGGGCTTTCGGGTGTAAATGCAACGAGGAGCTATGTGAACTGTAAGAGAGTTTTATGGACCTAGGGGAAAATGGCCTTTAGATGAAGAAGATGACAAGATGGTCTCTCACAGAGAGTTTTCAACAACACCTTATGTGCCATTTTCAGAATGATAAACAATTTTATTGGCTCTACGTTGTTGACCTCTGATAAGTGTACTTGTGCGTCTGAAAAAATATTTTACCTAGGAGGTCCAAGGCATATTTGATTTGTAAAATAACTCCATAAAGACTAAAGTGGAGGGGTTTCAGCATCCGGATGACAGCGGACGAGTCAAAAGGTGGATGATCACATTTTTTGGGCTACAATGGTACTAAAACCTATGCGGTCAGAGTACTTGTGGTTCTTCGTAAGAGCTTCTCATGGGCGGAAGGTACAGGATTTTATTCGTCAAAACCTCCGTCAATATAAGTATGTTTTTCCTAGGGAACATTTCATTCCCTTAGATTGAAGCCGATGTATATCTATATGACGCCAAAGCATTCACAGATAGTTGTACTCAGTTATTGATAGCGAAAAAGTAGCAATTTTTCTTATCCCTACTGTCGAATTAGCCTTATAAAGGTGCTCCTCTTGCAGCTTGAAGGTTGTTTCACTTAACTGCTTACTTACCAACTTAAGTGACGCTATAGTCCGGAATGATGCTGGGCCTCAAACAACATTTCTCTACAATTCGCCCGGTCCTTAGTTAACTGCCTCCAGTTGCGCACTTCAAGTTACTTGTGGTCGGTTTCCACTTATGTGCACCACCGAAGGCGAAGTTTTCCTCTACTGTGCCCAACGTCTGGCTGGGAATTAAAGACTCTGCGAGCGGAAGTATTGGTGTATATCATTCTACATGTCCAAAGTCCAAGCCATCTTAAACGTCCAATGCGGAGGTTTTTTGACTAGGAGCATCTCACGAGCTGTACATCATGTAGTTCTTGGTTATTATTCTCTCATCGCGACCAAGGATTTCTTTTTATATAGTCCATTCTTAGCGCCGGACACCAGAACTGGGTGAGGTCGTTTCACTGATAAGGGCCAAAGATTTCCTTGTTCATATCAACAGGATTCTGTTGGAGCCTTTCATCATTTACACTTTGATAATACTTGCGAACATCATTCCTGGAGTGGCACCTGTTTAAATCCTCGATAGCGCGATTTTCTTGCTCTTTTTTCTTCTCACTGGTGTTCCCTCCTCCTTCGTTGCCTATAGAGCTCAATGGCAACTCTCGTCTTCACCTGCAGCTTAGCTTTGTAGGCATCGTTCTTGACTACCATCAAACCTTGGGTTTCTTACTGGTCGGCTTAAATTTTTGGAGCAATAGGCTCGTTAGTACCCAGGGCTGAGCTTTCTCACAACCATTCATGTGAGCGTGTAAGCTTCTTGCACGATGGCGGGATCTCCTGTTTTATGCCGACTCCAAACGGTTATGTATGAGAGCTGTCTCAACATAACCTACTGATACTACTCGAATGATTTGTCAGATCAATACTAGAGGAGATGTTGTGAAAAAGCATTTAGGTGTTGCTAAGGCCAGGAATCGATCCCAGACCTTCTGCGCGGTAGTTCATCGCATTAACCATAACATCACTGAGCCTGCCTTTCCTAGCCCCGGCTAGGTTTACATCAATTGCGGCTGATATAATGGCTTGCTAACATCTGGTGGTATGGTGATAATCGAGAGGTTAAGAGATACGCGTTCTGCGAAGGACCTTGCGGTATCTTTCGATTGCAGTCTTTAGACATTTATTCAGAGTATTTTGCATTTTTGGAGGCGTAGTGGATTTCCGCATTCTTACCTTGTCTACAACAAGGGAGTGGTCCATTTTTACCCCTCAGAAGGTTCAGTGATCTAAAATATTGGATGAGTGCCTCTTCTGTATAGCTGATTCGCAAGGTGACCAATTTGTCCCTTTTGGGTATCGAGGTTGGGAAACCGAGTGATGGCTATGGTGGCATTTCGTTCCGCAGCGAAGAAAATTAGCCTTAGTCCGTTGCTACACATGTTGTCGTGTATGCTGTGTTTCCTGATAATATTGCCAGATATGTCTTCCCTTCCTACCTTTGCGTAAACATCTTCCATGACGATTTTAACATCGTACTTCGGTAGTCACTGATAAGTTTTGTCAAGGAGCTCGTAGAAGCAATCTTTTTCAGTTCGCTCCTCCGTGGGTGCGTGAGCGTATATAAGGCTTATGCTGGTGAATTGTGCATTGAGCCGGATTACAATGCCTTGGAAATATACGATTTGTTGACTAAGTCTGACACCTATAGTTATAACAAATCCACATACGAATATTCGCTCACTATTACACGGTCCATGACGTGTTTTACTCTTAGTTTTCATCCTCTTTTTACCGGCCAATCATATCGTATTTCCTAGATGGCAACTAATGTCTGCTTTGTAGCAATTTAGGTTTTCCGCGCGTTGTTTGCCTGTACCTCTCCTGTTTAACGGTCTAAGGATTCAGGTGTAGAGACTAGCGAAGTTGTCCGTTTTTCGTTTAGCATGCTCATCAACAATAATTTCAGACCTTTCCAAGGCTCTTAATTGCTTCGTAACAAGAGTTTTTTTTTTTCCTTAGGGTGGTTAACCTCCAACCTACAATGGCAGTTTCAATTTATTGGATACCCCTAGGACCCGATCCATCAGTATCGACTACGGGATTGAGCACTGCCGTCGGCCATTTGACTCATTCGCATCATCTACGTTCAAGGGGCCTGAACCTTGACATTCCTAAATGACCTGTTGTCCGAATATATCGAAGCAAGTCCTCAAGGTTATTCATTTTGTCCATTCTAATTGGGACGCTGCCTTTGACTCCATCTTGGGAGCACCTCCATAGCCGCCTGGCAATAAATTATTTGAATAAGTGTGAGAACACAATACACGTCTTCTCATCTACCACCGCCAAGGCTTTAGACAGGCTTTGAGAACCTATCAACGTTCAAGTAACTAGGCACTCATTGATCGCCACGTGAATGCTGAGACTTGGAGTTATTAGGCATCAGATAGCTGAAAGCTCCAGGTTTCATGTAGTCACATTGCATTTGAGTAGTGCACCTAAACGAGGGCACGAATCAACAGAACAATCACCATTTCATTTCAGATCTGGTCATTCTGCTGACTTCTCGGTGGATTCTCTTTATGGGTTTCTCATACAACTCTTTAAGGATATCCCAGATTAGGGCCCAAGACCATTCAATAAACATTTTCGTGATATCTATCAGTGGAATTTTGCTATGACTGCAGGTGTATATAAGTAGATTAAGGCACTGGCTTAATCTGTAGCAAAGAGGTTAGAGGTTAGTTCTCATCACAGCTAAAAATTTTGTAGTCGTTTCTGACGCTGACGTTACGAAAAGGAAATTTCGTCGATCGCATGCGTCGGCTATGCTGTGTGTAATGTGAACACTGGGGTATAAATATCAGTACCCCACATAGAAAATTTCGCTGTGTAAGACTCGCACTCTATGTTCCTAGTTCTATACTCTTTGTCTGTACCAAAGAAGATGAAAGAGCTCTTGTTTCAACTAAATTTACAATAGAATGCAAATCTATAGGCATGGTTTTCCTAAAATGTGATCATCTCAAGCCCAATTACTTGATCACTGCTTCGAACTAAGATTATTCAGCTGATCTTCTTGTATCTTTTAAGCCAGGCTTATACTCAATTTTTACAGCGTGACATTCAAATGCTCGATTTTTCTTCAAAGTTACAGTCATGAGCCCGATTTTTCTGAGTAAGAAAGCAAGAAAAGCTTATCTCAACTCAAATGTTCGGGTTCGACTTAATAAAGAAGGTCCCACCACGGTTCAAGAAGTACACACTCTTACATGAGTAGTTTTGAGAAAACCACATCATAAAACAGAGGTCCCACCATCGTGAAAGATGTAGTTCTGAGAAAAAGTTGGGCCATGGATACTAACGAGCCAGTGGCGCGAAATATTTGTACTTTTTGGAGTGAAAAAAAAAACCTTTGGTACGGTATGAATTGAATTTATGAAACGAAAAAGAGTAACGAAAAACAGGTCAATCGCTCTCATTCTTTTTCTTTTTGTCATCTTCATACTAGATTCCACTCTTTCTCTAACAAATAAATCACTTCTACAACACTCGATTTATCTTTTTGAAAACATATTACTAGGCATCACTCTACGATAATCCTCAAACTACAAGGTGGGCCAAAAGATGTCATCCGATGTTGTTTGGCCTTCAGAATATCGGTTGTGGCTCGCGCAATGTGTGCCGTTGCTCCGTCCTGTTGGAAACACATGTCCTCCAGTCCTATTTCGTCCATTTGCTGCAGAAAAAACTAGGCTAACATGGTCCTATAGCTCGCACCGTCCATTGTTGTCGTTTGATCAGCGGCGTTCTCGAAAAAAAATGGCCCGATGACTACTCCAGCGTAAACCGCGCACCATGCAGTAACTTTGAGCGGGTGTTATGTCTACTCGTGCATTGCATGCGCAAGTCTTTGACCAAAATTTGTCTAAGGGGCGACCGGCTGATTGTTAATTGCGAGGCACGGCGTCTGGTCGATGTTTCCGGCGACAGCTCGACATCCTCGGCAATATTCTCGGCACAGCGGGCGCTCCGGTGCCGGCTACTCAACGTCTCATGTGGTCCCATACTCTTCAAGATTGGTGGCCAAACAGCGCAGGTTTTGCGCAGCCGGTGTAGCGCTAGCACTTCAGACGAATTCTCTGTATACTTCGTCGAATGCGGCTTTGAAATCGATAAATAGGTGGTGGGTTTCGATTTGGACTTCTTAAGTTTTTTTCCAGGATCTGCCAAAATTTTATGATTTGATCAGTTGTGGACTTTCCTAGTCTAAAACCACACTGATAAGACCCTTTGCGCAGTCGGTGTCGCGCTTACAATTCGGACGAATTATTACGCAAAAAATAGACACGATTATTCCGCGTTCTTGGGGAGTGTATGACTCCATGGCTTGTTCACTTGTATTCTACATCTGTCAAGTCCACAAATGTCAAAACAGATTTGACATTGGCGGCCATATGCAAAAATAAGAGCATCTTCCAATAGGGTGATCTCTTTTGCCCACCTTGTATGACGATCTCGCAACGAGGAGCTCACCCCAAAGGATACATAGTGGATTTTGATGGCTAGTTATTTCTATCTCCGTAATTTTCAAGTCTTCTGGTAGACCTGACTGAGATCTGACATATGTGCTTATAAAAAGAAAACCCCATCAGAAAAGACTGTCGTTTTTTTGTTGCCTCCATATTTATTATTCCTCCCCATCGCAAGACTCGTGTCAACCGCGTATCTATAAATTAAATGACCAATAAAGTTATTAATTCAATTTATGAATACTGAGGTGTGTATCCGTATTCGTGACGGCGCACAATCGAAAGAACGTGAAGAATTTTCTTAACACTATTTCCTCTCTTAATCGGTTTCCAATAGTCGATGATGACTCATGTCAATTGGGTTCGCCTGCCACTTAAGATTATTGGTCGTAGACCTGTTCCCAATTGGACAAAACCTTTAAACTGAGTATACCCTACATAAAAACATCTACGTGATGTAATGGCGATCATAAAAAGAACGCTTCTTCTTCGTTCCTATTCCGCCTTGAGATTACCATCAATATAGCACAACATGATATCAAAATTTATGGTTACAACCAGATTCGCAACAAAGTCGTTTTCATAAATTCACTGCAAAACCCCATTACAATAAATACGTGTATGTCTATATGTGTGTACGTTCTATTCATAGAATTCAACCTAGTTACGCAGTTAAAAAAAAATTAGAAGTTATATCAATAGTTGAGAAATGCTGAAAAATACACGCAGACTTTATCTGTGTATCTTCAGCACCCGGCAGAGCCTTTAGTTGACTCAAATTATTATCTAACAACAGCCTGGTGATTATTGAAATTATTTTCCATTACAAAATGTATCTGTTGAACCTGCTCCCATTCATAGATACAACATATCTGCGACCTTCATAAGGAAATATCACTCCCATCCAGATGGTTATGGTAACCCCTCGTCCATTGCGTTAGTTACCATTTTTTCTTGTTGTTCTTGTAAGTGTGTGTTTGTAGTTGTAAGTTATTCTCATTTCACTCACCTAGATTGCTAAATCCATTTGTATCTAAAGGTACACCTTTAGTTGGTGGCACCGGTGGAATTGGCGGTACATCGTCGGAGTCTAAACATGTATAAAACAAAAAAAAAAAAAAACAGAATAGAACAAAAAAAGCAGAAAAAACAAATATTTATGTAATGTTGTGTTTGTTTTGTTGTTGTTGTTGTTTTTGTGAACAAGTAATGAAGTTATGTGATGTATATGTCGCGAGCTGAGGTCAAAGGATTCCAGCGGCAAAAAATGCAACATTTCTACGGTTAAATCCAAACCAAGCGAAAGAATAATGATGTCACTGCATGGCGAAGGAAGCATTTTAAAAATTAGAGCAGCAGCTCACATACAGCTTGTGTGTTCCCTCGAGCTCTACGAGTATGCAAGCCCTATACAAACATCCTGTTATGGGAACCATGTTGCCGTTGTTATTTTGAGTTAACAAATTAGTTTTGAAAAAAAAAAAAAAAAACAAACGGAAAAAACAAATACAAAAGCATAATACGAAGCAGTAAAGCACAAGGAGTATATGTAATGAAAAGGACTTGACAAAGGACACCAACATGAATTGAGTGGATATAATGTTTCTCCCTAGCAATGACGACAATTTAATTACTTTGGCTTTATGTTGTGTAGAGAGTTGTTGTTGTCGGGTGTGTGTTTATTGTGAATGAATGATAGTATGGGGTTATGCGGGGGGAGAATAGTTTGACAATACGGTGATGAAATGGGAAATTCCTTCGCATTGTTGTTTCGAAAGAACGTAGACAAATGGTTGATAAATCCTTGGTTTTGCTTTCAGGAATTAATCGTTATTAAGTTTTTTGAAAATGCAATACAAGGACTCCGCATGGGTCGTGAGTAACAACACAGAATATAGATCTCTTATCACAATCATACTTATCATTTCCGAGTGAATGTTGGTCAGATTCATTATTAAGATATGGCGGAGGTTCATTATTTTGCTACCGATCCATAACGATATTACAGATAAAATCCAGATGAAGGAAACAACTGTGGCTTTGACCCGGGTTATAGAGAGAGAAGCATTTGAAAACGTCTCCACCAAGGGATATGTGTTCATATTCACCCTTCATCGCAACATTTACAACACGAAATCTGCACTACAGACGATAATCGACGTATTACCGCACGGATCCATAATGGGGTCAATTATTTTCAACGTCTATGCAAATCCTATGCAAAGGAGATCCTCTTAACTGCCCTGACTTCAGAGGCATAAGTCTCCTCTACATCGACCACAAGAACCTATCTGCCGTAATATGTGAACTGAAACCGTTTTCCAACTACCTGATCGGCCTTTATTAGTGTGGTTGTAGGCGGAGAAAGTCCATAGCTAGTCAAATCTTCACACTTCGGCAGATCATGGACAAACCCCAAGAGGTCCAAATCGATTCCTACCAGTTATTCATCGATTTCAAAGCCGCATACGAGAGAATTTATAGAGACAAACTATACTGGGCCTTGTCTAGTTATGGTATAACTGCCAAGCTTGTCCTCGCTGATCTATTAGGATCACCGAAACATTTGATAACGAAAACGGATTTAGTCAAGGCGACGTGATTTTTGTTAACCAAATTCTTGAGAGGATTGTGCAAAACTCCCGACCCAACACCAGATTCACAATTTTCCATAAAAAGGTGCAACCACATACGCCGACGATATTGACATAATTGGTCGGACTAAACGTGATGGCATATCCTTGTATAGAGAAGGAAGCGGTAAAACTGGTTTAAGCAGTAAATATGATTTGACGGGCTCAGTGGCGCGATGGTTAGAGCGATGAACTGCCGCACAGAAGGTCTGGGTTCGAGTTTTAGCAGTAGCAACACATAAAATGATTTTTCACTGGCCCTCCTCGCCTGATGATCTTACAAATCATCCGAAAAGTATCAGCTGTCAACAATAGCTTATCTCAACTTCTCCTTTCGAAGTCGGCATAAAGCAGGAGATACCGCTACAAAAGCCATACAACATCGACGAAGTTGATAGAACGTCACCATGGACAGATATAACTTTGAGATAGTACTGGACTTTGTCTACCTTGGTTTAGCTATTACCTCTGACTACAATATTTCGCCAGAAAGAAAACAGAGAATTACTCTTGCCAACCGCTGTTTCTTTGGGCTAAGACGGCAATTTAATAGTAAAGCCCTCACTCGAACTACTAAGAAGATTCTATACAAGAGCCTGATCAATGGACGGATCTAAATTGTTTGAAAAAATGTTTTGAGTGAACAAATTTTCAAAAAAGCTTCGTTCCCGATTGCATTGCATCCTAGTAAAGAAAAACTCCGCATTGTTACTTCCAGACTTTTTATCCTAGTCATCTCAAAATGGGAATCATATACACTTGGAATGTGCAACTCGGTCCACGGTTGGGTACAAAATTGTTCTGGTGGGTGCACATAATTTTAGTTTCCAAATTGTTGTAACGTTTTTCATTCAGAATTTAACGCAATGAAAGATATTCCCCTTGGAATGTAGCTTGAGTCGCCACGACCTGCAAATCACCCAAATACGTTTGCATAAGGCACAACGAAAAAAATTGCAAGACCGTGGGACAGTTGCGAAAAGTTATTTCATTCATTCACAATGATTCTGCACCAGACTGTTTATTATAAATCCTTAAAACTCATTTGCAGTATGCCGAGACAAAGAAGCTACACGAAGTTCCTCCACCCAAATATAATATGACCTCTAAGAGCCTCTTTGTCCTAACGTATTTCCAAGGTAATGGATTGGGATATTGAGGTTTCAAAAAACACTGATACCACGATATTCAAGAGTTTCTAGAACACCCGTATAGAAGCTCAGTATGCAGAGACGGAGACGCTGCACGAGGTGCCTCCACCCAAACATATTATGACCTCTAAGAGCCTCTTTGTCCTAACGTATTTCCAAGGTAATGGACTGCGATATTGAAGTTTCAAAATGGACTGATACCACGATATTCAAGAGCTTCTATAACACTCGTATAGAAGCTCAGTATGCAGAGACAGAGAAGGTGCACGAGGTGCCTCCACCCAAACATATTATGACCTCTAAGAGCCTCTTTGTCCTAACGTATTTCCAAGGTAATGGATTGGGATATTGAAGTTTCAAAAAGGACTGATACCACGATATTCAAGAGCTTCTATAACACCCGTAGTGATCCAGTCATTCGAACATTATCATCAGGATCCTCAATACCCTACAATTCTCAGATACCATTGGATGCTAGGCAACCTTCTTTAAATGAAAGAGCACCGGGAAATTCCGATTTTTATTCTTAAATTTCAACTTCCATGTGATCAAACAATTGTAAGGACTTTTGCATCTTAGCTATGGATCGGTGTGAACTTGTGTTATCATCGGAATACGTACAACACTTAAAGTCCGCAGTTCAATTTTTACCCCGGAAGCCTAAAATTGGATCGGAGGTTTTTGGAAGACAATTGTGCTAAAAACGACTGACGATAAATTTATTTATAACTTTTTGGTAGGGTTCAGGCTTAAGTGCTCTCTTGTAAGCAAGATGTCGTTCTCAGAATGAAATTGTTGCAGAGTCTAGGTAGATAAAACGAAGATGGACGAGAAGGTTTAGATCAAGTGATCGTAGGCTATCACCACATTGCTCAGCGCCGGTTAGGTTGTTGATGACAGGTTTCAGGAGTTTCAAGTCTAATGCTACAGCAATTGGTAATGTTCAGACGTTTCAGGAAAAATCTTATGGTTTGTGGACAAAGTCGATGGTCCTTAGTAGGTATTTCACCACCTCGATGGTGCATCTTTAGAGCAATTGTGTTCACTTTTTAGTCTTTGTTAACAGGACGCAGAGTCACACTGTTTCAGTGGATCTTCAACAAAAATTGGGTGTATAGAACGGTCTTCATATAAACCTGACAGATCCAATTGAAGCCTTTTGCCCGGGGTAAGGCTCGGAGGAGCTGGGAACTAACCAAATCTATGTTAGAAATCAATGCGAAGAAATCATGGTGACGAGAGTTTTGGATACACCTGAAGTAGTAGTAGTAGTAGGACTTCATGAAAAAATTCTAATTTATCACTTTAAACGGTGTTGCAGGCTTTATATAAGAAACTATTTGATTACCTTCGCTACATATTTCAGCATCTTTTGAGTGTTGCAAAAACCTTAACTAGGGCTGTGCACCTACAATTTTGGTCACTTTTGAGCGCTGTCAGAGGCTAGATTTAGGACAATCATGGATTAGTTTTGCTAGACATAACTCCTTAAGGAGTGGCATTATAATTTTAGGCAATTTCTAGACTTAACAACTTCAACTACTTGACCATTTTTCCCAGTCATAGCTCCTTGACGGGCTCAGTGGCGCGATGGTTAGTGCGATAAACTGCCGCGCAGGAGGCCCTTGTGCGCTTCCCAGCCGTAGTAACAGCCTAATTGATTTCTCACTGGCCCACCTTTCGTATTGATCTGACCTCTCAAAAGCCTGTCTTATCGAAGCGAAATTGTAAGCTGGGTTTATAGTTGTAGCCCTTTTGGTGTTTGACATAGACCTGTTGCAGGTATGTGAAGACCATACTCTAACGAAGGAAAAACGAATTCATACGGTAAGCCGGCACGACTAAATGAATTACAACGGGCTTTGAAAATTCCCGTTAAAATCAGTCAGAGGCTGATTCTAATATCTGCGGTGCATAAAGGGTTTATATATCACATGGCCACGGTACAGAGTTTAAAAAGACGCGTAACGATCATACAGCACTTTTCCCCAATAAGGTTTTTACAGAAGATGTGAAAGAAACGATAGGCAAGGGATTGGCAAAGTTCGAAAAAGTGATCGTTCAACACGGTTTCTGTGACCAAAGTAGCAATCGTTTGGTTGTAAGAGGTATTGTCATCGACCACTTGGCTTCAGTAATGGTCATTTCGGGCTGTCAAGTGAGTCTAGAAGATCCCTTTTCAAAATTCGACAGGTTGTCATATGATCAATTTGATAAGACGTCAAAAAATCAGTAAATACTTGACGTTTAACAAAATTGATCATCTGGCGATTTGTCGAATTTTCAAAACTGTCATCTGAACTCACTTGATGGCCCGAATGATGATCAGTCGACTTTTTATTTGCTGTCTTCTGGACTAACTCGGTAGCTCGAATTGACCTACATTCAACGTCAAATCAAATTGATCATATTGCGAATAGACGAGGTCTCAATATTTGAGGTCTTAAGAATGGCTGCAGGAGAATGAGATCCAATATGGAGCTTGTTCCTCATCTTTTGGAAGCTACTGTCAAACGTATCTTGGTACAGCATAGATTTATAAACTTCAGGAAATCATCAGAAGCACTAGAAACATTATCATCAGGCTTAGGAACGCGGCTCAATCATGGGACCCCATTTTGACAGATCAGCAGTGATGCACCATTCAAGATCATCGCAGTACGATGAAAACTATATGAACGTCTGAAACGGGCATCAAAAGACTCCTGGTGGTGGGTTAAAAAGATCAAAGAACTCGCTTTACAAAAAGTTCAGGGATATGGAGAGGTGGTTAGAGCCATATACCGTGTGTATTTGAATTAAATCCAGCAAGCGACGAGATAATCGGAAGCTATGTAATGCGTTGGTCACAGAAGAGGAGGAAGAATGACTATAGAATCATGGAGGTGCGAAAAGGAATTCTAAGACCGCTGCTGTTCCAATGTTTGAATGCAGATCAGCTTAAGGTCATTAATGGATTAAATAAAATGAAACAACAAAATAACTCTTGGCAATCGCTGTGAGATCAGTCTATGGAGGCACTATTTTGATAAGCCTTCGGAGATCCTGCAAAAGAGTCTGATTATCCATGTCTTTCTTCTCTGCTCTGAAGCATGGACCTTAGCAATAGAAGATATGCATCCGACGAAGAAGTCCTTAGTCGACTCGACCGCAAAAGTCTTCGGTCCCTAATGTGTTGACGGGCTTGGGAGGCAAAAATTTGGGAATCACTGCCTTGGTATCCGAAAATCATATACAGTCTGAAGACACTTCTAGCCATAAGCTATCCAACCATATTTTATGCAGGGGACTTCAAAATAGAGTCCCCATCCACCCTGAACATTAAGCACATTCGTACAATTTAAGATACCGCTATAAAAAGACACAAACCCTGCTTAATCCCAACTTATGTGACTTAAAAAAATCTGAACCTGAAAAATCTAAACAATATAAGGAAGGGGTGCGAAAGAAAGCCACACACGGTGCTGGAAAAATTAAAATCCAGACCTTTAAACTTGACAGCTGACGTCTTCTTAGCTCCACTGGACGGTGTCTTCTTGCTGGCTTCATCGGGTACATACCGCGCCTTTGGACGATGAATTGACGGATCAAACTTTTGATTTGCAAAAAAGTCATATCGCGGCTTTAAGATCGAAGTTACCGTTGCCGTAGATTTTTGCTTAAGCTTTGGAGGCGATATCGATCGGGACCGATAGATCCTCTCATTACTTCGTCTGACCTCCCTTATTGGCAGAGACACGCACTTTTCCAGTTTCTCATGCGACTGGATTAGTGAAGGCGGTGGTGAACGAAGATCATTGTCAAGAGGCTTGGGATACTTGTGAGCTATCCAACTGGCAGTTAAATGTTCAGAGATGTCTCTCAATTCTGGCGATGAGGTGCCCAGGTGTGGTGACTCCCGATCCGGGGATGTTTCGAATAGACAACGAATGCGTTCAACTTCACCGGAGTGAAGTGTTGCCTGTTGGCGAGTCGGACTCGGGCTTGGACTGCGAGACTTCATCATTTCCTGCTTCAGCGCTGCCGTCTTGCTGATGATATCGATGTGCGGCATAAGACGGTCCTCCTTGCGTAGTGGCATCCGTTGAATTGGCGATCCGGGCTTTCGAAAACGACTACGTCCTCGGTTGGCGGAATTGCGAACTTCAAACTTGTGGGTGATCCATGATACATCGCCGACTTCATGCTCCCGCACGATAGTCTTGAAGGTGTCTTTTGATCCGTCATTATTGAGCTCCGGATCGCTGCGCACCTTTCGCAGCGGACTAAGCGCAAAAAAAGGGTTCTTCTTTTTAGGGCGGCCGAGGCTTTCGAATTTGTCTTTGATTTTGCGAACTTCACCGGTCTGTACGCGATGGAGGTATGGAGCTCCGGCAGCCTGTGGTGATACGCTGCGAGATCGGAAGAGGGTTTCCAAGTTCTCGATGCTGCCATCATGAGAAGTTGCCATGGTCAGAGAAGTGCTTCGGTATTGATCGTGCTTGGTCTCGTGGTAGATTGTATCGTCTGGTGGTGGTGGAGGACGAGGTAAGGGAAAATTTAGGCGCGAAGCTTCTCTTTCGCCAAAGAGGTCTTTGAGGTCGGCACATGATGAACTCATTTCTTTGTGGTGAACTTTTGCTGATTGAGCTCGAGCTTTGATGTTCTCCGCTATAACTCGCATGACTTCGTCTTCGTCGGGAGAGGAGTCTTCGCGAGCGTGGTAGATTGTCTTCGCAGGCTCTTCAAACTTGCGCTCCTCGAAGTAAGTGATTTTCTTCGACACAGTGTCCTCGGGCTTTTCCACTGTCTGAGTAGTGGTGGTTTCGATTTTCAGGACGTCATCGTCTTTAAGTTTTTCAACGTCAATGGTTTTACGTTTGGGCTTGGCAGGTGCTGTCTTTTTAATTGGAATCAAGTCATTTGGCAGTGGTGGTGGCGGTGGTATATCAGACATTGTACTCTTGGCGTTCTCCGCGGCTATGGCACCTCGTGTCTCCCTACCAAGCATTACTGGTGAGCCGGAACGGGCTTTACCCTGAATCTCACGACTGAATGTCAGTGATAATCTGCGCTTTTCGGTTTCCGTGAGATCGCTCTCGAATTTTCGTACCTCCTTAGAGAGTCGATCGAAGGTCTTACCCTGGGGTGGCTTACCAGAAGCTTCCTTACGTCGTAGGACAGGTCCAATGAGGTCCTCTTTCGAGATCGACGAGTTGCAACGAACCTTGAGAGCATTGGCTGGGGTATGCTTGTCAACTGTGATCACGTAATCTTCGGTAACGTCCGGCTTAGCTTTCGGTTCGGAGGGGCTGTATATCTCGTTCAACTGCCGCGTTATCTTGCTGACTTGGTCTTTCGAAAGCGTGCTTATCAAGCGGTTACTCAGGCACAGTGGTTTCTCCTCCGATTTCACCTTCTGAACTGCAAAAGATCCACTGTCCGCATTATACTTAATCTCCATGCTTGAGGCAAGATCCGCAACGGAACTTCCTCTCCAATAGGGCTTGTAGGTATCTTTTTGGGACTCAAGTTCCAGTCTCTTTGATTCATCGAGCCACTCTTGATGGATTTTTTTCTCAAAATTATCCCGGAGGTCTTCCACAGACTTGTCTTTTGATCTTAGTGATAGATCTTTGTTTTCAGACCACTTAACGTCCTCGACGTCTTTTGGTCGAAAGAGGAAGTCCTTTTGCTTCTGGTCATCTTTAAGCCTTCCTACGAGGTAGTTCAACTCCCTCTCGGCCCGTTCGTGAAAGCGAAGCTTCCGCCATTCTTCGAAGTCCAATGCCTCACCATCTTTTCGAATCGGCTTGAGACTAGTTGCCGATGTGGCACGCTCGAGTTGGCCTACTCTCTCTAAGGTGCTGTAGAAACGGTTGAGGTCTATAAATCGATCTGAGTTCTTGAACCGGCAGCTGGGGCTATGTCGCTCGATATACTCCAGGGAGTTGGCGCTGTGTGAGATTTCCTCGCATTTATAGAGACTCTGCTTAGATCGATCGTCTGCACTGCTAAGACTACTCGCGCGGATTACATTCTTCGTCTCACCGCGCTGGTTGTCACGAAAGCTCTGAATACGGCGCCTCGACGGGGACCGCATTTCACGAGTCTGTGGAACACGGATTTCTCTTGTAGGAGAGAACTCTCGCGGAAAGTATGGTGCTGGTGATTCTGGACGGGCTATATCGCTAACAGACCTCGCTGGTCGTGGTTGACTTCGGCTTCTCTGCTCGTACTGCCAGACTAGGTCTTCAGTGCGTCCGAAAGGTTCTCCAAACTCAGAGGCCTCATCGCCGCTGTGATAGTGCTGAATAGACTCATATTCTTCCACATAAGGCGGTCTTGCTGGGGGACTTAGACTGCGGTATGAGATTTGCCTTGCCTCGGTTACAGCCTTCTTGGGAGGCAGTGATATGGTGTTCCAATATTGTGTTTTTCTAGTAACCGAGGAATCTCGCAATTCTCGCTCCTTCTTTGGCGATGGATCCCGCATGAAGAGGTTCTCAAAGAAGTGATCAGTGCGCACGATCTTTTGTTGACTAGGTATAGCTTTGACAACCTTCTGCTTAACCTCTGTGCTCTCTTTGATCTTTTTCAAGACATTGCTGTCACTTTTGCTTGAGCTTATTGTGAGAGGCTTTCGCTTAGGTTTCTCGGTTTCTGTCCTCGCAGACGGTCTAGTCATTGTTAGTGACTTCTTAGGGATAGGTTTGGCTTTCGACGCAGTTGAGTCCACTGAAAAGGTAGAGCTGGTCCGCGCAAGACTCACGGTTGAGCTTGTTTTTACCATAGACCTTGATGGCGTCTTTTCTGACAACTTGTCCGACTGTGACTTTGACCGGTTAATTGCTGGAGTCTTAATCGAAGAACGCATAGAGGTTGTGGTTGTTATACGTTTGGGCAGCTCTTTTCTTGTTGGACTTGGAACCCTTCGAACAACATAGGTGGACATGTAAGAGGACATAGCAGGTTTTACTGGCGACAGCACCCTCGGAGCAGATTTACTTCGCTCCATTGGATACGCATACGAACGTACAGCTCGCTTAACCTGATCTGGAGATTTGAGCCTAGGATCACGAAGGATGTTCGTACTGGCAGTGAAATCAGCTCGAATCGATGGCATGGTCTGCTCAATCCGCTTTTTCTCTTCTGCAAAAGATCGCTCTTTCGACACACTTCGACCAAAAGCAACCGGACTTCGACTACTTGTCCGAAGCGTGGTCAATCTCGAAGCACTTCTCACCGGACTAGCCGAACTCAATCGAACTGTCTGCTGCTTTCGCGACACACGTCCGTCCTTTGTCTTCTGCTCGTGAGATGCTGCCAATAGACTCACAACGGCTCCAGCCGACTTTGATCTCATCAATGGTTCCGTTCGTTTGACGGTCTTTTTCAAAGTAATCGTTCCGAACTTTGTGGGTCTTGGTGGCGGTGGAGAGACGCCATCCTTTGTCTGAAAACATCCTTCATGGCGACTGGAATTCGCCGATGTCGGTCGCCTCATCTCGCCCGGGGAGATCCTCATCGTCATGCGAGTGGTACGTGTTCGCGATGACTTACGATTCGGTGGCAGTGGTGGTTGATTCATGGGAATGAACGATGGCACATGTTTCGGGAATGGCGCGAACATATCGATGGGACGTGACACATTCGTGATGGGATAGCAGATGAGTTCGCGTTGCGCCGCGTGCGTCGTTTGGGATTTCTTGGACATAGCGTCCTTGCTATGCACCCGAATCTTGGTAAGTGTCGGGGTGATTGGTAGATATTCGAATTCGGTTTCTGGAGGGGGGAAATGCAAAATGAACAAAGAAGAGTGGGTTATAGGGTCGAACGGAAAGGTTTGTATTTTTTGGCAAACAGGGTGTAACACACGGTGCATACCATTGCTGGTCCGGATTTTGTTGAAAACTTGTGATTTTGTTGGCACTCTGTGGGTGGGTCTCACTCTTAAATTGATTGGTAAAGGTTTTGAAAAATTGTTGAGAACATTGTGGGTGTGTGTGTAGGGTGTTTGTATTTATGTGAACTCTGTGGTGATAGTTTGTGTGGTTTAATGTGTGAAATTTATGCAAGTACGGTAGTTTAGAGGAAATGTTTTGTTATAGAAATTTAGTTTCAATTTTTTCATTAAATAATGGAATCATATATGGTAAGTCCTTCAGGTGATTGAATTGTTTTATAGCACCTAAAATAGAATCAAGTGTTGATTAGTTTTTAAAAATAACCATTTATTCGGTAGCAAGTTTAATTTCAATTCGAAAAAAAATCCTACAAAACTCGGGGATAGGAGTTTTTTATTCTACGCGGTTACAGGTGATGAAATCCATCCCTGGACTGGATATTTTTCTCAATAATAATAAATTTAAGATAATCAGATACATGAGTTAGATATGTTTTTAATAAAAAGTTTTTAATATTTCTTTGACTTTTTTTTATTGAGCTCACATAATATGACTGAGGCCATCCCTGGAAATAAAATTGTGATTTGTGATTGGTGATTTAAAAAAACCGACAGGTGTATTTAATTTTTCTGTTGAATGCTACTCTGAATGCGACTGTTAAATGGTAAAATACGTAGCAGGAGTATATGCCTTGAAGTCTTTCTGTGGCTTTTGAAGGAACGACGGATCATTAATCAAGCCTGCTCTGTACTTTTAAGGAATTAAAACCAAGTCTCCCATGTTCCAAGTCTCGGAGACACGCAAATGTTCAACAACTCTATAATGACAATGGCACAGACATCGTTGTCGCGGACAAGTAGCTTGGCAAAGATCCTAAGTTGTAAGAAGACCTTAGAACCTTTGCCATCAAGCACGAACACCTGGCAAATATCTTGCTGCAGACGGGTACTGCCTGGCATTTTAACCTTCTAGCTTCCCCCGACGTGTGAGGATGCTGAGAGTCAGCAGTAAAACGGGCTAAATTTCATCTGCGTCGGACCTTGGGGGAGAACTTGCTAACACTTAAAGAGTTTTTCACACTGTTGACAGAGATTGAAGCGTGCTTCAATTTAACACTACTTTGCACCGCCTGTTTGAATGCTGAAGACCTCTCCATTTAACACCAGGCCATTTCTTGATTGCGGAACCATTGGTAGCGATACCTGGGAATAGCATAACTGAACATATAGGAAATCTGTTGAGTTAGTGGAATACCAAGACCTTCGCGCAACGCGTATCCCTTAGCCTATCGATGAACACCATACCACCAGCATCGAATGTCGAAGAACAATGGCAACAATGCAAACAAGCCATTAGCTCAGCCGCAACTGATGTCCTAGGTTTCTCGCGCTCAACAGCAAGAAACCCCTGGTTTGAGGGGGAATGCTGACAGATGTTCGCACCCTAGAACGAGGCCTACAAGGCTAAGCTGCAGGTGAAGACGAGGGCTGCCATTGAGCTCTTTAGGCAGAGAAGAAGGGAAGAACACGGCTATTCAGAAGGAAGAAAACAGAGCAAGAAAACCACGCGATCGAGGATATAGAGAGGTGCCACTCCAGGAACGATGTTCGCAAGTCTTACCAAAGTGTAAAACGTCGAAGCCAAGGATACAAGGCTCGAACAGAATCCTGTCGACATGAAGAAGGAAATATCGTAGTTGAGACAAAGTCGATGCTGAGAATATTGAAGAATCACTTCATCCGACTGTTAAACGGCGGTGACGAACAACTTTCCGCTGTCAGGCAGAACGAACTTAATAGGTTGGCTAATAGGGCTGCCGGAAATGACGGCCTTTCCGCTGAGCATTATAAAGACGGCGGAGATGACTCGATATGTAACATCCACCAACTCATAAGCCAAATCTGGTCGGATGAAAGTATGCCTGAAGAATGGACAAAAAGCAGACTCTCTGAACTTCGCCAATTACAGAGTCATAAGTCTCCTCGAAGTCTAAAAGATCCTATCTGCCGTAATATGTGAACGGCTTAAACCGTTTACCAACAACATGATCGGCCCTTATCAGTGTGGTTTAAGGCCAGCAAAGTCCACAACCGATCAAATTTTCACACTTCGGCAGATCCTGGAAAAAACCCAAGAAGTCCAAGTCGATACTCACCGCCTATTCATCGATTTAAAAGCTGCATAAGACAGAATCTATTGAGGCGAACTATACAGAGTCATGTCTAGCTTTGGTATACTGCCCAAACTCGTCCGTTTGTGGAGATTTTTTGCTGGTCCATCAGGGTCGGAAACGACCTAACCGACACATTCGATACCAAAAAAGGATTAAGGCAAGGCGATGCGCTGTCATGGAACTTCTTCAATTTGATTCTTGAGAGGATTGCGCAAAACTCCCGAGCCAACATCAGAGGCACAATTTACAAAAAATCCGTGCAACTACCACCATATGCCGACGATATTGACATCATTGGTAGGACTCAACGTAATGTCATAGCCACGTTTGCCAGTACAGAGAAGGAAGCGGCAAAAACGGATTTACCAGTAAATGAGGGTAAGATAGTTATATGCTATCAACACGAAAGGACACACAACATCGACGAAGTGGACAAAACGTCACCACTGACAGATGTAACTTTGAGGTAGTACGGGACTTTATTTATCTCGGCTCCGCTATGAACTCTAACAACAACATCTCGTCAGAAATTAAACGAAGAATTACTCCTGCCAACTGCTGTTTCGTCGGGCTAAGAAGGCAATTCAGTAGTAAAGCCCTCACTCGAACTACTATGAAGATCCTTTGTAAGACCAATAGTCCTGTTCTACGGCGATGAAGCATGGACATATCAAAAGCGGACGAAGAAATCGTTGGTCGATTCGAGAACAGAATTCTTCGAAAAGTCTTCGGTCCCATTTGCGTTGACGGGCTATGGAGCCTAAGATTCAACCAAGAACTATACGAGCTGTACAGCGACACGCTCCTGGTCAAAAACTACGCATTGGACACCAATAATCCGGCTCGCAGAGTCTTCGATTCCCAGCCAGACGTCGGACGGAGGAGAGGAAGACTAAGACGAGGTATTCCTCTCCTCCGTCAAGTACGGACGTCAAGCCTTGGAGTGCGCAACTGGACACAGTTAGTTAAGGAACGGGCTAATAAGAGAAGCGTGTTGGTTGTGGCCCAGCTTCATTCTGGACTGTAGCGGCACTTAAGTAAGTAAGTGGAATTTTATTTCGAGCTTAAGGAAACACTTCGTGATGAAATGGAGCTCTGAGTACTAAGTATAGCTTCAACAATGTGGAACCTTCGAAACCGGAGGAAAAACTCCCACCAATGCAATGGAAACTTCGCAGGGTTTTGAAAGTATACCCAGGGGCTGACGGAACACCGCGAAAGTGCAGTAGCCCGACTCCGTTAAGAAGCCACAGAGCGCTTTTTATCAAAAACATGTTTGATCTGCGCATTTGGTATTGTCATGTTGAAATGAAAGATCTTACAAGAGAGAGGGTGACCTAAAAACTCCTGTCTCACAGAATTCCACCAATATCTACTATCACTTATTAAGGTCTAGTGATGAAGGGATCCAAAATCTAGAGTCAAGTCCAGAAGTCTAGTATGCAGCTTTTATTTTTGCAAGCGAGACCCACACATTGACCAGGTTGAAGCCAGTATATTTGGAAGATAATGACCCATCGATCGGTGTTTCCAATCCCATACTCATAGAATCGAATAGGAGAGGGAGTGCTAAAATCGGGTATACGGTTCTTAGAAATGCAACATCATCAGCTCTTTTTACGACTCAATGATGAAGTCAACTTAAATCTGGGGTTCAGCCTTTATTTTCAAAGGCTTTACTGCTTGACTAGAAGCAATCCGCTAAAATTATGTGATCAACGGTCCGAAACTCATACATGCTACAAGTATGAGTTTCGGACCTCAATGCTACAAGCATGAGGCGGCCTAAGATCTTCTCCATTTCCGAAATTTCCAAATACAAAATGTTCAACAATTACTAGGACTTTGTGACGAAATGATCCGAAATCGAGTGTCCAGTCTATGTTTTCAGAGGTGAGGTTCATAAGCTGATCCAAAATAATCCAGTTAAGGTGGAAAGTTGTTATCTATCAGTCTAATCAAAAGTTCTAATGATGTATTTGTGGATCCGAAAAGGAGAGGGAGGCCTTAAATGAAACTCATAGTCTGACCAGAAGATATCCACTAAAAGCGCGGTCTAAAATTTCTAGGATCATAAAAATGCAACTATACCATCACTTTTTAAGACTCAGTAACTAAGTGTTCCTAAATCTGGAGTTCAGCATATATTTTCAGAAGCTTCACTTGCCGATTATAATCAAATCACTAAAGTTGAAGAAGGTTGTGACCCTTCAATCTGACAAACGAACTTGAATTCGAGAGGGACGCCTAAGATCTCCCTGATCACAGAAATACAACACTTGTTAAGCCTCTGTGACTAAGTGATCCGAAATCGAGTGATCAGTCTACATTTTAATAGGCAAGGTTCATAGCCTGATCCAAAGCAATGCTGTATTTGTAGAATCGAACAGAAAAGGGAGTCCAAAAAACTCTTCATCACAACAATGAAGGAGTGTGCTTCACAGCCGGATCAGACGGTATCCAGTAAAGGTGGAACCAACGTTCCCAATCCTATAGATGTAAAATCATAGACATGCCACAACGACAGCATTCATTGAGCCTAAGTGATGAAATGATCAACATATGTATCTTTCAAGAGGTTTACAAACAGTTTAACTCTAAAAAAATGAACGACGCGTTTTTGAAAATATTTGCCGTCAGGTTTGATCACTGGATATTTTTTAAGTTCAATGATCTGGACGACGATTTTGACGATCCAACCAAAGCTTCATAGACGGCTGAAATCAGTTAGCTGTCAGGACTGTTAAGACTGTGGTTACCCAAGCTATTGATGAAGTTGGATTTACTGTTACAGTGTCGCTCTTCTACTAGAGAATATGGCCTTCCTACGACAAAAACAGAGCAAATCGAAACAACCTGAATAGAGGTCGCCCAGATATCGCAAGAATTACGGCGATATTCACGGGGCACTGGTCGATTGGAGACCACTGTTTGACGTCTCTGCGGATGCGTATTACCTCATAGATGCGTATTATCATATACAGTAAACGCACTACGGTAACTCTATGTGACAATACGCATCCGCAGAGACGCCGAACACTGCGCACCGAAGAAATAATTGCCGCTGTATAGCAAAGTTGTTGAAGAGGACCCGAATGAAGCGATTCGCCACCGTGGAGTTTTGTCCATCAATGGAAGATTGTGGGCAAAGATATTGTCTTACGGCCTTACAAGATCCAGCTTGTGCAAGAATTAAAGCCGCGAGATCATGCAATGTGACGTGATTTTGGTGTATGGGCCGAATATGAGATCGATCTCGATGCTGATTTTCATCGCAAAATTTTGTTCAGTAATGAGTCTCATTTGTGGTTGAATGGCTAAGTCAACAAGCAAAATTGCCGCATTTGGAGTGAAGAGAATCCACATGAGACCCTTGAGACGCCATTAGATCTACAAATACTGACTGTTTGGTGTGGTCTATGAGCTGGTGTACTCACTGGGCCATAATTCTTCCGAAATTATGCTGGAGAGTCAGTTACCGTTAACGGAGACCGGTATAGAACCATGATAACCGAAGATTTTGTTCCCAAATTAGATGGCATGAATGAAAAGACGGCGGTACATGCCACACGCACGTCACAATCGATTTATTAAAGGAAACATTCGATGAGCGCATCATTTCGCATTTGGCCACCAAGATCGTGAGATTCGACATCTTTGGATTATTTTCTTTCGGGATATATGAAGTTGCTCACCTACGCCAACAAACCAGAAATGTAACGGGACTTCGAAGCCAACATTATTGGCGTTGTTGCCAACAATCGGCCCCAAATGCTCGAAAAAGTGGTTGAAAATTGGACCTCTCGACTTGGCTTTATTCGAATCACCCGCGGCGGCCTAGTGCCCAAAATCATATTCAAACAAAAATCTCCCTCGGCGGCCTAATGCCCAAAATCATATTCAAACATTAATATCATAAAATGATCCTTCCAATAAAGCCAAATTGATGGACATTAAGCATGGAAACTCCCTATATTTAGAACGTATGTTTACTGCGGTAAGAATTTGTCAAAAATGTTGCCAATATCAGCTTGTTTGACGTCAAATAACTCTGCACATAATTTCTACTTATCTCCCTAAACTAATTTTTGGGATTTTTAGCACTTGATTCCCAAAAAATTCCCAAACGATTAAAAAAAAATTCCCATTTTAAATTTTAAATTTCTGACAGATCTGCATAAAAAGTCTTTCATTGATTAATTTTTATACCCTATTCCATAGGGGTATATTAGTTTTGATACATTGTTTGTAGCATAGAAAAATAATTTAGCTAGATATACCTCAAAGTAATCCTCCTATCAGAAAATGCTATAAATTTTGCGATTGGCCCCTAATGTCAGTTCTGTTTTGACATTTGTGTAGTAAACACATGCGAAATACACGTTAATAAACAATGTTACGCTACACTGCTCCAGAACGCGGAGTATTGGTGACTATTTATTTGAACAATAATCGGTCGGTGACTTTAGCACAACGTGGCAGACCCCGGAGTAGCCGTTCTGCAGAGAATATTGCTGCTGTAGCCGAAGATGTCATGGAAGCGCCGTCGACATCGACCAGACGACGTGCCACGGAAATGGGTATCAGTCGACGGTCTATACAGCGAATTTTGGTAAAAGATTTGAAGATGTTTTCGTACAAAGTCCAGATGGTGCATCAGCTGTTAGCTGCTGACCGCCAATCGCGTCTAAAATACGCTCAAGCCATCCTTAATCACCACCAAGAGGAAGATGATTTTTCATCAAAAATCATCACGAGTGATGAGGCCCATTTCCATCTTAGCGGGTACGTAAATAAGCAAAATTTACGCTTCTGGGGCACTGAAAATCCGCATGAGCCATTACACCCGCTCAAAGTCACTGTATGGTGTGCTGTTTTCGCTGGATGAGTCATCGGACCTTTTTTCTTCGAAGACGTCGCGGGCCAAACGGTTACTGTGAATGGTGAGCGCTACAAAGCAATGATCAACGAGTTCTTTTTGCCGCAACTTGATTGAATTGGAATTGGGATTGGAAAACATTTGGTTCCAACAGGACGGTGCAAGGGTACACACTGTACGTGCCACAACCGATATGCTGAAGGATGCATTTCCCGGGCGCCTAATCTCCCGTTTTAACGATTTGCACTGGCCAGCAAGATCGCCTGATTTGACCGCTCCAGACTTCTTTTTGCGGGGCTTTTTGAAGTCGCGGGTTTATGTCAACAAGCCTTAGACTCTTGCAGCTCTTAAAGACAATATCCGTCAAGAATGTGAGGACCTATCGCCGGAAGTTTTGGCCAAAGTGATGGAAAATGCCATAAAAAGGGCTCAAATGACAATCAACAGTGGCGGCGGCCATTTACATGACATCACATTCTCGACTTGATGTAAAAAAAAATTAAAAGACCAAATAAAAATAATCCACAAAGTTTTTCCTTTTTTTTTTTAAATTACAAGCAAAAAACATCGGAAGGTTATTTTTGCGCCACCTTGTATATGGACAGACTCAAAATCGCTAGCTGAGTCGATTAAGTCTGTCTGTCCGTCAATCCGTCCGGTTTTTGGGCCTTAAACTATCAGATAGGATAATGAAATTTGGTACGTGCTGTCGAAAAAGTGTACAAATTTTCAAAATCCGCCCACTTTTTAGAAAACGTTATTTTTGGCCAAACAGTAGGCAATTTTAAAAAAGTGTTTGAACAACAGATGTAGTCAATCTGCATATCTATATTTTGTTCATATAAGAATTTTTTCCACGCCCACTTTTTGAGGGCGTATTCATTAAACATTTTTTTCGGTAAAATTTTAAAATATTCGAAAAAGCTTTTAATGCAAAATCATTAGGTTTGCTGAAACAAACATTTCGTCTATACATCATTCACAGTCGCGCCCACTTTTTTTCCTACAAAAACCATTTGTGTACCCAACGCCATATGCAGGAAAAAACCCTTTTTTTGTCGAATCATATACGATTTTGATTAACTGCCTCAACAATATGCTGCGACAATGTCAATTTTAATATTTCTTTCACCACATTTTAGGGATCATCACATCCTTAATTTTAAGGATGTGATGGGATAAGGTATTAAACGTTTCTTATATGTTTTTTCTTAGAAATTGTGCAGATTTTTACATGCTGCATACGAGTTTTACTTATTTCTCTATCAATACAATTTTTTGGGGATTTTTTCAACACTTTTTTCCAACAAAATTCCCATCAGAATTAAAACAAATCCCTTCTCAAATTGAAAATCTGACAGATCGGCATAAAATTTCCATTCATTTACTAATCGTTTTCTAAGAAATTGTGTAGACTCGTTTTTTTTTTTAGAAATTCTGCAGACTCTTAGCGCTTAAGTATCTTTTGATGTTAAAGTCAATAACATTTCATTCACAAAATGAATTCTGGGAAAAAGAAAGGGACAGTTGAAGAAATGAACTTTTTTTTTAGATGTACCTATGTACATTGTACGTATATACCTATATATATCACAACGATGGCAACAATTGGCAATTTAGACACATGGTTTCTTTATCACCAGAAAACAAGAACAGATTCTCGTTTACCCAACAATAGCAACCTACATTGGGTAGGTATTTGCTTCCTCTAAACATAAAATTTGAACAACAGAATGTATTTCTCAAAATGTCCCCCTATTTCCATGAAATTAATAAAAACCTCCCTGATGATGGGTGAAACCAGTTAATAAAAGATGTTAGTCCACGCGCACCTAATTCAATAATTACAACCAACACCGGATTCTGTATTATTGGCTCCGTTCCACGTGTCCAAGGAACCACAAAAAAACCACTAATTAATGAAAAATGAAATATTACTGTTTTTTGACCAAAAGTCCTGGCGTTATATGATGATAAATGAGTCTCTACTATGACTGCAGCTATAGCCACACGTTCGTTCTGGCCAAAAGCTGTTGGTAACGAATTATTGGTCGTCTCCCCCTAGCTCGTCTGTCTGTTTTAGTATGCACAAGACCAGATTTTGTAAAAAAAAAATTATTTGAGTTTGTAAGTAAGATAGATATTCAAATAGATACATAGATAGAAAGATAGATAGAGCATTTGTAATTAAAAAAAGAGAAAATCAAACGGTAGCAGCTTATATAGAGTTATAGATTCCAACGACCCCGACAATCATCGTTAAAAAAAAAACAACCACCACCCTCAGTTCTGGGAAATTCCCATCGCTACCTAAATACTGCGAACGCTGCACCAGTGTTAGATAACGTGCTTTGCAGATTGCGGTGCCGCACTACGAAAATGCTTTTTTTTTTTATTTGATTTTTGTGAAAATAACTATTTTCCCTAAAGGATGTGCAGCCACATTTCGACTGTATCCCTATGAGCTAGTAGTCAAAATTAAACACACACAAAAAATTCGTACACATGTGCAGAGGCATACATACCTTTGGGTTTTTCTGGTGCTGGCTTTCGGAAACCCAATAGTGGGGGTTGGCCGCCTGACTGTACGCTCCTGTAGACTTGCTTCTGTTCGACTGGACTCAATGGAGACTGATGCTGGGGTACATCCTTTTTCCGGAATACTAAATTCGAATCACTGGTGTAACCCTGCTCCTTCAATAGCGCTCTATGTTGTGAGTGTCCAATTAAATTATCGACGGATTTTTAGAAAAAAAAAGGAAGAAAAACGAAAAAAATGTTCATGTAAGTATGCGGACATGGGTATTAACTTAATTTCTATGTTAGTATAGAGTCTGAAATTGGAAATCAGTGTTGCATTTCACGAAGGGTTAGGTACAATGTTTACATAGATTTTTTTTTTATAAAATGTGTTGAAAGAGCTTAACGCTAGGAATGATCTGAAAATTTATATCACCATTATATTGATAGGATGGAAAATTATTTTTTTTTATACCGGTTACCGAATTTTAGAAAACATATACAACTTGGTAGGCAAAGGTCCACAGGTGTACAAAAAAGCGATTGGTTATCGTTGGAAAGAGGTCGAATTTTTTGTTTCGATATAAGCTGACATCCATCTGGTTAAAGCTCAACACTTTAGTTTAAAACGTATATGTTGGCCAACTTCAGCAAGCTAGAAAATATTTGAAAATTTTAAAATATTGAAAGACCTGGAATTGGAATCGGAATTCTAACTTTTTAGAGGTGCAGGTTTTGATCTTCATCAAAAATCCCACAAGCCAGAAAGAGTTTAATCGCCAAATTCCAATTTCTACGGCAAATATCTTGAAAAAGTTTCAAGGAAGAAGTACAAAGATGCGCTATAACATATCTGAACCTTCACTCATATGTCCAAATGTCCATACAAAAACGCCAACGTCAAATCTCTGAAGAATCTGAGACCAATAGGTAGGTAGGGAAAAGTGTCAGTTCAGCATGAACCAAAGTAGCACTTATGTGCCATTTTGTTACCACGACTCGTGTGACCTTTATTATGATTGTTGTAGATGTGAAACAATCGGTGTCTAGATCCAGCCTGTGAGGCTTAGAAAACGGATAAGATCTTGTATCCCGAGATGTCTTTAAGGCTGTCGAAGAATGATTGGTCAAATGCACGTAATCTTGCTCTTGCTAGTGGCGGACAATCGAAGATGAAATGGGAAAGGATTTATCTCTCATTTATGTTTCTGCAACATCGGCATTGGGGGTTGTATGGGATCCCTAAATTGGCATCGTGGTCTCCAATGGGCCAGTGCCCCGTGAACATCGCCGTAATTCTTGCAATATCTGGCGGGTTCTATTCAGTGGGTCGTTGGTTCTGTATTTGTCTTAGGAAGGTCATATCTTCCTCGATTTGATGCAATTTGTCAACCTTCTCTATTCGGTGAAGCTCTTCTGAAGGAAGTATGAGTGGATCTGTCCATTAACGACACTAAGCGGGAATGGCCGCTTGACTATCCTTGAAGATAGCAATATTAAGTTTTTCGTAGTGTCAAGGCTACTGATCCCGCCTTGACACTACGAAAAACTTTATATTGCTATCTTCAAAGCGCTATGGTTAGTACGATGAACTGACTTTCAGGAGGCCTGAGCTCGATACCTGTATGATTTTTCACTGGCCCTCCTCTTGCGATGATCTGAGTAGTATCAATTGTAAAGAATAGCTGATCTCAACTTCGCTGTTCGGAGTCGGCATAAAACAAGTTGTCCTGCCATCGTGCAAGAATTACACAGCAGTACAGAGCAGAAACAGGGACTATTCGGATGCGGATTTGTAATAAGTGCCAGACTTTGGTAAGAAGTCTTATATTTCCACGAAATTAGCGAACGCATTGTTACAATCCGCATCAAGACCAAATTCACCAGCATGAGCTTTATGTGCGCTCACGCCCCGACGGTGGAAAAATATGATAATGATATAGCTAAGGATTGCTCCTTGCTCCTTGACAAAACCTATGAACGACTACCGAAGTATGATAAAATAGTGCTGGGTGAGTTTAGCGCAAAGGTAGGAAGAGAAGACTTCTTAAGCAGTATTGTCGGAAAACAAAGCCTACACGACAACGAACGGTCAACCAAATTGATCACATTGCGATAGAGAAGAGGCAAGCTTTCAGTATTTTCAGAAAAAAGACCAGGCAAAGAGCGCGATCGAGGCTATAGAGAGGTGCCACTTCAGGAACGATGTTCGCAATTTTAACCAAAGTGTAAAACGTCAAAGCCAAGGATACAAGTCGCAAACTTAATCCTGTCGAGATGAAGAAGCAAATAACGTACTTGAGACTCAGTCGATGCTGAGGATATGGAAGAAGCACGTTAAAGGGAAGACGAACAACATTCCGCTGTCATTCAGAACGAATTATTCAATATTATCAACGACAGCAAAAACTGCCAACCACCCGACCTGAGTGAGGTGAGGAGAACAATATCTAAACTCAAGCTTAATAAGTCTGCCGGAAATGATGGCATTCCTAATGAGCTTCATTAGGCCGGCGGAGATGACTTTGTAAGAAACATCCACCAACTCATTAGTCAAATCTGGTCGGATGACAGTTTGCCTGAAGAATGGAACCTCAGCATCGATACACGAAAAGGAGAACCTCTGAACTGTGCCAACTACAGAGGCATAAGTCTTCTCAGCATCGCCTTCCAGATCCTATCTGCCGTCGTTTGTGAACTCCTGAAACCGTATACCAACATCCTGATCGGCTTTTATCAGGAAAGTCCACAATCGATACAATTTTTACGCATCGGCAGATCTTGGAAAAAACCCAAGAAGTCCAAAGCGATACCTACCCATCATCACCTATTCAAACCATACAGAGTCATGTCTAATTTTGGTATACCGCCGAAATTCGCCCGTTTATGTAGGATGACGATGGAGAATTCTCGCTGCTCCATAAGGGTCGGAAACGAATTCAACGATACATTGTCATGCATGCGCTGTCATGTGACTTCTTCCATTGGATTCTTGAGAGGATTGTGCAAAACTCTTGAGACAACACCAGAGATACAATTTTCCAAAAATCGGTGCGACTACTAGCAGACGCTCTTGGTAGGACTCAACGTGATGTCATAGCCACGTTTGCTAGTATAGAGAAGGAAGCGGCAAAAATGGGTTAAGCAGTAAATGAAGGCAAGACTAAATAAGCTGTCAACACGAAAGGCTTCACAACATCGGACGAATTGGACAGAACGTCACCATTGAAAGATATAACTTTGAGGTAGTACGGGACTTTGTCTACTTTGCTATTAACTCTGACAATAACATTTGAACACCATTTCGTCAGAAATTAAACGAAGAATGACTCATGCCAACCGCTGTTTCTTCGGGCTATGAAGGCAATTCGGTAGTAAAGCCCCCCCTCGAACTGTTAAGGAGATCCAATATATCAAAAGCGGCTAAAGAAGTCCTTCGTCGTTTCGAGAGGAAAATTCTTCTTCATTTGCGAAGACGGGCTATGACGACGAAGATTCAACCAAGAACTATACGAGCCTTAAATGCCTTTGGTCAAAGAAATACCCGCATTGGACGTTTAAGATGGCTAGGACATGTAGAACGAATGGACACCAATACTCCGGCTCGCAGAGTCTTCGATTCCCAGCCAGACTTCGGACGCAGTAGAGGAAGACCTCGCTTTAAGTGGCGCGCACAAGTAGAAACCGACCTCAACCAACTTGGAGTGTGCGACTGGAGGCATTTAGCTAAGGACCGGGCTAATAGGGGAGGCATATTGTTTGAGGCCCAGGTTCCTCCTGGACTGTGCGCCACTTAAGTCAGTTAGTAGTAAGTATGTAAGTGCAGTAAACCAGTAAACGATAAACCAACACCCGAACATCGACGAAACGCAAGATATTACGAAAAATCAGCGCTCTCCATGAGGGTGTTCAGGAGAATCCTAGTCAATTGATTTGGTGTCGCTCATAAGTTGTTTCGTAGTCAAGAACTTGGCGAATTTCGCGTCGTAATTTGAACCTTCTGACCCAGGAGCTGAAGGGAACTAAATATAGACAACAACGTGCGTTCGCTGAATGGGCTCAGGAGCAGTTGGAAACTGACCCTAATTTTCAACGAAAAACCCTCTTCAGCTATGAGCCCAATTTCTAGATGAAAGGGTTCGTCAACAATCAAAATTTTCAAATGTGTTGCGAACTAATCCACATGAGATCCAAGAGCGTCCAATGCATGCCGAAAAAGTCGCTGCTTGGGGTGGATTTTGGGCTGGGGACGTCAACTGTCCATATTCCTTTGAGAACGACATTTGCCAGATCATCATCGTCAATGGCGAGCATTATAGGTCAATGGTTACCAAACTCTTTTGTCCAATCGGATGATATGGACACCAACGAAACTGGTTTCAACAGGACAGCGCTACGTGCCACAATGCACAATCGATTCGAGTGCAGTCATCTCCCGTGGAGGTGATCTGAACTGGGCACCGAGATTTCACCCCTTTAGACTTTTTCTTGTGTGTTTTTCTGAAGACGCTGGTCTATGAGAAGAAGCCATAAGTCACAGTGTTCCTAAATGCCAACAAAGCCCATGCCATCCGTCGAATTCAGCCTGATTTAAGCGCCAGAGTCATGCAAAATTGGACATAACCCATCCGTCAAATGCAGCCCGATTTAAGCGACAGAGTCATGGGAAATTGGACATTTAGGATACGCGCCAACCATAGAAGCTTAAGTTCACATTTTACGATTTTGTAATCCAAGGTATGACTTTTGAACGAAAAAAAGATTTCGATGGTATCCCACTCACACTACACTTTATTTGAATTCAAGGATAGAACGCGTCTAACGAAAGTCCCTTTATGTGCAACTATTGAGTGATAAGCTTGCGGGATCCTTGGTTCAAACCTCGGAAATGGCAACACCAGTTTTTTATTCACTGCCGCAGCTCTTTGAGAAGTCTGAGAACGTAATGAGAAGCTTCTCAAAATAGTCGCACGTAATCGGCGTTACACGTAGAAGGTCCCTTTTCTCTGTTGCAGAAAATAAACTTCGCATACACAAATGAACGAGGCAGCTAGGCCTGAAGGCCTGTAAGAGTCGTTCATGCCAGATGTTTCAATTTATATTGATCTTTATTGCATCCAGGTGAATATTTGTCCAATGTCTCAATACATCCCCCCTTAACTAACATAACCACCTTCACCATGACTTCAAACTTTTCCTAGTCTGAGAGTGTAATGAGAAGCTTCTCGAATTTAGCGAACGGAATCGGTGTTAAACAGGAGGTCCCATTACATGTGGCAAAAATAAACTTCCCACTCACAAATAAAGGAGGAAGCCAGGTTTGAAGTCCTGTAAGTAAATGCCATTTCATATGGTCCATTCTATCTTCTAAGTGAATATTTGTCCAAATTGTCAATGCATCCCTTCATAACTTACATACCCGCCTATGGTTGACTTCATACTCTTCTAACTAACGAGCATCATCAGAGCAGAGCTCGCTGCGTTTGTTTTTGAAAAATTTATTGGAAAACATTTTATGCCGTGGATAGGGGTTAGAAAAACGTGCTAAAAAAGTGCGGCTTTTGAACTCGTGCTTGAGTGATTTGACACGAATTGTTAAAAGTCAAACAATACGTTTTTTTTTTACCAATTTGGTAGCCTGATTCATGTCAAAATGTGATGGACAGAACTAGGTACGCTGTCGAGAGTAGCAGTCAAAAGGTTTTAAAGCATCGGAGAGACTGAGACCAACAGATTCACACTCTCACTCTCTATAATGCTCAAAAAGCTTTTGACCTGAGAATGTTTGGCATTTTATCTAAAATTAAAAAAAAAAAAAAAATCCCAAAGGATTGATGGTGCATCTTATGTAATTCAAGTCAGTTGGAGTATCTTATCCCTGAACGCAAAATGCAACACTGTATCCCTGTGTTTGTGTGAATAAAATATAAACTCGTCGATTTGCATTTAACCACAAATGGCATATTCGCTTTATAAAATCGGTTATCCTCGCAATTTCCTCTTAATATGCACATATCCACAGTCAAGGATCGACCCCTAGGTACACACTTTGACTCGACAAACTTATTACATTTATAGGACAACCCGTGCGTGTACAATTTGTATTTACATACCTCGATAAATTTCCCTCGGTGTAGTGTGGAGAAAGTTTCTGTTGGTCCAATTGCTGGTGAATTTCAAGTTGAAAATCCCGCCCGAGTCAAGCATCCAAACCGCAATGTAAAGATATCCCCGCAGGACATAGACCGAGATGATAAGCGCAGAGAAAGAGGAGAAAAAAAAGAGCAAAAATTAGATTAAAATGTTCACTTATTTCGTCCTTAGAGGTTGAATATGTAATTTTCAAATGTGTTCCCCAACCCTCCCCTTCCGTATATGGACGTGGGACATGGTATGCGGCAATAACAAGAACTTGTACTTTATGGTCTAGAGCTGGGTGTAAGCCACCATCACCGTACGACTGGTTGACCATGCCCTCACCGCCCATCTTTAAAATGTAATTCTAGCATCCGTTTGTTACTACACTACCGTCCATTCATATAGATGAAGCAGACATATGTACAGTTAGGACTAACTATATATCTAGATACAAAATTTGTTTTGTTAGGTGTGTGCTGAATGGGAAAATTGTTTTCGTTTTTTTATTTACCAAGTGTTAGATGGACGAGGACATTTATGTTATATGAGGGAATGATTCCTGTACGGGAATATTCTTTGGAGTTCTGAATGGTTATTGTTAGTTGTGATGGTTGTGTGTGTGTGTTTGTTTGTTGAACTTGTGTGTGGTTTTTGAGGTTTGTCCTCTTTGTTTATGTAAAGTTTCCGTTTTGGTTTTAGATATTTTATAACGTTTTATCTGCAGATGAGGGATATTCTGAGGTGAGGTGGGCATGTTAACATAAAACTAAAACTATGACGAAATAAACAGAAATTTGGTGAGTTTTTGATGGAAGTTTGTCAGTGTGATATCATGCAAAGTAGTTTATTTTAATTTATTTAATTAAATACCATTACGTACGAGTTATATGACCTCGAGGTAGCATATTTGAATTTTATTGGTTTTTATTTTATTTTTCCTGATAGGGTTTACCTTTAAAAAGGGTTCCAATGGTTTTGTGGGATTTTTAAGGAAATAAGGTGGGATATGAACCCACAATGGTTGGGTGTTGTAGAACGAGGGTAGAATCTGAATCTGGCAGTACCCAGCGGTTGTAACTAAGGCTACACATCAAGTGCTTTCTTTAACCGCAAAGAGGTAACCATCGGGCACTGGTCTCATTCAACCGGATTTGACTTGCTGAACGATAGGCGCGAGTGTTGATGATAGCACGACGAACAGAAATAGTATAAACAGCCAGGTCAGAACGGCACGGAATGAAAACGCGTCCTATGTGAATCATGAAAAGCTGTTTCGACATATTCGGACAACAGGTTGCTAATAATTTCAAGGGTATGTTAGTCCCTTTGAATGGAGATGGTGGCGGATGAACCAAAAGGACAACGGCAACGCTCACCCCCATATTGGATATTGATGGCCCCGTATCCTAGGGGTATTTTATAAATTGGAACTGGCCCTCCAGGTTGGGGGGTTGTGCTTTGGGTTAACTGCCCACCCATTTAAAAGGAAACCCTTGTTGCAAAGCAACCAATAGGCACGGAAAGTACTTATTTGATTGTTGACGACTCTGCTAGACGAAAAAAGGACAACGACGTTCGTATCTTAAGCTAGAATGTGAGAACATTAAACAGGAGAGGTGCAAGCGAACAACTAACGGATGCCCTTAGCTGCTAAAAAGCAGATATTACTGCCATCCAGGAAATACAAAGGGATAGTTGGACAAAAAGAGGATGAAGAACTGTGACATCTACTACGGACCATGTTATAGTGAGCAGAAACAGCGACTATTCGGATGCGGATTTGTTAAAAGGGCCAGACTTCGGCAGACTTATGTTTCCAAGACATTAGCGATCGCATTGCAACAATCCTCATCAAGGTCAAATTCGCCAACATAAGCCTTATATGCGCTCAAGCCCCAACGGAGGAAAAAGGTGATATAGCTAAGGATTGCTTCTTTGAGCTCCTTGACAAGTCCTATGAGCGACTATCGAAGTACGATGTTAAAATCGTACTTGGAGATTTTAACGCAAAGGTAGGAAGAGGAGCCAACTTTAGTAGCATTGCCGGACATATAGCCTGAGCGACAACACATCTGACAACGGTCTTAGGCTAATTGACTTCGCTTTGGAACTATAGCCAGCACACGGTTTCCTCGTTAACCAAATTGATCTCATTGCGATAGACAAGAGGCACGCATCCAGTATTTTGGATATCTGAACATTCCGAGGAGCTAACATTGACTCGGACCACTACCTTGTTGCAGCCAAGGTAAGAATGTGGATATCAACACACGCCACAACAATCCAGAAATACTGTCAAAAAAAAAAATGTCGAACGACTGCAATCGCAAGAGACCGCCAAGACCTTCGCGCAACGCGTATTTCTTAACCTCTCGATTGACACCATACCACAAGCATCGAATGTCGAAGAACAATGGCTACGACGCCAATAAGCTATTAAATCAGCCCTGGTTTGATAAGGAATACCGACATATGCTCGCAGCCAAGAACGCGGCCTACAAGGCTAAGCTACAGCTGAAGACGAGAGCTGCCATTGAGCTCTATAGGCAGAAAAGAAGGGAAGAACACCGGCTTTTCAGAAAGAAGAAAAATGAGCAAGAAAACACGCGATCGAGGATATAAGTGGTGCCACTCCAGGAACGATGTTCGCAAGTTTTACCAAAGTGCAAAAGTCAAAGCCAAGGATACAAGGCTCGAACAAAATCCTGTCGAGATGATCAAGGAAATATCGTAGTTGAGACACAGTCGATTCTGGGGATATGGAAGAACTAGTTCTGTAGACTGTGAAACGGTGATGACGTACAACATTCCGCTGTCAGGAAGACCAAACCATTCAATGTTGGCAACGATAGCGTAAACTGCCAACCACCCGACTTGAGTGAAGTGAGGCAAGCGATATCTAAACTCAAGCTTAATAAGGCTGCCGGAAATGATGGCCTTCCCGCCGAGCTGTATAAAGCCGGCGGAGATGACTTGGTTAGTAACATCCACCAACTCATAAGCCAAATCTGGTCGGAAGAAAGTATGCCTGAATGGTGGAAGCTCAGCTACGTTTGCCCGATCCCCAGAAAAGGGGAACGATTTAAGTGCGCCAACTGCAGAGGCATATGTCCCCTCAACATCGCCTACAAGATCTTATCTGCCGTAATATGTGAACGCCTGAAACCGTTTACCAACAATCTGATCGGCATTTCTCAGTGTGGTTTTACGCAGTCCACAAGCGATCAAATTTTCACACTTCGGCAGATCCTGGAAAAAACCCAAGATGTCCAAGATGTACCCACCACATATTCATCGATTTCAAAGCCGCATACTACAGCATTTATAGAGACGAACTAGACAGAGCCATGCCTAGTTTGGGTATACTGTCCGTTTGTGTAGGGTGACGATGGAGAATTGTCGCTGCTCCAAAAGGGTCAAACGACCTTACCGACAAATTCGATGCCAAAAAAGGATTTAGGCAAGGCAATGCGCTGTCATGTCATTCCTTCAGTTTGATTCTTGAGAGGATTGTGCAATACTCCCGAGCCAACACCAGAGGCACAATTTTCCAAAAATCGAAGCAACTACGAGCATACGCCGACGATATTGACATCATTGGTAGGACTCAATGTGATGTCGTAGCCAGGGTTGCTATTATGGAGAAGGAAGTGGGGAAAATGGGTTTTTATCAGTAAATGAGGAGAGACGAAATATATGCTGTCAACACGAAAGGACACATAACATTGTCGAATTGGACAGAACGTCACCATTGACAGACATAACTTTGATGTAGTACAGCACTCATGTCTATCTCGGCTCCGTTATCAACTCTGATAACAACATCTCGTCAGAAATTAAAGCAAGAATTACTCTTGCCAACCGCTGTTTCTCCGTGCTAAGAAGGAAGGAACTAACGGATGCTTTTTTAGAGGTTGTTTTTTCGAAAAGAAATAAAGCTGACAATTTGTGGTCAAATCGGGTAACCCTAACGTCATTAATGTTCAATTTAGTTTGCCATATCATCATGAACAGGTTGACGAATGAACAACTCTTGCAAATCGTGCGAATTTTCTTCGAAAATAATGGTTCTGTTGGCGAAGTTTACCGCAAGCTCCGTCCATTTTATGGTCGACATAATCGTCCATCAGAGCAATCAATTCGGTTAACCATGGACCGTTTTTGCACTACGTTTACTCTGTGTGACAATGCGTATCCACAGAGACGTTGAACAGTGCGCACCGAAGAAACAATTGCCGTTGTAGAGCAAAGTGTTGAAGAGGACCCGAATGAATCGATTCGCCATCGTGGAGCTTTGTCCATCAATGGAAGATTGTGGGCAAAGATCTTGGCTTACGACCTTACAAGATCCAGCTTGTGCAAGAATTAAAGCCGCGAGATCATGCAATGCGACGTGATTTTGGTGTATGGGCCGAAAATGAGATCGATCTCGTTGCTGATTTTCATCGCAAAACTTTTTTCAGTGATGAGGATCATTTTTGGTTGAATGGCTACGTCATGAAGAATGAAGAGAATCCACATGAGACCCTTGAGACGCCATTAGATCCACAAAAACTGACTGTTTGGTGTGCTCTATGGGCTTGTCGAGTCATTGGGCCATACTTCTTCCGAAATGATGCTGGAGAGTCAGTTACCGTTAATGGAGACCGGTATAAAGCCACGATAACCGACTATTTTGTTCCCGAACTGGGTTCCAACAAGACGGCGCTATATTCCACACATTCGATGAGCGCACAATTTCGCGGAATAGACCTGTCAATTGGCCACCAAGATCGTGTGATTTGACACCATTGGATTATATTCTTTGGGGATATGTGAAGTCGCTCATCTTTGCCAATAAACCAGAATAGTTAGGGGACTTTGAAGCCAACATTCGTGGCGTTATTGCCGACATACGGCCCCAAATGCTCGAAAAAGTGGTTAAAAATTGGACCTTTAGACTTGGCTTTATTCCAACCAGCCGCGGCGGCCACATGCCCGAGGTCATATTTATACATTAATGGCATAAACTTTTCCTTCCAATAAACCTAAATTGATGGACATTAAAACGATTTTCTTGTGTTTTATTTCAATTTGAAGTTCTATACCTCTAAAAAAAAATACTTAGAGAGCCTATATAAGACCCTGATTATCCAAGTGCTGGTCTACGGCGCTGAAGCATGGACCGTATCAAAAGCGGGTGACATAATCCTTGTTCGATTGGAGAGAAAAATTCTTTGAAAAATTTTCGATCCCGTTTGCGTTGACGGGGTATGGAGACGAAGATTCCACCTACAACTATACGAACTGTACAGCGACATGCCCCTTGTCAAAAAACTCCGCATTTGACGTTTAAGACGGCTAGGAAATGTAGAACGAATGAAGATCAATACTCCGACTCTCAGAGTCTTCGATTCCCAGCCAGACGTCGGACGCAGTAGAGGAAGACCTCGTCTTAAGTGGCGCCCATGAGTAGAAAACGACCTCAACCACCTTGGAGCGAGCTACTGGAGGCAGTTAACTTAGGATAAGCATCTTGAATGCTTCATGATTGAATATCACATATGGGCAATAAATCAGTTTCAGCCCAGTCTTGTCGATTTTGTACTCTTGTTGGTGTCTTTTATGAAAATGGGTTTGTTACTGTTTTGAGTTCTTTCATCATTTTTTGTGGTGTTTTTTTTTTATTTTTTTTTTATTTGTAATACCTCATGAATTTTTGTCTTAACCAAGTCTCTAGTTAGGTGTAGTGTTACTGAAGAATATTAAAAAAAAAAACGTTTTATCACCACCTCACCTCATTTATATCAACATGCAAATTGATTAAAGATGCTATGTAATGCATTAACATTTGTTAGTTAAATTTTTTTATTTAAACACTAATTTTAAAAACAAATAGAAATATTTTGTTATGTTTATTAACTTTTGAACACACTTACAAACTGCTCAACTTCGTAAGCAAAATCGATGAACACACGTGACATTTTGTCGTGGTCTTTAAGCCACTACACACGAAGGCCGTAGGGTTATCAGTTGGATTGTAGTTTTAAAAAAAAAATCCCAATACAGAAACGCACAGAAAAACAATTTTTTTTTGAATGAATTTAATGCCAATTGGCGGGTGCATGGATATGGGAATAGAGAGAGAGAAAAAATAAAGCAGGTTTTAATATTAAAATTGTATTAGTAAACTATTTACTTAAAAAACAAATAAAAAAATAAAACAGTCTGACAACAAAAGCTTCAAATTAAATGAATTAAATGAAATCATATCAAAATTTATTTATATAAGCAAAACTACTCAACTCGAACCAATTATTTTATCAAACTGCCATCATCATAAATTTCATTAAAATGTATCTAAAATTTTAAAATCAATTTATTCGCCAATATCCACAGAGGGAAGTCCAATCGGATTGAGTCAATCTATCATTGCAAACCTCCCTCCAGTGATTGCATAGTTAATGCTAAATAAAGTTGTTTTCATCATGTAAAATGAGGATGAGAAGCGATTTCGAAAACCATGAAAAACGAATTATACACCAATCCACCCACATCGAGGTGGTAAAGTAGAACTGCGAACATAAAATGTGCGTTGCACGATTTAGGTTAAATTTGCTTGCACTAATATTGATTTAAATTGAACGTATCTATGGAAAAGCCAATTGCCATTCCGCTAGTGCTAAATACCACTTAATTATATTTCAATTAATTTACATTTTATATTCGCAATTTATATTCTCAAAAAAAAAAAAAACCAACAAAAAAAACATGACTAATGAATTAAAACAAACTACAGATACTTTTTTAAATCTAGCCAAAGGCGGTCAATAAATATTAATTTGATTTTTTTTTGTTTCAATAACAAACTAAAAAATTAAATAAAAATAAAAAAAAAATTTATTAAATCATACCCCGTTAAAGATGTCCATCACTTCGTCCCACCACTAAAAGTGAAAAATATAATATTTTTGTTTTTTTTTATGATTTATTAAAGAAAGTCAATTTGGAATAGAAAATTATGATGTTTTCTAATTTATTGTAAACGATGATATTTAAAAATTTTTTTTTTCAAAAACAATGTGAAAATTGTCAGTCAGGGGAATGATGAGAAATGAAATTCAACTCACACATGCATTTAAATAACAAAAGCTAGGTAAAACTAATAAATTCAATAAAATTTTGTAGCCCCGGGGTTGTTATTGCTACTTGGGATTAATGGACTTTGTGGAGGAACGCGTTATTTTGGCTGTTTGGAAAATCTATAGAGCAGATATTAAGTCTAATTTATGTCCGCCATTACGTTTATCGACGTTTATTTGAAGAACTGTGGCGAATGATTTGTTAGAGCAAATCACGCAGAAGTAAGCGAATATTGCTAAAACTAAAATAGAAACATAAAATATTTGAATTTTTATTTATTTTAGAGCTTTCTGAACTTTTGTTTTATTTTATGAATGAAATTTAAGTTTTATTATGGCTTATGGTAGGTGATAGTTAATCTGACAGCTGACGCCATCGTTTTCTTCAGTATTATTTGATAAAATCATCATGCGATGGAGGTGTTCCGGATTTCAGATTTTGTAAGATATCTTAAGCCCCATTTAGACGATCAAGTCAATTTCAGTTGAGCTTTCAGTTAAACTGCTGTGCAAATGCAAAAGATGAAGCGTTTAACTGAAACATAACCTTAGAATAAAACTGATGGAATTAATATCAGTTTCATGGGATGGAATTCCCATCAGTTTTCAGTTGAAATGAACGCTCTACTGAAACTCAAACTGAACTGATTGTCTGCGTTTGGATTTAGATGTAGCTCTGCTCTTGAATTTACTGACTTTTGCTAAGATATCGAACTAAAACTGAATTCCGGAACATGGCCAATGTCTGTGGCCCTAGCAAGGTGTTCAAATTGTGAATATTTATCCCCAAAAAGAGTGACCAGTAAAAAAAAGTTCACTGAAACTGAACTGATCGTCTAAATTGGGATTAAGATGTTGCTCTGCTCTTGAATTTACTGACTTTCGCTAAGATATCTTACCAAAACTGAAATCCAGAACATGGCCAATGTCTGTGGCCCTAGCAAGGTGTTCAAAATGTGAATATTTGTCCCCAAAAAGAGTGAACAGTCAAAAACATATTCACTGAAACTGAACTGATCGTCTAAATTGGGATTAAGATGTTGCTCTGCTCTTGAATTTACTGACTTTTGCTAAAATATCGAACTAAAACTGAAATCCGGAACATGGCCAATGTCTGTGGCGCTAGCAAGGTGTTCAAATTGTGAATATTTGTCCCCAAAATGAGTGACCAGTAAAAAAATGTTCACTGAAACTGAACTGCTCGTCTAAATTGGGATTAAGATGTTGCTCTGCTCTTGAATTTACTGACTTTTGCTAAGATATCTTACCAAAACTGAAATCCAGAACATGAGCAATCTCTGTGGCGTTAGCAAGGTGTTCAAATTGTGAATATTTGTCCCCAAAATGAGTGACCAGTAAAAAAATGTTCACTGAAACTGAACTGAACGTCTAAATTGGGATTAAGATGTTGCTCTGCTCTTGAATTTACTGACTTTTGCTAAGATATCTTACCAAAACTGAAATCCAGAACATGAGCAATCTCTGTGGCGTTAGCAAGGTGTTCAAATTGTGAATATTTGTCCCCAAAATGAGTGACCAGTCTAAAAAATGTTCACTGAAACTGAACTGATCGTCTAAATTGGGATTAAGATGTATCTCTGCTCTTGAATTTACTGACTTTTGTTAAAATATCGAACTAAAACTGAAATCCGGAACATGGCCAATGTCTGTGGCGCTAGCAAGGTGTTCAAATTGTGAGTATTTGTCCCCAAAATGAGTGACCAGTCAAAAACATGTTCACTGAAACTGAACTGATCGTCTAAATTGGGTTTGAGATGTAGCTCTGCTCTTGAAATTAATTGGCTTTTGCTAAGATATCTTACCAAAACTGAAATCCAGAACATGGTTAATGTCTGTGGCCCTAGCAAGGTGTTCAAATTGTGAATATTTGTCCCCAAAATGAGTGACCAGTCAAAAACATGTTCACTGAAACTGAACTGATCGTCTAAATTGGGTTTGAGATGTAGCTCTGCTCTTGAAATTAATTGGCTTTTGCTAAGATATCTTACCAAAACTGAAATCCAGAACATGGTTAATGTCTGTGGCCCGTAGCAAGGTGTTCAAAATGTGAATATTTGTCCTCAAAAAGAGTGACCAGTCAAAAAAATGTTCACTGAAACTGAACTGATCGTCTAAATTGGGATTAAGATGTTGATCTGCTCTTGAATTTACTGACTTTCGCTAAGATATCTTACCAAAACTGAAATCCGGAACATGGCCAATGTCTGTTACCCTAGCAAGGTATTCAAATTGTGAATATTTGTCCCCAAAATGAGTGACCAGTAAAAAAATGTTCACTGAAACTGAACTGATCGTCTAAATTGGGATTAAGATGTATCTGTGCTCTTGAATTTACTGACTATCGCTAAGATATCGAACTAAAACTGAAATCCGGAACATGGCCAATGTCTGTGGCCCTAGCAAGGTGTTCAAATTTTGAATATTTGTCCCCAAAATGAGTGACCAGTAAAAAAATGTTCACTGAAACTGAACTGATCGTCCAAATTGGGATTAAGATGTTGCTCTGCTTTTGAATTTACTGACTTTCGCTAAGATATCGAACTAAAACTGAAATCCGGAACATGGCCAATGTCTGTGGCCCTAGCAAGGTGCTCAAATTGTGAATATTTGTCCCCAAAATGAGTGACCAGTAAAAAAGTTTTAACTGAAACTAAACTGATCGTCCAAATTGGAATTTAGATGTATCTCTGCACTTGAATTTAAGGCTATTACCAACATATTTTAATTAATTTGAAATCCGGGACATGGCCAATATGTTCGCCTGTTAAGTGGAAGGTTGCGCGTTCAATCTCAGCCGAAATCCATGTAACTTTCATCCAAAAGAAAAAAAAAAAGATCGGTTGTAACACCTCAAAGTATGCAACATCTTGAAATTTCTTCGAATTTCACAAAACAAGAAACATTTACGCCCCAAGGTTAGTTTGGACACCACCCATTCGCTGAAATGAGCTGGGTATTCGCAAAACAATTCAAAATTATTTTAGGCTTCGTTTATACTGCTGTAGCCCAAGCTCCTTTGAGCTAAGACTATACGCAGAACGCAGATAAAAACATTGACATGATCCATTCCGACTAAATAGCTGATCAAACGGTAAGGCAATGCGATCATATGAAACCAATTGAGTTTCACCTAGCTGATGCCTAACAAATCTGACTCTCAGCCTTATTGTGTTAACCCTCACACTTAGTCCTTTTCCAACACGGAATCGGAAGAACTCCCAAGGTGGAATCAACGATAGCGTTTACACTCCCACTTATGATAAACAATGTGAGATACGAAAATCTTGACAATATGTCAAGAGCTAGTTAGTCCCTTAAACAGAGAAGGTGGGGCTAGAGCCGAAAGGCCAACGACAGTACAGCTGTAAAAGATACGACAAAAAGTAACTTACTGACTATACGTTACAAAGGATTCATGTTTGGGCTAACTACCCACTCACATCACAAAACAAAATTGTCACGAAGAAACCAAGAACCTAGGAAAGACTGACCTTATTGTTGACGACCACGCTTAATGGAAAAAAGGACAGCGACGTTCTGCACCTGGAATGTGTGAACATTAGACAGGAGATGTCCAGGCACACAACTAACGAAAGCCCTAAGCAGCTACAAGGCAGACATTACTGCCATTTAGGACATATAATGCGATAAAAAAAATAAAATATAAATTTTTGGAGCAACAGGCTCGATATTTCTCACAACGATTGAGCTCTCGGGGAAAACACCGCCGATTCAGAAAGAAAAAAAGCGCGCGATCGAAGACATAGAGAGATGCCACTCCAGCAAGGATGTTAGCTAGTTTTACCAAGGTGTAAAATGTCAAAGACAGAAATACAAGGCTTGGACAGAATCCTGTCTAGAATAACACAGTCGGTGCTGAGGTGATAGAAGAACCACTTCTGCAGACTTTTAAACAGTGATGACGAACAACATTCCGCTGTCAGGCAGAACTAACCGTTCAATATTGGTAACGACAGCGAAAACAGCCAACCACCCTACCTGAGTGAAGTGAGTTTGGAAAAATTTATCAAGCTTAAGATTGCTGCCGGAAATGACGGCCTTCCCGCTGAGCTTTATTAAGCCGGAAGAGATGACTTAGTAAGTAACAGCCACCAACTCATAAACCAAATCTGGTCGGATGAAAGTATGCCTGAAGAATGGAACCTGAGCATCGTTTGCCCGATCCCCAAAAAAGGAGACCATCGAAATTGCTCCAACTACAGAATCTTATAAGTCTCGTCAACATCGCCTACATGATCCTATCTGCCGTAATATGTTAACGCCTGAAACCGTTCACCAAAAACCTAATCGGCCCTTATCAGTGTGATTTTTGGCCAGGCAAGTTCGCAATTGATCAAATTTTCACACTTCGACAGGTCCTGGCAAAAACCCAAGAAGTCCAAATAGATACCCGTCACCTATTCATCGATATCAAAGCCGCATTCGACAGCATTTATAGAGACGAACAATACAGAGCCATGTCCAGTTTTGGTATACCGCCCAAACTCATCCGTTTGTTTAGGATAACGATGGAGGATTCTCTCTGCTCCATCAGGGTCAGAAACGACCTCACCGTCACATTCGATACCATGAAAGGATTTAGACAAGGCGATGCGCTGTCAAGTGACTTCGCCAACTTGATTCTTGAGAGGACTGTGCGAAACTCCCGAGACAACAACACGAGAGGCGTAATTTTCGAAAAGTTGGTGCAATGTCTAGCATACGCCGAAGATATTGACATCATTGGTCGGACTCAACGTGATGTCATAGCCACGTTTGCAAGTATAGAGAAGGAAGCGTCAAAAATGGGTTTAGCAGTAAATGAGGGCAAGACTAAGTATATGCTGTCAACACGAAAGGACACACAACATCGACGAATTGTGCAGAACGTTATCAGTGACATAAATAACTTTGAGGTAGTACGGGACTCTGACCACCTCGAAGAAATACACTTAACACTCGCTGTTTCTTCGGTCTATGAAGGTAATTTACTAGTGAAGCCCTCACTCGAGCTACTAAGGAGATCCTATGTAAGACCCTGATCATCCCAGTCGTGCTCTTCGGCGCTGAAGTATGGACCGTATAATAAGCGGATTAAGAAATCTTTGGTCGTTTCGAGAGGAAAATTCTTCGATAAATATTCGGTCCCATTTGCGTTAACGGGCTATTGAGTTCCACCCAAGAACTATACGAGCTGCACAGCGACATGCTCCTGGTCAGAAAACTCCGCATTGGACGTTTAATATGGCAAGGACATGTAGAGCGAAAGGACACCAATACTCCGGCTCGCAGAGTCTTCCATTCCCAGCCAGACGTCGGACGCAGTAGAGGAAGAATTGAGTGGATCGCACAAGTAGACACCGAACTCAACCAACTTGGAGTGCGCAACTGGGGGTATTTATCTACGGACCGTGCTAATTGGAGAGGCATGGTGGTTGAGGCCCAGGTTCATTCTGGACTCTTGCGCCACTTAAGAAAGTAAGTAAGGACTGGTTTTGTTGGTTTTGTATCATCTTTGCATATTCATTTCTCTGTCTACCTTGTGATTTTTCGTTTTTTTTCGTTCTAATTCGTTCATCACTGGTCTACAATCCTTTCGCACCAATCAAGAGCAGAGATTGCGTTGTTCTTTAGGTGTGTCCTTACCTTTTTTGTAGTTCTTTTTGTCTCGTCTGTTAGTCATCCCGTTGGTGCATACCTTCTATCTTTTTGTCTCGTCTGTTAGTCACCCAGTTTGTGCATACCGTCTGTGTTTTTGTCTCGTCTGTTAGTCATCCCGTTTGTGCATACCTTCTGTCTTTCTGTCTCGTCTGTTAGTCATCCCTTTTGTGCATACCTTCTCTGTTTTTGTCTCGTCTGTTTGTCATCCCGTTTGTGCCTACCTTCTATCTTTTTGTCTCGTCTGTTAGTCACCCAGTTTGTGCATACCTTCCTGTGTTTTTGTCTCGTCTGTTTGTCATCCCGTTTGTGCATTCCTTCTATCTTTTTGTCTCGTCTGTTAGTCATCCCGCTTGTGCATACCGTCTGTGTTTTTGTCTCGTCTTTTTGTCATCCCGTTTGTGCATACCTTCTATCTTTTTGTCTCGTCTGTTAGTCACCCCGTTTGTGCATACCTTCTGTCTTTCTGTCTAGTCTGTTAGTCATCCCGTTTGTGCATACCTTCTGTGTTTTTGTCTCGTCTGTTTTTCATCCCGTTTGTGCATACCTTCTATCTTTTTGTCTCGTCTGTTAGTCACCCAGTTTGTGCATACCGTCTGTGTTTTTGTCTCGTCTGTTAGTCACCCCGTTTGTGCATACTTTCTGTCTTTTTGTCTCGTCTGTTTGTCATCCCGTTTGTGCATACCTTCTGTGTTTTTGTCTCGTCTGTTTGTCATCCCGTTTGTGCCTACCTTCTATCTTTTTGTCTCGTCTGTTAGTCACCCAGTTTGTGCATACCTTCCTGTGTTTTTGTCTCGTCTGTTTGTCATCCCGTTTGTGCATTCCTTCTATCTTTTTGTCTCGTCTGTTAGTCATCCCGCTTGTGCATACCGTCTGTGTTTTTGTCTCGTCTTTTTGTCATCCCGTTTGTGCATACCTTCTATCTTTTTGTCTCGTCTGTTAGTCACCCCGTTTGTGCATACCTTCTGTCTTTCTGTCTAGTCTGTTAGTCATCCCGTTTGTGCATACCTTCTGTGTTTTTGTCTCGTCTGTTTTTCATCCCGTTTGTGCATACCTTCTATCTTTTTGTCTCGTCTGTTAGTCACCCAGTTTGTGCATACCGTCTGTGTTTTTGTCTCGTCTGTTAGTCACCCCGTTTGTGCATACTTTCTGTCTTTTTGTCTCGTCTGTTTGTCATCCTGTTTGTGCATACCTTCTGTGTTTTTGTCTCGTCTGTTTGTCACCCCGTTTGTGTATACCTTCTGTGTTTTTGTCTCGTCTGTTTGTCACCCCGTTTGTGTATACCTTCTGCGTTTTTGTCTCGTCTGTTAGTCATCCCGCTTGTGCATACCTTCTGTGTTTTTGTCTCGTCTGTTAGTCATCCCGTTGGTGCATACCTTCTATCTTTTTGTCTCGTCTGTTAGTCACCCAGTTTGTGCATACCGTCTGTGTTTTTGTCTTGTCTGTTAGTCACCCGTTTGTGCATACTTTCTGTCTTTTTGTCTCGTCTGTTTGTCATCCCGTTTGTGCATACCTTCTGTGTTTTTGTCTCGTCTGTTTGTCATCCTGTTTGTGCATACCTTCTGTGTTTTTGTCTCGTCTGTTTGTCACCCCGTTTGGGTATACCTTCTGTGTTTTTGTCTCGTCTGTTTGTCACCCCGTTTGTGTATACCTTCTGCGTTTTTGTCTCGTCTGTTAGTCATCCCGCTTGTGCATACCTTCTGTGTTTTTGTCTCGTCTGTTAGTCATCCCGTTTTTGCATACCTTCTGTCATTGAAACCATGTCTTCTTATGTCTTGTCTGGGTTTCGTATCGTCTATACATGCCACCTTTCCATAATGCACATGCAATCGTATGTCTCGTCCTGGGTTTGGATCATCTTTGCAGGTCACTATGTTGTACGTGTATTCTTATGTCTCGTCTGGGTCTTGTATCGTCTTTGCATATCCGCGTTCTATTGTACGTGTCTTGTTACGTATCAACTGCGTTTCGTTTCTTCTGTGCTGGTCATCTGTCTATTGTAAGTTTCTCTGTATATCTGGTATGAGCATAGCATCTGTTATACGTTCTGATATCTTAAATTTCATTATGCAAATATTGCTTCAATAAGGACTAATTTACATTTTGTACCAATTATTGCTTCTGTATGTCAAACAAATACCTAAAACTGCTGTCGAATTCGTTTGTCTATCAATAATAATACCTCACGCCTTCTTTAAAGCTTTTCCAACTTTTTAACATTTCATATCTTAATTGATGAAAGTCTGCGTAGGCATTTTAACGATTCCACCCCTTAAATCACCACCCTTTAAACCACTTTATGATGCTGCCTTTACAACTTTGTAAAACACTTAAATTGCCTCAATTAAAAAACACTAGCGCCACCACGGACCAATAAAAACTTACATCCTCCATGCCATCCTTGGGTGGACCTCTATTAAAATCTCAATAAAAGCGTTCAACCATAAAGTCAACCGAAAAAAAAGACCCGACTTTCCACTGAACCCATTCAGGTGTGCACACAGGAAAATGTAATTACATCAGTCCCCAGTAATCCCAAGTACACTAAGTGTAAACTCGCTACACCTTAATCCTTTTTTCTCTTGCGAAAAGGCAAGACATAGCCGAGAGTCCCTAAAACCATTCATCTTAATTGGAAAAGCTGCAATAGAATTAATCCCCGAAGGCTATAACTCAATGAACCCTTATTCTTCGTAATTGCAATTTCATAAAGCGCCGGACTAAATAAAAAAAAAGAAATATCCTGCAAAGAAAAAAAATCCAATCGAAATCCTTTTGCAACATATTACTACAGCGTTGTATGAGTGGGTGAGAGACGCTCCTTAAGGACCCATTTCAGTAGTAATTCTGGGTTACTTTGGTTAGTGTCTTAGTAAAAGCGCCAAAAAGGATTTCTCTTAATTGCGAAAAGTATTTTCGATTTTCTTCATGTATAGATACGGATCCTTTATTATTTAGTATCCTTCCATTTTTGTTCCTTTATTTGATGCGGTTTCGGGATGATGTGCTTCTTTGGGGATGGCGATGATGATTTATAGTCCCAGCACATTTATAACGATCTAAGTTACACTTAAACACATGCATACAATAATTTTCTATAGATATTCAAAGGCACAAAGGATACACAAGCACACCAACAACAAACACTCATCGTGCGTGCGTACATATTAATATTCAAAAAGAAAGACACCTCCGCGCACTCTTGAGTACCGCAAAGGATCACTTCCTTTTGTGCGTAGATGATGTGTATTAGAATGTGCATTTTCACAGCAGGACTCCAGGAGCAGAGACTTTTCATCCATTCAAGGAGCGAAGGGAAAATCATATTGATAGATGCAAAAAGGATAATATTTCAAGGGTTATATTGTGATGTAGATGGGGACAGGAGCGCTGTATAAATATTCCATAAATATGAAATCACTGCGCAATTCGGCAGGATGGAAGGATATACTCGGGATATATACATTGTATGCATGAATTGTACAGATACTGTGTATGCGCGTACGTAATACGTGTGTATAGTATGAACACCGTGTGTTGTATAAGTCTTTACTCGTACGTACCTCTTTCTTTTCCTTTTCGGATACGGATGAATGACCGGTAATGTAATCCTCGATTCTGCCAGGTTGAACTTTATAGGATCCTTGGCCTGATTTAACAGGATTTGGCATAGTACCATAAACTCTGGAAAAAAAAGGAAAAAGAAGGTAAAACCAAATTATATCACAAGTTAATATGCATAAAAGGGAGCTGAAGTACAGTGGGGATTAAAAGTTGTGCGACGAGAATGCGCGAGGATTTAACAATCATTATGTGATACGGAGAGAATATTGTGGATGGTATTATAATTTAAAATCATAACGCCTTAAGCTTCAAAAATAAATTAGCTTGAACCCAAACAAGCTTGAACTTCAATTTGAGTGCTAAAAGATTCATAGGTAGCGATGCGTTTAAAGCCAGCTTCGAAAGGGACGTTTGATATTTCGCTCATGAAATGTTGTTACCTTTAGATTGATGTCAGACCTTCAGAAGAGGTGGGCTAGTGAAAAACCTACAAGTATCGGGACTTAAAAACCAGGGATCTCGCAATAAGTAGTCAAACGGCTTTGAAAAAACAAAAAAAAATTCTCATTAACGGGCCAAAAACAAGGCCTCAAGTCTGACTTTTTATTTTCTTTTGATTTGTTGTATTTTTTGTCCAAAGAAGCGGACCTCCTGTTTAACGCCAACTCCGAACGGAAAGTATGAAAACCTTTTTCATGGCAAGAGGTGCGTCACTTTCGGTATTTGAACCAGATGCAGTGCATGTTCGACCAGGGGTATTTTTTAACTCCAGGAGAGTACCCCGCGCTTAGTAGTTCAACGCACTAACCACTAGGCCACTGCACCCAGGTGACTGGATTTAAGATTCATTATTCGCTGTCTTTGATGACATATTATAAAATGGTCTCTGTGTACTCTCTATATAAGCCCCCGGATGTGGACTCCGTGCGAACCCTCATAAAAAAAACAAATTGCTCCTTTTCAGCAGGAAATTCAAAGTCCCGCACATAAGCCCTCCAAAACTTAATGGCGTCAGTCTCAAGTTCGCAGAATCAGTCAGACACATGGATCCGGTTTTCGATGAGAAACTGAACAAGAAAGCCAACACCCAATATCGTGTTAAGAAAGCCACCACAGTCTTGTACTCTTGTAAAAAGGCAATCGGATAGAAATGGGACATGGAACCAGATCTTTACGTGTCCATCATTAGACCCGTAATCCCGTATAATGTCTTAGTCTGGTGGATGGCTTTAGAAACATCATCCAACCACAATCTACTTGGTAAAGTTCAAAGATCAGATCAGATGTATTAGCAGATCTCTAGGTTAGGTTTGATGGGTTGTTGATGCCCAAGTGAGTCGTCAAACCCGCATAGGCCTACGTGGGTCCATAGCGATACCCTTTATTGTAGCTGAAAAGAGCTAACTTAGGTGATTTTTGCTGCTTCATTAGCTTCAAATAGGTAGTTGCTCCATCCCGACTTGCAGCAGAAGCTGACGATCTGTGTAATAAGTGTTGTGGCTAGATCGGTCAAGTCTTCGTAGTAGAAGCTGGCAAAGATATTGTTACGGCTGTTGCTGATCGCGGGGCAGGACACATTAGGTGAACGATGTCCTTCTCCACCTCTGGGTCTCCGCACTTCCACAAAGTTGCTGCGAGTCAGTTAGGTAAACCCTGTGGGAGTATTGACCTAGCAGATTGTGATCCTGTAGGAGTGTTTACCCAGCAGATTATGACCTGTCATGACTCTCACCGCTATAGAAATGGAAGCTCTGTTCAGAACTATGAGCTTGTAGGAGTTGCTACCGCTAATTTTCGGCCAAAGGTCTTTAGTTTGTTTGCAAATGTTGATGTTTTGCCAACGGATCTATAGGAAAAACCCCGTTCGCGGGCTTATATGCTATCCTACATCTAGTGGCCCCAGATATCTACCGCAAACAGATCACAGCTAGTGCATCTGTGAAACTGAGAGCCTCATCCTGGACACGAAATCAAGGTGAACACACAAAGATTCTCAATCACCTTAACATTACAGAAAACACCGACCTTATCACTACCCAACTCAGTTTGGATCATAAATTCGGGACAACCATTCTCAGTCGCCTTGAATGGGAGTTGTATTCGGTTGGAACCAATAACTCGATTCACATCTACACAGATGGGTCTAAAAAAAAAAAACCTGGAGTGGGTTGAGGTGTTTTTCCCGAGATGCTTAACCAAAGCATTTGCTTTCGACTGCCCCATCATTGTAGCGTTTTCCAGCCAGAAATCAAGGCAAGAAACCTTGTCCTAGCTGAATAGGAATTTAGTATCCGCAAAGTTTTGCCGCTTTGCTGTCACAGAAGATGTGTGACAGCAAAGCGGCAACCAAATCCCTAGAATCCACCTTGTACAAATCGAAATCCGCCCTCGACTGCCAACTCTTTCTGATAGACCCTTTCACCATTCACCTCTTTTGGGTGTCAGACCACAGAGATTTTCCGGGGAACTACAAGTCGGATGTGCTTGCCAGAAAGGACACTTCCCTTGATATCATACCACAATTAAATATGTTAAGCATGCCCCTCGTTACATTTAAATTACAGACCAAGCCGGATGCGATGAAGAAAGCAAACCGCAGATAGATGAACGGAACAACGTGTTAAACGTGCCAACTCTGGCCTAACTATAATCAGAAGCGCTCTATCTGCTGGAAATGCTGAACAGATCAACATTAGCATTATAATCGTCCTATAGGCCTGCACGCAAAAAACTATACCTCTGCAGCAATGACATCTGTAGAAGCTGCTTGGACGAAGAGGAGGTGAAAAGTATTACTCTGCACCTTCACATATCTTGTCCAGCTCTCTCTGACAAAAGAAAACTTCATCTGGGAAACTATTGCTTTGATAATCTAGATGTGCTGGCTAATATTAATGCCAGACCCCAAAGTACATTTATGGTCTAAGTGTGCACGCGGGCAGCCACTGCAACCTGACCTAACATATCCGCTGTCTAGTCTGTGTCAGCATGATAATCAAGGTTGTAAAATGTGTAATGTCGCACAGTCTTAAAATGCGGACGTAAGAACGATGCCACATTGTCAAAAATATCAACCGAGAGAAGTCCTGTAATTTCGATTTTTTTAAATATCAATCGAAAGACTTTTCAAGAAATTTAAGCCAACATCAGAGGCTTAATCTTTCAAAACTCTTCCCAACAACATGTGTATGACGACACAAAACATTGGCAAATTGGGCAGGGCGTAGCGTACATACTTAGTTAAGTGGCTCTACATTCCAGAAAGAACAAAGTCCTCAACCAAAACGCCTCTACAATTTGTCAGGTCCTTAGCTGACTGCCTCCAGTTGAGCACTTAAAGTTGGTTGAAGTCGATTTCTACTTGAACGCACCACTCAAGGCGAGGTGTTCCTCTACTGCGTCCGATGTCTAAAAGTGCTAAAAGGTTCATTGGTAGCGGTGCGTTAAAAGCCAGCTTCGAAAGTTAAGTTTGATAATTTGCTCATGAAAATTTGTTACTTTTAGATCGATGGCAGACCTTCAGAAGAGGTGGAAGAGTGAAAACCAGGGATTCCGCTATTAGTAGTCCAACGGTTTCGAAACAAAAATTATAAAATATCTGGCATTAATGGCCCAAAAATAAGTCCTCAAGGTAGCTTTTCCATAGACCTTCCTCAGCTAACTGCCTCCAGTTGAGCACTTAAAGTTGGTTGAAGTCGATTTCTACTTGAACGCACCACTTAAGACGAGGTGTTCCTCTACTGCGTCCGACGTCTGGCTGGGAATCTAAGACTCTGCGAGCAATAGTATTGGTGTCCATTCACCCTATATGTCCCACCCCTCTTAGACGACCAATGCGGAGTTTTTTTTTAACCAGGCCTATGTTGCTGTACAGCTTGTAGAGCTCGTGGTTGAACCTTTGTCTCCATAACCATTCAACGCAAACGAGACCGAAGATTTGTCGACAATTTTCCACTCAATGTGACCACAAATTTCTTAATTGGCTTTTGAGAGAGTCCATGCTTTCGCGCTGTAGGGTTGGACTGAAATGACCAGGGCCTTTTGTAGGATCTCCTCAGTAGTTCGAGTATGGTCTTTGCTACATAATTGCCTTCTAAGCACGAAGAGCTTCGGATGGCAAGAGTATTTCTGCGTTTTATTTCGGACGAGATGTTGTTGTCAGAGTTAATAAAGGAACCGAGGTCATGTATGTCAATATTGACATTGTGTCCAATTCGACAATGTTGTATGTGCTTTCGTGTTGACAGCATATGCTTAGTCTTACCCTCATTTACCGTAAACCCTTTCTTGCCTCTTTCTTCTCTATACTAGTAAACGTGGCTATGACATCACGCTGAGTCCGACCAATGATGTCAATATCGTCGGCGTATGCTAGTAGTTAGCCCCTCCGATTTATGGAAGATTGCGAATCTGGTATTGGCTGTGAAGCTTTGCACAGTCCTCTCAAGAATGAGATTCTGAAAGCCACTTGACAGTGCATTGCCTAATCTAAATATTTATTTTGGTTACGAATATTTGGGTGAGGTCGTTTCCGACCCTTAAAAAAGCAGCGAGAATTCTCCATCCTCACCCTGCACTGACCTGACATGGCTCTGTATACTTCGTCTCTATAAATACTCTCATATAAGGCTTTGAAATCGATGATCGGTGGTTAGTATCGATTTGGACTTCATCGGTTGTTTCCAGATTCTTGCACAAGATTTTATCAGTTGTGGACTTTTCTGGCCTTGAACCGCGCTGATAAGAGCCGATCAGGTTACTAGTAAACGTTTTTAGGCTTTCACAAAATTTGGCGGATAGAATCATGAAGGCGATGTTGAGGACAGCTATGCCTCTCTAGTTGGTGAAGTTCAGTGGATCAGGTAAACCATGCTAAGGTTGCACTATGCAGCCAAACTTTCACCCGACCAAATTTGCTTATGAGTTGACGAATACCAACCACCAAACCATCTACAGCGCCTCAGATGAAGTGGGGCTGGCAATATCTAAACTTAAGATCAACATGGCTGCCGGAAATGACGGCCTTGCTGCAGATCTTTAGCTTTAGTTTAGATATTGCCAGTTCTACTTCACTTAGGTCAAGTGAGGGGTAGTTTTCGCTATCGTCGTCAATATTCCAAGGTTCGTTCTACCTGAAGGCGGGAGATTGTTTGTCATAACATTTTAACTCTGCAGAAGTCGCTTTTCCATTTTCATGGCAATAACTGTGTCTCTCTACGATTTTTCCTTATTCATCTCGAAAGGATTCAAGCTATGTATCCCTGGTTTTAACATTTTTCACTTTGGGAAAACCCACAAACATCTTTCCTAGAGTTGCATCTCGAGTTGCTTTTTTCTGGCAGCTCTCATCGTCACCGGCCCTTTATTCTTCGTTTTTGGCTGCGAAAATCTGTCGGCACTCTTGATCAAACCAAGATTTTCTTGCGGCTGATCTATTCGCTTTTTGGCATCGTCGACATTGCTATTCGACGTTAGATGCTGGTGGTATGGTGTTAATCAGTAGGTTGAGGGATGCCGCTAAAAAACTTGGCAGCCTTTTGCGATTACTCCGATCAAAATGAAAAGATGAAGACTTCGTTGAATTCTTTACAAAACACAAAATGAAAATATGAAGACTTCATTGAATACTTTAAAAGCTGATTAGGTCTAAACGAAGTCTTCTTTGATACCTAAAAAGTTGCCATGGAGTTCAACCTTGTAGCGTCTTAAAATTTCTTCAAAAGTGAGCCGGCTAATTCACGCATTGAAAGGCCAGGGTACGCTGGCATACACATGGCGAAAGGGAAATAAAAATAAACATGGATGTGTTGTGTATACCTGTGATAAAGTGTGAGGCTTTTGTCAGCCTAAAAAAAAAAACCCGAATATGATGTTTCGACATAGATATTCCATTTCCCTCATTGCCTTCCCAACCCCACTGTATAGCTGCTCTCAAATTGACTCGAATATGTTATGATAAAGTGTCCTTTAAACGTCGATTTTCCTCATATATCCATATATCCTTGTAAGCACTCATCGTTTCCCCCACATCTACTTCATGTTTTTTTGTACATTTCCAGCGGATTATATGTGCCCATTCACACACACACACACTCACAAATCTCATTGAAGTAGATGGTTCCCAATAAAGGTGTTTTTTTCGAAATGGATTTCCTTTCTCTGTTCGATTCCTTTTTTCAATTTTTGAATCCGTTATTCAATTGAAACAGGATGGTGGTTCTCGAACATCACACACAAACCAAACTGCGAGGGAGTAGGTAGCACCAAAAAAAATAAAACACTCCACCCATCTTTTCTAAGTTCGATGAAAATTTTTGAAGCTCCTAAGAGCTAAAAGCTACCAAGGATACGAGGAAGTCATAAATGCCAAATGCACGATAACACTTAAGTAGATCCAGCTTCACAGCCGCGTCATCACATCGAAAGCATAAAAATATGCACACGTCCCTTTCTCAAAAGGCGGATGGATATACCTCCGTCGATGTATCGATTCAACTTCTACAACCGCACAAACAAGGACGAGCTCCTCAAATTTTATCAAATATTCAAGTTTCCTGAAAGGATACAATTTTTGTTGTTCGTTTGAAAGCGATTTACTTACGTGTCGACTTGACTATCGTTGGGCACAGCTCCTGCTCCAGTTGATGGTCCCTTAAAGTTTTCACTCGGCTGTCCCGTTGACTGAAGACGCCTTCGCTCTAAGGTTCGATATTTTACTGTTGAATAGTCCGAGTCGTAGTTTGGCTCTGGCTCTGACATGTATCCGTTCGACTTGTATGGGTAGCGTCCTGAAATACGTTAGAAGAAATTTTTATTATCCTATCCATCTACAGGGTGATGTGTAAGTTTAATGCCGCCTGAAGGAATTCAATTGAACGGAGATGCATGCATGCGGGGATAGCTATAGGATGTGGTTGTGTTATTGTTATCGACAGGGGAGAGACATTTTCTTCTCATATGTGATTGTGAATTGGGATAGGTAGGTATGCGGATAAAAGGGAATTAGTTCTTAAGTACCACCACTTATGAGGGTGTGTGTCTGTCAAGGATGTGTTGTTATAAATCATTCAAAAAAAAAAAAATGTTAGAAGAACTCTTGCACACACACTCACCCAAACACTCATGCTTGGAATGAATAGAATTTTGTTAGACCAACACCACGTATCTCGGAGCGAGTGAGAGATTAGAATTTCGAAAGCGGCCAGGATGTGAAGGTGGATGGGATGGGGGTGGAGATTCCTTTCATGGAATCCGGTCAGTGTACGGATAATTTATGGCAACAAATTGTTTTGTTTCTCAAGTTATGCCAGGAATTTGGGAAATTTAATGCTAAACTGGAGTAGTCCTGATACGGTACCACTTGTGTTATGAAGTGCTATACAAACGGCTTGATGGCGTGTTCGGTTAGCTCTTGAAAATTTCGTGCTAAATTGCCGCTCGGTTGTTATTTATTTGTAATGGTAAGTGGCGATGGTATGGAATGGGATTTTTTTTTAGGAATGTGGAGAGGAGACTTTCGAAATAGTTTTCGGGTAGTGTGTCAAATGATTGGAATGGAAATTTGACTGAATGCAATGTGTTGGTCGTGTCGGGTTAATGTTAGTGTTGAGTCGATATAAATATGTGAAGGGGATTTTTATTTTAATTTTATATTACAAACGAACTAGGTAAGTGTTTATTTGAAGGCTAGATACTTGGTATTTTTAAAACATGTGTGACACTTTGGTTTAACTAATTTGAGAATTATACTTTTTTCGACTTCAAAAACTTTGTAAAACTCACTGGTTAGTCCGTTGGACGAAGGTCGTATTCATCGCAACTAACAATTTTGACTCTTCATGGTTCAAATTCACAATTTGCTGAAGCAAATACTTCTATAGAGCTCCTATAGAGCTTCTTGTGAGTTGAAGTTGAGTTTGATTTGCAGTAGATCGATTCGACAGCAGCCAATTTACGACCTTTTGCAGATAAGTCCTAGGCTTTTCATTTGCAGAGTCAATATGCATTTGCTAGCATCATCTTAAGAAAGTTTATAAAAATATAAAATAGGACGTTTACAGAAATGAAATCCAGGAATTCGTGGAATTAAATGCTTGACTACCATTTGTCAAAAAAATTCTATAGAGCTTTCGCCCGAAGTATTATAAAAGCATAAACTGTTAAGATCCTCCAAATGAAGGCGAATATAGGGTGCACCATCTTTTATGTCGGCAAGTTAATATTAAGTTACTTCCTAACTTTCAACTTTTTTTGTAGCGATTAAGGCTTTTTTTCAACTTGGTCCTCTACAATTTGTTTTGGACTTATTTTTGAATGCAACGTAAACGTATCTTTGAATGCAACGAACATTTCAGCACGAATGTTGCCTTGAGCTAGGTAAGACATTGCTTTTCAAATAAATGTACAAAAAAAACTCCGTAGGGGTCCATTACTACTTTGGTTTTTGTCGGCCAATTTCTTTGCAGAAGGCCTCACGCTGTCAATTAACACCATACCACTAGAATCTAATGTCAAAGAACAATAGCAATGGAGTCAAGAAGACACTTGATCAGACGTAACTGGCTGTTGTGCTAGGTTTATCAAAACCATCAGCACTTCCGACAGATGCGCTTAGACAAGAGCGAGAATTACAACGTAAAGCTGCAGGTGAATGCCGAAGAACAATAGCAATGGTCTCAAAAAGCCCTTGATCAGAAGCAGCTGTTGTCCTAGGTTCATCACGCCCATCAGCAGTTCCGACAGATGCTCTCAGATAAAAACGAGAATTACATCGTAAGGCTGCAGGTGAAGACAAGAGCTGCCATTGACCATTATAGGTAAAGAAGCAGGGAAAAACGCTTTAGGTGGGGACTTCTGGGAAAAACGCTGTAGGTGAAGACAAGAGCAGCCATTGACCTTTATAGACAAAGAAGGGAAAAACACAGGCTTTACAAAAAGAAGAAAAAAGAGCAAGAAAAGCAAGTAGCCGAGGACATCGAGATGTGCCACTCCAGCAAAGATTTTCATAGGTTTTATCAGAGTGGAAAATTTTAAAGCCGCGTATAAAATACTCGAACAGAATTGAGGTTAACAAAAAATATCGTGGCTGAGACACAATCAATGCTGAAGATAGGGATTGACCACTTCTGGAGACTGTTCAACGGCAATGGCGAATAAAGTCCCGCCTTAAAACACAACGAACCATTCAATATTGGCGGCGACAGCGAAAACTACCCACCACCGGACCTAAGTGAAGTGATTATAGGAATATCTAAGCTTAAGCTTAACAAGGCTCCTGGAAATGACGAGGTGATTCGGTGAGTTTATTCACCAACTCATAAGCAAAATTTTGTTGGGGTAAAGTATGCCTGAAGAATGAAGCCTCAACATCCGACGCATATGTCTCCTCAACATTTCATACAAGATCTTATCTTCTGTAATACGTGAGCGCCTGCAACCGTTTAGCAAAAACCGGATCGGCTATTATCCGTGTGGTTTTAGGCTGGGAAAGTCCAGAAATGGTCAAATATTCACACTTCTGCAGATCCTGGAAAAAGACCCAAGAAATCCATATCGATTCCCACCGCCTATTCATCGATTTTAAACCCTCATGCGCCAGCATTTGTAGAGACGAACTATACAGACTATATACCGCCAGAACTAGTCCGTCTATCGAGGATTACGAAGGAGAATTCCGTCTGCTTTATCAGGGTCGGAAATGACACATTCGATACCAAAAAAGGATTTAGGCAAGGCGATTCGCTGTCATGTAAGAAGTCAAATTTGATTCTTGAGAGGATTGTGAACAACCTTAGAGCGAACACCAGGGTATCTATCTTCCATAAATAGGTGCAACTACTAGGATATCCCTACGATATTGATATCATGGGTCGGGCTCGACGTGATAACATAGCAACGTATAGAGAGGATGAAGTAGCATAAATGGGTATAGCTGTTAGAACAAGACTGAGCTGTCAACACGTTAGGACACAGAACGTCGCGGTCGGCGAATCGGACAGAACCTCACCATTGATAGATATAGCGTTAAGGTAGGACTGGACATTGTCTACTTCCGCTTTTAACATTGGCAACAGAGACCAGAAATTTAAAGAAGAATTGCTCTTGGTAAACGCTGCTTCTTCAAGCTAAAAGGGATATTTGGTCGTGAAGCCCTCATCAGAACTCCTAAGGAAATCCTAAACTGATCATCCCAGTCCTGATCTAGCTATGTAGATAGGTAGGTGGAAGTGGCGGTTTAGCATGAACCGAAGTAGCGCTTATGTGACTTTTTGTTACCACGACTCGTGTGACCTTCATTATGATTGTTGTGGATGTGATACCGTCGGTAATTAGATCCAGCCTGTGAGGTTAAAATAACGGAAAAGATCTTGTCTCGTTTTAATTGAGATATCGCTAAGTTTTATGTAAGAATGGCTGGTCTAAGTCATGTAATCTGGCTTTTACTGCTAGGAAAGCGTTTCTCTCTCATTTTTGTTCCTGCAATACAGCCATTGGGGGTTGTATTGAATCCCTGGTTTGTCCGCATGGCCTTCAATTCGCCAGTACCCCGTCACTATTGCCGTGAATCTTACGATATGTGGGCGGGTTCTATTAAGTAGATCGTCGGCTCTGGTTTTGCCGTAGAAAGGTCATATATTCCTTGATATGACGAAATTTGTTGACCTTCTCCATTTGGAGTTGGCTTTCTTCAGAAACTATGAGTGGATTTGTCTTTTAACCGCACCTAACGGGATACGGACCCTACAAGTGAGCCTAAGCCTTGCCTGGGCAGCTAGTCCGCACGCTGGTTTCCTTCAATGCCACTATGCCCTGGAACCCAGAGAAGTGTTAGCCTGAAGCGTTCGTGGGCAGCTTCGCTCCGAAATTCCTGCACCAGTGTGGAGGATATGGTAGACGAGTTGATGGCCTTAATGGCCGCTTGGCTATCTATGACAATAGCAATATTTCGCTTTCTCGTAGTGTCACACCCCAGTAGCAGTCCTGCACTACACCGTCGAAGCATGGACCCTATCAAAAGCAATTTGAAGAAGTTTTTGGTCGTTTTGAACGAAATAGTGTTCAAAAAATTTTCGGTTCCGTTTGCGCTGACGAGGCTATGGACAAAAAAAATCAACCACGAACAATATGAGCTGTACAGCGACATTTACCTGGTCAAAAACTCCGCATTGGACTTTTAAGATGGCTGCGTCATATATAGGCAGAGCGAATAAACACCAATAATACGGTTCTCAAAGTCTCCGATTCCTAGCCAGACGTCGGACGCAGTAGAGGAAAACCTCGCCTTAAGTCACGCACAAAAATAGAAACCGACCACAACCAACTTAAAGTGCAACCCCAACTAACTTAAAGTACGCAACTGGAGGCAGTTGCATGTTGGTTGAGGCCCAGGTTCATTACTGATTGTAGCGCCACCGAAGTAAGTGAGTAAGGGCAGTTGTTGTACAAAAAAAAATGAAACGTGATGCCTTCGTCTACACTCAACTCTTTTCTTCCAAGAAGTCAAAATAAAAATAAAAAAAAGATTGTCCTGAATTATTCGGTTGAGTACTTGCCTGCTAACTCCTGTCCTGCTGCTGTAAATTTGTATCTTTCCTTGCAAACAGAAAATTTAAATTATCCATTCGATTTTCTTGGAATACAAATTACAAAAAGCTTGAGGAAGTACATCCCTAGTAAGGGCTTAGGTCGAATTACGTCGTATGAAGAGCTTTACGAAGAACTATACGAGCTGTACAGCGACGTGCTTTTGGTCAAAAAAAAAAAAGCATTGGACGTTTGAGATGTAGAACGAATATACACCAAATCTCCGGCCCGCAGATTTTTTGATTCCCAGCCAGACGTCGGATGCGGAGGGAGACCTCGCCTTAAGTGGCGGGCACAAGAAGAAACCGACCTCAGCCAACATTAAGTGCGCAACTGGAGGCAGTTAGCTAAGGACCGGGATAATTGGAGAGGCATGTTGGTTGAGGCCCAGGTTAATTCCGGACTGTAGCGCCACTTAAGTAAGTAAGAAAGAAGAGCTTTACAACGCTATCTTGCACTGTCCATTATCGCTTACAATAACCGAGATATCATTATGTGAGGATGGTGTACACACAGAAATTTTTCATCATCCCCCCCCGACTTGAAACTAAAAAAAACTTTGAAACTATGATATGCGATACGAGAATCAAGTTTAAGGCTTAAGAATATGCTAGCAGCATTACTGTGAAGCAACGATTTCTTTATAAATTTTTCAAATATTCTACGAGTCCGCGTTGCTTAGGTATTATCCTACCGGAAAAGTGGAAGTTATGATAATTCTTGTACACTAAAAGATTTTTTAAAAATATTTGGTTAAATCACTTACCTAAGTATTAAAATGTGTGTTAGTTTTTAGATAAAATGATATATACATAGAAAATAAAATTTTAACCTAAAAAATTCTAATAAAAAATATTTTTTTTTACAAAAACATGATGTAGCGCATGCATATCAGTCTAATAGACTTCATGCAAAACCCAATAAATTAGATGACCGCTTATAAAAAAAAAAATATGCAAATGAATTCAAAGCCAATAGGAAAGCACCCAAGCAAATACAGATCCTTGAAGCATTCCAACAAAATGTAAGCAAAAAAAAAGAAGCAATAGCACAGTAATCTGATTGGCATTCAATTTTTTGAGGTGAAATACTATGAAAAAAAAGAGTCTAATATCCTTCAAGGATGCATATAGAAAAAGAATGAATTAAAAATATATTTTCATCACCTCTTGGACATTTGTAGCGTATTGTCACATAATCATCTGCAAAAGGAGCGTGTTGGCAAAAATCGAAAACGAACAAAGAAAAATATTAACTTGTATCCTTAATCCTTTTGTTCATTAAATTCTTTTTTTCTATTCTAAAAATTATTAAACAAGCGGATGGGCAACGAAGCTGAAGACAATAAAAATGTCCTCCTTCATTTGGTTCTAGTTTTTGTATCTTTTTTTGTATCTTTTTCGTGTCGCAATATAAATTGCATCTTCCCGCAGTGGCTGTACTTTTACTATGCAAGCGCGCATTTTATTTCATTTTCTTCAGATGCGATGCATTTTTTTTTTGCGACGATATAGAGGGTGGTAGAGGAAAAGGGATACAAAATTAAAAAAATAGGAAACCATAAAATAAGAGAATAAAAAAAAGTGTGTAAACAAAAAAAGTGAAAGAGGAAACAAAGTGTAAGAAAATTGTTAATAGAAAAAGGATGAAAAACTTCGCACAGAAGCGTAAAACATAATTAATTTTGCAGAAGAGATGTTGAAAGAAAATAGGAGAGAAAATATTTAAAAAAAAATAAAGAAACGAAAGGAAAGAAGAGATGGGAAATGATTCGCGCGAGTCCACTTTAAGGACACTGGTGTATATTTCAAGAAACCACCAATCGGGGTGTTGAAGCGACGCAGCATAATGGTAACTGCATCAAGCGAGGGTTGAATCAAGAAAATTACCACTGTCTGGGAGAAACAAAAATCCGAAATATCCTTAAATAGTAATTTTGAGGGGATAATACACGTTTGCACATCTTGTAGTATACACTGGAGCACAGTAGAAGGGCATTAAGGTTAAAAAAAAAATGATTTTCAATTTAAAAAAAAACGATAATTTGTTTGTCTTTCATTAAAAGATAAATTCTTTGGATACAACTTACAAATATTCCGGAAAAAAAGCAAATACTCCCAAACCAGGATAAATTTTGATACGAATTGCCAGCTCACAACTCCCACCCACTTCGAAAAATCAATTAAAAAACTGTTTGGCGCAACAGGCTCGTTAGTATCCATGGCTGAGCTTTTCACAACCATCATGTGTGCGTGTGTACTTCTTGCACGACGGCGGGACTTCCTGTTTATGCCGACTCTGAACGGCGGATTTGAGATCAGCTTTTCTTGACAATTGATACTACTCGGACGATTTGTCAGATCCTCACTAGACGAGGGGCAGTGAAAAATCGGCGCAGTGAAATAACCCCTAAGGAAAAAAGCCCCATATGACTTAATTCCCAAATAAAAGGAAAAAACCCCCACGGGGACTATTTCCTCTTCGAAATAGAAACAAGCCCCGCCACGAAAAAGCATTCACCCCGCGAGTGTTATTGAAGTTCTATTCAAGTTTGGTGTATGCAAAGTTTGAATGTGAATCGGGGGCATGCTGCCATTGAAACCCCCCTGCATGGGTTTGCTGTTGCATTTGGGATATGTGCGAGTTTGGATGCATGACGTGGAAATAAACCCCACAAGCAAAAGGCATTAACAGCCGCAGGACGAATTTCCATTTCCAAAAAGAAATAAGCACCTCAGGGGCTATTTCCGTTTTGTTGGGAATCAAGCCCATGGGGGTTATTTCACTGCACCGAAAAATCAGTTAGGTGTTGCTACGGCTGGGAATCGAACCCAGACTTTCTGGGTTCTGGGTCTTCTTCCCACCCATATCGTAATGGAAAAAATCGAACCTGTACATAACGACTCGATCCTAGTCATAACGATGGCTCCCAAACACATTATGGAGTGGGTGATTGTGTCTTTTATGAAAGGCTACACCTCAGCCTCTCTTTCTGTCTTCCTGATCATGACGATCTAGGTAGGTAGGTGTGACCGTTATTATGATTGTTGTGGATGTGTTACAGGCGGTCTATAGATCCAGCCTGTAAGGTTTAGAAAACGAATAAGATCTTGCATCCTTTTACCCGAGATGTCGCTAAGATTGTCAAAAAAATACACGCAATCTGGCTCTTGTTAGTGCCAGACATTTGCAGATTAAAAGGGAAAGAGTTTCTCTCTCATTTGTGTCCGCGCAACTGCGGCATTGAGGGTTGTATGGGATCTCTATAGTTTGGTCGGATGGTCTCCAATTGGCCAGTGCCCCATGAATATCACCGTAATTCATGCGATAGGTGCGAGGGTTCTATTTAGTAGATCGTTCTACTATCGTGGGAGGGTTCTGTTGTCGTAGGAGGGCCATATCATCCTCGATGTGACGCAATTTTTTAACCTTCTCCATTTGGAATCGGCCTTTTTCAGGAAGTATAAGTGTATTTGTCCCTTAACGGCAGCTACTGGGATATGGACCCTTGTCGCATGTGAGCAGTGAAGAGCTGAGCCTTGCATGGCCAGTTGGTCTGCACGCTCGTTTTCTTCAATGTCACTATGCCCTGTAACCCATAAAAGTGTGATCCTGAAGCGTTCGCCAATGGACAATGGGTTAGTTCCGGCATTCCGGTTCCAGTTTCGAGGATATGGTAGCCGAGCTGATGGACTTTATGGCCGCTTGGCTTCCTACGAGAATAGCAGTATTTTGATTTTCCGTAGTGCCACGCCTCAGTAGCGTGCAAGCCTCCCGGATAACCAGTAGTTCCGCCTGGGATACGCTGGCAAAGTCCGGCAGGCGGCATGATACTGATATTTTCAGTTATTCCGGTAGACTCCGGATCACACACCACAGTTTCTCATAAGCTCGTTAGTGTGGACGACCCTTTCGAAATCTCTTACTACTTCGTTTCTCTTCCACTGAGCTCTGGTAGAAAATTCTACGTGGAAGCCTTTCTTGAAGCTTAGTATATGTGCTAAGTTGTCTGTTGGAAACGTGACCCCGCCGTTTTTGGTAAAGAGTCGAAGATATTACTGCGGCCATTCGGCCTGGCATTCCAGCATCCTGACACCTTGAGTCTTCCAGATCTGCATAAAGCGGTGTCTTTAGTGTGTTGGTCGAGAGGCTAGAGATACAACAGCACGGTAAGGGCATCCGTTGGCGAAGATCTCAGCGCGCCCGTGGTGCCTATACTGGCTTCGCAGCCTTTTTAGTTTTATGAGGTTGTAGCCTTTACTCAATGCGGGCTACCATGCTAGTTGAAGTCCTCACTTCTTTCCAAAGGTTTTGCTACAAGCATAGCAATACACGCCTTTCTTAATCTATGTTCGATGTTGTGTTTCCAGTTAAGTTTTGGGGCAAGCATGATACCCAAATACCTAGCGCTGGAAGACAGTGTGAGTGGTTGGCCATTGAGACGGGGGAGAGTGAAGTCGGATATTTGGGTTTTAGTGGTGAATCGCACCAATTCCGTTTTGCTGGGGTTAAAACCGAAGCCACAGCTTGCTGCCCAGATGCTAACCTTGTCTAGAGCAGCCCCCATGATTTCACGGAGGAGAGTTTTCCTGAGGAGAGTTTTCCTGATACTAGTATTACCACGTCATCACCATACGCGACAACTTTGACCCGTTTAACGTTTAAACTACGCTCTCAAGCACTCCTTAACATCAAATATACCAAAAAGTGTTTTTCATAAAAATTAATCATGAGCTAAGATGCTCATTTCAATGTGTCCGAATATGAAGAAAAATCAAAATCGATACTTCCGTATATAATTCAAGAAGATCCAATATATCCAGTCACAAAGTCACGCCATGGTATCCCATTTCTGTCGTGAACCTCTTTTTTCATTTGATCGGTTTGCAGCGATCATCAAGACCTCCCGCTTTGAACGCCCCAAAATTCTCTGTTATTGTTTTTTTAAGTTCCCAAATAAAGCCAAAGACTTTGAAAGTTTTCATAGTTAATATTCGACAAGGGTCAGAGATCTTACAGAAGTTCTTACAGAAAGGAGTAAAAATTTGGAAAAGTGAGCCCCATGGCCACTTGAAATGCAGGAAAACACTTGACTGATACCAGCTTCAAAAAATAATGCAAAAACGTAGGTTTTGTCACTTACAGGATTTGAACCAGGGCGCCCGAGCTAAGCAGTTCTACTCGCTTACCACTCGACAATTTGCGATGCCTAAGTATAAAAAAAAAATACCTTCGTCGCCAAAATTAACATAAATCTTCCTGTTAAATTTAATTAAAATCGTTTCAACCGTTTTTAAGGATTTCCGATGCTGGGAAAACTTATCTGTATTTGGAAAATACAATTTTCTGCCAAGAATATGCTTCAACCTCAGATATTAAATTTGAATACAATTTCATCAATCGGTAGGCAGGAGTCTACTGGACAGTATACATGCAATGGTTAACTTGTCCTTCAATAGGACCCTAATTTCTTATATCAGATACAAGTCTGAATGAGACTAAAGACCCGAAAAGCTGCAGATAGACAAAGTGGATAGCCTCCATGAACTTCTTTGGAATATATCGACAACAGATACTCAAACAATTTCAACGGCTGGTTAGACCTATTAAACGCACATGATGGCGAATTAGCCCCGTGGAGTATTCCTGACAATAGTATTACCACGTCTGCCGCATACGCGACAACTTTGACATGTTCCTCGTCTAATTTAATGGCTCGTCTAATTAAATGGCGATCTAAAAAGCCTTGTCTTTGCTAAAAGAGAATTTAATACAAGATACAAACAAGTCATCCGATGTTGTTTGGCCTTCAAAATATCGGTTGTGGCTCGCGCAGTGTGTGCCGTTGCTACGTTCTGTTGGAACCACATGTCCTCCAGTCCTAATTCGTCTAATTGCGGCAAAAAACTCAGTTACCGTGGCCCTATATCGCGCACTCTCCACTATTGTCGTTTGACCAGAGGCGTTCTCGACTAAAAAATGGCCCGTTGACTCCTCCAGTGTGAACAGCGCACCATGCAGTAATTTTGAGCGGGTGCAATGGCACTTATTACATTACTCATGGATTTTCGGTGCCACAGAAGCGAGAGTTTTGCTTGTACCCGCTGAGGTAGAAATGAGCCTCATCGCTCATTACGATTTTTGTCGAAAAATCATTCACTTCAATTGTTCCGCCTTCTTGGGGAGTGTATCGCTCCATGGCTTGTTCACTTGTATTCTACATCTGTCTAGTCCACAAATGTCAAAACAGATTTGACATTGGCGGCCATTTGCCAAAATGAGAGCATCTTTCAATAGGGTGATCTCTTTTGGCCCACCTTGTATTAATCAAGGATGCAAGCATCTTCTCGGACAGCCAAGCGGCTTTCAAATCCCTGATTTCAAACTCAAAGACAACCATAGATTATGTTTTAAATATTAACGAAAACCATTTTTTAATCAAAACGCCCCCAAAAAGTGGGCGTGGCTAAAAATTTTGTATAGAAATATAGACATTAGATTTTCTAGATATGTTTTTCGGACATATTTTCAAAATCTCGAACGGTCTGCCTCAAACTATGTTTTTCTTAAAAAAAATTCGTTGCAGTGGGCCAATTTTCAAAATTCTTTACACATGTCCTGCTGGGAGCAACATGAATACGTGTACCAAATGTCATCATTCAAGATTTAAGGCTCAAAAACTGGTGACGTACGGACGGACGGACGGACGGACAGACAGATTCTGAGTCCATCCATATGAAAAATATAAATTTTTGGCGCAACAGGCTCGTTAGTACCCAGGGCCGAGCTTTCTCACAAAACATTCATGTGTACATGTGTACTTCTTGGAAGATGGTGGGACCTCCTGTTTTATGCCGATTCCGAACGGCGAATTTGAGATAAGCTTCTCTTGACAACTAATACTACTCGTTCGATTTGTCAGTCCATCCATATCCACCATTGTCATCATTCAAGATTTAAGGCTCAAAAACTGGTGACGTACGTACGGACGGACGGACGGGCAGACAGATTCTGGGTCCATCCATATGAAAAATACAAATTTTTGGCGCAACAGGCTCGTTAGTACCCAGGGCCGAGCTTTCTCACAAAACATTCATGTGTGCATGTGTACTTCTTGCGAGATGGTGGGACCTCCTGTTTTATGCCGATTCCGAACGGCGAATTTGAGATAAGATTCTCTTGACAACTAATACTACTCGGTCGATTTGTCAGTCCATCCATATACTCTAAGGTTTATCTAGCTTAATTATTTTTCTATCTTACAAACTTTGTATCAAAACTTATATATCCCTATGGGATAGGGTATGCAAAATGTTGTTGGAAGTGTTGACAAGTTTTTCAAAAGAAAAAAGATTTTGAGTAAACTTTGTCTAAATTGTACCCTACGCTTATCTTTACCAAACTCTGCGTCCTTTACAAGATGTGCATTTGCCTAAAAACTTTTTTTTTTTTAAATCAAATTCTAATAAATTTTCTATAATTCCAACCCTCGCTTGAAGACATCGTAAATGTGTTTATATTGTCTGTCTTGCTTTGCAAAATATCCACTCTAAGCTCATTTAACAATTTTTGATTTATTTTTTCTATATTCGTACCAGGATTTTTCTGTTTGTGTATCGTTTGGAATATCCTTTTATACCATTCATGCTGATTTGGTTCCTTAACTTCCTGCGTGTGATTTTTGCAATATTGCCGTCGCAATTTATTGACGAAAAAGGGAGAAGAAAAAAAAAGAAGAAAAATTGAGTTTCACTTTGTCGTCGATTTTCTTATTCCATGCTGGAAAATTTGATGTTTTGTGTGTTTTTTTTTTCTTGTATTACCGATCTAAGGACAACAGGCATTCCATGTTGTGTTGTTGGTCCAATACCATCGTACTGACGTCGACTTAATTGTGCCATTTTCTTTGGTTTTTCGTATTCCGTTTCCGGTTCGCTCATATATTCGTTTTTAACTGAGTAAACTGAAAGTGTATATAAATGTTTGGGATTGCTTTTTTTTTTTTTTGTTTCAATAACATTTAGGGAAACATATCCTTTTTTTAGTAAAGGATATGATCAAAGATTGTGAATGAATCTTTGATATAAATTTACATAAAAACTATCTACAGTTTTTGATAATGCATGCGAAACCGTTGTATTATGGAATGATGATCGGTTTCTGAGGGTAATGGTTTGCATGTCTATTTCAAACAAAGGCAAGGAAATGAATGATTTTATACCTTAAAATATGCAACACTAAAAAAAACAAATATAACATAAGATACAAAGAAATAAATAAATAACTCTAAAATTTTGTTTATAAAAGTCAAAATGTGGGTGTATAAAATGGAATACATAAATAAAATAAAAAAAAATTTGTATGCAGTTCAAGCCAATCCAATCCAATCAAATATTTAATATTTTATAGTTAATGCACAATTTTATATTTTAGAATCCCTAATCTATTTGATGTGTTAAATGGATGTTTTATTCATGACATTTTAAAAAAATATTTTAAAAAAGTTGAGCTGTTTTTAAATATTTTGTTAAGGTAATCAAAGTTTAATATTGAAATGCAGCCGGTTTTATATTAAAAGATCGTAGGATCTGTGCGTATAAGATTTTAAATTACTCGTAAGGAGTGCCCAAAAATGTACCCAACTTAAGGTAGATGATATAGATTTCAAAAATGGTGGCAACTGTCGTGGTTTATTTCCAAATATCTGAGGTTAACAGACGCAGAATACACAGCGAGATGTTATGGAATGCCATACTTCTAACAATCGCCGAATTCTTGTTACAATTTTGTATGTATGTCTGTCTGTGATTTTATCGCAGCATAAATTTGAGCGAATAAAATGTGATAAAAAAAATATCAAGGTCCTCATAAACATTTAAATAAAAATTGAGATTATATTGATTCTCGGAAGTCCTACGCTTACTGGTCAAACATTAAGGCGTATACCCGTTTGATTCGAAAAGAACCTCACGAGGCTGAAAGAGCACCGGAATCCCACCGTAATACGACTTAATCGCTCCTGAATCACTGAATAACTGAATATGTCCTGAATGGTCTATCGAAATCGATTAGACGACGTAACAAGGCATGAACCATAACAGCTTTGTCTCTGCAGCGGATTTTAGTAAACGATTTTCTTTATCAAAATGCAGACATTGACTGACCCCCAAACCCGTCTGAACTACGCTCTCAAGCACTCCAAGACATCATCGATACAAAGGATGATTATTGATGGAAATTCATCATGAGCACAGAAGCTCATGTCTATCTGTCCGAATATTAAAAAAACAAAATCAGTCCTTCACGAAGATCCAATATATCCAGTCACAAAGTCACTTCATGGAATCCCATTTCTGTCGTGAGCCTCCATTTTCTTTTTATCAGTTTTCAGTGGTCATCAAGACCTCCCGATTTCTCTCTCTCCAAAATTCTCTCTTATGGTTTTTTTTTAAATTCTTGATTAAAGCCATGGACTTTGAAAGCTGTCATAGTAGATATCCGACTAGGGTCCGAGATCTTACAAAAGTCCTTACAGAAAAATCTAAAAATGGTCATGGGGCGCTATGGTCATCCAAAATGCTGGCACACGCTTGACTGATATCCATCTTCAAAAATTAGGTGTTGTCACTTGCAGGATTTGAACCACGCAGACCGAACTTAGCAGTCCAACTCACTTACCACTAGACAATTTGCGAGTCCTAATTAAAAAAAAACTGTTTTTCCGCAAACATCAACGTAAATGTTGGCAGTAGTTTAGAGGACACTTTTTATGCAATTCTTAACGTGTCCTTCACTAGTACATTAAAGCTAAAGATGGGTGACGTGGATAATTTCAATGATCTACTCTAAGATATACAGATCTTCACAGAATTTCAAGAGTTGGTCAGTCCCATTAAACAGACATTATGGCGAATGAGCTCCAATGGCCCCAATTAAGCTGAATGTGGACAAAGTCTGACTAAGCCTGAAGTCCCGAATCGGAGTCGGCTAGCGTTTATTGTCCCATTTAAGCTGAAGGCGAACAAAGTGGACAACAACTTCAATGAGCTTCTCTGAGATATTCGGACAACAGATCCTCACAGAATTTCTACCAATATCCTTGGAAAGAATTAAATTTTACCGTTGACCATCATTTTAAATGTAAAATATGTACGAGCCCCTAAAATGATAGAGCTTGGACCGACAAGGCGCAATCAAATAGTTTGGACGAAGAAATTTGCTTTAAAGCAGACATTGGTGCCATCATAGGGCGAATGAATTGGAACAGGTTGGGGTTTGTGCATGCAGGGAAACATCCTTGTCATGTGAAACCTATCTAAATATGAGTTCATTAATTCCATCTAAGAACCTCCACCTTGACCTGGTACATAAGTTCGTAATCCCTGTACCGTCGAACACCGTCGAACACCGTCGAACACCTCATCTTAACTTTTCCGAACAAAAGTCATGAAAGTTCGATGAAGAGATGGACTTTCATGTAATTTTTTCACTCTCATTCATATTCCCTTCTTTTTAAAATACGAAATATTGAAAATTAAAAATATTTTCGAAAAACTTTTTCTTAAAATTTTTTTTACATTTTATATGGTTGAGTAACAGTAATTTAGCAACCAATGAAAATGAGGCTGCCTTGACATTCAATGGAAAAGTATTTTTTACGAAGCAACCAATAGCCTCGGAAAGGACTGATTTTATTGTTGACGACCCTGCTAAACGAAAAAAAAGGAAAACGACGTTCTTATATGCACCTGGAATGTGAAAACATTAAACAGGAGAGGTGCAGAAGCCCTAAACTGCTACAAAGCAGACATTACTGCTATCCAGGAAAGACGATGGGATGGGCCAGGCAAAATGAGGATGAAAAACTGTGACATCTACTACGCACCGTGTTATAGTGAGCAGAAAGATTGACTATTCGGATGCAGGTTTGTTATAAATGCCAGACTTAGGCAAGAAGTCGAATGTTTCCAAGACATATGGAATGCATTGTAACAATCCGCATCAAGGACAAATTCAAACATAAGCCTTATATGCGCTCACGCACCAACGGAGGAAAAAGAGGATATAGCTACGGATTGCTTCTATGAGCTCCTTGACAAAACCTATGAGCGACTTCCGAAATACGATGTTAAAATCGTGATGTGAGATTTTAACGCCGATGTAGAAAGAGAAGACATATTCAGCAGTATTTTCGGAAAACATCGCCTAGGCGACAATTGTCTGGTAACGGCCTTATGGTAATTGACTTCGCTACGAAACGAAATGCCATAATAGCCAGCACAAAGTTTGCTCACCTCGATATCCAGAAGGGAGACAGCCAAGGTAAGAAGGATATACACCACGCCTCAAGAATCCAGAAATACTGTAAAAAAATTGAATGCCGAAAGACTGCAATCGCAAGAGACCGCAAAGGTCTTTTCGCAACGCGTATCCCTTAACCTCGCGATTACCAACATACCAGCAGCATCGAATGTCGAAGAACAATGGGAACGATACCAACTAGCCACTAGATCAGCCGACATATGCTCGCAGCCAAGAACGAGGGCTACAAAGCTAAGCTGCAGGAGAAGACGAGAGCTGCCACGATAGAACCACTTCTGCAGACTGGTAAACGGCGATGACGAACAATATTCCGCTGTCAGGCTGAGCGAAACATTCAACATTGGCAACGACAGCGAAAACTGTCAACCACCCGACCTCAGTGAAGTGAGGATAGCAACATCTAAACTAAAGCTTTACAAGGCTACCGGAAATGGCGACCTTCCCGCTGAGCTTTATAACGCCGGCGGAGATGACTTGCTGTGTAACATCTACCAACTCATAAGACAAATCAGGTCGGAAGAAAGTACATCAGAAGAATGGAACCTCAGCATCGTTTTTCAATGTGATTCTTGAGAGGATTGTGCAAAATTATCGAGCCAACACCAGAGGAACAATTTTCCAAAAATCGGTACACCTACCAGCATACGCCGGCGATATTGACATCATTGGAAGGACTCAACGTGATGTCATAGCCACGTTTATTAGTATAGAGAAGTGAGCGGCAAAAATGGGTTGAGCTGTAAATGAAGACAAGGCTAAGTACATGCTGTCAACACGAACGGACATACAACATCGACGAATTGGACAGAACGTCACCATTGACAGATATAACTTTGAAGTAGTACGGGACTTTGTCTACCTCGGCTCCGCTATTAACTTTGACGCTAATAACTCTTCGGGCTAAGAAGCCAACTTAGAAGTAAAGCCCTCACTCGAACTATCGGGTTTTTCAACAGGGACGCTACAAAAGTTGAGCGACAGGGACAGCAAACGACGCCATATTTCTTGCCGTTCTTTTGACATTTCTCTTCAGTAAGGTTTGCCATTTGATGATGGAAAGATATACGATCCAACAACGAGTCGAAATTATTAAAATTTACAACTGAAATTCGGAGTCAGTGGCCTCAACGTTAAGAGCGGTACTTCCAATTTATGGTCGTCATAATCGTCCTAGCAGATCAACAATTGAGCGTCTAGTGGAAAAATTTGAATCCACAGGCACAGAACAAAATGTTCCCGTGCCAGTGAGACAAAGAAGTGCTCGTAGTGTCGAGAATATTGCTGCCGCTGAGGCTTCAGTTAAAGAGAACCCACATGTGTCTCTCACACGTCGTTCTCAGGCGTTGGGCATCTCTGTGACGTCGTTGTGGCGAATTTTGCGAAAAGATCTTGGCCTACATCCTTACAAGATTTAATTGACGCAGGAACTGAAGCCACCAGAAGCGTCGTATGTTCGTGAATTGGGCTGAGCAACAACTTGAAAATGATTCGGATTTTCATCGAAAAATCATCTTCAGCGATGAGGCTCATTCCTGGCTGAATGGCTTCGTCAATAAACAAAATAAGCGGTTTGGTCAGGCAGCAATCCACGTGTACTCCATTAGTTATTATTGCATCCCGAAAAAATTACGGTTTGGTGTGGTTTATGCGCCGGCGGCGTCATTGGGCCGTACTTCTTCCGTGATGATCAAGACCGGCACGTTACTGTGAATGGGAATCGCTACCGTTTAATGGTAACCGAATACTTTTGGCCCCAATTAGATGATATGGACTTTGAGGACCTGTGGTTCCAACAGGACGGCGCCACAAGCCACACAGCGATAGCCACAATCAATTTATTGGAAACCATGTTTGGAGAACGTGTTATCTCACGAAATGGTCCAGTCGCTTGGCCGCCTTGGTCGTGCGATTTGACGCCGTTAGACTATTTCCTGTGAGGCTACGTTAAGTCTATGGTCTATGCCAACAAGCCAGCGACGATTGATGAACTTCGTACTAACTTCGAACGTGAAATTGCAGCAGTATCGGCCGATTTATGCTTGAAAACCGTCGAAAATTGGGTTCAGCATCTGGACTTCTGCAAGGGTGCCCGTGGTGGCACCGTACATAATGGAATCAAACGTACTTTCACAGAAATAAAGAATTTCATTGATATCCAAAACCGTTTTTGTTTTATTTAAAAAAAAATTTTGTAGCGCTCTTATTGAAAAACCCTTTACCAAGAAGACCTTATATAAGACCTTGATCATCTAAGTCGTGCTCAAATGCGCTGAAACGTGGACCGTATCAAAAGTGGATGAAGAAATCCTTGGTCGATTCGAGAGAAAAATTCTTCGACAAATCTTCGGCCCCGACTGCGTTGACGGGCTATGGAGACGAAGATTCAACGAAAAACTATACGAGCTATACAGCGGCATGTCGCTGTATTGGACGTTTAAGATGGCTTGCACTAGAACATGTAGAACCAAAGAGTATAAAACCATATAGATGACGCCTTGAGAACAAAAAAAAAAAAACAGAAACTTTGGCTCACCGGCTTCATAATACGGATGGGCGGTGTGCACGTGCACACATGAGATACAAGATCCAATTATATAGCGGACTGTGCCAGTACGACTCGCCTAAGAACAATTTTCTTGTATGCAGTGCGTCATCTGTATGGCTTTATAATCTTCGGTAGACCGAATGGATACCCATACTCCAGCTCGCAGATTCTTCGATTCCCAGCAAGACGTCAGACGCAGTAGAGGAAGACCTCGCACAAGACGAGCTCCGGGCTTCGCTTAGGACCGTGCTAATTGGAGAGGCATGTTGGTTGAGGCCCAGGTTCATTCCGCACTGTAGCGCCACTTAAGGAATGAAGGAAATATAATACAGGGTGGCGCACGAATCGTGCTACAAAAATAAAACGAAATAACTTTTTTTCTGTGTGAGTAATCGGCTTATTTTGTTTTTTTACTTTGTAGGTTACTATTTAGATTTATAAAAATGGATGCTTGGGATACGGAGAAAAGAATTTGGATAGTGCAACGGTACCATGCTTTGCAGTCCGTCATTTCCGTCCAAAGGGAATTTTGGCGGGAGTTTGGCGGTAATCCCCCGAGTAGATGGACCATTATGAGGTTTGTAAACATGTTTGCCGAATCTGGAAGCATCGCACGAAGGCCGTACCATCGAGATGCCAATGTTCTGGTTCAGGATACAATCGCAGCAGTAGCATCTGCAATACAGGCCAATCCGAGCGTTTCGACCCGAAACTTATCGGGGCAAATTGGAGTTAGTAGACGGTCATTACAACGGATACTTCATGACGATTTAAACTTGTTTCCGTACAAAGTCCAAATTACTAGCAAGTTAAACCCTCAGGATTTGCCTGTTCGCCTGGAATTTTGCCAAAAAATGATATCAATGGCCGAAGAAGACAACACATTGATCAATTGCTTGTTCATGTCTGATGAGGCCCATTTTGATCTTAACGCCAATGTAAACAAGCAAAATTGCCCTATATGGAAAGAGTCTAATCCAGAAATGTTCCATGAGACGGAACTGCACCCAGAACGAGTCACTGTGTGGTGCGCAGTTTCATCAAGGTGTATTGTCGGGCCGTACTTCTTTGAAGAAAACTGTGTAACCGTTACTGTCAATGGGGACCGTTTTACCCAGAACTGCGCCGAAGACGTATACCATTCAACAGCGTTTGGTTTCAGCAAGATGGAGCAACTGCACATATAGCCAGACCAGTTATGGCGGAGCTAAACATATAATTCGCAAACAAATTAATTTCTAGGAACTCCACTCTTCGCTGGCCCCCAAGGTCACCTGACCTGACTGCACCAGACTTCTTTTTATGGGGTTATGTCAAGCAAGAGGTGTATAAAACGAAGCCCAGGAATTCAACTGAATTAAAGCAGTCCATAACGACAATAATTGAGGCGATCCCAACTTCAACTCTTCAGGCCGCAATGAATAATTTTTTGATCAGGTGCCGCATATGCGTGGGAGAGCGTGCAGGTCATTTGCGATCTATAATCTTTAAAAACAACTAACTATTTAAAATAAAATTTAATTTTCTAACCAATAAAAAAAAAATGAAATACATCGATTAAAAAAAAAGTTATTTGAATTTCTTATTGTAGCACAATTGGTGCGCCACCCTGTACAAAACTATTTGCTTCAACTTTAAAATATTTTTATATCATGGCTAAATATTGTGCTAAATGTAAAACAAATTTAAAGTATTTAATTGGATTAATTTAGACTGCGCATACTTAAGATAAAAGCAAACCATAAAATTAAAAATAACTTTACCACAATAAAACTTAAAAATAAGTATAAATTTATAAAAAATTAATTTATGTATAAACTATAAAAACAAATAAGAAAACCCTTTAAAATTAGGACTGTGCAGGCTTCAAACTCACTCATGTGTATAAACTGTGTAGGGAATAACAAAAATGTTTACACTTAACTTTCATAATTAAAATTTATAACAAGGTAAACTTTTAAAAAAAAATTAAACCACTTTTTTTTGGTACACAAAAATACTTACTGACTTCATTGGGCCTTAAAGTAGCGGGTTTTTCATGTGGATTATGCCGTACAAATGGCCGACTTAATTCTGAATTTGAATTCGATCTTTCGAAACCTTATTCGATTTGTCAGGACAGCCAGGAACAAGGATGCGCAACAACAAAAAAAAAAGGAATAAGCGAAAAGAAAAACAAATGACATATTAATGACCATGAACTATGATGATGCCCTCCTGGTGGAGGGCACGGTGTAGATACTCGTATCTACACCGTGTGCTTCCAAAAATATTTCACCGGAAATTACTTCTGATTTTGTCCGCTATACTTCTGGTCTGGACGTAGCTGTCGTCGTCTCCTTCTTCAACTACCACCGGGTCATCAACAATGACGATTCCGTTGTGAGTTGGCTGCTCTTCTGTAGGCGACGATACCACCGGTTGTGGTGACGGCGGCCAAGGAATCGCAATATTCTTCTGGTTGAGATTTGTGCAACTCTTTGATTGATAGCCTGCAAATGGCTGCAGATTGGTGTACGACCAAGGTGGTGGGGGTACTTCAGCGCTTGACGAGGACTGCTGTTGTCGCACGTAGCGTCGCTGCAGGGTTGGTGACTCGAAATGTACCGGACGGAATTGCTTTCGTTCAGGTTGTGGCGTCCAGAGTGGTGGTGGCGGTGGCGTGGGTACACCCTGTTCGATTCTTCGTCCACAAGCGGACGATGATCGATTTGTAGTCGTTTTATCCGATGTGGTTGTGGTGCAATTGCTGGCGGTGTTTTGCGGTGGAAATTCGTTCAAGTTCGTTCGGGAGGACGATGGTGTTTGATGTTTCGGTGTCCAAACTCCTGTTTGGGTTTTTGTTGTTGTTGTTGATTTTTTTCGAATTCGAATTCCGCATAGGATGGAAAGAAGAATGAAATTATGAGTGATGTGTAAGTGATACATCAATTTTTTTTTTGACAGATGAGGATACGAATGAGGTGCACACTTAAATGGGATTTGGTCTTTTTTTTTTTTGGCTCGAAACGCGAATGGGAGAGACAGAGAATTACATGTCAAACGCAACACGATTGGATGGAGACGAATATTTATTAACCACGATGACAAAACGAAAATATGGATCATGATGAGGATGACGACGACGACGACAGAGGCATTTTTTGCATATTGAGTGGGCTTTTGCTAAGAGGGCTTTAAGGTCGTTCAAGAGGTATATGGTTACGCTGTCAGTTGTTTTTTTTTTTTCCTTTGATGCGATTCAGTGGAGCTTGGGGTTGTATTAATATGATGTCCTTGAGAGGTTTTGCTTTATAGTTACTTAAAGATACGAAATGTAATAACAAATAAAGAAAAGATGTAGTGACGTTTGTTCCTTAGTGCTTACAATAAATCAATTTTCCATAACTAGTTCCATCCAAAAAAAAAAAAAAATGGCATGAGGACTTGTATTAATTTGATTTATTTCAGATCCACTTGACCCCCTGGAAATACCATTAAGTTTGATTGGCATACAAGCCTCTTAAAAAAAAATTCAAGTCCTTCAGATATTGTCGAAGGCTGTGTAGTTGTTTCTGAAATTCTTCGGTCGAATATAATGTAATTCGACCGAACAAATTCAAAAACAACTTATGAAACTTTGATATGATGGAACTTTGGCAGCCGATTGCGGCCATATTTAAAATTATTATTCTGCCATTTTGCTGTCATATTTACCAATATGACCTTTAGTGCTACACGACTGAAGAACGTATTGACGAATGAAAAATTTTGAGCGATCTCTATGTAATAACGGGTGATTTTTTATGAGTTAAGTTTTTTAGGTTTGCAGCACTGGTAAGTAATGGCGTCCAAACGTCATCTGTCAAGGTGAAAAGTTTTCAGTATACCCAGCCATTTGTCATGGAATCATGGAAAGACTTCTAAACGAGCAACGATTGCAAATTATTGAAATTTATTATCAAAATTTGTGCTCTGTGAAAAATGTGCACCGCTTGTAACGACCAGTCGTCATAATCGACCTGGTAAATCAACAATTCGTGCTGTTATCACAAAATTTCGCACCAAATTTTATTTGTTGGACATTAAACCTTCGACTCGCATGCGTATAGTGCGTATCGAAGAGAATATTGCAGTGGTAGCGTCCAATGTTAATGAAGGTCGTGAAATGTCAATTCACATGAAAAATTGTACGATTTGGGTTTTAAAGTCTATAAAATTCAACTTGTGCAAGAACTGACATTGACATTGACATCGCAGTACTTCGCACATGAATGCAACAAACTACAGACACGTAACAGAACCGGCGATTGAGGCCATCGGCTGGGACAAGGCAAGACATTAATACAACAGAGAGAGAGAGACAGAGAGAGACAGATGGACACATATAGAGGTAAAGCCATAAAACATAAGCCTACGTGGCACAGCGGAGGAGATATTTTCTCATATTATCGCACGGTGGCCTCAGATAAGCTGTGAATTTTTGTAGAAAAAACAATGCTGCCGAAGCTGGGGCTTGAACCCGCGGCGTTTGGCTTAGCAGTCATAAACGCATTCCTCCGAGCCACCTGATGCAAGAATTGAAGCCGAATGACCTACCACAACATCAAACTTGTTGTGAATGGGCCTTAGAACAGCTCCATGAAAATCCGCTGTTTTACCGAAAAATTGTGTTCAGCGATTAGGCTTATTTCTGGCTCATCCGTATTCGTATACGCAAATAAGCAAAACTGTCGCATCTGGAGTGATGAACAGCCACATGCCATACAAGCATTACCGATGCATCCCGAAAAAACGAGAGTTTGGTGTGGTTTATGGGCTGGTGGCATCATCGATCACTTTTTCTTGAAAGATGACCGTGGAAGAAATGTTACCGTCAACGGCGAACGATATCGAGCCATGATATGCGATTTTTTTTTGAGCCCAGTTGGGTGAGTTGAACTTGGTTGACATGTGGTTTCATCAAGACGGTGCCACACAGTTCGTGAAACAATGGAAATGTTGAAGGATGAATTTGGTAAGCAGCTTATCCCTCGAAATGGCCTTGTGAGTTGACCGCCAAAATCATGCGATTTGCCGCCTCTTGATTATTTCTTGTTGGATTATGTTAAGTCGTTGGTGTATGTGGACAAGCCGAACACGATTGAAGAGTCCCAGGATAACATAACACACGTAATCCGTGGAATACAGGCCGAAATGCTCGAAAAAGTGACGCAAAATTGGACCTTCCGAATGGACCATTTGAAACGGAGCCGCTGACAACATTTACATCAAGTTGTTCTGAAAACGTAAACGTAACGTAAATTTTTTTTAAATATTTGATGCAAATTTTATTCGATTTTTAAAAACAAACTCATAAATTGTAAGAAAGAATCTTTCAGCAGATATGATCGAAATTTGGCAGCCGAGTTGCAGCAATATTTCAAAATATTTTTCTGACATTTTGCTGTCATATTTATCAATATTACCTGATGGACTGCACAACTGAAGAACGTATTGAAGATTGAAAAATTTTGTGCGATCTTTATGTTTAACAACCACTTCTATAGAGTTGAGGTCAATTTTACTACTGAAATATAAACCTCTTGAATTTTGACAAATATTTAAGAAATTCAACAATAGTGATGCAGGGTTTGAATGAGCTCTTCCAGTACTCAGACATAAATATTTCTGCGGTAGCACGAAGCATCTGCGTAATCCAAAACTTATCTTTGAGTCCTTCCTAGAACTTGACCATCAAACGTGGTAAATTCGGCGAAAAGATTTAAGCTCTTTGCCGCACAAAAAATCCCAACAAACTTTTAAGAACTAAAGCCAACTGAGCTCTGGAAGAGTTGGAAACTGATCCTTATTTTAGTGAAAATTCCATCTGCTTTTGCATTGTGTTGGGGACGAAGATTCAACCAAGAACTGTACGAGCTGTACAGCGACATGCCCCTGCTCAAAAAAAAAAAAAAAACTCCGCATTGGACGTATTCATAGCCGGACTTCGGACTCAATAGAGGAAGACCTTGCCTTAAGTGGCCCGCACAGTTAGCAGTTAGCTAAGGACCGGGCTTAGTTGAGAGGCATGTTGGCTGAGTAAGAAAGTATCATCTGCTGGGATGAAGAGCATTTTTTGGCGAACGGCTTAGTGTTTGGGACCTTGAACTGCAATTGCAATGAAAATTTGACAACAATTGTTCTCTGAGCATGAGTAACTCAAATATCAATCAAAAAAATCAGACGGTAGATTGTGTTCGAACGAAACAATAAAGTTCACTACGTTCAGTGGTTCGTTATTGTATTCGATACAATAGGTGTCATGATATTTTTGGTGCATCAGAGCAGTTTTTTTTTTCTTCTTTTTGTCTATTTTTAAGCATTAAGGCTGAACTATATAGAACTGAATTCATAAGCACATTCAAACTAATGTCAAATTTCTGTGTTAAAATTTTTGTAAGTTCTGTCATTTCCTTAAGTCTTAAATTAACATATACCTGCAAGGATGTGGGAAACTTCGGGTTGTACGGCTAAACTAAATGATATCATTTTTTTCAAAATGAGGAAAATCCGAACATAATATTATCCCAACAATTTTGGATATCGAAAAACTATTTTTTTTGTAAATTCGTACCCTTTTTCTTAAAATATAGCATGATGAATGTTTGAATTGCTAGGGGAGCGATATGGCTATTTTGTTTGAGCATAAGGGAATGAAACAATACTTAGAGATTCAGGCCACAAACTGAGTTCGAGCGAAACAATAAAGTTTGCTACATCCTGCCGTATAAATGAAATAAATGCCGTAATATTTTTGATGCTCCTGAAGAGATTTCCTTTCTATTTAGGGGCAATGGAAATCTATGAGAGATTATGCCATTGCATCAAGCCAACGGCACAATCGGACATAATTCTTTAAAATATTGGTATGGTGAATATTGCGTTTGAATTGTTAATGGAACGCAATGTAACCCTTTCCAAACCCAAAAAGTCAAAATCGATACCCACAACCTATTCATCGATTTCGAATCCGCACACGACAGCACTATAGAGACAAACTATACAGAGCCATGTCTTGTTTGGTATACCGCCCAAACTCGTCCATGAGTGAAGGAAGACGATGGATAATTCTCGCTGCTCCATCAGGGTCGGAAACGACCTCAGCGATATAATAAATACCAAAAAAGGATTTAGACAAGGCGATGCGCTTTCATCATCATGTCGAAAGACTGCAATTGCAGAAGACCGTCAAGACCTTCGCGCAACGTGTGTCCCTTAACCTCTCGATTAACACCTTACCACCAGCATCGAATGTCGAATAACAATGGCTGCTAGGTTTCTCGCGCCCACCAGTAAGAAAACCCTGGTTTGATGAGGAATGCTCTCAGCCAAAAACGAGGCCTATTAAGTTAAGCTGCAGGTGAAGGTGAGAGCTGTCATTGAGCTCTATAGGCAAAGACGAGCACGTGATTGAGGATATAGAGACGTGCCACTCCAGGAACGATGTTCGCAAGTTTTACTAAAAGTGTAAAACGTCAAAGCCAAGGATACAAGGTTCGAACAGAATCCTGTCGAGTTGAACAAGAAAATATCGCAGTTGAGACATAGTCGATGATGAGGATATGGAAAAACCACTTGTGCAGACTGTAAAACGGCGATGACGAACAACATTCCGCTGTCAGGCAGTACGAACCATTCAATACAGGCAACAACAGCGAAAACGGTCAACCACCCTACCTGAGTGGACTGAGGATAGCAATATCCAAACTCAAGCTTAATAAATTCTACATTGAGCCAAGTACAGAGGCATAAGTCTCCTCAACATCACCTACAAGTTCCTGTCTGCCGTAATATGTGAACGCCTGAAACCGTTTACCAACAACCTGGTCGGTGTTATCATAGTGGTTTTAGGACAGAAAAGTCCACAACCGATCAAATTTTCACACTTCGGCAGATCCTGGAAAAAATTCAAGAAGTCAATATCGATATGTACCACCTAGACATCGATTTCAAAGCAGCATACGACAGCATTTATAGAAACGAACTATACAGAGCCATGTCTTGTTTGGTATACCGCCCATATGAGTGAAGGAAGACGATGGAGAATTTTCGCTGCTTCATCAGGGTCGGAAACGACTTCATCGACAAATTCGATAGCGAAAAGGATTTAGGCAAGGCGATACGCTGTCATGTGACTTCTTCAATTTGAGTCTTGAGAGGATTGTGCAAAACTCCAGAGCCAACACCAGAGGCACAATTGACATCGTTGGTACGACTCAACGTGATGTTAGAGCCAAGTTTGCTAGTATAGAGATATGCTGTCAAAACGAAGGACACACAGCACTCACTCACTCTCACTCACTTCACTCTAATACATCCCAAACCATACAGTATGCCCAAGAAGGAGGGTTGCGTGGGGACAACTTTCTTTTATTTGAGAAAAAAGGTACATGGGGATTATTTCCGTCAGAATTATTTCACTGCACCGTTAGACAGCTTTGACCAAATGGAAGTCTCCATAATAAAGTATGTATTCACTTAGTAACTTGGCCTAATTAAAATTTTGGTCTTCACTGTTAAATGTCGTTTGGCTATTTAAGTCTGTATTGGTAGAAATATTCCGCATCCGCGGATAATTGATTACTTGCAAGGACTTCAAAGTGGGACCCCTTTTTAGCAAATGGGGGAAATTCTGCAATCGCCTGGTTCCGCAATACTGCAGATACTAACCCTGAGGTTACTGAATTCCTCCACCGACAATATAGATTCAAAGACATTTTTGATTTCGAATGACCTGTTACAACTTCGAGGAACTTGAAATTACATCTCCCACATGCAAACCAATCGCTTTTACTGCAAAATGGTGCACAAAATCAATCATCTGTCCACAATGGTCCTTAATGTAAAAACATTAAAATTGTGTAAGCCCTCATTTTCATTTTACTATCAGCGACACTCGCCAACGGTCCTACCATCAAACAATAACGTTTTCCCGGTATTTCTGAAAATGCATTTCCAAAATGCCCGACAGTGTTCATAATTGGTAAACTCCATCCCTTCCAATCACTCACGACCAAATTATCTCCATTTTCGCTTAATCGAACATATAATTGCGTTCGGTTTTTCCACGAGAACGCTGATTGCATGTAAAACTGCCATTTGCACACGAATTTAAGTGGTTTCTGGGTACGGGTTGGTAAGTAAGTCCGCATTAAAAAAAAAAAAACGGTTTCATCCAAAATTCAATAAATGCAAAAATGATTAAACCGCCGAAGGTTGTGATAGGTTTTTCAAAAAAAAAAACTTTTATATACAAAAATTGCATTAAGGGTGGTATTCACCAACCGAAAAACAGTGGATTTTGAGTGTGGTGAGTACGGGTTCTGATAAAAACGAACTTTTCCTGTGGAAGTGTGTTAAAATTTAATTTTGACATCGACATTGGACATCAACATTTGACATCGACATTTGACATTTTCTTCTGCAGGACAGAGTTGTTATGTATATAAAAGGAAGTCGCTCAGGGGGACTTGCACAAGATCATAGATATCTATTCAACAACTATTTAACTATTAAGGCACATCTTGGTGATATCAGGCCGCATACTGTAATATAAGGTTTCCATTTGAGCGGTTCGATATTGAATATCTAACCGGACTAAACCCTAGTCTCAAGTTAGTTCGAACAACTAAGCCAGTATTAGTTTATTTCACACGAAATAATTCCTTAGACAAAAATGGATTAGATGATGATGGCAAAGTCAAAGTAAGGTTTCTCTAAAAAATCTTTCGGCACAAGGAGTGTTTTTGTGGACACGCCTTGTGTACTTACACTGGAAAAAACATCAAGCGATTTTTTTGTATTCATGCGCAGAACAGCCTCGAATTCGAGTCCTCAGTTTCGAGGCGACAGGAAAGTTCGAACGATTACGGACGACAAAGAGCTTGAACTAACAACTGGAAGCAGCGGGCTCAGTATCGAAAAGGGGATCTAAGGCAGACCCTCGACGGTTCGGAATGACCAGAATGTCTTTCATTCCCTCATCCATTCGACAAAGTTAAACGCTCACACATTATCGTTTAATTTAAAACGAGATTCGGGGCGCATTGTCAGAACTCTGACAAGAGCTGTACATCTGACCAACCAATATCAAAATGTTCAAAATAATAAAAACAAATTATTTAAAAATTTGATTTACTCTATAGAACTGATTTAGAGCAGCGATAAAACTGCTAAACATCCTTAAATTCATAAAAAGGTTTTCCCATATATTAGAAATCCAATTCAACTCAAAAAACTGGAATACGGATACACAATTACAAGAAAAAACAAGTCTGCACAAATCGAAATGGAGAATACAGTCAATAAATAATAAGAATCCATCCATCCATCCATCCATCTTGTGGACAACAGAATTATGTCAAGAAAATGAAACCTCTGTCCAAATCAGCGGCGTCCCAACTAACAATTTCGCTTCGATAAAGCACTATTTACAGTCAGTACAACGAATTGCTTGAATCGTATTGACTCATTTTCCGGCTCCCGAGTTTTTCACCTCTTCCCGATCTTTTGACCCTCTTACCGATCGTTTAACCTTAGCTTTTGAGGCCTTCATTCTTTAGCTCGATACATGCATTACTTCGGAATAAATTATCGCAAACTTCTATCGAAATATCTTAGCATATACTACATGTACATGCATCTCCGGAAGCTTAAAAACAACCTTACAGAAGTTCTACCACCATAACTTCGATTATGCTTGTGCATTTTCATGCATAATGTCTTGAACAGGCTTCTACCTACACAATCGACTGCAAAAATGCTCAACCTCCGCGCACAAGTACTATATAAAGCCTACAGAAATTATTGCTTTTGGAAATTAAATTTGCCTTATGGAGGAATAATTATTTGTTGGGATGACCTGGTATGTCTCTGTGGCCCGACACCCAAAAGGGGAGAATGGTCAAATGTTCCGCCATTTCGTTAAGAGACAGTCGGCATTTGTGTGCTGATTTCGAATTGAACGAGATTGCTTCCAGGGACTTTATTACCGCTTGGCTGTCACTGAAGATGCTAATATGCATCCATCGCGGGTATTACATTTCATTTCAGCCAGGACAAGGCTTCTTCGATTGCCATGATTTCTGCCTGAAAAATGCTACAATGTTCAGGAAGCGAAAGGATATTACATTCCATTTCAGCCAGGACAAGGCTTCTCTGATTGCCTTGATTTCCGCCTGGATAACGCTACAGTGGTCTGGAACTCCAGATTCTGTTTTAGACCCATCCGTGTAGATGTGAATTGAGTTACTTGTTTCGATCGAATCCGACTCCCATTCAAGGCGACTGCGAATGATTGTCCTGAAGTTATGCCGAATGAATAGTGGTGTGGTCGGTGTTTTTTGTAATGTTAAAGTGATTCATAATGTTTGTGTGTTCACCCTGATTGGGTGTCCATTGTGACGAGGCTCTCAGTCTCACGGCTGCAAAAGCTGGGGTATGTTTGCCATAGATATCTAGAGGCACTACATGTAGAATTGCATCTACGGCTACGGAGGGGGTTGTTCTAAGAGCTCCGCTAATGCATATACAAGTTTGCTGTTGCAGGCTGTTTCTAGAGTCGTCCACCAGACTAAGACACCATACAGGAGTATGGGTCTGATGATAGACACTTTAAGCCAGAAAGTGATATGTGGTTGCATACCCCATTTCTTTCTGATTGCCTTTTTACAAGAGTATAAGGCTACGGTGGCTTTCTTAGCGCGTTCTTGGCTGTTGGCTTTCCAGTTCAGTTTCCTATCCAAAACCGGACCCAGGTATTTGTCTGATTTTACGAACTTGAGACTGACGGCATTAAGTTTGAGACGGTCGATGTGCGTGACTTTATATATCCTGCTGAAAAGAACCACTTCGGTTTTTTTAGGCTTCGCACCGAGTCTACATTTGGTGGCGCAACTAGAGAGTACACAGATGCCATTCGGTAATAGATCTCTTAGACTATAAAGGTATTTCCCTGATACAGGCATTGCCACGTCATCCGCATATGCAATCACTTTGCATCCCACTCTCTCTAGATTTACTTGTGGCTTGTTAGCCACTAGGTTCGAGAGAAGCGGAGACAGGACACTTGTGAGGTGCCACAGCTAACCGATCTGCGTGCGAATGATATACCAAGATTAATGTAACAATTCTGCCTCTGAGTAGCTGATATATTAACACTCCCAATGAGTCAACTACCTTTAAACCCGAGAGTGCATTAGCCATAACAATTTTTGCAAACTGTCTGAAATATATATTGACCTGACAATGCCATTTTCTTTATTTCATTCCTATAAAGCTTTTAGTAACGACCAATTTTTTCATATTAATTTTAAAGATGGGATAAAATGGTACTAAACGATTCGCACAACGAATTGTATCCAGCGCACATGTTTTTTTTAAATTTCAAATCTGTTTTCTTTCGCTTGTGAATACCACCCTTAGTCGACATCGACCATATCAACATCAAAATTCATCTCCTAGGATTTATTTCTATCCCACTCCTATACATTTACATCCCAAGTCATCGACATGAAACAACCAAAGAATCCCAAACATGAATTTAAGCGCACACTGTGCTTAATGGCTGCGACACTCGACACAAATTCAAAAATAGTTTCAAAAAAATACGCTTTTCGTCGCGGTCTCGATGTTTCGCATTACTAATGCCAATCCGAAACATCAATTGATGGGGCATCGTCTCCGTAGCATTACAGGTGGCCCAACAGACGAAAAACGAAAAGAACACCTCACATGACTCATCGTTAAATTTTCATGATCTCTTTGAGATACAATTGAATGGAGTAAAAGATACCTTCGAGCAAATTGAATTCATGCCAAGTATCTTTTATTTTTCTAAATGCTGTTCGCTTTTATTTACTGTCATCCTATTCGCGGAGGGGTTTTTATTTAAATTTCACTCTGGGAAAATAATTTATTTAAATTTTTTTATATAGTGTTTGCTTTTTCATAGATATTTTCCTTCATGAATGAAGGGATACAACTTTTCGCTTGGATATTTGTTTCGGAAAAGAAATAAAACTTTGACGTCAGTTGATGATGAGCTCTGGTAGATGGAATATTAAGAGCATGTTTGTTCTTCGGTGGGCCGAAAAGATAAATAAAAAGAAAAAAAAACAACTTTTTCTTGTTCGCTGGGTATAAGTTTTGATGTTGCCTTTGAAATATTCCAGATATGACACATTAAAACGCTATTAGATGGTTTATGTGCGTTTTTTTGAGAGATTTTCGTTTTTTTTTTTCACGAAACTCATCAATCATATCATATCGAGTTGGGGGTGGATTTTGAAAGCAGCTAATTGAATTGAAAAACATTTTTTTTTTTTGGATTTTTTTTTTCACTTTTAAGGATTTTAAAACGAGTGGGTTTTGAGAAGTTTTCGATTAAAATAAAAAAAATTTTATGATTGTAGCTGAAGGTAAGGAAATCACTGAAGACTATGCTAATCTATGAGGGAAACGTTTTATACAGGGTGGCACAAAAGTCTCTTTTCTTTTTTTGTTTCAGTCATAAGGCTTGTGAGAAATTTGGGATGAAGCACTGCTCAATCGCATAGGGAACGAAAATTGTTAAACAATTTTTTTAAAATAGCCAGTCAATAATTCGTGCTCAATCTGTCTACTAAAAATTTTATGACGTTAGAAATGTTCGAAGAGCATGCACTTACCGTGCTGTGGTGGTCAAGTTTGAGCAATATGGGAACTCTGGAGATGTGAGCCCAACTAACAATCTTTCTTGTGACCGGTGATTTTTTAAGAGTTAAGTTTTTCAGGTTTGCAGCACTGGTTAGTAATGGCGTCCAAACGTCATCTGTCAAACTGAAAAGTTTTCAGTATACTCTGTCATTTAATCATGGAGAGCAAATTATTGAAATTTATTATCGGGTACTGGTCTCATCCAACCGGATTTGACTTGTTAAACGATAAGCGAGAGTGTTGATAAGACGAGGAAAAACAGCGGCACTACAAACAGCCAGTTCAGATTGGCATACCCGGCCTGCTGTACTAGGCGAACCTACCCAAGCTGCTTCGACATATTCGGAAAACAGGTTGTCTAGGAATTTCAAAGGTAAGTCAGGCCTCTTGAACAGAGTTGGTAGCGTATGAACCGAAAGGACAATGGCAGCGCTCAATCCCGTAGTGGATACTGATGGCCCCGTGTCTTAGGGTTAGCTAGTAAATTGGAACTGGCCCACCAGGTGGAGGGTCGTGCTTTGGGTTAACTACCCACCCTTTGAAAAGTAATTGTTCCGAAGCAAGCAATAGCCTCGAAAAGGACTGATTTTAGTGCTGACGACCCTGCTTAACGAAAAAAGGACAACGACATTCGTTTATGCAGCTGGAATGTGAGAATATTAAACAGGAGAGCTGCAAGCGAACAACTAGCGGCAACCCTTAACTGCTACAAGGCAGACATAAATGCCGTTATGTCTGGTAACGGACTTAGGCTAATTGACATCGCTACGGAACGAGTTGCCACCATAGATAGCACATGGTTTCTTCACCTCGATATCCGTAAGGGGAAATGGCGGTCTTCTAATCAACTAACGGTCAACCAAATTGATCACATTGCGATAGACAATAGGCACGCATTGAGTATTTTGGATGTCCGAACATTCCGAGGAGCTAACATAGACTCGGACTACTACCTTGTTGCAGCCACAACAATCCAGAAATACTGTGAAAAAATTGATGATTAGACTGCAATCGCAGGAAACCCCCAAGACCTTCGCGCAACGCGTATCCCTAAAGCTCTCGATTAACACCATACCACCAGCATCGAATGTCGAAGAACAATGGCAACAATACCAACAAGCCATTGGGTCAGCCGCAACTGGTGTGCTAGGTTTCTCGCGCCCACCAGCAAGAAACCCCTGGTTTGATGAGGAATGCCGACAGATGCTCGCTGCCAAGAACGAGGCCTACAAGGCTAACCGGCAGGTGAAGACGAGAGCTGCCGTTGAGCTCTATAGGCAGAGATGAAGGGAAGAACACCGGCTTTTCAGAAAAAAAAAGAGCACGAAAAGCGCGCGATCGAGGATATATAGAGGTGCCACTCCAGGAACGATGTTCGCAAGTTTTACCAAAGTGTAAAACGTCAAAGCCAAGGATACAAGGCTCGAACAGAATCCTGTCGAGATGAACAAGGAAATATCGTAGTTGAGATACAGTCCATGCTGAGGATATAGAAGAACCGCTTCTGCAGACTGCTAAATGGCGATGACAAACAGCATTCCGTTGTCATACAGAACGAACCATTCAATACTGGCAACAACAGCGAAAACTGCCAACCACCCGACCTGAGAGTAGTGAGGAAAGCAGTATCTAAACTCAAGCTTTATAAGGCTACCGGAAATGACAGCCTGTCCCCTGAGCTTTATAAGGCCGGCGGAGATTACTTGGTAAATAACATCCACCAACTCATAAGCCGGTAGAAAGTAACTCAGCATCGTTTCCCCTATCCACCAAAAAGGAGACCCTCTTAACTGCGCAAACTACAGAGGCATTAATCTCCTATACATCCCCCACAAGATCCTATCTGCCGTTATATGTGATCGCTTGAAACCGTTTACCAATAACCTGGTCGGGCCTTATAAGTGTGGTTTTAGGCCAGGAAAGTCCACAACCGATCAAATTTTCACGATTCGGCAGATCCTGGAAAAAACCCAAGAAGTCCAAATTGATACCCACCACCTATTCATCGATTTCAAAGCCGCATACGCCAGCATTTATAGAAACGAACTAAACAGAGCCATGACTAGTTTTGGTATACCGCCCAAGCTCGTCCGTTTGTGTAGGATGATGGTGGAGAACGCTGCTTCATCAGGGTCGGAAACAACTTCACCGAAGGTAAGGCGATGCGATGTCTTGAGAGGATTGTGCAAAACTCCCATGCCAACACCAGAAGCCAAAAATCGGTGCAACTGCTAGCATACGCCGAAGATATGCTGCCAACATGAAAGTACACACAACATTCACGATTTAAGCAGAACGTCACCATTGACAGATATAACTTTGAGGTAGTAAAAGACTTTGTCTACCTCGGCTCCGCTCTGGCTCTGTCAACAAACATCTCGTCAGAAATTAATCGAAGAATAACCGTTGTTTCTTCGGACTGTGAGGGCAATTTAGTAGTAAAGCCTTCACTCGAACTGCTAAGGATATCCTATATAAGACCCTGATCATCCCAGTCCTGCTCTACGACGCTGAAGCATGGACCATATCAAATGCGGATAAAGAAATCCTTGGTCGATTCAAGAGGCAAATTCTTCGCAAAATCGTCGGTCCCGTTTGCGTTGACGGTCTATGAAAACAGCGACATACCCCTAGTCGGAAAACTCTACCTTGGACGTGAAGGGCTAGTTTGGACTATGAATGGCTAGTACATGCGAAGCAAATGGCCACCAATACTCAGGCTCGCAGAGTCTTCGATTGCTAGCCTGAAGTTAGGCAGAGTATTGGAAGACCTCGACTTAAGTGGCGCGCACAAGTAGAAACCGACCTCAACAAATTTAAGTGCGCAACTGGAGTTAGTAGGCTAAGGGATGGGCTATTTGGAGAGGCATGTTGGTTGGGGTCCACTTTCATTCCTGACTATAGCTCCACCTAAGTCAAATCAAGTCTTCTGCAAAAGTCTGCAGTAAGATTGTCGTGTGAAGAATCTGAACTTGTCGCTCGGAACTGGCTGTAATCTGTAGGCCACTTCCAGTGTGGCAAATTATCTCCGCAATAACAAATGAAAGTAGAACTTCAGTTTAGAACCCGTAATGGTCGATTATTTCCAATAATTTTTTGAAAGAAATAGACAATTTTTGGTACTGTAGGCAGAATATAAAACGACTGTGTTGCATACACGTCTTTATGTTTCCGAGACACATCATAAAAAGACAAGACACAAATAACAACTTTTAGACCGGGGATTCTATTTCCAGCACGAATCAACAATAGCATGAAACCTTTAAATTCCAGCTAAGCACGAATGGTCCAAAAATCAAAAACTCCTCATAAAACCCACGAATCCTCCTTCAACAACATAATTGCATCGCTTTAAGGACACCCCCGACAGACTCAATTATCACCTCAACTCAAATCTCACCGCGACAAGAGCCCTTATCCTATATTCACGACGCAGCCCACCTATTGCATGCCTTTTGGGGCCAAAATTGAATTGCACGTCAAACTCAATTATCGCGATGAAGCCCATGATCTAATTAAAATTTTAATGCAACCGCATAAAATCAATAGCACTCCACGACACACATGAAATGGAAACATCCCAAAGGTGAAGACAATCCAAGTGCCAATTGAATTATTTACTCGTGAGCTCATCAATCAATGGCGATGGTAAATTTAGAACCCACTTTCTGCACCAGACGTGCAAACCCCCGTCCTAACACCCCAACCACGCGTCGTCGTCGTCGTGCGTCGCAGCGACTAGAATCAATTTCTTTATCTCACGGATCGTTTTGCGCGCCAAATGAAACATATCACCCACATACATGCTGTGCTACACTCGACTTCTGAACTTTATCTACGACCTGTCCTTCAGAGCATTCCCAAGTGTGAACGTGTTACTGTTGCATTCTTCGACCATGAGTCGGAATCGGATTGGCCAATAAAAATTCTATTTGTTAAGGCACTTTGTATTCGCAGAAACCATGTATCTGTGGATACTAATGCAAATTTAATTTCATTGGAAATTTCCAAAATTAAACCGGACCATCACCCTGTTTTGGGATACATATGCACATGTATCTGTATGAAGTGAATTCACGGCCAAATGGATGACCTAATGGATGGATGTAAATTCTTGTTGCTATTTCTATTTTTCCATCCATCTAGGCGGGATCCCTCAGTGGCATGCTGTGGGCCACAAACATAATCCGCTTCGAAAATGAGTTTTTGTTTATAGAGCGCTTGGGGAAATGTGTTTTTTGAAGAGTTTTTCAAAATACAGCAGGAATACAAATTTTTCGGGCGGTTGTAGGTGGGCCATACTGTAGTACGGTGTGACTAATGTAAACACAAATTGAATGGAACTGTCGTCATTTCCATTCGTATCTCACACGGCGCTGATTCAAATTGGATTATGAAGTTCAAATGAGCGGGATGATACGAGTGACAGAAATGTTGTACCTGATAGGTGGGATTTGGTATTTCCGGTGTGGTGAGTGGTATTGCTCAATGATGCTGAAATGATGGAGATCGTTGGTTTTTTTTTCGGGCTGCATTTTGATATTTTCAATATTGATATTGAGATGTTTTTTTTCGAAATTGTTATCATATAACGGGTGGTTAAAACTTAAGGCCCGTTGTTGAATGTGAACCACACCTAAACGTCAAGCTTTTTTCTGCATTTCATTTGACAATTTCCAATTAACTCAATTTGAACCATGGAAAGATACACAATCGAACAACGCGTTAACGTTATTCAAATCAAGATGCACATCGTGCACTTCGTGATTTTTTCGGTCAATTTAATCGTCCAAATATGCGTACAATCGGAAAAAACGTGCAAAAACTTCAGCAAATCGAACCTGTGGGAGATGTTAAAAAAAACACCAGTGCATGCTCCCACAGCTCGTACTGCAGAAAATATTGCTACTGTCCGCGATAGTGTGGCTTAAGAGCCGTCCACCTCAACTCGTCGTCGTGCCCCACAATTGCTCCTCTCACGCTCGTCGTTGATGAACTTTATGCATTAAGACTTGCATTTACACGCTTACAAGGTGCAATTTACTCAAGAACTAGAGCCTCTTGACCATTTCAAGCGTCGTCAATGGTCAGAATGGTGGCAAGAAGTGGCAACAGTCTCGAACAAAATCATCTTCAGTGATGAGGCACATTTTCACCTCATTGGAGTCGTCAATAAGCAGAATTGCAGCATTTTGGCGAATGATAATCCAAAAGTGATTGTCGAAAACCCAATGCACCCACAAAGACTGACAGTTTGGTGCGGTTTATGGGCAGGCGGCATCATCGGGCCGTATTTTTCCCAAAACGAGGCCGGTCAGGCAGTTACTGTGAATGGTGTTCGCTATCGTGAGATGATAACGAACTTTTTATGGTCCGAATTGAAAGATATGGATGTGGTCGATATGTGGTTTAAACAGAACGGTGCCACTTGCCACACAGCTAGCGAAACAATGGCTCTTTTGCGCGAAAAATTCAATGGCCCTGTAATCTCACGCGGTGGCGATGTCAATTTTCCGCCAAGATCATGTGATTTGACACCGTTGGACTCCTTTCTTTGGGGTTATTTGAAAGAAAAGGTATACGTCGATAAGCCAGCTACAATTCAAGAGCTAAAGGTTGAGATAATTGGGTACATTAATGGCATAGAACCTCAATTATACCTCAGCATCATTGAAAATTTGGACCAGCGGATGGAGGTGTGCCGCCGAGATCGTGGACAATAATTTCCTAAACGGTTTGTGGTTTATTCAAAACCAACATCGGCCCTTAAAATGTAACCAAAATTAGGATGCAGTTTTAGCTTGAGGTAAGTAATGGATCCACAAAAAAAGGAGACCTTCTGAACTGCACCAAGTAAAGAGGCATTAGTCGCCTCAACATCGCCTACAAGATCTTATCTGCCGTATATGCCTGAAACCGTTTATCAACAACCTTGTTGACGACCTTGCTAAACGAAAAAAAGGACCACGACGTTCGTATCTGCACCTGGAATATGAGAAAATTAAACAAGAGAGGTGCCAGCGAACAACTAGCGGAAGCCCTAAACTGCTACAAAGCAGACATTACTGCTATCCAGGATATACGGTGGGATGCGCGGGCAAAAAGATGATGAAAAATTGTGACATCTACTACGGACCGTGTTATAATGAGCAGCGATTATTCAGATGCAGATTTGTTATAAGTGCTTGATTTAGGCAAGAAGTCTTATGTTTTCAAGACATTAGCGAACGCATTGTATTAATCCGCAACAAGGCCTAATTCGGCAATATAAGCATTATATCCGCTCACGCCATAACGAAGGAAAAATGATAAACCTAAGGATTGCTTCTAATAGTTACTTGAAAAAACCTAAGAGCTACTACCGAAACACGATATCAAAATCTTGCCGCGAGATTTAAACGTAAAGGTAGGAAGAGAAGACATCTTTAGCAGTATTGTCAGAAAGTATAGCCTACACGACAACACGTCTGGTAACGGACTTAGGCTAATTGAATTCGCAACGGAACGAAATGCCAGTATAGCAAGCACACGGTTTCCTCAACTCAATATCCATAAGTGGACATGGCGGTCCTCTAGATCCATGAACGGTCAACCAAATTGATCACATTGCGATTGCCAAGAGGCACGCATCCAGCATTTTTGATGTTCGAACATTCCGAGGAGCTAACATCGACCCGGACCACTACTTCGTTGCAGCCAAGGTAAAAATGCCGACATCCACCATGCCACAACACTCTAGAACTGCTGTGAAAAAATTAAATGCCGAACGACCTCTCTTAACCTCTCGCTTAACACTATACCACCACACCATCAAAAGTCGAAGAACAATGAAAACGATCCCAACAGGCCATTAGTTCATCCGCAACTGACGTGCTAGTACCCAGGGCCGCGCTTTCTCACCACCAATCATGGATGCGTGTGTACTTCTTGCACTATTTTTTTCAGATCATCACGAGAGGATGGTCAGTGAAAAATTTAGGTGCTGTTGCTGTTCGAAATCGAACCCATCGCGCCGTTGAGCCCAGGAAAGTCCACAGTCGAACAAAATTTCACACTTCGTTAGATCCTGGAAAAAACCCAAGAAGTCCAAATAGATACCCGTCACCTATTCATCGATATCAAAGCCGCATTCGACAGCATTTATAGAGACGAACAATACAGAGCCATGTCCAGTTTTGGTATACCGCCCAAACTCGTCCGTTTGTTTAGGATAACGATGGAGGATTCTCTCTGCTCCATCAGGGTCAGAAACGACCTCACCGTCACTTTCGATACCAAGAAAGGATTTAGACAAAGCGATACGCTGTCAAGTGACTTCGCCAATTTGATTCTTGAGAGGACTGTTCGAAACTCCCGAGACAACACCAGAGGCGTAATTTTCTAAAAGTTGGTGCAATGTCTAGCATACGCCGAAGATATTGACATCATTGGTCGGACTCAACGTGATGTCATAGCCACGTTTGCTAGTATAGAGAAGGAAGCAGCAAAAATGGGTTTAGCAGTAAATGAGGACTAGACGAAGTATATGCCGTCGACACGAAAGGACACACAACATCAATGAAATGGACAGAACGTCACCATTGACAGATATAACTTTGCGGTAGTACGGACTTTGTATACCTTTGCTCTGCTATTAACTGTGGCAACAACATCTCGTCAGAAATTAAACGAAGAATTACTCTTGACAACCGCTGTTTCTTCGGGCTGAGAAGGCAATTTAGTAGTAAAGCCCTCACTGCAACTACTAAGGAGATCCTATATAAGACCTTGATCATCCCAGTCCTGCTCTATCGCGCTGAGGCATCGACCGTCTCAAAAGCGGATCAAGAAATCCTTGGTCGATTCGAGAGAAAAAAAAATCGTCAGTCGCGTTTGCATTAACAGGTTACGGAAACGAAGATTTAACCAAGAACTATATGCCCCTGGTCAAAAAAACTAATGGACACCAATACTCTAGCTCACAGAGTCTTCGATTCCCAGCCAGACCTCGGACGCAGTAGAGGAAGGCCTCGCCTTAAGTGGCGCGCACAAGTAGAAACCGACCTAAACCAACTTGAGGTGCGCAACTGGAGGCAGTTATCGAAGGATCGGGCTTATTGGAGAGGCATGTTGGTTGAGGCCCAGGTTAATTCCGGACTGTAGCGCCACTCAAATAAGTAAGTAAGTTTGTTTCTGTAGGATGAAGATGAAGCGTTTTGAAGCAGCTAATCACAAAAATTTATCACCGAAAATGGATTCACTTTGACAATATTTCGTGTGATTTGTTTGCCATCTTACCTAAGACCAATTTTCAAAACTCTTGAGACAATACCAGGAGCATCATCCTCGACAAATTTGTGCAACTACTTTGGAAGTGTGGAAATCTGTTAATATGTGGTTTTAATAAAAAGTTTCACATGAATTTATAATGCCGGCAAATAAGGTGTGTGTATCTTTAGAGTCTTAGTTGAAACTACCACTTGTTTAGTCCTTAAAAACGTGTTTAATAAAGAATTCATAAAATGTGTTCAGTAAATAGGTACACCACCTAACTGGGAGTATTTTCTCCAAAGCAGAACTGCTTAATGATATGATCCAGCGGACTTTGAGAAAAATCAAAACCAAAAGAAACGTTTCTAAGAATGGTGATTGCAAGGTACTATCCCACATGACCGAACTATATGGACTTTGACAATCCATTGAATTTGTTTATAAAAAAAAGTCTCTCTTACTAATCCCACACATGTTTCTCTAATCGTATAACTGACCACAAAAACTTTTCATAAGCTGGCATAAAATTTGAATATGCTAAATAAAAACCACCACCTAGACAAACAGATATTTTTTTTTATTTAACATTGTCAATCTATTTTTACAAGCTCCACCGATTACCTAATTCCAAAATAAACATAATCCTCCCTCGTTCAGAACCCACATGTTCGTTTTTTTGCGCGCCCATGCTGACTTAATTAAATTCATCATTTTTATAAACAAAACACTTTTATGTTGTGATTTATGCAAAATCTGTGATCGAAAGGAAACATCAATCGACGGGTTGTCCCGCAAAAGATTGTTTATTTCACTTCTAGCCTAGCATTCAGAAGTGACTAAAAATAAGCCGGGCCGCGCTAATATAGACACACATCACTTCTCTCCGCTTGTTCCACCAAGACGAGTCAATAAAAATGCCAAATAGTATGATACATGATTTATAGTGTATGCTGTAATGACGGATTTGATGATTTAAAATAATTTTAAAATTTAAAATTTAAATTTAAAATTTTTTTTCGAATGACTTTTACGCGAGATTATGTATACCTGAACCCTGAGGAGCTGTTGCTTTAAATTTCGGTGCAATCATATCCGTTGATTGAATAAACTCTGCAAAAATTCAAGTTTTGTTTCAATAGAGTTTTCGTTTCGAAAAAAGTGGTTGCGCGTAACACAAAAAAAAAAACACAAAACAAAAAAAAACTCACAACCGGGACACAGTTTTTGAACGTTCTTTTTTGGGATAAAGGCGAAAATTTGTTTTACTATATTTTCACAAAAAACAAATAAATTCCGAAATTGTTTTCGCATCCAGTGGAAACACTGAATCTTAATCACTTTTCCAAAAGTTTTGAGGTGGTTTTTGAAAATTTTTGATAATAAATAAAACAACAACTCAAAAACTCTCTCTCTAGATACACGTTCAATTTGTAACTAACCCTGTCCCATATTTCGTAGCGCAAAATTGTACACGATTTTCGAGGAAAAAAAAACCAAAAACCGATTCGAAGAGATGGACGCGCCTTTGCTCACTGAACTCAAAATTTAATGAAAACAGAGAACGATTTGCTTTTAGTTTTCCGAAAGACGAAAAAAAGTGACGATCGGTTTTTTTTTTATATATTTTTTCGAATACTATGTTCGAAAATCGTTGTTTGCCTTTAAAATATTACGGCCAACACAAACCCAGGGGGGGGTTGCTTTAAGACGAGAAAAAAAAAAGCTCACAAACATTTTTTTTTTATGATTTTCCAACCACTTGAGTGAGTGTTTCGAACGCAAGCGTTCACGAGGTGTACGTACTTGCGCAAACTCAATGTACCACATTTTCTTGGGTCCGTTTTTAAAATACACTTGAAAAAGTTTTCTTTTTGGAAATGTAAATGAATTGCATAAAGTGTTTTTGGGTTCAAGTATAGATGCAGTTGATTTTCGAATGAAAACAAAAACGAATCGGTTGAAGTATCTACCGCATCGTGTAGGTGGATGGATTATTTCATGGATGCAAAACCATCATATGGTCTCCTTTTATTTGTACACCTATTTTTATTGTCTGCTGTGTGTTGTGATCGTTTTTTTACGGACTATAAAAAAAAAATTGGGATTTATTTTAGGACGAGTGTAGAACTAAGTGGGTGGGTGGGGTTTTAGATAAACAGAGAGCTGGTAAAGTTGGATAGTGGGAGGATTGATCAAATTAGATCATGTCGAGAGTTTTGAATGTTTTGAAGTGGACTACTTTTAGGCGTCAGGCAAATGTTAAGTATACGACATGATGTCCCAAAGACCTTTCATCAGTGATGCTCGATGTTGTTGGGTTAAAGCTACCACCGTGTTAACAAAAAAACTGTCAACCATAATGTGGTTTATTCAGTAGTGGGTGCCAAATCACCATGACTGTCTTAAGCTTAAGATAGGTAGATAGATAGATATTTTATTTTGTATACAACGGGTGTTTTTTTAGAGGTCGGTTTTTCGAATAAAGATAAAACTGACATTTTGTGGTCAAATCGGGAAACTTTAATGTCATTTATGTTCAGTTTGGTTTGCCATTTCATCATGAACAGGTTGACAAATGAACAACGCTTGCAAATCATGCAAATTTATTTCGAAAATAATGTTTCAGTTCCCGAAGACACAATCGTATATCAGAGCAATTAATTCGGTTAACCATCGACAGTTTTAGCACTACGTTTCCTCTACTTTAATTTTATTTAATTTAAGCTTAGTACAAGATGGTTTGGGTGTTGTAGAACGAGGGTAGACTCTGATTGGCCCTACGTTGGTAATGCCCAGTGGTTGTAACTCTGACACATCAAGTGCTTATTTCTAACCTCAAAGTGGTAACCATCGGGTACTGGTCACATCCAATCGGATTTGACTTGCTAAACGATAAGCGCGAGTGTTGATAACACGACGAAAACCAGCAACACTATAAACAGCCAGGTCAGAATGGCATAGAAAGTATACCTGGCCTGCTCTCCCAGGCGATTATCTAGGTTCGCTGCTTCGACATATTCGGACAACATGTTGTCTAGGAATTTCAACGGTTAGTCAGGCCCCTTGAACAGAGATGGTGGCAGATGAACCGAAAGGACAACTGCAGCTCTGAATCCCGTAGTAGCTAGCGGAAGCCCTAAAATGCTACAAATCAGCCATTACTGCAATCCAGGAAATACGATGGGATGGGATGGGCCGGGCAAAAAGAGGATGAAAAACTGTGACATCTACTCCAAATATTCGGATGCGGATTTGTTATTAGTGCCAGACTTAGGCAAGAAGTCTTATTTTTCAAAGACATTAGCAAACGCATTGTAACAGTCCGCAGCAAGGCCAAATTCGCCAACATAAGACTTATATGCGCTCAAGTCCCAACGGAGGAAAAACATGATATAGCTAAGGATTGCTTCTATGAGCTCCTTGACCAAACCTATGGGCGACTACCGAAGAACGTTGTTAAAATCGTGCTGGGTGATTTTAACGCAAAGGTAGGAAGAGAAGACATCTTTAGCAGTATTGTCGGAAAACATAGCCTACACGACAACACGTCTGGTAACGTGTCGTCGCTACGGAACGGAATGCCACTATAGCCATCACACGGCTTCCTCACCACGATATCAATAAGGGGACACGTCGGTCTCCAGATCAACGAACGGTCAACCAAATCGATCACATAGCGACATAGATCAGCCGCAACTGATGTGCTAGGTTTCTCGCGCCCACCAGCAGAGGAAAACCCTGGTTTGATGAGGAATGCCGACAGATGCTCGCAGCCAAGAACGAGGCCTACAAGGCTAAGCTGCAGGTGAAGACGACATCTGCCGTTGAGCTCTATAGGCAGAGAAGAAGGGAAGAACACCGGCTTTTCAGAAAGAAGAAAAAAGAGTAAGAAAAGCTAGCGTTCGAGGATATCGATATGGGAGCAACTTCAGGAACGATGTTCGCAAGTTTTACCAAAGTGTAAAACGTCAAAGCCAAGTATGCAAGGCTCGAACAGAATCCTGTCAAGATGAACAAGGAAATATCGTAGTTGAGCCACAATCGATGCTGAGGATATGGAAGAACCACTCCTGCAGACTGTTAAACGGCGATAACGAACAACATCCCGCTGTTAGGCAGAACGAACGATACAATACAGGCAACGAATGCGAAAAATGCCAACCACCCGAACTGAATGAAGTGAGGATAGGACTATCTAAACTCAAGCTTAAGCCGGCGGAGATAGCTTGGTTAATAACATCCACCAACTCATAAGCCAAATCTGGTCGGATGTTAGTATGCCTGAAGAATGGAACCTCAGCATGGTTTGCTCAATCCACAAAAAAGGAGACCCTCTAACTGGAGGCATAAGTCTCCTCAACATCGTCTACAAGATCCCATCTGCCGTAATAAATGAACGCCTGAAATCATTTACCAACAACGTGATCGGCCCTTATCAGTGTGGTCTTAGGCCAGGAAAGACCACAACCGATCAAATTTTCACACTTCGGCAGATACTGGAAAAAAAACCGAAGAAGTCCAAATCGATACCCACAACCTCTTCGTCGATTTCCAAGCCGCATACGACAGCATTTATAGAGACGAAGTAAACAGAGCCATGACTAGTTTTGGAATACCGCCCAAGCTCGTCCGTTTGTGTAGGATGATGGTGGAGAACTTACGCTGCTGCATCAAGATCGGAAACGACCTCACCGACATATTCGATACCAATTAAGGACTTAGGCAAGGCGATGTGATATCATGTGACTTCTTGAATTTGATTCTTGAGAGGGTTGTTCAAAACTCCAGAGCCAACACCAGAGGCACAATTAACATAAAAATTGGTGCAACAACTAGCATACGCCGATGATATTGACATCATTGGTAGGACCCAACGTGATGTCATAGCCACGTTTGCTAGTATAGAGAAGGAAGCGACGAAATGGGTTTAGCAGTAAATGAGGGCAAGACGAAGTATATGATGCCAACACGAAAGGACACACAACATCGACGAATTGGACAGAACGCCACCTGATGTCATAGCCACGTTTGCTAGTATAGAGAAGGAAGCGGCGAAATGGGTTTAGCAGTAAATGAGGGCAAGACGAAGTATTTGATGCCAACATGAAAGGACACACAACAACGACGAATTGGACACAACGCCACCATTGACAGATATAACTTTGAGGTAGTCCGGGACTTTATCTATCTCGGTTCCGCTATTAACTCTGACAACAACATCTCGCCAGAAATTAAACGAAGAATTAATCTTGCGAGCCGCTGTTTCTTCGGGCTAAGAAGGCATTTCAGTAGTAAAGCCCTCACTCGAACTGCTATGGAGATCCTTTGTAAGACCAATAGTCCTGCTCTACGGCGCTGAAGCATGGACCGTCTCAAAAGCGGATGAAGAAATCCTTGGTCGATTTGAGAGGAAAATTCTTCGAAAAATTTTCGGTTCCGTTTGCGTTGACGGGCTATGGAGATGAAGATTCAACCAAGAACTATACGAGCTGTACAGCGATGTGTCCCTGGTCAAAAACCTCCGCATTGGACGTTTAAGATGGCTATTACATGTAGAACGAATGGACACCAATACTCCGGCTCGCAGAGTCTTCGATTCCCAGCCAGAAGTCGGACATAGTAGAGGAAGATCTCACCTTAAGTGGCGCGCACAAGTAGAACCGACCTCAACCAACTTGGAGTGCGCAACTTGAGGCAGTTAGCTACGGACCGGCCTAATTGGAGAAGCATGTTAGTTGAGGCCCAGGTTCATTCCGGACTGTAGCGCCACTTAATTAAGTAAGTATTTCAGTTTATTTGATGGCATTTTTAAGTGAAACAAATATTACCTCTAACCGGATAAGTGGCAAACAGGGTACCTGGAGTACCTCAATATGTACCTGGAGTACCTCAATAAGTAAGACTGAAATAAATGGCCCATTGCATTCCAATTGCCGATGTTCGACTGTATTTGGTTGGCTGTTTCACCATTACTTTCTAGAAAACCTAAAATTAGTTTTGTCTGCCTTTCTGAAAACTAAAATATCGCAGACATATTGGAAACATTTTCCGGTTTCCCTTATTGCTTACATCCGTAAAATTCGAAAAAATCGAATGCTCCACAAAATGCTGTATTGCATCCTTCAAATGGTAAAATTTTGTTAAGAAATATTAGCTCCTGTTGTGCAGAATGAACATGTGTTGAAAGCGGGACTGTGCCTGTCTCGCGCGGGGTATTTAAGTTTTTGCTAAAAATCGGGATGTCCCGCCAAAGTCGGGCAACGCTGGTATATATTATATAAGTCTCAATATATCCCTATGGGAAAGGGTCTAAAAACACATTTCAAAGATTACCTCGTACAATTTCACCAAAAGACTTAATAAAAACGATTTTCGAAAAAGATTTCAATCGTCCACAACAATAATACAATTAATCAACACAAGTTGATTAAAAATAGCACTGAAAGCGTTTTCAATGCCAATTCTTAATCCCCCCATGTTGACACGACTTTAACATAAATTCACAGATAAATGCCTAATAAACAATCTCATTCCAATTTGGATACGCAAATTAAGATAGTAGAACCAGCATCACCGACGAAAGCGCTTAATATCAAGTTCACCATAGGAATAATTTTTAAATGTATCTGCGTGTACCTTAAAGTGGTGTCACTATTGTATCTTAATCTAAACTTACTTACATACCGAAAGAGCTTTCTTTCGTTGAACCTGTGTACTTAAAAATAAAATGTGTTGCATATTTTTAGGCAAATCTTTAATTCTAAAAAACAGAATAATATTGCATAGGTATGTAGCGAGAGGACATGATAGGTACAAAAAAAAATCACACACAGAATATCTTGGATGATAGATTTCTACATACTTAGGTGGGGGACATGTACACACACACAGACAAAACACAAATCACATGTATAATGAGCCCCATACCATTTGCATAGAGAAACCCCCTTGCCAGCACAAGCTCTTTGTCGATTTCGCGTAGAAGATCACTCTCGGACCAACTTAACCGATTCGGTGTTAGTAGAAAGCGTGTCTGTTTCCTGCGCTTAGACGAATTGGCACTATTTCCAGCTGTTGTGGTCTCACCTCCGGCCGTTCCTACTGATGGCTGACAGCCGCTACTCTCAGTTGGCTTCTTTTGGCGCAAAATCGTGACAAGCTTCTGTCGTTTACCCTGCGACAATTGTTCTAAATCACGGACACGAGCTGCTAGATTGAAAATAATTAGCCTGTTAGTGTTGTCAGAAAAAAAAATTCACAAAAGCAATCAACAAATGAACACATAGATACGTTTTTTTTCTGTTTTGTTTTATCCACAAACAAGTTGCTCTAGATCTGAGGAGAGTCTTTCTAGCTTTAAGGTTAGATAGTTGCCCTAAATTTATTGCTTCCTTTCGCGCAGTAGCAAATCGCGTGCATCCATTTGCTTTGAAATAACGTTTACATTAACACACACCATAACCTGGCTGGGAATTTATTTATGTTTTGCGGTTGCGAAAGTATCTCACACGATGTGAAAAGTATCTATCGAAGTGTATGGTCAGTGCGGGCACCCAAACAATGTCAGGTGGGGTTTATGCGAGTATTTTCTGCTGAATGGAATAATTTAGAATTATCATGGCGGGAGGGGGTGGTTAGGAGGGCCAGGGCATTTCATTTGTATTTTTGTTGATGATCAGCATGACAGACAAGAGGCAGGCTTATTCGAAATATCGAAATGGCAAATGTATTGTTTGTTTTTTTTTTTTTGTTTTTTTTTTGGTTAATTGTGAGTCATTTGGATGATTATTTCAAAGGTCATGCGGTTGGAAATTGGCGTGCAATTTTTGTTTAATTTTAGGTGCACCGATCTAGTGATCGTTGTTTTATAAGTTCGTCCATTAGTGGTGTTATGAGTTCTGTTTATAAAGCAAATTTTTATGCTCTGATTATATAATTATTTTCAGATATAAAAAAAAAGTCAGATAAACATATTGACCTAGGTTTTGATCTAAATATAAACGATGATCATTAACAAAAGACTCAGAAGCGGGATTATTTTTTTTATTGCACAGACTTTGTTTAAAACTATTTAGTAAAAAATTGTAATCATGCTAACATGCATGCTATGTCATGATTTTATAAATAAATTCAAGCTTTTGTCATGATGAATGGATGCTATATATAATTTTGCTATTAGAAAGTATATCACGCGTGTAGAATCATTCATTGTTCTGGTTGATGTAGGTCTTTGTCGGAGTGACATTTTTTTATTTGTGAAACAATTATTTGCTGTCTGTATGTAAATGGGGCTTATACATGAATGAGATAAATCGCTGTTTATAATACGAGTATGATCTCGGTTCAAGGGCGTGTACATTGTAAAACCGCAAGCTGGGGATTTTCATTTTTAGCATTTTTTGACGTTGGTATCATCGGTTATTCATCGAAAGGGATTTTTTTTTTGCATCAGGAAAGGTGTATTAACGACATTCTTCTTAATTTAACCTCAAAAGTTAATTGAGAATGCCAAATTGAAGTGGGATGGTAGTTTTCTACAACAAATATAGCACAGCATCCTATAGGACCTAAGCAATATGAACAGATGATCTGCAACTACAAAAATGGTGGCTTCATTAATCAAGAAGTCCTCAATCCGAACGATGCAGGTAACAGTTTAGTTCTTGGCGGAAACTAAGCTCTCAAACAAAAACGATATTCGAGATTAATGGGGGGTCTAAACCTAACCACAAACTCATCCTTTTTGTTTGTTGCAAACCAGTCAGAAAGTTGAATCTTTCAGCCAAATAGACAAAACGGTCCTCCAAATTCTTGACGAAACAAATTTATTGCGGCGTCTTCGAAGAACTAAGCCCTTATATTTGGCCCGATAATAACAAACCGCGCTATAAATTGCGGAAAAAGCAGGAATCTCAAAGGAAAGTTACCAGGCAAACATTCATTACTCGTGATAATTGACATTGACATTGACATCACGGTATTTCGCACCTGGATGCAACGAACTACAGAAACATGACAGCACTGGCAACTGAGGCTATCGGCTGGGACAGAGCATGCAATTAATACAACAGAGAGAGACAGATAGACACATAGAATGAAAGTCATATAACACAAGCCTAGGTGGCACAGAGGAGGAGACATAGATTTATGTTGTCTCATATTATCGCACAGGTGGCCTCAGATAAGCTGGCGATTTTTGTAGCAAAATAATGCTGCCGCAGCTGGGGCTTGCACCCGCAGCGTTTGGCCTAGCAGTCAACTAAGCATTCGTCTGAGCCATGACCACCTGCTACTCGTGATAAAAAAATTCCTAGATTAGTCGAATACGTAGTTGCAATATAAAAACAAAAAGCGTCGTGGTTTTGGTGGGTTAAAGTCTCACAGTACTTTGGGCACGTGCTAATCACGTCTTTGAAGACTTACACCAGCCAACGACAAAAAACAAAAAAACAAATCGATCTCAACCCCATTAAATCGAAGAGAATATTGTTAGGGACGCAGCCCTAGAAGCAATCCTGCATCAAGTGCCCCTAGATATCTATGGCAAGCAGACCGCAGCTTGTGCAGCTGTGAGACTGACAGCCTCGCCACACTGGACACCCAATCAAGATGAACACACAAAGTTTCTGAATCACCTTAACATTACAAAAAAACACCGACCACCCCACTACGGAACTCAGTTTTGAGCATAACTTTCTGGCTTAAAGTGTTTATCATCAGACCCATACTTCTGTATGGTGTCTTAGTCTGGTGGACGACTCTAGAAACAGCCTGCAACAGCAAACTACTAGGTAAAGTTCATAGATCAGCTTGTATATGAATTTGCGGAGCTCTTAGAACAACCCCCTCCGCAGCCGTAGATGCAATTCTACATGTGTTGCCCCTAGATATCTACGGGAAACATACCCCAGCTTTTGCAGCTGTGAGACTGAGAGCCTCGTCCCAATGGACACCCAATCAGGGTGAACACACAAACATTATGAATCACTTTAACATTACAAAAAACACCGACCACACCACTATCCAACTCAGTTTTCGGCATAACTTCAGGACAATCATTCGCAGTCGCCTTGAATGGGAGTCGGATTCGATCGAAACAAGTAACTCAATTCACATCCACACGGATGGGTCTAAAACAGAATCTGGAGTTCCAGACCACTGTAGCGTTATCCAGGCGGAAATCAAGGCAATTAGAGAAGCCTTGTCCTGGCTGAAATGGAATGTAATATCCTTTCGCTTCCTGATCATTGTAGCGCTTTCCAGGCAGAAATCATGGCAATCAAAGAAGCCTTGTCCTGGCTGAAATATCATTTCGCTTCCTGATCATTGTAGCGCTTTGCAGGCAGAAATCATGGCAACAAAGAAGCCTTGTCCTGGCAGAAATTGGTAGTAATACCCGCTATGCATATTAGCATCTTCACCTTCTTTGACAGTCAAGCGGCAGTAAAATCCCTAAAAGCATTCTCGTTCAATTCGAAATCAGCCCACGAATTCCGACTGTCTCCTAACGAGATGGCGGAGCATTTCACCATTCACTTCTTTTGGTTTCCGGGCCACAGAGACATACCAGGGAATCGCAAGGCGTATGAGCTTGCCAGACAAGGCACAACACTCGATATTCTACCGCCAGTAGACATGATAGGTGTTCCCATCGCTACACGTAATTTACATATCAAATATCCAGGCAACTCTGGCCTAAATTTAACCAGAAGTGCTCCATCTACTTGACAAAGCAGATCAAAAGATCAAACATCAATACCATTATCGGTGTCCTTACAGGACACTGTCCGCTAGGCTTACACGCAAGAAGACTAGTCCCCTTCAGCAATGACTTCTGCAGAAGCTGATTAGACGAAGAAGAGGAGGAAAGTATTACTAAAGAGTATAGAAGAGTGCGTAGAGTGCTCATCTCTTTGTGGGGAACTGCTATTGACACCTCAATTTTCACATTGCTACCCCAGCTAAACAACAGCATAGCCGACGCATACGATTGACGAAATTCCCCCTTCGCACTTACCGACCGGCTACCAGATGTTTAGCTGTGATGCGTACTCTGTGTAGTTCTGTTCTCATTGGTATTACTCACCTTCTATGCTCTTGCTCTCTCAGTAAAAAGGAAACTTCATCTGGGAGAGTACTCCTTCGACAATCTAGGAAAGCTGGCTAACATCGATGTTAGAAACCTCCTTCACTACATAGTTAGCTCTGAATGGTTCGATCAGGCGAACTCAAATAGGAAAGTCGACAGATCGACGTGGTACCACAACGGACCTAACCTAACCTAGGGACACAGAGGCTGGCCTTTGTTGAATCCACACGAGATCCATAAAACAACATTGCATTCCCAAAAACTATTATTGGGTCGGATTTTGCACCAAAAACCATCATTGGGTCATTTTTCTTCACAGAAGACGAACAAGTCGATAGAAATTGAAATCGCTGGATGTTGGGTCATTACTTCTGCCCACAAATATGTGAAAAAGGTCTGGACTGTTACTGATTTCAACAAGACGGTGTGCCATGCCAAACCCCAGGTCAAACAATGCAATTTCTGCGAAGAAAATTCCCTGTATATATGCGGTCAGAAATGATTTCTTTTTGGTGGGTTATTTGAAAAGCATAGTGTACTCCAGCAGCTTCAGACAGGCTCAGCAGGCTCAGTGGCGCGATGGTTGGTGCGATGAACTGCCGCGCAGAAGGTCTGGGTTCGTAGCCGCACCTAAATGGTGTTTCACCTGCCCTCCTCTCGTGATGGTCTGACAAATCATCCGAGTAGAATAAATTGTCAAGAAAAGCTTATCTCAAATTCGCCGTTCGAAGTCGGAATAAAACAGGAGGTCCAGCCATAGTGCGAGAAGTACACACGCACATATGAATTGTTGTGATAAAGCTCAGCCCTGGGTACTAACGAGCCTGTTGCGCCAAAAATTTGTATTTTTAAGCAGAAATGTATGCCAAAATGAATAGCTATACCGATTGTTTTGCTCAAAAAAGTGAGTCGGAGTTCGCGCCCATGGCCATCATTGGGCCATTTTTCTTCACAGAAGGTGAACAAGTCGATTGGAAAATTATACATTATGCCTTTGCCAATAGAGGCGGTCCCTTGATTAATGTTGTATTGAGAAACTAGTCCAAATAAATTGCAAAAGACCAAGTTAAACAAAAAATCCTGATATGTTGATATCGGTTATTTGTTTTGAAAGTAATTCAACATTAACATACCTACAAAAAATATGGCGCACTTTATATATGTTAGAGCGCTACTGATTTTAAAGAAAAGTCCAAATGTAACGTTTGCTTTATATATAAGTTGGCACCCATGCTAAGATAAATCGGAATATAGAGTAAGAAACAGTCTTGGCAGAATTTTTAGTATCTGAAACGAAGGTGAATCTGAGATTAATGATAAGAACTATGGAACAGCCAGTTTCGGCTGCCTTAAGATTTTGCCTGTAGTGTTGCATCTTTTTGTACACGCCTAGCTAAAATTATACCAAAGAATTAACACCACAAGAGCCACCTTATCTAAATCTTTCTTGTGGTATCGAATGTTTCTATAAGTTCTGATGATACAGGGTGGTATACCAAACCAAGACAAGGCTCTGTAAAGTTCATCCCTATAAACGCTGTCGTATGCAACTTTAAATTCGATGAAAAGGTGTTGGGTATCGATTTGGACTTCCAGGGTGATTGGTTCCAGGATGATTAGTTGAGAAATTTCCTCAGACTTCCTCACTTAGCTTAGGTCGGGTGGTTAGCAGTTTTCTCTATGGACGCCAATATTGAGTGGAGAGTTCTGCCTGATCGTGGAAGATTGTTCGTTATCGCAGTTTAAACGTCTACAGAAATGGCTCTTCTATATCCTCAGCTTCGACTTTGTCTCAACCACAATCTTTTCTTGTTCATCTTGACAGGGTTTTGTTTACGCCAAAGCCAGGGATACAGGCTTTGACATTTTACACTTTTATTAAACTTACGAACACCTCTCCTGGAGTGGCACCTCTCTATGTCTTCGATCGAGAGCTCAATGTCAGTTCTCGTCCTCAATCGCAGCTTTGATTTTCATGCGTTACGTTATGCCTGCGTCACGTTATGCCTGCGATCATTTGTCGACATTCTTTATCAAATCTGGGGTTTATTGCTAAGTAGGGCCCGAGAAACCTACAACATCATTGTTGTTGTTGCCATTGTTCTTCGACATTAGATGCTGCGGTATGGTGTTCGTCGTGAGGTCAAGGGGTACGCCATCTGCGAAGGTCTGCATGGTCGCTTGCTCTTACACTTATCTAAATTTTTTTTTGCATTCGGAGCCGTCGCCTGTACGCCACAGATTTTTAGCAGTTTGCTTTTTGATTCGTCATATTACATATGCATACGAGGTTGATCTACACTACAAATCTGCAATTCTGATGTGATGAGACTATGAGAGCTGTTTTATAAAATGTTGGCAAGCCTACCATACAATAATATTACAATAAAATCTTCCTAAAGCTAAATTTTAAGGCCGGCAGAAAAATCTCAACGCACAATATTTTACCACTTTCTGATGAAAGTTCGAATTTTAAGGCCGGCATAAAAATCTCAACGCACAATATTTTACCACTTTCTGATGAAAGTTCACCGATAGGAGTGCATTTATTCAATTACCCATTGGTTGCTCAACTATTACGCCAATTTCTGGTTGCTTTCTACCCAATAACCACTGGTTAGGTAAATAAATTATTTCGTGAAAATATCCCTCGCAAGCTCCGATCAGCTTTGACGAGGAAATGCCCAGACACTGTTACCATCGGAATCTGGTCTTATCACCTTTCCTGATTGAACTTTTAATTACGAGTGTTGAGAACAAGTCGAAAATCAGCCACTGTATATAAAAAGGATCTTCATTCCGACTGATACGGAATATCCGGCCTCCTGTCCTCAGATGAGCACATGGGCCAGACTCTCACGTAAAAAAAAAAACACTGTTACGGAGCAACTCTGAAAGGAGCCTCTGAAAGGACCGATTTTATTGTACTAAGCGGAAAAGGACAATGATGTTCGTATCTGCACTTGGGGTATGAGAACATTAAACAGGAGAAGTGCAGGCGAACAACTAGCGAAAGAGACAAACTGCTAGAAAGCAGTGACATCTGCTGACATCTGTGACATCTACTACGGATCGCGTTATAGTGATCAAAAACAGCGACTATTCGTGTGTGGATTTTTTATAAGTGCCAGACTTAGGCATGAAATCTCATGTTTCCAAAATATTATCGAACGCATTGAAACAGTCCGCATCAAGTCCGAATTAGCCAATATATGCCTTATATAAGCTCACGTTCCTACGGAGGAAAACGACTATAAAGCAAAAGACTCTTCTAAGAGCTCCTTGACAAAACTTATTAGCGACTACAGAAGTACGGTGTGAAGATCATGCTGGGAAATTTGAACGCAATGTAGAAAAATGGCATCTTTAGCAGTTTTTTTCGGAAAACACAGCCTACACGGTAACACGTCTTGCAACAGACTAAACACACTTAGGCTCGAAGAAAGAGGAGATAGTCATCTGTTCAGGTCTTACTCCACTTTAATGGGCGATAAACTCGAGGGCTTTTAATCTACATCACTGATTGGGTTTTGAGTTCAAAATTTTACGGTTCAGGTGCTAGCGTAACGAACATCTGCAAGCATCTTGCAGCACTGGTATAGCTTATAAAGGCTAACCTATTTCAGGGAAGTTTACAAACAAAAGGTACGCATTGTTTGGAATTCTCACTACGAACATCAGTTCATATAGGTAACGGGTGATTTTTAAAGAGTTAAGTTTCTCAGGTTGGCAGCACTGTTTAGTAATGGCGTCCAAACGTCATCTGTCAAAGTGAAAAGTTTTCAGTACACTCTGCCATTTAATCATGGAAAGACTTAACAAACGAGCAACGATTGCAGGTTATTAAATTTTTATTCTCAAAATTCGTGTTGTGAAAAATGTGCACCGTTTGTTACGACCATTTTGGTCGTTATAGTCGACCTGGTGAATCAACAATTCGTGCTGTTATTACCAAATTTCGCAACAAATTTTCTTTGTAGGACATGAAATTATCGACTCGCATCCGTACAATGCGTACCGAAGAGAATATTGCAGTCGTAGCGCCCAATGTTAATGAAGATCGTAAAATGTCAATTCGTCGCCGTTCTCAGAAATTGGGCGTATGTTACTCAACCACATGGAAAATTTGTGTTTGAAAGCCTATAAAATTCAACTTGTGAAAGAATTGAAGCCACAACGTCTAATTTCTGGTGAATGGACCTTAGAACAGCTCCATTAAAATCCGCTGTTTTATCGAAAAATGGTGTTCAGCGATGAGGCTCATTTCTGGCTCAGCGGGTACGTAGATAAGCAAAACTGTCACATCTGGAGTGATGAACAGCTACATGCCATACAAGAATTACCGATGCCCCCCCAAAAAAAAAACGACAGTTTGGTGTGGTTTTTTGGCTGGTGGCATAATCGGTCCATTTTTTTTCTTGTTGGGTTATGTAAAGTTGTTAGTCCATGTGGACAAGCCTAACACGATTGAAGCCTTTCAATATAACACACGTAATTCGTGGAATACAGGTTTAAATGCTCGAAAAAGTGATGCAAAATTGGACCTTCCAAATGGACCATTTGAAGCGGAGCCGCAAACAAAATTTTCATGAAGTTGTCTTTGAAACTTAAATGGCAAAGGCCTATTTATCGATTACAATAAAGATTTTGAATATTTGGTGCAAATTTGAGTGTTTTATTCAATATTTAAAAAAAAGAACTACGCTTACAAAATCACCCGTTTCGAGTTCAAAATTTAAGAATTCATGTGACACCTTAACAGACATCTGCAAACATCTTGCAGCGCTGGTATAGATTATAAAGGATAACGTATCTCAGAGAAGTTTACGAACAAAAAGTTCACATTGTTCGGAATTCTTACTACCAACATCAGTTCATATATATTAAAGCAGAAGAACCATTTTGTTCTGAGAATATGTTGACTGTGTATTGTTAGAAATTCTGGTATTTTCCCAAATATTTGACCCTGTTACGATTTATCGCCGATACCCCAACATAGCTGTCCCCCATCAGAAGTCTTTCAAAACTCTCAGATTAATAAGCATGAATTAGTTATTTAAATTAAAAAAATGTATTCGCATTTTTTGCAAAAGTATCTCATTGTGTTAACCACGAAAGTTTATGATTGGATTGAATAAAAGTTGAAGAATAAAATATTTATAGAACTCTGGCAAAACGGATTTATGAATTCAAATAATTCCTCTTCCAAATTTGCCAAGTTTTTCTGGGTCATGGAAAATTCGTGTTTAAATTATCGTTAATCGTTGTAAATCAAAACATGATAACGGTTTAGTGTTTTATGGTGACTAATGACACCCCACAAACCGTTTTATATAAAATTTCATATTATTCATAATTTTGTTGCTCTTTAAAATGCGTATCTACATATAGATACATGTTCTTCTGGATGTTTTTTTTTGTCATATTGTTATCTGCGAGATTAACCATGTATTTGCAGAGCTTATCTGCATATTTTTGTGTCCGTTTTCTGTTTATCGTTTGACGAATTGCGTTGTTTGATTGCATCTACTTAGCGAATAATGATGAAAATAAATTCAATTGTTGATTAATTACATCGCTGATGTGATGTTACCGTCAAGCGGCCACAACAACTCCCCCTAATCAATTCAATATGACAACTTTGTAATGTTGAACTATCAACATATGTCATGTCCTGCAGAGGTCAAGCCAACTAATGGATTATGGATAACAATCAAATTTGTTGACACCACGTTCAGCTGATATGACATGAGTATTAAATCAGCTTAACCTTGACTTAGCACAATAATAATCTGCGCAAATTTCACGAAGCATTACTAAATCCATCCTGGAATTGTCAGCGCTAAATAACAACAGATGGGCAGTATTTAAGCCGCCCCCTCAACAGCACTATTAAATATGCGCAATGGATAAGCCCACCTCGCCAGTGCATCGGTGCTGTTAAATGGCACTTTAATTTGGATTAATAATTTAATACAACTCGCCGTGATATGGTTCATTAAGTCACATGCCAATACAATGGCATCGTCAGTGGCACACTCCAAAAAAAAAATGATCAATCATAGTTTTTTTTTTTTTGCTAGTATGTGCCAACGAAGCGTATCCCAATCTCCGGTGCTCTTTGGTTTGCATTCACACAATCAAATGCACTCATAACGAACCCCATATATAGAGACCCCACCTCACAGCTGCAATGAGATACAAAAAGCATCGACTTACTCATCCCAAAAGAAAAGGTTGGTCGGTCCCCCACCAGCCAGAAAAAAGCCCACCCCACATCTGTGGACGTTCGTTTGTTATGTTAGTCACGAGCCAGCAACAGCATAAAGGTATCCGTGATTTATATGCATGACATGTATCGAACACGGGTTCTCGAACGTACACACGTAAATTTAAATTTTTGATAGAAGCGAATTAGAATGTGTGGAGAAGCATTGATTTTCCCTCGTTCAAGCTGAAGTTTCTATGCCCAGGCTGGCCGTTTTTATTTTTACGGCCAAGGCGTACATAAAACGTTCGGGAAGTGCTGACGATTAAAGAGTCACTTTTACCATTTTCGGGGTACTGAACGCTTTTCATCTTCTAAATATGGGCGTCGATATAATGGCGGTATTTTTAGATGTATGTATCAACCTCCCCCACCCACTGGGTGAAGGGACTTAAAGGATTCACACCGTGGATTGATTTTAGTAATAAAAGATACGCCATAAACCGAGGGCATTCATAATTTTTGTATACTCATTTGGTTAAGTGTTTAGGTAGGGGGAGGTATTTTTTTAATAGCCTCTGGTTAACCCTATACTGGGTGTCGATTTTTGTTTTGGCAAGGAGTCAAAAAATGAACAGAATCGTAAGAGAGCACAGGAAGACGGAACGTAGTACTGGTGTGACAGAATGGATTTTTTTTGGCAGCATTTCTTAGACACACTTATGAGGCTTTCATCTAAGAGATGATGTCGACATGGGTTTTGTTTTTTATTTATTTGACAAAATGGGCGCCATTATGTTTTTCAAACATGCTGAAGTTTGTTTTTAATAAATAGTGCGTGAATTAATTTTCAGGGATTATCATAATGTACGAGGGGAATTCGACAAGCTATTAGGCACGGAAATAGTTTTGGAAATATGAGGCATATATCTTCAACTTTGAAATTTGTATCTATGGGGGAAAACTGCTCGAAAGCAGTTCAAGTATGATTTGTGTTCCTTGAGAAAGAATGAAATTAAAAATTCGTGGTTGCGAAATCTTTTTTTTTTTTCACTAAATAAGAAAACGGAGTCATGTTAGTCGAGATAACATTTTTTAGGTATCACCATATCTTTTCCATTTTTATAAGGGCTATCTTTTGATCAGATTAAGAGTCGTTAGAATTTTTTTTAAAACAAAAGAAAGAGAGAGAAAGATTTTTACCGCCTTCCTTTAAATATTTTTTGTATAAAATGTCACTGCACGCCATGTGTTCATTAGTTATATTAAGTCACAACAATAACCCTATATACCATCCTTTGAAAAATAGCTCGGTTTTGTAGGTTTTATGTACACACCACTTCAATGGAGTCTATAAAATCCAAATACATGCTATAGATTTTAAATTCTTCACCTTTGGATGACAGATGCATTTTAGTTTTGGCTTACGAAGCTCATACAAAACTTCATCTACTACCTTAAAGGAACAGACCTTTGAAAAACGGTTAAATGTTATATGAAGAGGAAATATGCCAGTGGCATTGTGTCTATTTAAGCCGACTGCTATCAGCTTTCCCAATCCACACAAAAAAAAAAACACAAGAAGTCCAAATCGATAATCACCGCCTATTCATCGATTTTAAAGCATACGACAGCATTTATAGAGACGAACGCCCAAACTAGTACGTTTGTGTAGAATGACGATGGAGAGTTCTCGCTGCTTCATCAGGGTCAGAAACGACCTCACCGATACATTCGATACCTAAAATTGATTTTGGCGATGCGCTTTCATGTGGCTTCTTCAATTTGATTCTTGATAGGACTGTGCAAAACTCACGAGCCAACACCAGAGGCACAAATTTCCAAAAACCGGCAAAACTACTAGCATACGCCGACGATATCGACATCATTGGTATGACCCAACGTATAAAGAAGGAAGCGGCAAAAATGGGTTTAGCAAGTTTAAGTATATGCTGTCAACACCAAAGGACACACAACATCAACGAATTGGACAGAAAGTCACCATAGGCAGATATAAATTTAAGTTAGTACTAGACTTTGTCTATCTCGGCACCGCTTTTAAGTCTGACAACAACATCTCGTCAGAAATTAGAGGAAGAATCATTCTTGCCAACCACCGTTTCTTCGGGCTAAGAAGGCAATTTAATAGTAAAGCATTCACTGGAACTGCAAAGGAGATCCGATATAAGACCCTTATCATCGAAGTCCTGTTCTACGTCGCTGAAGCATGGACCGTCTCAAATGCGGATAATTAAATCCTTAGTCGATTCGAGAGCAAAAATTCTTCGAAAAATCTTCGGTCCCGTTTGCGTTGATGGGCTATGGAGACGAAGATTCAACCATGAACTATACCAGCTGTACAGCGACAGGCCCCAGTGCAAAAACTCCTCATTGGGCGTTTAAGATAGCTAGGACAATTAGAACGATAGACACCAATAATCCGGCACGCAGAGTCTTCGATTCCCAGCCAGACGTCGGACGCAGCAGAGGATGACCTCGCCTTAAATGGCGCGCACAAGTAACGGCTGATCCAAGTAGAGATACTTTTTTCAATAGCCTTTTTTGACAGATCACGTGTGAGTCGTGTCATGCTGTCATGTTATTTTTGTTAAGTATTGTTTGGCATTTCATAATGGAAAGACTTACGCGTGAACAACGTTTACAAATTGTTCAACTTTATTATGAAAATTCACGTTCTGTGAGGAAAGTGTTTCGTGCACTTCGTTCAACTTATAGTCAACATAATCGGCCTACTGAGCGTACTATTCGCAACACCATCACCCATTTTGAGACCCAGCATTCATTATTGGATAATATTCGACCGAATAGACCACGTCCAGCACGCTGTGAAGAAAATATAGCGGCCGTAGCTGAGTGTACACGAGTGTACACGAAGACCGTAGAGAGTCGATTCGGCGCCGTTCGCAGCAACTCGGACTGACGTATGGAACGACTTGGAGTATTTTAAGTCAAGATCTTAAATTGAAAGCGTACAAAATACAGCTTGTGCAACAACTGAAGCCGCTCGACCTTCCCAAGCGACATCGCTTCGCTCTATGGGCTCTTGAAAAGTTCCAAGAAGATCCGACGTTTTCGAGGCAAATTTTGTTTAGCGATGAGGCCCATTTCTGGCTCAATGGGTATGTAAACAAACAAAATTGCCGCATTTGGGACGAAGAGCAACCTAAAGAGATTGAAGAACTGCCACTTCATCCAGAAAAAACAACGGTTTGGTGTGGTTTGTGGGCCGGTGGAATCATCGGTCCATATTTCTTTAAAAATTATGCCGGTGCGAACGTAACCGTCAATGGCGACCGTTATCGTGCCATGATTACCGACTATTTGATGCCTGAAATTGAAGCTCGTGATCTCGGCGACATTTGGTTTCAGCAAGACGGCGCCACTTCCCACACATCGCATCAATCAATGGAATTATTGAGAGAACATTTCGGTGAGCACATAATTTCACGTTTTGGGCCGGTCGATTGGCCACCAAGATCGTGTGATATCACACCGTTATACTTTTTCCTGTGGGGATATGTAAAGTCAAAAGCTTATGCCGGCAAACCCGCTTCGATTCAGGCCTTGGAGGAAAACATCACGCGTGTCATTCGCCAGTTACCAGTCGAAATGCTCGAACGAGTGATCGAAAATTGGACTCAACGGATGGACCATCTGCGACGTAGCAACGGCCAACATTTGATAGACATAATCTTCAAAAAATAAATGCCAAAGAATGTTCTTTCAAATGATAATAAGCATTCTCCATTAAATTCGAATTTTCTGTGTTTTTTGCTTTAAAAAAGTAGGGAACCTCGAAATGGATCACCCTTTATTTAGAAACCGACCTCGATCAACTTGGAATGCGCAACTGGAGTGAGTTGGCTTGGGACCGGTCTAATTGGAGAGGCATGTTGATTGTGGCCTAGGATTATTCCGGAAGAAATCGGTGTCTATGCGAAGAATAATGATTTAACGATTCGGAGGAGTTTAGCATTGGGGTATTCTTCCGAAAAGCTGCGCGAAAACAATCAGCCCGTCGACGTATCCGTCATAGCGGAAAATTCTAAGATTTTTTACGATTCGGAACATTTTAGTTTCGAGGAATTCTTCCGAAAAGCTGTTCGGAACTGTTCCCCCGACATTTTATAAGGCACCCCGGCGAATTGCGTTGAAGTGCGTTCAGGTAAATTTTTCGTGAAATTTTTTTCCGATTTCCTCCGACACAAATTCTTCGCGGAATTTATTTACGAATTGGTGTGAAGTGATTTTTCTCCGATGACACATACCTCGAATGGAATTTGAACCTCCGACGTAGTATGTATGCGTTGCGGAAAATTGTCCACTCCGACGGATACCTTGCTAGGGCAGAATATTTTTTTTCTTTGTAAGAGAAAGTTAAAAAATACCAATAGCGAGATGATAAAAACCTGAAGCTCCGAGTTTCAATTTTATTCTTAAATGCCACTCCCTTATAAATTTTAAAATTTGGTACAGAAGCAGGCTAAACGTTTAATTCTGATACCAATTATGGCGTTTTTTGGAACCCAATGATATATGAACAAAAACATATCAGAAGGCTACAATCTGCTGTGTGGATCGTTGTACATAAGCAGGCTAAACTTTTTAATCTGATACCAATTATGGCGTTTTTTGAAACCCAATGATATATGAACAAAATCATATCAGAAGGCTACAATCTGCTGTGTGGATCGTTTTATAACCTATCCCATCCCATTTTTAAAATGAAAATCCCTAACATATGAGAAGGCTGTAGTTCGCATAGGCTGTAGTTGAATATCCCCAAAATTTTGTCACAGCAGTTCGACGAAAAACACGTTTTCCCCTGCATATGGTTGGCGTTGGGTGTACAAATGGATTTTGTAGAAAAACGCCTCGAAAAAGTGGGCGTGGGTTAAAATCATGGTGAAATATTGGTTTTATCAAATCTAATGATTTTGCATCAGAAGTTTTTTCGAATATTTTGAAATTTTACCGAAAAACTATTTTTTTTTACTGAAAACACCCTCAAAAAGCGGGCGTGACAAAAAACTTTATATGGACAAAGTATAGATATTGAAATTGAAATAAAAAACATAGACTGACTACATATGTTGTTCAGTCACCTTTTGAAAATTCCCTACCGTTTGACCAGAAATAATATTTTTCTAAAAAATGGGCGTGGCAATTAGCGGATTTAGAAATTGTTTACACTTGTTCGAACAGCACGTAGAAGGATCGCATGTACCAAATTTCATTATCCTAGCTCAAAATTTAAGGCCTAAGAACCGGTTACCTACAGTCGGTCGGATGGTCGGACGGACGGACGGACAGACAGTCATGGCTTAATCGACTCAGCTAGTGATTCTGAGTCGGTCCATATACCTTGAGGTATATCTAGCTAAATTTGTTCTCTATGTTACAAACTATGTATCAAAACTAATATACCCCTATGTGATAGGGTATAATGAAAGGTGAGGTTCTGTGAAGTGCAGAATGTAGTTCATTATTTCAAAATGTCTGACAAATTTTTACAGTAGCAGTTAAAAGAAGTAAAAATCCAGCAAATCTGAAAAAAGCTTAAAACCTTAACAACAGAAATTATGTGAGTAAGTAGCAAAAGTATCACGCTTAATAGATTTTGATCTATAGATATAGAATAGATCTTTTGGTGCATAGATGTATGTTTGAAAAGAAGGAACTGGATGTGATAAGCGATTGTAAATTATGTGACCGTTGAAAACCCCCATTTATCAAAAAAAATTCATCACTTCTGACATTTAAGACGTTTTTTTCACAAAACAAAAATGTATTCCAAACATCACTACAACATTACTCTAGTGAAAAGAACAAGTCACCTCCATGGGACTGACAAGATAGACGATTTTTTTTTTTTTTTTAAAAGTGTACACACATTGTCTCAGCCATTGTATAAATTTTTTTTTTAGTTAAAAGCGTTAAAGGCATTTTTCATTCATTATAAGCAAAAGTTTTGTATTAATAAATCTAGCAAGAGCTGTTATAAAAAATTTTAAATAAAGGAAACCACTCAAAACAAATTTCTTTTTCTTTGAAAAACAAAAACACTTTTTATTACAAATTATTAGAAGTTGACAACACTGTTTTGATTAAAATTAAAACATATAAATTTAATAATTTTATTTTTTTTTACACACTGAAATCAGGAATAACAATATCGTTTGGATACATTAAGATACGTAAGGTTTTTTTTTTAACAATCAATTTTATTTAATATTAGTAAATACAAACAAAACAAAAAAAAATAAGTCAAGTTTTACTTTAAATCATCACATACATATATATTATACGCTTATAGCGTTTTTTTTTTATAAACTTTTATGTTAAATTAGATAATCTTTAGAATTTTTCTTTTATAAATGCCAGAAGTTCTCATTGATAAATTTGTTAAAGTCATCGAAAATGCACGAATACGACGATGATGTCCTTAGAGAGGATGTTATCCTGCTATAATTAAATTCTACGAAAACAAGCAAGTAAAAATTAAAATTTTAAATTAAAAAAAAAATGTTGTTCTTTGGTTAATTACACTTATGACAGGTGATGTAGAGAGAATCTCGATTGTAAAGCAAAAATTTACAGACAGTGCAAGATTAAATCTTTGGAAAGTTGTAATTTAAATTTTTTTTTTTTAAATTAATTATGAAAATGAATTTTGTTTTTATTTGTTAATTAAATTTCTTAAAACTGTCCAACCAATGGACAAACCAATAACAGCCACCACACCAACAAAACGGTTACGACCCAATGACAAAGCATTTGATGTAGGAGAAGGAGAACGTTCAACATTGGACTCACCATCTTGCTGCGACAAAGACTGCGATACATCGTGCTTCTCAAGGTTGGCATTGGTGGAGTTGGAGGTAGTCTTGACTGTTGTTTGAATGGTGGACTTTTTGGTGGCACTACAGGAGCTGTTTTCGGTAGTTTCCTCGCGACGTTCTTCTTTCATTTGGGTGGCGAGCTTGGCGAACTCACGTAAATGCTTGGGTAGTTCTCTGATGCTGGCTTCGGAAAGTCCTTCGAGGATGGTGACGGGTATGTCTTCGTTTTCACTTCGGCTACCATCGTTGCGGGGTATTGGTTGCGATTCCGCACCACTTTCCCAATCACTGTCGGAGGGCATGTGCAGCTTGGAGCGACGTTCTTTGACACGTCGAAGGAACTCATCACCGATGTCGTCAGTGGAGACATTACGAAGTGGGGCTACGGGGATATTGGCGTCTTGATTTATCTTGGAGATCTTGATGATCTTTTGGAGGCGACGTTCTTCACGTTCGGCAACTTTGTTCAGCCATTCTTCGGCCATTTGTTGACGAAAGGACTCGTCTTCGGTGAGTGGGGGGAGTTGACGCTGGCGATAGGCTTCGCGATTCATGCGTTGATTGATCTGTGCGCGGTTCATTTCATCGATGAGGGCACGGCGTTCGTTTTCTAGGCGCTCGAATTCGATCTGCAGTTGGTGCTCCTTACTGGAGATGTATTTCATTTGCTGATCGTGGATCTCTCGTGGAAGGGATGATCGTCGCTTGCGGTCAGGTGCTGGTGTTCGATGGGAGCTGACGCACGATGTGATTGGTGTAGTGTCGATCATCGATTGCGTGCTTTGGTAGCGCCGTGGTGGTGGTTGCTGGGGACGGGGTGTCTGATTGTTGGTTCTTCGTACGTCATAAGCTCCATGAGTGTCGAAGCTGTAGTTGCTCGATAGATCACTGGTAGAAGCGGACATGCGTGGTGCTCGGATGTTAGGACGACGACCGAGGTAACAGATTTCTACTTCGCGTTGGAAAGGTTTGCATATGTTCTCCGAGGAGCCCAGATCACCGACATACTTCATCCAGTCGTCGTGATGCATGTGACGTTGAGTCGACGAATCGGAGACATTAAACATACTCTCCGCCCGTCGGAACCGACTCGGCTGCTCGGTAGGTCTCTCCGTTTTCACCGGAGCCTCATGAGAGGTGTGGTGTTCGGAGTAGGTCCTTTGGCGGGTACCGGCCTGATTCTCCACGCGGACTGGAATCTCATAACTCCTTTGCTGATGAAGGGACCTGCCGCCATTCTCTACACGCACCGGTATCTCATAAGTTCTCGGCTGCTGAACATCAGCCGGCGCGGATCGCGGTGGAGCTGGAGTAGATTTTTCAATCTGGATGGGGATACGCATTTCCTTGCGCATTTGCCTCTCCCGAGATGTGCGATCAATTTCATCGGCCAGCATTTTCATCTGCTCCTTGCGACTACTCTCAGTTGTGGTGGTGTGACTTGATGTGGTGGTTTTCGACTCCTTTGCCACCCGGTTGTAGTCCCTAACGGCGGAAGGAATCTCCGCTCCATTCAAAGTAGCCGGTGGTCGACGCTTGCCCGAATCCAATTCATCCTTCAGTAGATTCGACAGCTCGTCAAAGTCCTTGAAGAGTTTTTCATGATCGAAGACGTTTCTTGTACCGGCTGACGCCTCCTTGGCACGCTGCCTAAATTCATCGAACACCGTTTCTTTCCTCTCACTGTTGGACGTTCTATTTATAACGCTCTCCGATGTTGTTGTTGAAGTGGATTTCATCGATGCTGCATTTGTATCTGCGATGGTTGTTGGCAGCGGGGGAACTGGAGGTGCTGGCGGCGATGTTTCAGCACGATTTGCTGGCGGTATTGCTGATGGCGCTGTGGTTTGCGTGTTTAATTTAAATGCTGACATAATTTTTTCACTGTCGCCGGTGATCTGTGTCCGTGAATCTGACTGATTGCTGCTGGTTTTGGTAGTGGCTGTTTCAGAATTCACTGGGAAGCCATTACCCGAGGACTGGAATTCGGGGAAGGATTTGGGATCCTTTTCACCCTCTGTAACCGTTTGCCGACTCGAATCACTGACATCGTACAACACTTTACCGTTTTCAACGCATTTTCGAGACTCGAATGTTGAGGTTTCTATGTTCGAATACCGTTTGGGTTGGGTACTGAGTATCTGAGAGCAGAAATTCGGTGAGGACTTTGTCTCGATGTTAGAAAAACGTTTATTCGTATCATGGAAGATGCTGTCGAAATATTCACTTGTAGGGAATCGCAATCCCAGAACCGATTCGCGATCGACCTTGATATCGGTTTGTTCCTTTTGCATTTTGTGGTTCGCACTCTGGGATTTATTACTTTCACCGACGAACTGTTGTTCCTGCGTTTGTTTACTTACTGAGGGTGAGTTTGCGAATTCTTCGTGTCCGCCTCCACCATCTGTGTTGGTCGTAGTTGTGGTGGTGGTGGTGGTTCCGCTCTCGGTTCTCCTTGAAATATTTTCACTCGATGACTGGCGATGGTTGTGTTGTTGTTGTTGTTGGCCACCATGAGTGTCTCGGATAATTGCCAATAGGCGATGGTTATTCTCGTCTGTTTCTGTCTCATCTCCGTTTGACTTGGTCGCCTGTGTTGGTGCTTGAGGTTGTCGTGGTGGCAGCGGTGGGGGTAGTGATGAGTTACTTAGCTTCACCGTTTCGCTGATTTTCTCCTTATTCATTGCGTCCACTTGTTTCGTGGTGTACTCGTGATAGCCGCGACGCTCGACAAACTTCTTGTGCATATCCAGCAGGCTGTCTGGAGTCGAGTCATCTTTCACTCCTCCACGTTGCGATGGAGAAAGGCACACCAATACACTCGGATCACTTTCCGTTGGCACCCCCAACCACGAGTCGTATTTCGATGGTGGGGCCGGAACTGGTGGCGGAGGTGGTGACTTCATTTTTTGACCCACTTCGACCGGCCTTGGTGGCACCTGTGTTAGGTGGATCACTGAGGAATTCTTCTGCTCTGTCGATCCTAGAGACACCTGGATATCCTGAATGTGCGGCAACTCGGGCAATGGATACGGCATCTCTCCGATAGTCTGCGCAACTGTGGCAAGCTCTTCCAGCACCTCCTGCCCATAGGGCAACGACGCTAACGTCTCGGTGCAAAGTGATCGTAACTTCCTGATCGGTGGGGACTCCGTGTCGTCAGTTAGTCGACCCGTGGTGTTTGGTGATGAGTTCTCCGATGAGGCCAGACCTGCTGTATCTGTTTCTGAAACATAAGTAGTATCCGTTGATGTATCAATTTCGTTCCAATCTGTATGAGGTAATGATCCCTGATTGATCGCGGTACACTGCGACTGATTGGTGCTTTGTGACTGATCTGATGCATGACTATCGAGGGAATTTTGACGATCAAGGGCTGACGAACTATTGATAAGAGGATGCAAATGTTGGGTTTTGTCTAGTGTTTTACTGAGATCATGCAACGTAAGGATTTTCGTTCCACTTGTGGTAGTGGTGGTGGTGGTGGTGGTAGAGGAGGATGACGAAGAGGATGAAGAGGATGTTGTGGTTTGAGTGTCACATTTAAATGCGTAATCAGAACATGGTTCACCGATTTTGAAATTGGGCTTTTCAACATTCTCACTATCGGTGTTCAACTCACTTTTTATGGACGCACTGACAAGCTCGCGAAGATTTTCCATTTTTTCAATAAAACCGACGACGTCGACGGACGGTATGCCGTTTTTCGTAACGACTGGGTTGATCGCGTTGTCACAACTATTCGAAATTTTCTCCTTGGAATTTTGAGCACCATCAACGCCGCTAACGACATCATCATCATCTTTATTATTGTTTGCCATCGTCGACGCTGACATAGTTTCTATTTTTTCTAAAATTATTTCACTGGGAAGCTGGTGCTGTGTGGTTTTTGTTGGTTTTTCGGAAGACAGCGTGGTCGTTGTATCTACATGATCGGTGGCAGTTTTTGTGAGCTCACTCATATTTTCTCCGTCCTTAACAGGTGGTTGGGGTACATCACTTTCACTCGCCGGACGATAAGCGAACATCTCATTAACACTATCAAGATCGATCGTTGGTGTCTGTATGCGAACGTCGCATGAGTCGTCTGCCTGGCCTTGGGAATAGTCGAGTTCCAATAAATCCGAAACACTACTAGATGCCGAATCGATATAGACTACCTCGGCTGCTTCACATTCTGGGGTAAGATCAGTGGACCATGATGAGCAACCTTCCTGGACAGTTACTTGATCGATGATCCTTGCCTCGACCATACTGGGTGGGGATGCTTCTTCGCGGATTGCATTCGTAGTTGGTGGTCGAATGTTGGTGTGGATGTGTTTGTGTTTTTTTGAGAAATCCAGATTGCTCTTGGGGAATACTGCGTCGGCCTTTTTGGCATGTGGCCCACCCTCAAGGAAGACATCATCGTCAAGATCAGGTTGTATTGCGTGATCTGTACGATCAGAACATTCGCTGCGGCGATCTGTGTCACTATGATCGCTATTTTCTTCTTTGATGCTGTCCAGGAAAATCGGACTTAGGTACTGGGGTAAGAAATGTGATTGAAGAGCGGCGCGATTCTGTTGGCGTTTTACTTTGTATTCTTGGGCTGTCTTGGGTGACATTTGGGTGCCATTTTCTTCCTCGTTATCCATGGGTAGTGTCTGAACACTTAGAACACGAGAATTGATTTCTGTGTCAGCATACTCATCTACTGCTTCCATAGTATCGGTTTCAGATTCGGCTTCGGATATTACAGGAGGGTTGTCAGTGTCGTAGGCGGAGCTTGTGTCGCTCATCTCTTGTATGACTACATCATCATCGTCGAAACTTTTGCTCTTTTTTACTATGAGTTGACGGTTTTCTGGTTGAGGTGACTCCACACGGTATGATTGTGGACTGTCTTGGACGATCTCCCGCAGGATAGGGTGAATGATCAATTTTCCTACAACTGGTGGGGATTTTTCTCTTTTTTCCTGAACTTCTTGAAGTATCTTATGTATGATTTCCTTGGATGAAGACATCTCTGACGTGATCGTTTTTTCCTGCTGATCCTCAAGTACAGATGGAGATTGTGGTTCTGGAGATTTTACTAAAATTGTGGTAGTTTCGCTTTCTCCTGAGGATAATGACGAGGTTGAATCATCCTGTGAGGTTTGTTGGTCCACGGATTTTTTAGTCGCTGATTCTGGCACGATCGTTTGATCGTTATTCTTCGAAGCGGACTCCATCGAGGTTGACGATGTACTGGAACTAAACAACGAATTCGGTTTCTTTGAAATTGGAAAACTAGTTTCAGTTGTCTTAGGTTCTTCTTTAAGAATTTGATGTATGATCACTTTAGGCTGCAACCCATTCGACGTCGATGTTGTAGACGACGAAGTTGATGATTGGGTAGAGTTGGATTTTCCTAATGAAATTTGATGAAGTTTTACTTTCATTTCAAGATCTTCCAAGACCGACTCAAGATCATCGGTCCTATTAGACACCGGGAAGGATGTGTGTTTTGAGCTCATTGGAAAACCATTCTGCACTGGGATGGATTCCTCATTCAAAATTGGGCGAATTATAATCTTTGGATCAGTGGCATCTAGTGGATTTACTTCAGGTTGAACTACAGCAGGTTCAAAGAAGCCTGGTCTAATGGAGCCATCTCCTTTCGTAGACACAGGGAATGACGTCCTCACTGGACCTTTTGGTATCTCCTTTGCTAAACGTATGACACTTTCTTGATGAAGATTGGACTGCAGCTCTGAAGATGCTTCTTTTAATATCTCATGAGCTATTTCATTCGACGTTTGATCGAGTTTCTTTGCCGATCGTGGTGTGAATGGGAAAACAGATTTCGGTGGTCCTTCTTGGTGTATAGGATGCACGATCATTTTTGGTGAACGACTCACAGGAAAGGCTGTTCTTGGTGGTGGGGCTGGTGCAGATTTTCCCTCTGCCAATTCGGTTTGAGTTGAACGTTCTTGTAGAATTGGATGCACGATCACTCTTGATGGGGATCCTTCCTTAGGAGTAGACGGGAATATTCGCCTTTGTCGAAGATCTTCGTCCAGTGGATTTTGCGTAGTACCTCCAGGAAGTGTGGTTAATGGTGATGATGTGGTTTGTGTTGAATTGTCCAGTGCAAATTGATGGAGGATCACTTTTGGGGACTGATCTGCCACTGCGGTTGGATTTTGTTGAGTAGTTTGTTCAACTGATGATGTTGATTGTGATGTAGTGGATCCTTCCGTTGATATCTGGTGCACGATCACTTTTGATTGATGATCTTCAGTTGATGATGATTTGTTAGTTAATTCGTCTGTTGTTTTAGGTCCCTCAATCGATTTTTGTAAAGCAATATCTGTTGCCTTGTTTATATTAACTGCTAGTGATGAATCCTCTTTGGAAATCTGGTGAACGATCACTTTTGAGATTTGTTCTTCCCCCACAAATGCTGACTGTTTTCTATCCTCGTGTTGGATCACTTTTTTATTAGTTGGATGTCCTGGAGGGCAATCTTGAACTAAACCCTCCTTTGAGATTTGATGAAGGATCACTTTAGATACTTTTTGTGGAACGAAATCAGCTGCTGGTTTTTGCAAATTCGTAATTTGCGGCGCTTTATTGTGATCCTCCGTTGAAATTTGGTGCACGATCACTTTCGATGACTGCTGTTGTCGTGTGGACAGTGACGTTTGGAGTTCCGTTTGTTTTTGGGTATCTTTTCTGGAAATCTCTTGCTCGATATCTCTTGAAGTCTGCTCCGATTGCGCTGTAGATGATGTTGGAGGAACGTTCGTTTTTTGGTGATCCTCCGCTGAAATTTGATGCACGATCACTGTCGAAGAGGGCTGTTGTTGTTTGGATAGTGACGTTTGGAGTTCCGTTGGTTGTTGGGTTTCTTCTTTGGATATCTGGTGCACGATAACTTTTGAAGACTGCTCGGATTGCGCTGTAGATGATGTTCTTGGAACGTTCGTTTTTTGCTGTTCCTCTGTTGAAATTTGGTGCACGATCACTGTCGAAGAGGGCTGTTGTTGTTTGGATAGTGACGTTTCGAGTTCCGTTGGTTGTTCGACTTCTTCTTTGGTTATCTGGTGCACAATCACTTTTGAAGATTGTTCCGATTGCGTTGTTGGGCCTATTGGATTATTTACCGTCGAAATTTGGTGTAGTACCACTTTAGATGACTGTTTTGAGTGCTTTTCCGACGATGCCTCGTTCCGAGTTTCTTGGATGATCTCTGATCGACGATCAGCTGTCTCTGAAGGGGTCCCAATTACTTCAGAAGACTGGTCTAAATTTTCTGTCGATGAATTTGACTGTTGTGGTTGTTCCTCTTTAGAAATTTGATGAACGATCACTTTTATAGACTCTGGTGTAGGTGGCGAGTCTTGGACGTTATTTGAATTCTCTTGAACGTTCTCTTTAGAAACCTCCTTTGTGGATGATGATTGCAAAGAAGACGTTGTCGATCTTGTTGCTTTTTTCTTAGGCGATTTCTGTGTTATCACTATTGGCGACTGATCTGCACTTAGTTTCGATGCAGTGTGGGTTGTTGTATTGGACTCCTCAACGATCACCCTCTTTTGCGGGTAAGAATCGGGAAATACTTCCTTACCAACATCTACTGAAGGCTTTGGTGAACCTTCTTTTGAATATTTATGCACGATCACCTTTGATGTCTTTCCCTCTGGTGTTTCTTGAACAATTACTGTTTCATAGTGGTCATCTTCACCTGGTCTTCCTGATGACTTAGTTTCACTCTTGAATGTCTTATGCACGATCACTTTTGAACCTCCTGATGTTATTCCTGCTTCACCGGTTATAATCGCCTTCGAGGCCTGCTGTATGATCACCGGTTCATAGTCATCATCCCCTTCTCTAGCCGACGACGTCGTTGATGATTCTTTTTTAAAAGCCTTACGCACGATCACTTTGGACGAGAAATCCTTTGTAGTTTCACCTTCATCGAGTATCCCTTCTAGTTCTGTTCTATTTCCATCGGTTTTTCTCGTCGTCTCCACTGATCTTGTCGCCGATTTTGTTGCTGCAATCGGCACTGCAGCATCCTTCGAATGTGCTGAACCCGTTTTTATTCTATTTATATCCGTACCGGCATCAAATGTATCTGTTATCGCTGAATTCCCGAACGTACTGTCCCCGTCTGATATAGTTCTCGCGGAATTTCGTTCGATTTCTGTCGATGTCGCAGCAGAGGTAAAAGTACATTCAGAAGAAGAAGGCGAGCAATTAGACTGGGTCAGCACTGTCTTTCTATCACTACTACACGTATCTATGTCAACATTACATGCTGCATTTGCATCGATTTCCTCATTGCTCAACGCTAAAGAGTCATCGACAATCACGACATCCTTTTCTAATACATTTGTGGAGGCGATGGTGGTGGTACTTGTGCGCGAAAAACTAACATCAGCCGGTAAATTTGGCTCAGCGCCCGCTGAAGTGAATTCACTTACTTCCTGTTTAACTGTCGATGATGACGTCCTTGTTGTCGTGGTTTTTTTTTGATTCAGATTTTTATTTTTACTTTTATTATTTTTTTTCCGATAGTTGGGCATTTTTTTTTCTCTAAATTTTATTTCTCCTATCTAAACCGAAACCGTATTGTGCGATGTGAAAGGTAAAAAAAAAAAAATTATATATGTATCCTCGTTCGTTCGAATATTCGTCGTGTATGAATTCAATTTAAAAAAAAAATTTTTACTCGATAACGCGTTGTGCTAAACTGAAGCGAAACCGAAATTTTCAACATGAAAAGCCCACCAAGGACCGGACAGATACAGCACATAAGAGAGCAGCGTTAGAGAAGATTTCGTAAGTTTTTTTCCCACTCGATGTATCTTTTGTTTTTGTATTCGTTTGAAAGCAAAAATAACTATAAATTATATTTAAAAGAAAAGGCGCTATTCTTTCTTAAAATTAGATTTCAAAAAAGTTTCTTGTTTTTTTTACACACACACACACACGCGCGAAAGCACAACAACAACGACGAGTGATGAGCACACTTTTTTGGTAGATCTCGTTATGTTTTTTTGAAACTTTTTGGTATTTGTTTGTATAAAAATTCGTTAAATTCCTTTGCAGATACATTCGACTAGTTCGCGAAAATGACGACAATTTATTAATCGGAATAATTTTTCCCATAGAAAACAGAGAGCGAGAGAGAGAGCGAGGAGATTAATCCTAAATCAAATGCACATTAACCGGCGAATAATTTATTTTACGTTTGATATGTATCTAAACATCTAATTTTTGAGAGAAGAAACGTTTGTCCCGCACGTACAGTGTCAGCTGCTTACCTCCTGAGTGAGTGGGGATACTGTTGAACTGTTGGATGTTTGTCTTTTGAGTGAAAGATACGAGTGGGGTATTTTAATGGTTTTATTTTAGAACTCCAAAAAGGCACACACACACAAAAAGAGAGGAAACGAAACGGAAAATTATAAAACAACAAAAATCACTCAAAAGAATAAAAAATTTAAATAAATTTCTTTTTTTTTTATTTGTTCGTGTTTTTGTAGATACACGTATGTGTGAGAGAGGAATATAAATTATTTTTTGTAGCGCACGTATAGACCACGCAAATAAATTATCCACAAATGGAAATGGAAATACTTTGAGTGATTAAAAAAAATTTACAAGTCCGTGGACTTTATGCCGTAGGGAACCAGAGACACAGAGAGACGATATTTGTTTGACACGATCGCGAATCGGGAATACAGCGCGCGCAACCCCACAATTAACCTGGTATGAGGGGTGGTGGGGGGGACTGTTTTTGCGACTGCGCTTCCGTTTCAATTAGTCGCACTTTGGCTGGAACAAAACGCGCAAAACGACTTCAACAACAACAATCGCAACAAGTTCGAGTATCTGAGTGGTTTTTTTTTTTGTGTCGAGGGTGTAGTGGCAGTTGGATGTGTTTTCCTTGGGAGTGGAGTTTGTTTTAAATCGAGAGTGTGGCGTATACGCAACTACTTTTTTTTCAGGCTTTCGACTTGCTTTTGGTGTTGAGTGGTTGGTGGTGGCTTAAGAAGGCCCTTCACTTATTTTTTTTTGTTCCTTCATCGGAGTAGTGAGTTTTCTTTGGGCACTTTCATTTGTTTTTGTTTGCATTTGTATCTGGAGTGGAGTGAATGAAGGTGGTGTTGTAATTCACTGTATCTCGGTTCGCTATCTAATGGAAGAGATGTAGATGTTATGCAATTATTGCAGGCGAGTGCTAATGATTGCACATCTACAATCTAAATATGTTCTAGTACAGATAAGTGTAGTGATTGGTGAGGTGTAGACATAGCGAGAGTGGGGCGTGCCGAATCGGTTATTGCAAACGCTATTGTGATAAGAACTGAGATCACAGATTGAGTGATCGAGTGGTTGGAAATATCGATGGTGTTTTGATCGAGGAGATGTATTCATTGGAACCCATTTGTTTGTCTAAGGCACCAGTAACCGCTTCCATTTTTTTTTTAATATTTTCGAACTGACGATCCCATACTCCCATAATATTTGATCCCAATGGGAAAATTCCATCAATTTCAAAAATGGGGTCGATTGTGAACTCACATTTGATATTTATGGAACGATGTATTCCTAAATATTCGTCATTGTGTTTTGAATTACAAATTTCTCGTGATATTTGAGCAACCCGCCATTTGTGCTCTTTTTTAGCTACCTGGACTTAAACGGTATTTATACACACGAGAGACTTTAAGAGACTTTCACAACATGGAACTGAAGAACGCATGATAGCTGCTTGTTTTTTCTGATCGCCTGGCTTTAAACGATAGAAATTCTTACAACATGGGACCAAGCAAACCCTGCCAAGTCAGATAACGCTTTAATAACAGCGATCTAGCTATAGCTAACCAATATCGTCGTCAATGATACTAGACCATCTGAAAGTTTTATGGAGCAGCCAATTTATTAACTGGGACAATCTAAGTGACATCGACGGGTCTCTTTATTGGAAAGACATTTGCTTAAGGTAGAGTGAGGTCAATATTTGCGCAGAGGCAGTAACAGAAGTCGTTTTACTGGGTATGGACACATTCACTCTTTAAAAAAGCAGGATCCAACAAACCAAGCTAAAAATAAAGCATTTAGACAAGGCTCTCTGACTTGACTATAGAAAAAATGTAAGTTTCCATGATCAGCTGTATTTGGCAGTTTACACAGCCAACCGAGTAATAAAAGCCTCAAACAATGCCAACATCGAAAGAGTAGCTTATGAACTTCTGGCATGGGCCGCAGGCTCACGGATTTTTCGATCAAATGCAAAGTAATTATTTAAGCCACTCTTCATTCAATCCCTTAACCAGAACCGCTGGATTGCTAGCTACAACCCAAAATGAGGAGGCTTACTCACAAGGTAGGCAATTTTTGAAAATTCAACATTAAACTGGAAATAGGCAGTGCCTTAGACCCTCAAAGAGCTCTGTAGTACAATTTCGACATCGCAAATTAAAACATTCTAAACAATTTGGACAGACGGTCAAACCGCCAGCCAAATCGATTATGTGCTAATCGATGCGAGGCACGCATCCAACATCCTCAATGTGCACAAATTCCCATGGCAATTGTCGTCTCTGACCATTTTCTTGTCGTGGCTTTATTCAGAGCTCGGCTGTTCAACGAGAAGAAGCTGCGAAATGCACAGAAGGAGAAATTCGACGTTGGACGCCTTAGCACCTGGATTAGCCAGAGTCTAGAGCGAGCGCCTGAGTATGAAACTCTCCTCTGTGCATGCCACAGACGCCAACAACCAGTGATGCCAGTTTCACGACATCATCCAGGAGGTAGACGATACTCATGTAGGGTTCCAGCAAGGATTATAAAGTCATACTGATGACGCACTGTATAAAGAAAAATTGTTCCTTGGCGGCACAGCCACATGTTAAGATCTCGTTTCCATTTGTCCAGGCCCAATGTTTCTTTTTTTTGTTCAAAATGTGTCATCTGTATGACTTTATAATCTTTGGTACCAGCAGCCCCCGAGAAAGAGCGCGTGGTATGATAACCAATACTTGTACAGGAAAAAAATGACAGAAGGTGGACACAAGAAAGCGCTGCAACGCAAAACAAGGGCAGCGAGAGAAGAGTATCGAGCCTAGAGGAGGGAGGAAAAGAAGACCCTGCGTAGAAAGAAGAGGGCTTTCGTAGCTTTCCAGCTCATAGAGACCGAAAAGTCACGCTATCGTAACAACATCCGAAGGTTTTATCAAAAAGCCAAGCAACTGGCTCCAGACTACAAAACCGGAACGCAAGCTCTTCGAAACAGCGAAGGAAACCTAGTCACCGAAGCGCAGGGAATAGTAGATGTGCTTAAGCAGCATTTTCAGCAGCTGCTTAATGGGCATCATGTAGAGAGAGTGATATGACAAGAAGAGAACCCACGTCCAGTCAATGAAGAACTAGTTCAAGCACCTAGTATAGAAGAAGTTGGCGTAGCTATAAAAAATTCTTAGAACAACAAGGCCGCAGGATCTGATGGCTTATTAGCGGAGCTATTTAAATACAGTGATGAGGTTTTGGTAGGGAGCATGCACCGAATCATCAACCAAGTATGGGTGGAAGAAAGCATACCCGATGACTGGACTATCAGCTCGATATGCCTATCCTACCAAAAAAGCGATCCCATGTCTTGTATAAGAACTATCGAGGTATATCCTTGCTAAATGTCGCATACAAGAACCTATCCAACGTACTGTGTAACATCTAAAACGTTTCTACAACACACTTATCGGCACGTCGACTATAAACCAAATTTTCATGGGTCAAATTCTAGAAAAGACGAACGGATTTCAGGTCGAATCTCACCACCTATTCATCGACTTCAAAGCCGCGTATGATAGCATACATCGCCAGGAGCTCTATATGGCGATGGTCGAGTTTGGAATCCCGGCAAAATTGGTTCAGCTATGTCGCGTGACGCTGCAAAACAAGCGCTGCAACGTGAAGTTAGGAAGTACAGGGTTATAGTGACAAATGTTTTATTTAATGTCAGCAATTAAGTCAACCTCACAAATTCGAGCCCTTTTGAGAACATTTTTCATTGCATTCTCACACATTTCACGCGGTATTTCATTAATTTCATCACGAATATTTTGTTTGAGTTGCTCAAGCTTTTCTGGTAAGTTTGCATAAGCCTTGCTTTTCGGATATAGCTACAAAAAGAAGTCCGGAGCAGTCAGATCAGGCGACTGTGGAGGCCAATCAACATCACCAATTTCTTGATATAACTTGTTGTGGAACGAGGTCCACATGTTAAGCAAACCCAAAGCATGCAGTTGTGGCGTTAAAAAGTTTTCAGTCATATAACGATATCGCTCCCCATTCACAGTTACCGTTACTCCATTTTAATTTTCAAAGAAGTAAGGTCCAATGTTTGCTCCTGACCAAATTGCACACCAGACTGTAACATTTAATGGATGCAAAGGTTAATGATGAGTAATTTGAGGGTTTTCCATTGTACAGAACCGACTATTCTGTTGATTCACATAACCATTGAAAATGTGCCTCGTCACTCATTATGATTGTTTTATGAAAATCGGGGTTGTCATGGGCTACCTGTAACAACCTATTGGCATATGTACGGCGGCGTAAATGGTCTTGTGGAAGAAGCTATTGTGTCAACTGAATCTTAAATGGAAACAAATGCAAATCCTTGTGCAAAATTATTGCCAAAGATGCTCTTTGCAGATCAAGCTCCTGAGCACGGCAATAAGTTGAGGTTGATGGATTGTTTTGAAGACTTTCTTGAGCAGCAGTTATTTTTTCAGCCGATCTTTCAGTACGTTGTGTCCATACTTGCGCCTATCACCTACAGACCCTCTTTCTTCGAAATCATTCACTACACGACAAATAGTGCGTTTTGTTGGCACGTTGTTTTTCCCAAAAATTTCACGTAATTTTCTCATTGTCACAGTAATCGATGATTGATTTTGCAAAAATGTTTTAACGATTAAAACACGTCGGTTTATCGAATCTTTTTCCATAATAAATTTGCACGTGTCTTCTTCACGACTGCCAAATATGAACTGTCAAGACTACTATTTACCAAAATGGCGACAAAACTAAATCGTATACCATCCCGTCGGACATTTTGTAGTTCTATACTCTTTGATAGTACGAAGTCTACAAATAATGCCCGGTAAAAAATCCTCCACTTCCCTATGTCTGTAGTGATTAATTCGTAAAAAAACGTGTCTCACGATCTTATTTATCTATCATGTGTATCTGTGAAAAAACACGATTTCATTTTTTTTTTCATAAATTTACAGAAAATGTTGAAAGAATGCGGAAGAATCATCATCCCTTCATAATACTAAGTGAGATACATAAAATCATTTAGAAATTCTTCCTAAAATAGGAATTCCCAAAGCCCTCAACTGAAGGCCGACCAAAATAGATACACACACGCCACAGGAGAATGTCATAAAACCGTCCAAAGTCGTGATAATAACACGAGATACAAGAACGAGTCAGATGAAAACATGCTTGTCAAACAAGAGTCCAAAAATAGAAGTGATCGCGAGCAATTCTGTCTGCTGATCGTGAATGTGAAATGAAAATAGATAAATGCAGATAAGCGATGCTAATAAAATGCATAATAGGATCTGATAGCCACTCAAATGATATATTTCCTGTTAAAGATATACAGGAAGATAGAGCGTCTAAGACTGATCCAAGTTTGAAGATCAATGTAACCATGAGATAAATATCTAGAGTACTTCGCGAAAACTTTAATCTGACAACCATATACATAGACATAGATACAAAAAAAATCGACCCCGACCCCTTGCCATCATAAGAATGATAAGACTGTCAGACTGATGTTGTCGTGAATACTCCATTGGCTATAAATGCATAAAAGGATCTGATTGTCACTTAAAAGGATCTGATTGTCACTTAAATATAACACAAGTCCTATTAATCTTCTCGTAGATAAGATGACTTAAACTGAGTTTGAAGATCAGTGATCTCAACTTTGCAGATTAATGCAGATCCATGGTTAGAAAATGTATAATCCGATCTGAATATCACGTAAATCTTCTAGTAGATATGGATGTAGATATGTAGATTTCAAAAATCAACTGAACCCAACATGGCAATATAATGCGCAAGAAGATCTGATTTCACTTAAATAGAGCACTTACTGTTAACTTTGAAATCTTCACATATAGATGGCTATTAGATCATATTCTTACTTAAATCTACACGCAGATACAATCAGACTTAAAAAACGAAAAAATTATGGCGCAACAGGCTCGTTAGTACCCAGGGCACAGCTTTTTTATCACAACCATTCATGTGTGCGTGTGTAATTTTTTGCACGATTCCGGGACCCCCTAAGATGAGATCAGCTTTTCATGACGATTACTACTACACGGATGATTTGTTAGATATCACGAGAGGAGGGCCAGTGAAAAATCATTTAGGTGTTGCTACATCTGGGAATCGAACCCAGACCTTCCGCGCTGCACCATCGCGCCACTGAGCCCGCCAATCAGGCTTATCAATCAGGCCTATCGCGAATAAATATTCCCTGGAAACTTTTTCCATTCCATTTGGAAAGGAAAAAATTCCCGCGGAAATTCGCAATCGGCCTAAATTATTATAATTGATTGAAGATCGATGATCAATTATCGCTACTAAAGAGAAAAAACAGACACGAAGATACTTAATGCATAAACGAATCTGCTGATTCTCACATAAATAAAACATTTCCCTTCAAAAATCCATCAATGATAAGGTGACTCAATCAGACTTAAGTTTGACGATCAGTGATCTAAATCTTGCAGACTAAACAGATACAGAGCTATGACAATGGACAATGGGATCACATTTTCACTCAAAACCAATATTTCCTGTTGAACTTCCTCGTTGGTAAGGTGACTAAAACAGACTCAAGTTTGACGATCAATGATCTCAACTTGCCAGACTACACAGATACACGGCTATGAAATGGACAATAGGATCTCATTTTCACTCAAAACCAATATTTCCTGTTGAATTTCCTCGTTGGTAAGGTGACTTAAACAGACTCAAGTTTGACGATCAATGATCTCAACTTGCCAGACTACACAGATACACGGCTATGAAATGGACAATAGGATCTCATTTTCACCCAAAACCAATATTTCCTGTTGAATTTCCTCGTTGATAAGGTGACTAAAACAGACTCAAGTTTGACGATCAATGATCTCAACTTGCCAGGCTACACAGATACACGGCAATGAAATGGACAATGGGATCTTATAATCACTCAAAACCAATATTTCTTGTTAAATTTCATCGTTGATAAGATGAATAAAACAGACTCAAGACAAGATTCAAGATACACTGCCATGATATGGGCAATAGGATCTCATTCTCACTCAAAACCAATATTTCCTGTTGAAGATCTACTCTAGTAGTTAAGCCAAATGGAAGCGAACAGTTTGAAGATCAGTGATTTCAACGTTGTAGGTCACTTTTTGTTACGGTTTCTCAAGCACTCTATGAATCCTCCTCAAAAATCAGCAAGTAAATAGAGAAAGATGAATGTTAGGTCACCCAAAACCGCTGGAATTGCACCACAAATTGCAACAACAAAATGCTTGGATACACCACGTTCCACTATATTAACTGGTTAAATTAACCACAAACAAAATGAAAACATCGTCCAACATGACTCACGGCCAAAAATATACTCAGATAGTGAAGAACGTTTAAGCAAATTTCCTATCAAAAAAATTTTTTTTTTTAAATATTGAGAATGCCGAATGTCATGCAGCTTCTCAAGGTTATACCGAAATCACAAATCGCACTTTCTGACGTCATTTAAGAATCTTTCGAAACGATCTTCCGATTTGTAATCACAGTTTGTTTATCACATCCGTCTCTATATCGCTCTCTCTCTCTCTTACTCTGCATGGCCTATATTTATATACAATACACTTAAGATACTCAATTTTATTACGTTTTAGCACACGTGAGTAGAACAAAATACAAATTATCCCTTCTGCAAAACTTCACTTCGAGAGTTTTTTTTCGTTCGTTTGTTTTTTTTTTTCTTTAATATCAAATATTCAGCACTAAATATTTATAAAAATGTTCCCAATCCCATCACATCACACAAAAATCGATTCGAATAAACTACAAAACACCACAAAACGGAACAAATGCTAGCCGTACACTGTGTGCGATGAACTCACCGAACGATCGTTACCACAAACCAATCCGAACACAATCGATCACCTACCAACCGCGCTCTACCATACCTACCACGTATTCGCACATTGGTACGAAACTATTCAACACCTGACAGTGGAAGTACAATCAGAAATAACAAAAAAACCAACAACAACAATCCGTTTTCAAAAAAAGATACAAAAAAATTATCAATAAAAATTTGGCCTCTGTCAAACATACTTACAACACAATAGAACGCCTTATCAGCATGTTCGATTGGTTCAATTTTTCAAGTGCAAATATAAAAATTTAACAGTAAATTATTTTTGTATAATTTTCAGCTATCTATGGTGACGGTATAGAACGTATCTATGAATTTAAAAACCGTACATATGTGTATCTAAGTTGGGTTGTGTTAATTAACTAACACCTCGTTAGGTGACGTCATTAAATGTGTATCTTCATCGTGTATCTGTTGGTATATGTGTATCTTTTTAGTGACATCACGACTGGAGCAAATGCGCAAAATGGAAAATTGCGAATGAAATTTTACACCATGTTGGGGTAATTGAATTTGGAGCACGATTACCGCCAAATGCGTATTCAAATTGCAATTATGATGTAATGGGTAACACGCGGATTTATGGTTACATCAGCATGGTGATGGGAGTATCTCCGGGTTAATTGCGGCGGTGCTGTACGCAAATGCATACTAAAGAGGTTGAGATAAAAGTGTATGCCGGCGCGCGGCGATAGAATGTCATTTGTGGTCGCTGTTTCTCTGCATTTGAATGCAAATTATCGCAAGTGTATCTAATTTTCCCGAACTTTAACCTGCTATGAGTATTTTTTCGTCGTCGTCGTCGTTGTTGTTGTTGATGATGATGTTGCTGCTGAGTGGGCAATTATTTGCGGTCTATGCGCGATTTTCACTGTAAGCTTTCTCACGATCTGCAACCGTAATCATGACTGACACTGACTGATGGAAACGCTCGAGTCGGATTGTTAATTGAAGCGACCGGCAAATGAGTCATGTAGGTACATGCAAGTACGTGTGAGTGAAACTTGATTGTTCATTTCATTCACTTAAGTAAATTGTCATTAAGTCATAATGGCTGCGCAATTTACACAGATACCGGTATTAGGTATTTTTATTGCATCTTTGCTTTCGCAAAAAAAAAAAAGAAGAAGAAAATCGATTTTATTGTGATCCCATTATTTGGATTCCTACCCGGAGATACTTAATTTTTACAGATTGCAATCTATGTTCGATTAGCGTAACTTACATCTCGATAGTTTTGAAATGAAATTTTTAAGCAAATCCTTAAAACTTACTGAAACGCGGTTTTTTGACAAAAATAGTGACCCACAGTATCGTTTGGTAGATTATTGACTTTTTCGGGCTGCGAGGAGAGGTTGTAGAGTGGCAGTATATTATGTTCGTGAAAATACCGCTTGTAAATTTAATTGCAAGTCGGACGTAGACAGTGAAATGGATTATTTGTGGACAGTGAGATGGATTAATATATCTTCAATGATAAGGGTACTTTCTAATAGGGACTGTTTATAGACCCAATATTGCTATTGATGTTAATCCATTACTTAACCTCCTAGAAACCATAACCCTTGGTCCTTCTAAAATCATTAAATCCGATGATTTGAAAAGTAACCTTTTGAATCAGACCTTTCTCATCGAAGGTATGAGAACATTTAACTTATCTCCAGCAAAACACGACTTACGCAACACATTTTCCAGAGATTCGCAAATAATTTTATTTGTAAGTACTGATAATAGTGATGCTCTAATGTATGACCAGCTATTAGCAGCAGTATTCTCTAAAAACGACCTGATCTTCATATCATATAAACTCAATGTTAAAAGTTTTGCAGCTTCGTATGAATACAGAGATTTTAGGCAAGGTGACTATGAGCGTTTAGAATACTGTGAAACTCGTAGTATTTTTAAGAGATAGGTATAGGGAAACAATACCCTAATAATAATCAAACTATTAATGTCGACTTTTTAAACATTTAAGAAAATTTCAGTTAAGCTTCTCTTTATTATAACGGGTGATTTTTTAGCTGGTTTGGTTTTGGCAACACTGGTTTTGACAGCTGACGTGTGTTTAGTACCTTGTGTCACTGTCAAACAGCTTCAGTTTGGTTTGCAATTTAACCATGGATCGTCTTACAAATGAACAACGCTTGCAAATTATTGAATTTTACTATCAAAATTCGTGCTCGGTACGAAATGTTCATCGCGCGCTGCTTCCATTTTATGATCGGCATTCTCGACCTTCTGAGCAGTCTATTCGGAAGATTGTGACCAAATTTCGCACCAAATTTACTTTGTTGGACATTAAACCACCAACACGTTTACGTACTGTGCGTAGTGAAGAAAATATTGCGGCCGTATCAGCTAGTGTGACAGAAGACCGCGAAATGTCGATTCGGCGCCGTTCCCAGCAGTTAGGCCTTTGTTACAGCACTACGTGGAAAATTGTGCGGAAGGATTTGGGCGTAAAGCCTTTTAAGATACAGCTGGTGCAAGAACTAAAGCCAGCCGACCTACCACAACGCCGAATTTTTGGTGAATGGGCTCTTGGAAAGCTGGCCAAGGATCCGCTTTTTTATCGAAAAATTGTGTTCAGCGATGAGGCTCATTTTTGGTTGAATGGGTACGTAAATAAGCAAAATTGCCGCATTTGGAGTGAAGGTCAGCCAGAAGCATTGCAACAGCTACCAATGCATCCCGAAAAAGCCACTGTTTGGTGCGGTTTATGGGCCGGCGGCATTATTGGGCCATATTTCTTCAAAGATGATGCGAATCGCAGCGTTACTGTCAATGGTGAACGCTACCGAGCGATGATAACAAACTTTTTTTTGCCCGAAATGGAAGTTCTTGACTTGCATGATATGTGGTATCAACAAGACGGTGCCACATGCCACACAGCACGCGAAACAATGGCGCAATTGCGAGGCGAGTTTGGTGAACAGTTAATTTCACGTTTCGGGCCGGTCAATTGGCCGCCTAGATCGTGCGATTTGACACCATTAGATTATTTTTTGTGGGGGTATGTCAAGGCTAATGTCTATAGGGACAAGCCCGCTTCGATTGACGCACTGGAAGCCAACATCCATGCATTCATTCGTGAGATACCGGCCGATATGTGTGAAAGAGTATGCCAAAATTGGACTCAGCGGATGGGCTACCTGAGACGCAGCCGCGGTCAACATTTGCATGAAATTATCTTTAAACATTAAATTGCAAGGTTCAAACTATCGATTCAAATAAATATTTCATTCATTTTTTCGAATTTTTTGTGTTTTTTTTTTTTAAAAAGTTCTAAACCTCTTAAAAAATCACCCGTTAAATACGGCAATTAGTTTGGAGTACATACCAAGGCAGTGGAAAGTCGCGGAAGTGATTTTGGTACTTAAACCAGGAAAATCACCGAATGAAATAAACCCACACCGACCTGTTTCAGTTCTTGCAATAATTTAAAAAGTTTTTGAAAGGATACTAGTCGGCCGCTTACACCCCATAATTGATCAGAAACATCATTTACCTGACCATCAATTTCGGTTTAGAAGTAAACATTCGACAGTCGACCAAGAACATCGAATAACAGAGGTAATTGAGAAAACTTTCGAAGAAAAGAAAATTTTCTCAGCCGTATTTGTTGACGTGTCCCAAGCTTTTGACAAGGTGTCGCATAGAGGCCTTCAATACAAATTAAGACAAGCTCTGCCTGAATAATTCTATAAAATCCTCATGTCGTATCCTGAGCATATATACTCTTCGGGGTAAAACTTGCAAAATAATGGCGATAGTACCCCAAGGAAGCGTCCTTGGACCACTCTTGTACCTCCTAGTCACTCGTGATATCCCACAAATAAACGACACAATAGTTGGCACGTTTGCTGACGATACAGCTACACTAGCAGTTGACACAACAATAGAGGAAACAAACATAAAATTACAAAACGCTCTCAACGATGTTAATGAATGCACAAAATCTTAGCGGATTACAAAGAGCAAATCGATTCAAACAATTTTCCTGAATTTTTCAATACGGTTCGAGTCCCTTTTGCAAATTAAGCGAAATAAAATTGAATGCAAAAATAAAATGGAAGTCGCATGTGAAAAAGAAATGCGAAGAACTCAAATATAGATACAGAGAACTGCACTGGTTTCTCGAAAAATTTTAGTAGCTTAACCTTGATAACAAGCTGCTATTACATAAGCAGATGGTTGGGTGTTGTAGAAAGAGGGTGGACTCTGATTGGCTTTAACTTGGCAATGCCCAGTGGTTGTAACTCTGATTACACATCAAGTGCTTAGTTTTTACCTCCAAGTGGTAACAATCGGGTACTGGTCTCATCCAACCGGATTTGACTTGCTAAACGATAAGCGCGAGTGTTGATACAAGGAATGAATACACGGCCTTCTCTCCTAGACCAATATAGACAACCAGTTGTTCGACATAGTCGGACAACTGATTTTCTAGGACTTTCAACGGCAGCGCTTAATCTCGTTGTGGATACGGATGGCCCCGTGTCCTAAGGGTATCTCATAAATTGAAACTGGCCGTCCAGGTTGGGGGTTGTGATTTGTGTTAACTATCCACCCACTTAAAATAAATCATGTTACGAAGCAACCAATAGCCTGGGAAATGACTGATTTTATTGTTGACGACAATGTTAAATGAAAAAGGGACAACGACGTTCGTATCTGCACCTGGAATGTGAGAACACTAAACAGGAGAGGTGCAAACGCACAACTAGCGGAAGCCCTTAACTGCTACAAAGCAGACAGTACTGCCATCCAGGAAATACGATGGCATGGGAGGGGAAAAAAGAGGATAAAAAACCGTGACATATACTACGGACAACGTTATAGTGAGCAGAAACATCGACTATTCGGATGCGGATTTGTTATAAGTGCCAAACTTAGGCATGAAGTCTTATGTTTTCAAGACATTTGCGAACGCATTTTATTAATCCGCACCAAAGGCCAACTTCGCCAACTCCTCCAATTTCCTCTAACCGGAGGAAAACGCTGAAGGTAAAGATTGCTTTTACGAGTTCCTTGACAAAACCTATGAGCGACTACCGAAGTACGGCGTTAAAATCGTGCAGGGAGATTTTAACGGAAAGGTAGAAAGAAGAAGTTACCAGTATTTTCGGAAAAATTAGCCTACACGACAACACGTCTGGTAACGGACTTAGGCTAAAGGACTTCGCTGCGGAACGAAATGCTACTAAAGCCACCACACGGTTTCCTCACCTCGATATCCATAAGCAGACATGGCGGTCTCCGGGTTAACGAACGGTCAACCAAATAGATCACATTTCGACATCCGAACATTCTAGGAGCTAAAACCGACACGGACTACTACCTTGTTGCAGGCAAGGTAAAAATACGGATATCCAAGGATATCCACGAAACAACAGTCCAGAAATACTGTGAACAAATTTAATGTCGATAGACTGTAATCGCAAGAGACCGCCAAGGCCCTCGCACCACCATACCACCAGCATCGAATGTCAAAGAGAAAAAGGGAAATGCTGCGAACAAGCCGTTAGATCAGCCGCAAATGATGTGCTAGATTTCTTGCCCCACCTGTAAGAAACCCCTGGTTTGATGAGGAATGCCGACAGATACTCGCAGCCAAAAACGAAGCCTACACAAGTCTAAGCTGCACGTGAAGACGAGAGCTGCCATTGAGCTCTTTAGGCAGAGAAGAAGAGAAGAACACCGGCTTTTCAGAAAGAGGTGCCACTCCAGGAACGATGTTCGCCAATTTTTACCAAAGTGTAAATCATCCAAGCCAAGTATACAAGGCTCGAACAGAACCCTGTCGAGATGAACTAGGAAATATCGTAGTTGAGTCGATGCTGAGGATATGGAAGAACCACTTCTGCAGACAATTCATCGGCGATAACGAAGAACATTCTGCTGTCAGGTAGAGCGAACCATTCAATATTGGCAACGACAGGGAAAACTGCCAACCACCCTACCTTATTGAAGTGGGGATAGCAACATCTAAACTCAAGCTTAATAAGGCTGCCAGAAATGAAGGCCTTCCGGCTGAGCTTTATAAAGCCCGTGGAGATGACTTAGTTAGTAAGATCCACCAACTTATAAGCCCAATCTGGTCGGAATGGAACCTCAGCATCTCTTGCCCGATCAACAAAAAAGGAGACCCTATGAACTGCGTCAACTACAGAGGCATAAGTCTCCCCAACATCGCTTAGAAGATCCTATCTGCCGTAATATATGAACGTATGAAACCGTTCACCAACAGCCTGATCGGGTCTTTGTAGTTTAGTCCGCTGAGAAAGTCCGCAACTGGACAGATTTTACACTTCGAAAGATCCTGGAAAAAGCCCAAGAAGTCCAAATCGATACCCACTACCTATTCATCGATTTCAAAGCCTCAATGCTGTCGTATTTATGGCAGCGAACTATACACCGCCACGTCTAAATTCTCGGTGCTCCATCAGGGTCGGAAACGACCCCACCGACACGTTCGATACCAAAAAAGGATTTAGGCAAGGCGATGCGCTGTCATGTGACTTCTTCAATTCGATTCTTGATAGGATTGTGCAAGAGTCCCGAGCCGACACCAGAGGCACAATTTTCAAAAAATCGGTACAACTAGTATACGCCGTAGATATTGCCATCATTGGTAGTACTGAACGTGATGGTATAGCCACGTTTGCTAGTATAGAGAAGGAAGCGCCAAAAATGGGTTTAGCAGTAAATGAGGGTAAGACTAAGTATATGCTGTCAGCACGAAAAGACACACAACATTGACGAATTGGACAGAACGTCACCATTGACAGATATAACTTTGAGGTAGTACGAGACTGTGTCTAACTGTGACAACAACAACTCGTCACTAATTAGACGAGATTACTCTCGTTATTTCTTCGGGCTAGGAAGGCAATTCAGTAGTAAAGCCCTCCCTCGAAATACTAAGAAGATCCTTTATAAGACCTTGATCATCCCAGGCCGTCAATCTAAGTAGAGCCACTTTCATTAGCAATGAAATATTAGGAAGACGAACTCCACCATTCACCCTCAGTTCAGGATTCATAATATTACGTCATTCATTTATTACGTCAGAAAATTTTATATTCCGATTACTTAATTTTAGTTTTCCGAAACATCTTGCTGCCGAAGTCCGGTTTCCATGATATCTGGTGAGAAATTATTCAGACTCCCAACTAATAGATCGTACTTTGTCCAGGTACGCAATAATTCAGAAAGAAGATAACTAAAGATGGAGTACCACAAGGATCCATACTGGGACCAATCTTCTTTGACATATATACAGCAAGCAGAAACGACCATGAAACCACCAACAGATGTAAGACTCTCGTATGCTTCCACGGCTTTACGGCATATGCAGACATTCTATGGCATCCAGGAGAGCGGAGGACTCTAGTAACTGGGTGCGTACTATCACAAATGGGGACTCTACATTAATTTTGCCATAATATGGTAAAGATGTACAACAACCTCCAAGATCACCCTCCCCGACGGATCAGTGTTGACACTTAGGAAGACGACGGAATACTTAGGCAGAAACTTCTCAAAGAAGGTAACCATGTAGGATCATTCTCAAAAGATCTTGTTTTGCATTACATCTTGTGAACCAATTCTAAGGGAGGCAAAGTTATCTCAGCTTTAGTTTCACAATGGTCAAGCGGTACCAATATATGTCATAGAAGCCAAGGAGTATCTGGAGTCGTTCGAATCTACACCGGTAACTCAAATTTCCCTTCAATTAGAATGGCAGCTATGCGTGCAGAGGAGCATATAAAGCCTGAAGACAAAGCTGCTAATTTATAAGCACCCAATCAAAGCTGTAATTACCTCCGCAACTGAGAAGTTCGGTGTATTTGAAAGGATGATTCTCTGAAGCTGTTTCTTATTTTTTTTTATCGAAAACTACAAACGCTCAAGAACTCTCGGACAGAGAAGTTATACGAAAAGGGATGTAGTAACAACGGATGGTGCAGGGATCTGTGTATGTCGTGGTGTATGGTTATTATCTACTCAAGCCGTAGCTTTTTGCAAACTTTAATTGCAAGCCGATTGTAAACTTTGCAGCTTACTAAAAAATGGGTAATTATACTTGGCAACCAGAAGGCTAGACCTTGTGTTGATAACCACCTACAAAAATGACAGACAAAGATTCCTGCACCAACCATTGATACTTATAAATTGTAAGCCCAGCGTTAGAGCAACGGACTCTCAAGATGTTCAAGGCATCCTTTACAGCGAGATTAACCCATTCCTCTTAGATATCTCTGTCTTGCCTTTTATAAGACTACGTACTCTCACTACTACCAATACAATTTTCACACATCCTATAGTGTTATTTAAAAACTTCCAACAAGGTGCAAAAAAGTTCATAACCCCACCATGTCCTTGTTGTTTTCTGTTTTCCTCCATCACTTTGCAAACTACGTGTAGTGAAACAACTTAAGACAACCCATGGACAAACACTGAATAGTTCATGTTTAGTTGTGGGCAATATAACCCAACAGTGGCCCATAATAACCTCAGGGTTAACCTCTTAATAACTCATTAGGCATCGTCACGTACCTATGTTACATGACAACCAAAGGCAAACACCTTCTTCATTTGGAAATTTTATCGGATACGTGCTATAAAGTCCAAACCCATGCATAACATGCACAAAGCGGAACGGCCCCGAGAGCCAACTTTACACCACCTGCCAATACCAAACGAGGACATCCCCCCACCCCGGCCAAGTGAAAACATGCAAAAACTTATAAAAGACTTACATCCCGAGTGTGTGTGTGTGAAGCTGAAGATCTATCGCCCAGATGTGGATTCTCTGCATTCGAGGTTTTAGCGAGATGGCGAGAAGTTGAATTCATTACCAACGCGTCACGCTTATTTGCAAAGTTTTCCGCCATACTACTCCATATCGTGGCTGAGGAGGAGCAAGGAGCTGGTTATGGTGGCGAGTAAAACTTTTCCCGATATTGTGCCATTCACGCAGTCGAAATGTTCGAAAAGAAATGGATTTATGGTTTACACAGGATTCCGAACTACTTTTCACGACCTCCTTGCCATCAGGATGACTTCCTGCCAATGAATGGAATGGGACTGACTGCAGTTCATGCAGAAGAGTGAGTGGAATTCGAAAGCTGATTCTCGGTTAATCATCCATCATGGCAGGCAGCGGAAGGAGTATAGTTGCACTCGAAATGAATAGCAAGTGGAGGTTGGAACACGGTGATTGACAGAAGGAGTACGTCCCGTCATCATCGTGTGGCATCTGAAAGAAGATGTCTTCTGCTGCTGGTGGTGGTTAATTTATGTTTCAACTAATGGAGTGGAGTAGATCTACCGTGAATGGATGATGATGGTGAATGCAAAGCGGCGGTGTTGGTTTGTTCCTTTTTTTTTGCGGAATATTTTGTTCCCAACAAAGGATAATGGAGTAATGAGTAAAGTGGGCGGTTTCACTTGACGAACTCAAGAGTGTGGGGATACTTGTGAGTAGGATTAATGATGTTGCAAAGGAATCATCATTATATGGATGACGAAACACTTGCGTTTTTTTTTTCACCAGGGGTGGGGTTTTAGTTAATTGAAGGGGCGGAGATCACGTTATGACATATGGGAAAGGGTTTTCTAATAACCAACATACCATTTAAATCAGGCCCTTCAAAAAATTGGATTGACAGTTCAAAACTATCAACACAAACAATAAATCAACTCAGATATTTCACAACAGTAGCTTCCGTCACTTCACCGCCAAACCAAAGTACAACGATGAAATAGATATGCCAAGCACGTGTCGTCGACAGCAATAACATCCATTAAAATTTAGAAGAACATATAATTCATCGATTAGCTTAAGCTGGATAGAGATACGTGATCTAGTGCGATACTAGGTACTAATAGATTCTGGGCCATCATATTTGGGTACTAATTGGAAATGCTATTGCGTTTGTTTTGTGGCTTCGGTGTCAAGTGGGTATTTGGTCGAAATTTAACTCGACAACAACAATAAAAATAACCACATCCTAAGATAGGATTCAACTCAAGGACTATTCTGCTCTTAATTCAATATTTCCGAATTTTAGTAAAGATCTGTTCCACATCAGTCCCATCATAGCTGGTATTTAAGCTTCAGATATTCTAAACATAGGTATAAGCTAAATTATCCCTTGAGTTTTAGCATTAAAAAGAACCATCAGACATGCAGCGCACTTCAGATACTCAAAGTCCAACTAACATTGTCATAAACAATACCTTTAGTCTTTTTGTTAAGACCCTTAAATGCATGGTGTACCACACATGATCCATGTCAGCCTTTATACATTTTTTTTATTATTCCCAAGAAGAACTAAGAAGTCCAAAACGACACCCACCACCTGTTCATCGATTTCAAAGCCGCATACGACAGCATTTATAGAACTTACAGAGACATGTCGAGCTTTGGTACACCGGCCAAACTCCTCAGTTTGTGTGGGAGGACGATGGAAATTTCTCGCTGCTCCATCAGGTTCGGAAACGACCTCACCGATACATTCGATACCAAAAAAGGACTTAGGCAAGGCGATGCGCTGTCATGTGACTTCTTCAATACGATTCTTGAAAGGATTGTGCTAGACCCCTGAGCCAACACCAGAGGCATAATCGATTCAGCTACTACCATACGTCGACATCATTGGCAGGACTCAACGTGATGTCATAGCCACGTTTGCTAGTATAGAGAAGCAAGCGGGGAAAATGGGTTTAGCAGTAAATAAGGGCAAGACTATGTATATGCTGTCAACACGAAAGGACACACAACATCGACAAATTGGACAGAACGTCACCATTGACAGATATCGCTTTGAGGTAGTACGGGAATTCGTCAATCTCGGCTACGCTATTAACTCTGACAACAACATCTCGTCAGAAATTAATCGAAGAAATACTCTTGCCAAACGCTGTTTTTTTTCGGGCTAAGAAGACAATTCGGTAGTAAAGCCCTCACTCGAACTACTAAGGAGATCTTATAGAAGACCCTGATCATCCTAGTCCTTCTCTACGGCGCTGAAGCATTGACCGTCTCAAAATCTGATGAAGAAATCCTTGGTCGATTTGAGAGGAAAATTCTTCGAAAACTCTTTGGTCCCGTTTGCGTTGACGGGCTATGGAGACGAAGATTCAACCAAGAACTATACGAGCTGGAAAGCGACATGCCCCTGGTCGGAAAATACCACATTGGACGTTTAAGATAGCTATGACATCCAGAACGAATGGACACCAATACTCCTGCTCGCCCTTAAGTGTCGCACTCCAACTTGGAGTGCGCAACTGGAGGCAGTTAGCTTAGGACCGGGCCAATTGGATATGCATGTTTGAAGTCCAGTTTCATTCTGGACTGTAGCTCCACTTAAGCATGTAAGTAGATGTTTTTGTATGGAGCATGCACCAAATCATCATCCTAGTACGGGTGGATGAATACATCAGGACTATCATCTCCATATTCCCCATCTACAAAAAGGCGACACTATGTCTTGTAAGAACTATCGTGGCATATCCCTACTTAATGTCGCATACAACATCCTATCCAACGTACTTTGTGAACGTCGTCTGAAACTGTTCTGAACACCGATAATCGGCACGTACCAGTGCGGCCTCCGTCCGGGCAGATCGACTATAGACCAAATTTTCATGATATTCTAGAAAAGTCCAACGAATTTCAAGTTGAAACTCGCCACCTATTCATCGACTTCGAAGCCGCGTATGATAGCATTCATCGTCAGTAGCTCTATATGGCGATGGCCGAATTCGAAATACTGGCAAAGCTTTTTCAGTGCTGCAACGTTCAGTTTGCAAGTAGCTCCTCCGAACTATTCCAAACATGCATCGGATCTCGGCAAGGAGATGCGATATCATGTGACTTCTTCAATCTCGTCCTGGAGCAGATAGTACAAAGGGCAGGTGTCAACACTGAAAGCACTATTTTCAACAGATCCGTCCAGCTGCTGGGCAATGCAGACAATATTGACATCATCGGTCGCTCCCAGTGTGCCGTGATAGAAGCATTCACGGTGATTGATGAACATGCGAAATCCGGCCTTGAAGTAAATGAGGACAAGACTAAGTCCATGGTATCAAAAAAAAAATATATATGCCCACCGCCTAGGACAAAACGTGGGAATAGATAGCAATTTCAAGGTTGTAAAGGAGTTCACCTACCTCGGAGTAAACATAGACTCCACGTATGAAACCCTAGTGGAGATCCGGTGGAGAATTACCCTAGGAAACCGTTGCTACTTCCATTTGGCAAAACAACTGGACGAAATGTGTGCTGTACAAAACCCTTATCCTGCCAGTTCTACTTTATGGCGTCGAGTGCTGGACGATAAGCAAGAAGGGAGAGCTGTAAGTGGGCTCCTCCGATAGAAAAATACTTAGGCGAATTCTTGGCCCAGTGCGTGAGGCAGGCGAATGGATAAGATGATTAAACCGCCACCACGCTGTACCAAGATGTGGATGTGCTACACAAAGCCAAAACACTTCGACTACATTGGCTCGGCCACATCGAGCGAATGGACAGTAATACTCTAGCTAAGAGGATCTTCGAAACCCAGCCCCCAGGTTCGAGAAGGCAAGGAAGACCGCTTGTTTTAGACAACTCGGGATCGAAGAGGATGGAAGGCTGCAGTGTCTCAGGCGGAGACTCTTCACGGGTCGGTAGACCGATAAGTAAGTAAGTTGTGCACATATGTCAGATCTCAGTCAGGTCTACCAGAAGACTTGAAAATTACGGAGATAGAAATAACTAGCCATCAAAATCCACTATGTATCCTTTGGGGTGAGCTTTTCGTTGCGAGATCGTCATACAAGGTGGGCCAAAAGAGATCACCCTATTAGAAGATGCTCTTATTTTTGCATATGGCCGCCAATGTCATGTTTTGACATTTGTGGACTTGACAGATGTAGAATACAAGTGAACAAGCCATGGAGTGATACACTCCCCAAGAACGCGGAATAATCGTGTCTATTTTTTTGCGTAATAATTCGTCCGAAGTGTAAGCGCGACACCGACTGCGCAAAGGGTCTTATCAGTGTGGTTTTATACTACGAAAGTCCACAACTGATCAAATCATCAAATTTTGGTAGATCCTGGAAAAAACTTAAGAAGTCCAAATCGAAACCCACCACCTATTTATCGATTACAAAGCCGCATTCGACGAAGTATACAGAGAATTCGTATGAAGTGCTAGCGCTACACCGGCTGCGCAAAAACTGCGCCGTTTGGCCACTAATCTTGAAGAATATGGGACCACATGAGACGTTGCCAAGAGAAGCCGGCACCGGAGCGCCCGTTGTGCCGAGAATATTGCCGAGGATGTCGAGCTGTCTCCGGGAACATCGACCAGACGCCGTGCCTCGCAATTAGCAATATGCCGGTCGTCTCTTAGACAAATGTTGGTCAAAGACTTGCGCATGTAATGCACGAGTAGACATAACACCCGCTCAAAGTTACTGCATGGTGCGCGGTTTACGCTGGAGTAGTCACCGGGCCATTTTTTTCGAGAACGCCGCTGATCAAACGACAACAGTGGACGGTGCGAGCTATAGGACCATGTTAGCCGAGTTTTTTCTGCAGCAATTGGACGAAATAGGACTGGAGGACATGTGTTTCCCACAGGACGGAGCAACGGCACACATTGCGCGAGCCACAACCGATATTCTGAAGGCCAAACAACATCGGATGACATCTTTTGGCCCACCTTGTAGTTTGAGGATTATCGTAGAGTGATGCCTAGTAATATGTTTTCAAAAAGATAAATCGAGTGTTGTAGAAGTGATTTATTTTTTAGAGAAAGAGTGGAATCTAGTATGAAGATGATTTCGTTACTCTTTTTCGTTTCATAAATTCAATTCATACCGTACCAAAGGTTTTTTTTTTCACTTCAAAAAGTACAAATATTTCGCGCGACTGGCTCGTTAGTATCCATGGCCCAACTTTTTCTCAGAACTACATCTTTCACGATGGTGGGACCTCTGTTTTATGATGTGGTTTTCTCAAAACTACTCATGTAAGAGTGTGTACTGTCTCAGGCAGATACTCTTCACGGGTCGGTAGACCGATAAGTAAGTAAGTTGTATCACAATAGACTAAAATTGTGGTAGGTGGCAGCCGCTCTTTGTGAGGAACCAAGAGGACAAATAATTTTCGATGTTCATTTATAATTCGCAAATTTTTTTCGAATTTCAATGAGCTTCAAGAATGAAAACCCCAGCAACTGTTTTAACTGCTTAAAGTAAGAGTGATGTAAGTAACTCAAATTCGGTACCAAATGTCGATTAACAATAGACACGTATACACACAAAAACATTCACCCAAGAATACGACCGTTGTTGGTCAGTTAGATACACTACAACATCAAAATATATACACCAGCAGCAGATATCTTGTAGCGCAAGCTGTGTCATACCCTTCAACCAAATATAAACAAGGACCTACAGCCCATCTGTTTAATGATTTAAATTTTGAATCATTCACAGAATACAAATTGTGTCTCATTAAAATAATCGTCGCACGTAATGATGGCCATCATAAAATTACTCAACTGTATATGTAAATTCAAAGTATTTTCCCAAAAAATAAGTCCAAAAAATTGCCACAAAATGATTTATGACTCTTCCCAAAAAAAAAAAAAAAAAATGCAAGCAAATGGTATGCGATAACCATCCAAGTCCATCGTCCATTTAACTGTCAGCACATTAAGCCGTCACATAAATACAATGCCAAACGGAAACTAAACTAAACACACGAAAATAATATCCTTGATTGCTTCCATTTTAACAGCAAATAAACGAGCGATTAAAAATTTATTTCGCAGAAAATAATTTTCTTTTGCAAAAAAAAGTGTCATCGCCAAAAATACTACAAATGAGCATAACTCAGCTGAACGGTGTATCTATTAAATGCGTGTTTTCAGTTCAGCTAAATAAGCAATGCAAACACGTGTTACAATTAATTTTCAGATTTTCTGCATCTTCAAAATGATGATAAATTTATAAAAAAATTCTCTAGATATGCAATGAACGCGGCTTGCAATGTATACTTTCCACTCATTAAATTATTTTCAATTTTTCTCTTTCATTTTTTTCATTTTTGCTCCAGATATAGGATTTCGTTTTTTTTTTTAATGGTGAGGCATCTGCTGCACGAGTTCTGCGATAACAGAATAACAATTAGGGTCAATCATGTGCTGCGCAGAATACCATGGCATCGGTAATGGAGCTTTTACATCCCAATTAGCGAAGGGTACGATTTCCATCTCGAACTGTAAAGTGAATCTGTGAGTAAGTAATTAACAAAATTCTGCGAAAAAATGGTGATGTATCTACACATCATTAGTCCTGGAATGCCAATGTAACCAAAGAGTTTGTGAAGGTTGCCATTCAATTTAACACCTTCGATGACAAATTCTCTTGAAAGTACTCAACTTTATTGTTTGGGAATGGCTGTCATCAATTTAATATCGTCGCAGGGGTTGTGATGACGAGTGACATTGTCACTTTGCAAATCGATTATCATTCATAATTCCTCAATGCACATCAGACAGATACGTGGATAGGGATAGGGAATCGGAATCCAACATGGGATGCGAACAATTTATCAGTCGCAGCCACAAGTTGGCAGAAGTTCAAGAAAAATTCTCGTCATCAACGACAATAGCTAAAAATGAGTTGTATGTATGTAAAAAAAAAACGAAGACAGTCTGTCATGAAAGAATGGATATGAATTTGATGGATTGTTAAATAAAATAGAAATGTTTTAATATTGCTAACTATGTGAAGTGAAAAATTTAGTCTACAGATTCAATGAAATATTTCACAGAAAATGCATTTTTAGCTTGTCCAATGTTTGAACTCCTTTCCCTTTCGGACACGGCTTCATGATACGGATAGAGGAAATCTGCATCAATGTAGGGTAGGTGGCAAACAAAATACCACTCTTAAACCAAAAAGAGTTAAGGGTAAAGTCACCAGTCAAAAAATTCCACAGACAACAGCAGAAGAGCTCCCAAGGTGGAGCCATCGGTGGCGTCTACAGTCCTAGGTAGGATGGTCAAAGTAAGCAACCTATTTGGGCTGCTCCGACATATCCAAACAATAGGAAATCAAGGAATATTAAGGGTTACTGAGGACTCTCAAACAGAGGTGGTGGATGTGTCAAAACGCCAACGGCAGCGACCAATCCGGTAGTGGATCCTGGTTGCCAAATGTTCTAGTGGTATTCCATCATTTGAAAGTAGCCCTCTAGGTTGGGGGTTGGGGAATACCCAACAACGAAAAGAAAATATCGTCCTACGAAGCAAGCAATAGCTTCGGAGAGGACTGATTTTATTGCTGACGACCCTGCTAAACGAAAAAAGGACAACGACATTTGTATCTGCACCTGGAACGTGAGAACATTAATCAGGAGAGGTACAGGCGCACAACTAGCGGCAGACCTAAACTGCTACAAAGCAGATATTACTGCCATCCAGGAAATACGGTGGAATAGGCGGGGCAAAAAGAGTATGAAAAACTGTGGCATATACTACGGACCGTGTTATAGTGAGCAGAAATAGCGTCTATTCGGAAGTGGATTTATTTCAACAGAATTAGGCAAGAAGTCATATGTCCTTTAATTAGTTGTTGACGACAATTCTATACGGAACAAGTACAACGAGTGGCACAGACGAACAAATAGCGGAAGCCCTAAGCTGCTACAAAGCAGATATTACTGCGATCCAGAAAATACGGTGAAATGGGCCGGGCCAAAAAAAAGGATGAAAAACTGTGACATCTACTACGGACCGAGTTATATGGAGCAGAAACGGCGTCTATTAGGAAGCGGATTTGTTTTAAGTGCCAGACTTAGGCAAGAAGTCTTATGTCTTCAAGACATAAGCAAAAGAATTGCAACTATCCAAATCAAGGGCAAATTCGTAAACGGTAGTCCTCATAACTTTTGTCAAGAAGCTCATAGAAATAGTCTTGCAACAATCCAAATCAAGGGCTAATTCGCCAACAGTAGTAACTTTTGCCAAGAAGCTCATAGAAATAGTCCTTCGCAGAATCATATTTTACCATCTGGTGCCATATTTTTTTGGGACTACCGAAGTCCGATTTAAAAGCCGGGCTGGGAGAAGGGGAGAAGACATCTTTAGCAATGTTTTCGGAAAAACAGCCGACACGACTTAAGGTCTTGATACGGACTTTGGCTAGTTGACTTTACAGCGGCACGAAATGCCACTATAGCCAGAACTCGGCTTCCTGACATCGATATCCATAAGGGGTTATGGCTATCTTCAGATCAATGAACGATCAATCAAATCGATCACAAGGCCGACACGACTTTACGTCTTGATACGGACTTTGGCTAGTTGTCTTAGCAACGGTACGAAATGCCACTATAGCCAGAACTCGGCTTCCTGACATCGATATCCATAAGGTGAATGACAGTCCACAGATCAATGAACGATCAATCAAACCGATCAGAAGGATAACACGACTTAACGTCTTGATACGGACTTTGGCTAGTTCACTTCGCAGCGGAACGAAATGCCACAATAGCCATAACACGGCTACCTGATTTCGATACACATAAGGTGAAGGCAGTCTTCAGATCAATAGGCACGAGTCCAGGCAAGAGGCACGAATCTAGTATTTTAGATGTCCCAACTCTCCGAAGTGCTAACATCGACTTGGACCACTAAATATTTGCAGCCAAGTTATGAATCCAGGAAAATTCACCACGCCACAGTAAAATAGAAATACTGTTATGTCGAAATACTGCAATCGCAAGAGATATATCCCTCAACCTCTAGACTAACACCATACCACCGATTGTAGAGGCATGTAGGTTGAGGTACAGCTTCACCGAGGATTGTAGCTCCACTTGAGAAAGTGGCCGTCAAGAAATACAAATTTTTGGCGCAACAGTCTCCTTAGTACCCAGAGCCGAGCTTTCTTACGACCATTCATGTGTGCGTGTGTCTTTCTTGAACGATGGCGGGACTTCCTGTTTTAAGCAGACTCCGATTGAGATTAGCTATTCTTGGAAACTGATACTACTTGGATGATTTTTCAGATCATCACGGAGGAGGGCCAGTGAAAAAAGCATTTAGGTGTTGCTACGGGTAGGAATCGAGCCCAGACTTTGTGCGCGGCATTTTATCTTACTAACCATCGCACCAGTGACCGTTAGTCGTTAATTTATTCCAACCCAAGAAGATAATCGATAAAATGATGCCGATAAGCAAACCTAGCATTGCCTGGTGTGATCAGAAAAGAAAACAAACAACGATTATCGCGTTTTGGAGTTTTATGTCGACAGTGATTTAAACCGTGTAAATTCTTAATTTTAAAACAAAAGTTAAGTTCTCATTCGAATTTAAAAGAATCTCGCCTTAACGATTATCACTTGAACGATTATCGTTTTGTCAGATTTTTTTTTCAGAAGATTCAAAGTCAGATTTATATCGTGGGCCTTCATGAGTATATATGCGTTATGATGCCCCTTAGGGCTGCATGTATCTCTTATTAATGATACCATTACCTACGGTGGTAGAAAAGTTCTTCTGAGCTCATAGCTATTTTTTGCAAGATCAACCATCCGCGATCAGATCCATGCTGTTATCATAATGCTTGTCTAGTGCGATAAGTATTAGGGACTTCAGAAATATAATTTCTTGACATTACCAGCCTAAGCATAGCCTTAAACCTAGCTTCTGCATTGGTTTGCGTGAGCGAAATTAGTTTTGCCTTAAAGCATCGGACCTCCTGTTTAACCTAGAAGCTTTTAATGAAAGGTTTATACTCCAAGCTGTTTGTCAGACTTTCCGCGGAGGTGGACCGATGAAGTTAGGCGTTATTACATTCGTGATTTGAATCAGGAGCTTCGAGTAGTCCAACGCACTAAGCACTAGGCCACTGCACTCACCAGACTCTGCTCGATTAGATCAGTTGATTCTAGCCAACAACTTCCCTTTGAAACATACTGTCCGGTTACATATTCATATCGTATCCATTGTTAAATCCGCCCTGTCCTAAATGGCGCTATTTGGGACAGTGCTACAAAAAAAAATCCTTTTTCAAGTGGCATACTATTGTGAAGGCAGGCTATTGTATATGACCAACGAAGGCCATAGCGCTCCGCGCCAATGATGTTTTATTAATTATATGCAAATGCAGGGTCTATAATTATGCGACAGACAGGCAGACAGTCGAGCTGGCTAGGTGACTGGCTGACTGTCTGACTCGCTATACCGACTTCACCTTCCCGTGTGCTGGCTGAGTGCATGCCTTAAATAAGGGCACCCTGCACTGTTATTGTGGTAGTCATCCGTTCGCTCTACTACGACTACTTAGACACGCACATGCTCAGGGCGGCTGGCTGGGTTTTCAGCCTAATTCAGCCACCAGACTAAGTTGACTGGCTGTCGCCGTCAAATATCCCATAATACGTACCACGTTCCGATTACCTATTCACTCGTTAGATACTTTTTTTTAACATGCTGTCAGCACTTCATTCATTTATTCATTTGTCGCGATTTGTCGTTCATTAATGCCTAAGGGTGGAGGGGGGTGAATTCGCCGGGTAAACTTCGTTATCGTCAACACTATGTCGTGGCCGTCAAATGTGTTGTTCATGTGAGCCTGTGTCGTTGACGGCGGCGTAGGGTGGTTGGCTGGAGTAGAGTGTATTCTGGGTCTCGCATCGTCCGCGTTCTGCATCCGAAGTGTTTGACAGATCTAGTGACCTATTTCACTTAAATGCATGTGTGCATCTTATTTAACGAGTGTGTGTATGTGTGTGACAGTGCCATTAAAGAGATGGGGAGTTACGGTTTTATTTATACGTGTGCAGGGTGCACATGACATGTGGGTTAAATGTGGGGTTTAGTTTTAAGGGTTGTGATAATGTTTATTGTGACACTATCGTCCTAAATAACGCTGGTTTGAGTTATTTATGCGCGCCATTAAAGTGGGTTGAAGCTTGCGGTACATGCTTAATGATAGATTCAGCGGGTTAATTATGGTTTTTCAAAGGACCTGCTGAGGAATGGGTGGATTGTTCATAACCTCATAACCAAAGGTTAAAGTGCATGTGGTTTGCATTACACAGGTGTTGCGGTTTTAATTCGTAATAATCAAACCACAAGGAGGTGATATTGGTAATCCTTCAAGTGGGGGTGAATTCTAGATAGAGGAGATGAAGTTTACCTCAATAAATTCATTGTAACATGAAAATTTAAGACCTCTAGGGCTTGCATCAAAAATTAAATAGGAACCATGCTGACGAGCCAAACTTTTTAAACTGAAACGAATGTATCTCTTAAGAGAACCCATCTTAATAGGTGATGGACGAAAACTATTAAGTTTTCGAAAATCAGCAAGCAAATTCAACAAGCCTTGAACAGAGACTGCTGTAATGATGACGACTTTTGGCCATGGTAACATGACAAAGATTGGTTTAAGAAATGTGAGGACACTTCTCTGTGCAGGAAGTGAAGGTCCTTGAAATGTCCGAAGCCCCTAACTAGATCATGAATTCATAGGAACTAAGAAAACTTAGCCCACAACAGAATACAAGCGGAATGACTTCTGGAATTATTCATACAGACGGCTTGGAAGGATACTAACTTATCTGACAAGTAAATATTTTTTTTAAAAAAAGCCATTCTTCACTTTTACGTAACTCATTCTGATGGCTCGGCATACGCCGACGATTTTGAAGTCATTGGTAGCACTCAACGTGATGTCATAGCCACGTTTGTTAGAATAGAGAAGGAAGCGGCAAAAATGGGCTTAGCAGTAAATAAGGTCAAGACTAAGTATATGCTGTCAACACGAAAGGACACACATCGACAGATTTAACTTTGAGGTAGTACGAGACTTTTAACTATTAACTCTGACAACAACATATCGTTCGAAATTAAAGAAGAAGTACTCTGGACAAAAGCTTTTTCTTCGGGCTAAGAAGGCAATTCAGTAGTAAAGCCCTCACTCGAACTACTAAGGGATTCTATATAAGAACCTGACCATCACAGTCCTGCTCTACGGCGCTGAAGCATGGACCGTCTCAAAAGCGGATGAAGAAATCCTTGGTCGATTTGAGAGGAAAATTCTTCGAAAAATCTTCGGTCCCGTTTGCGTTGACGGGCTATGGAGACGAAGATTCAACCAATAACTATACGAGCTGTACAGCGACATGGCCCTGGTCAAAAACCTCCGCATTGGACGTTTAAGATGGCCAGGACATGTAGAACGAATGGACACCAACACTCCGGCTCGCAGAGTCTTCGATTTCCAGCCAGACGTCGAACGCAGTAGAGGAAGACCTTAAGTCCCGCTGACAAGTAGAGACCGACCTCAACCAATTTGGAGTGCGCAACTGGAGGCAGTTACCTAAGGACCGGGCTAATTGGAGATGCATGTTGGTTAAGGCCCAGGTTCATTCCGGACTAAAGCGCCACTTAAGTAAGTAAGTAATAACAACAAGAAAATAATAAAAAAAAATAGAAGGCTTGCAAATATTTTCGGAGACTCTATGCGTAGTGTATAATTTATTTTCTATAAGGCCTTTTATAAGCAAATAAAGTGTCTTCTGTAAGGCTTTTTAGAAGTATTTAAAGAAGTCCAAAGTGCTTTGAGGGGAATAGATTCGAATGTGTGCTTTATCGAAGCGAAATTGTTAGTTTGCCAGTAAACGGCTGTCTAATGAAAATGTTTACACTTGTTCGAACAGCACGAATTCATAATCCTATCTCAAAATTTAAGGCCTAAAAACCGGTGACCTACATACAGACGGACGAACGGACGAACGGACGGACAGACAGACATGGCTTAATCGACTCAACTAGCTATTCGGAGTCGTTTTCAAAATAGTTCTGCGAATTATTTAAGAAACCAAACCCTTGAATTTAGCCCGATAATCACAAAACGTCTTAAATATTCGAACTGCAAGCCGGAGGATCATACACAACGCTGTGAGTTCCCGGAAATGGTACCAAAATAGCTAGTTTTTGTCAAAAAAAAACTTTTTCGGCCGTGACAGATGCAATCCATAATCGAAATAAAAATGTTAAGGATAAGCTTAGAGTGCCCGCTAAGCGGCTAAGGGCCAGTGAGTTAGAGGAAGCAAACAACATGATGAGAAGTTAGATTTAAGCATTTAAGTTAATCTTTTCAAAAAAAATCAAAAGTAAAAGCAAGCACCAAGGTATCGGATAAAGACTGACTTTTATATGCGGCATATGAAATCGTGGCGTTATCGGATCTTGCTAATTTCACGACCGCCAATGGTAAAAGGTATAAAACTATGTTAAATGAATTTCTTAGACATTCGAGAAAAAATCCCAACAAGTGGCTTCTACATGCTTTACGAGTGACGCAACGCTCGAAGTTGAGAAGTGAAAATCGGCGACTGGACATTCTCAAGGTGAAAAGCTTTATTAAATGACTTTCTGAGGCCAGAGCTCCAGCAAATCGATATATTCGAGCCAAAGTCCCAACAAGACGTCTCTATATGCTATACGAGTGACGCAACGCTCGAAGTTAAACAGACGAAAATCGGTACCTGGACATTCTCAAGGTGAAAAGCTATATTAGATGACTTTATGAGGCCAGAGCTCCAGCACATCGATATATTCGAGCCAAAGTCCCAACAAGACGTCTCTATATGCTATACGAGTGACGCAACGCTCGAAGTTAAACAGACGAAAATCGGTACCTGGACATTCTCAAGGTGAAAAGCTATATTAAATGACTTTCTGAGGCCAGAGTTCCAGCAAATCGATATATTCGAGCCAAAGTCCCAACAAGACGTCTCTATATGCTATACGAGTGACGCAACGCTCGAAGTTAAACAGACGAAAATCGGTAACTGGACATTCTCAAGGTGAAAAGCTATATTAAATGATTTTATTAGGCCAGAGATCCAGCATATCGATATATTCGAGCCAAAGTCCCAACAAGACGTCTCTATATGCTATACGAGTGACGCAACGCTCGAAGTTAAACAGACGAAAATCGGTAACTGGACATTCTCAAGGTGAAAAGCTATATTAAATGACTTTCTGAGGCCAGAGCTCCAGCAAATCGATATATTCGAGCCAAAGTCCCAACAAGACGTCTCTATATGCTATACGAGTGACGCAACGCTCGAAGTTAAACAGACGAAAATCGGTAACTGGACATTCTCAAGATGAAAAGCTATATTAAATGACTTTCTGAGGCCAGAGCTCCAGCAAATCGATATATTCGAGCCAAAGTCCCAACAAGACGTCTCTATATGCTATACGAGTGACGCAACGCTCGAAGTTAAACAGACGAAAATCGGTAACTGGTAATTCTCAAGGTGAAAGGCTATGTTAAATGACTTTATAGGCCAGAGATCCAGCAAATCGATATATTCGAGCCAAAGTCCCAACAAGACGTCTCTATACGAGTGACGCAACGCTCGAAGTTAAACAGACGAAAATCGGTAACTGGACATTCTCAAGGTGAAAAGCTATATTAGATGACTTTCTGAGGCCAGAACTCCAGCAAATCGATATATTCGAGCCAAAGTCCCAACAAAACGTCTCTATACGAGTGACGCAACGCTCGAAGTTACACAGACGAAAATCGGTAACTGGTAATTCTCAAGGTGAAAAGCTATGTTAAATGACTTTATTAGGCCAGAGATCCAGCATATCGATATATTCGAGCCAAAGTCCCAACAAGACGTCTCTATATGCTATACGAGTGACGCAACGCTCGAAGTTAAACAGACGAAAATCGGTAACTGGACATTCTCAAGGTGAAAAGCTATATTAAATGACTTTCTGAGGCCAGAGCTCCAGCAAATCGATATATTCGAGCCAAAGTCCCAACAAGACGTCTCTATATGCTATACGAGTGACGCAACGCTCGAAGTTAAACAGACGAAAATCGGTAACTGGACATTCTCAAGATGAAAAGCTATATTAAATGACTTTCTGAGGCCAGAGCTCCAGCAAATCGATATATTCGAGCCAAAGTCCCAACAAGACGTCTCTATATGCTATACGAGTGACGCAACGCTCGAAGTTAAACAGACGAAAATCGGTAACTGGACATTCTCAAGATGAAAAGCTATATTAAATGACTTTCTGAGGCCAGAGCTCCAGCAAATCGATATATTCGAGCCAAAGTCCCAACAAGACGTCTCTATATGCTATACGAGTGACACAAAGCTCGAAGTTGAAAAGGAGAAAATCTGCAACTGGGGTATCTCAAGTTGAGCATGAGCATTCATCATGGCCGCCGTGATCCGGCGATTGTTTTATTTATTACTATATCATGTCCTTAGCCTTGGCTAACAAACCAACCACTTTGGACGAACTCAACAATCGAGACGCTATTGCATAGGGCCGTACATACTGGACCAAGTTATCAAAAATTGGTCCTACCGTTCACAACGCTGCGTAGTCGAGGCGGCCTTTTAAGTGATGTGTTATTTTAAATATAGGTAGTGGCATGAATGTATTTTCAAAATGAAACCAGAATCCATTTTGTATCTCATACCGTTGTTGTTGTCTTATTCTTCTTATTTGGTAACTCAACGATCCTGCCATTCGAAGTGGAAGATGCTCGATTTCGTAGCTTCTATTTATGTAGCCTATTCACCATAGAGATGGTGGAGTATCTTTTGATAGTAAAAAGGTGAGATGTCTGGCATTAATAGCCCTAAGACCTTGCATCTCAATTCATTTGTTCGTTGGATGTTATCATGCCACAAAGTAGAGGACCTCCTGCTTAACGTATAATCCGAACGGAAAATTTTAGCAGCTTTTCGCAAGAGCTACAGTAAACATTGTTAATAACCCTTTAATTCCTTTCGTTTATTTCCATCCTCTGCTAATTAAAAGACTTATGACTGCAATTCCAAACTTTTGGCCTGACCAAAAGCAAACTGACTTGACCAGATTCCATTTTACAAACTTTCAGTGTCCAATTTTTCATACACAATGCGCTTTTCTGACCAAAAAAAAAAAGTAACACTAAATGCTGAAAATGATTATAATGAAAAAAATCCATTCCGCAACAAAGTATATTGTATCCCACTAAAAAAATTCCGATAAAACATAACCAACCGACACCACAGGTCCACAGGATATGTTTAATGAAGTGGCGTACTACCACGATAAAATAATATCGCACGTATCTATATATCGTGCCTAATAATCCGCAACCACAATCACAAGTTGTCGCTCTGCTCTCAATTTAAATTGAACGTCATTTAATCCATTTGACGCAATTGATTCGCAGATACATTTGGCAAATGTACACCGAGCCTTTGCCACAATGTGACCATTGTACACCGATACAGTCAAATCTAATCTCCATGACAACATATTCACCTGTCAAACATAAATCCCATAGCACCAGAGCTCCAGCGCTCTCCCCTCCTCCAAAAGAACCGCACACAAAACATGAAAATATCCATTTCAGCATTTGTCAAACCAGGAAAGGCTTCACATTCGGCGACCGCACAGAGTATCTAACTCGTCGGGATGTTCGGGTATCTGGGTGGTGCTGCAACCCCAAGCTTAACATTTTTGTGTACCAAGGGATTATTTTCAGTTGCAGCATCGATATGGCTTGTACTCTTCGTAACAAAGTCCGCATAAGAAACTGCCAACGAATGTTAAGCAATCGATTATTGACGGGGCGGGATGAAACGTGAAACACGAAACACGAAACATCCATAAGATACAATTCGTCGTTGTCGTCATCGGTCGGTATGTATGTGGTCTCGGCATATTGTGTTGACATGGAATAATGAAATTCGAATGCGAATGGCTTTAGCTTTGCTATTCTTCAATCCTTTTTCGCCATCTGAAGAGCTGTCTCCATGAGATCCTTTTCGGAGGTTTGGAGCTGCAGCACCTAAATGGTCGCATTTTACTGAATATTTTGCCAGCATCCTTGATGTTGTTCCTTTTCTGCAAAATAGTAGTGGCAAAACATAGAGATTCCATCTATTGATATTTTCTGATGGCACACATCCACACAGATTTGGCTGAGGGTCTTCTGTTCAGATGTGATAGATGATGGGACTACATGCAGATAGAGAGATGCAAACAAATTTACAAATGAGCCCAATAGTGCATAAATCTCAAAGATGCCAAGGAGTAATTTTGCAAAATTGGATTCGATTTGTTCCTAGGGATACGGACCAGCTCTATGCGTTAACGAAATGATGCACTGCTCAAAGTAAGACGGGGGGAGTTGAAGCACCGAAAATACATGAAATGGTTTAGTTGAAGCTGCAAATGGGACAAGGAGTTGATAGTCGACAGGAGTGTACCGACTGCAGTCTTGTTGTGTTTGTTAGGGATCCTTACAGATGAATGGATACATCCAGTTGGCTGAGAACAGACAGAAAGTATCCAATTTCATTGTTTTGTTAATCTACGCAAAATATAATTTGGTACATGGCTCAGTTTGGAAATAAATTTACATACAGCTCATACCAGTGGCGTAGGGGCGATTTAAGAAGATTCCTCGCGGCTTACCAATTGAAAAGAAAGCAAATACTTTCAATTTTGCATATGTTTCATTCTCTATGCATATTTAGACCTTCTGGTGAAGGTACAAATAGCATTTTTTGTAAATTCAAAGCTACTATTACTTCGAATGAAACAGATCTAAAGGCGGGTTCTAATCTTGCTTGCTGAACACTTCTATATACTCAGCGATAGACGTTGAATGCAACGCCATTTTGCCGTAAACAAAAACTACCTACATTCAGTTTTCAGTTTTTTCCAACAAATTCATTTGATCTACAAAGTGCGCCATCTTCTGTGTCGCTATGCAGGCATTGAATAACTTTGACATTTATCAACCGATTTACTCGTCTGAAGATGGGTTTGAAATGTCAATTCAGTGCAATTGCGTTACACTGAAGTATTGGGCGAAAATACTAGCTCGGTACATTCAAAACAGATTGTTGCATTGTGGCCAACAAGCACCATCTGACAAGACTATTCGCCCGAATGGTTACCGAATTTTGTAGAGCACGGGACAGTGGAAGATCTTCGACATTCCGTTCATCAACGCTCAAGGCGTTCCAATGAAGTATTTGAGGCGTTAAGAGACAGTGTTGCCGAGAATCCTTATGTGTCGTACCATCACGGCGCTCAGAATTTGCTGCATTTGAAAGGATGATTAGCATTTGTTTCCGTTTAAAGTGTAGTGACTGGCAGAGCATCTACGTTGCTTGGAAAACAGCACAACTGTAGCATGAATGGTTGAAACTGAACCTGATTTTTGGAAACAAATTTTGATTACCAACGTGGCCCATTTCGCACTCTCTTGAGTTAAGTTAAATTGCGGCATTTCGGCAAACGAGATCTATGACCACTTTTTGGTACAGCACTTGCGTCAAAACCATCAACGGGGCATCTTTCTTCAGAGAAAGTAAAACAGTCGATGGGATTTTTTTCTATAAGTCTGTCCACAAGTTTATGAAAAAGTCTACACGGTTACTGGTTTCAATAAGACGGTGCGCCATGCCATAGGGCATTCCGCATAATACAGTTTCTGTAACGAAGCTTCCCTGGACTTGAGCTGTCAAAAAGTGGCGAATTTGACTAGCTACCCAGATCTCCAGATTTGAATTTCTTCTGTGGGATAGGAAAAGTGTATGCCAGCAAGCTTCAAATTATTGACGAGTTCAAGACAGACATTCGTAGAAAATTTTAGAGTATTCGCTTTTGTATGCAAGGAAGGGCCTAAATCATCGCTGTACTAGCAGAGATGCTCGATAAATTGACGGAAATCACAGAAATAGTGACCAAGGTGGCCACTTGGTTGATGTTGCATTCGAAGGCTGGTCTAAATAAATTATAACGGACGACATAAAATAATAATGCCCCATACACGGATTTTTTTTTTGTATTTATTATGTTACTCAACATTCACACACCGACATAAACGATGGCGCACCCTTTATTGTGTACACGACAATGTAAACATGGGAATTACTCAAATAATGCCCTTATTGAGTAACTATAACAATTGTTTTGCAACTCATGTTCTTCTCATGCACGAATCATATCATAATCATAAGCAAAATAAGGTCCCCGATCAACTTTTCAAAAGTCGTATACCACGCCACTGCCATACATGAGAATATGGACTTTGGCTGAAATTGATGCACTGATTGTTTCGCTCTACTGGAAATTTGGAAAGTCATCACTAGACACCAAAAAGTTATCAAAACAGAGAGTCGTTCCTTCTGATTCAACATTTTAAGGCCGAAAATTGGGCAGGATTGGCAAGATCCATTCAGTTAGTGATTCAAGAGTTGATCTTTGTACTCTAACGCATACCAATCGAAATTATTTCTCTGTTACAAACTAAAGATCAGAACTAATATACCTCTATGGGATAGGATACAAAAAATTAGGAGCTCCGGTGTCCCTTAAAAAAAAAACTCCACGCTACTGCTCCACTGAGCTGTATGGATTGGAGCGGAAATTTAGCGCAGTGAATGTTTAGAGGTGCCAGAGTTTACTTATATAAAATTCAGGAAAACATCATAAGATAATAAGTCATCAAAAAATTAGGCTGTAATCCCTTGCTTTGTTGATGAATGATTGACTAACTTTTTAAAAACTAAGCCCCATGACATTACATTCACAAATTTGTTGGAAATATAGGTTTGGAAATATATTGCGCTACATATAGAAAGTTCGAGATGTCATCATCAGGTTATCATCACGAGGTAATTGTAAGGGAAATCATAAGAAAACAAAGGAGGCACGCCTTCCCCTTTCAAAACTTTTTTCGAACGGCACAGGGTACATGGATTTATCCAGAAATTTGGTACTGGAATTGTTGGACTCTACATATTGAAAGTCTAGCGTATCATCATATGACATTTTGAATTAGAATAAGTAACCCCACTTCCTTTTTTTTTTTTTTAAATCACACGCCACTGCTTAACATGAGTCTATGGATTTAGGCAGAAATTTTGTGCACTAATCGCTTGGAGATGCATGCATCTTCCTATGGGAATTTTTGGAAAACACCATAAGACATTAAAATGCCAATTAATGGCAGATAAGGAGACTGGGATTGGTTGGAATTAGGGACGTTAAATGGACATATGTTCTGCATCTGCATATCTTTTGGGGAATGCGTGAGTCACTTTCACTTGAGGGTTGAATGACATGATGTACAGAGATTTATTGGGTGGGTCTTGTATTACTTTTCAAGAAGTTCTTATCTGCTGAAGGTTATCCCTGATTCTTATAGAGCATCAGCCCCATCCTTCAGTATTCACTATCGTTTCGTCGAGAATCTTCGAGCTGCGATTCGAAGATTCTCTAGACTGGAGCATTTCTGTTAAAAAGTTCAGAAATGAAGCCAAGCTATTAGAGGGCCAGCTTCAATTTGTTACTTATCCGATTGTGAGGCTGGTATTGTGGCTTCAGTAACGACGTATGGAGTAAGCCTTATCATTGGCATTTTCGTCTACTTTGTCACCATTTCTGTTCAACGAACCTGACTAACTATTAGGGTTTCTGAATGACCTACTGCAGAAACATGTCAAAACGGCTAACTTTGGTTGTTCCTCTTAAAAAATTGTACCCTGGCGTTGAAATGTTGTACTCTTGTGGTACGACTAGTGACTATTAAGCCTAAGTAAACTTGTAGATTCCTGAATGACAATTTTCCGTTAAAATTGCGACTTACTATAAGGGTTTCTGAACGAACCACTGCAGAAATATGTCAAAACAGCTTATGTTGGTTGTTCCTCTTTAAATATTGTACACTGGCGTTGAAATGTTGTACTCTTGTGGTACGAATTTTGGTCATTGAGTCTGGGTAAGCCTGTAGATTCCTGAATGACAATTTATGGGCATGTGTGCATTTGAAAAAATCCAATCGACGTTCTTGCACTTACCTTTGAAGCCTCAAAATCGTTAGATAAAAAGGTCTCAATGATTAATAAAATTTATGGGCATGTGTGCATTTGAAAAAATCCAATCGACGTTCTTGCACTTACCTTTGAAGCCTCAAAATCGTTAGATAAAAAGGTCTCAATGATTAAAAAAATTTATGGGCATGTGTGCATTTGAAAAAATCCAACCTTTGAAGCCTCAAAATCGTTAGATAAAAAGGTCTCAATGATTAATCAAAGCTATAAATGCTTAAATTGGGACTCTACCTATCTTATGAATTTTAAGACAATGGCCTTGGGAATTTTGTAGCTTTTGGAATCGTAGAATATTAGATGTAGTGTCATACGGCCGGCGTATAAATCTGAAACATGCCAAATTCAGTGGCGCGATCGTAAGTGCGATGAATTGCCGCGCCAAAGGTCTGCAAGAAAAAGCTAGATCATGTGTATTAACGAACATGTGCCGCAAAAAAGTTGGATATTTTGGCCTACCAGAAAAGAGGTCCCTAGATCGAATCCCGATTCAAAGAAGACCTAAATCTCGCTTTCCACATCTAGCGAAAGTCTTACGAACATCCAGGAGTATGCGCCAAAAAGTTGATTAGTAAGTTGGGCTACCGGGAAAGGGGCCCCTAGTTCAAATCCCGTTTCAAATAAGACCGGAATCTCACTTTCCACATCTGGCGAAAGTCCTACGAACATCCGAGAGTATAAAATTGTTACAAAAATTTTCTTAAATCGACCATTCGGAATGGGCTTTAAATTGTGGGACCCAATAAGGTAAATAAAAAAACCCAAACTTCACACGCACAAATGACTGGTGGCGGTATTAGACTATAAAAACGCCAAGAGCATGTTGCGCCGAAAAGTTGGTAAGTAAGTTGAAAGAAGTCCCTAGTTCAAAGCCCGGCTCAAACCAGACCAAAACCTCAATTTCCACACCTTGCGAAAGTCTTACGTATCAACTTGTAGCGAAAAACTTCTAAAATTCATCATCTGGAGTCGGCTTCAAATAGTTTGATCCATTAGCATGTCAGAAATATAACTTCACACTCAAAAATGACTGGTAACGGTTTAAGACTACCATCTATGCGTAATTTTACAGGCGTGGCACACATTCCTCTCTGTCAAAGCACACCAAGCCAAGCCTGAATAGTTTGACACAATTTGAGAAATTCCCTCACACAGATCAGATGCTGTCATCCGATTTGCAAATAAAATTCCACCCTGACTCCAATGGGGTCACTGAGTCTTGAAATCACATAATTTGTTGTCATCTCTTTCAAATCGCAAAACGCAACATAAGGAGTGCCTCCAAGCATCACTAGACATTCCCAATCCAATTTGTCTAACAATATTCCCATGTGCACGTTCCCTTGTATGCGCGCGTATTCATCTCCATCAGCGCGTAACGAAATTCGATTTTGATTGCTCCTTAATCGCTCATTATGCGCGGAAGCACTACCAACAACAACAACAAAAAATCTACAACAACAAAATTAACTTTTCAGCATGACATGGCCCAAGAGATCGCGCTTTGTCTGTGCGTTTGTTTTGAATTGGGGGCGACCGACGGAAAGACCCAATCCCTCTCTGTAATTGTCATGCACCATATCCAGGGTGTGTATGGAACACCATATCGCACTGTCTATCCATGGAATAAGGTCAACGCCAAACGGAAGAGAGTCTACTACTCTCCACTCCTGGTATATCTGCATGCAAACGCAGAGCACTCACTGCCATACTTTCCGAAACACATGTTTCAAATGACAAATGATGTGAACCATGTGTGTGAACGCTTCGTCTGACAGCAGTCGTGTTCAGAAAGAAAACACAAATATGTCGCAGTCATTGTACTTCGAAAAAACTGAACCGAAATCTGAATAAGGGGCGGATTGAGGCGCATTGAGTAAAAACGATAACAGAGTGGCCGGCACAACAGCGACAGTTGACGGTGTAATTAAATTATCCGAACTTCAACGTCCGCCGATGAGGTTTTAATTAGTCGCCGCGCTGCCCATGAATGAACCCAAGCAATGGGCAACAGATAAATTGGAGTATCTACGGATACGCAATGTGGTATTCCGTTGTTGATGGAGCGGACTGTAATTGCCCGCAACCGATCGGGATCCATTGATGTCAAGTGATGTTAACAATGATAATTATAACGCGAAATGGAGTAGTTGGACTAGGACGTGGCCAATAAGCTGGGGTTATTTTTTTGTTTGGTAAAGCTGTTGTTGGAGGTCGCTATTTGGGACGTTTTCGTTCAATCTAAGGGACACACACTTCTCCAAGATAATTTCAAGCGATTTTTCTATTTGGGACGTCATCTTTCAATCTGATCGACATACACATTTCGACAGGCGATTTCATTTTCAGGCTAAGGCCTTGCCATTGTGCTGGAAGTCTGTTCTAGATGTGAAGTCATGTAAGGGCTTGATGGTTGAGCAATATGCCTAGGAATAAAAGTCAGTCTATGAATTGGATCCACTTCTTCAGATGTTTTGTTTCACTGAATGCATGGTAAAATATCAACAGATGCTAGATACTCTTATGGCTGTGAAGAACGCTATATCCGCGGTCCATCGAGCCTAATGCGCTTAACATTTGTATTTCCCTGGTAGCCTGTATCCTGGTGAAAGCTGGAAACTGGACTTTCATATTAAACCAGTTCCATATTAAATAATCAGTCGAGTGGTTATAATTTTTTTGGGGGGACTGTATGCTATTTGCCCGATCTTTTGCCGCAACAGAATGAAAGTGCTGAGAAGGTTTGACAAGGACAATGGAATGATTTCCAAATTACTTTTAGGATTTTACTGACCTTACTGGACACAGAAAGACTGAAAACTTAAGGCGTATTGGTCCCAGCTATAGAGCATTTCAGATAATCTTGGGTTACCTAACATACAAAGGTTTTGTTTATGCTACTGATGCAGATTACAAGGAGGTATTTGAAAAGACGCGAATTCTCTCGGGTTATTCCCTAATAGATCTGAAGATATCACACATTTATTACTAAACATCTTAAAATCCATCTAAACTGAAATTAAATATCTACCATGGTTGAGTGTTGTAGAACGAGGTAAGACACTGATTGGCTTTAACTTGGCAATGCCGAGTGGTTGTAACTCTGACTACACATCAAGTGCTTACTTTGAACCTCCAAATGGTAACCATCGCTGCTCCATCAGGGTCGGAAACGACCTCACTGACACATTCGATACCAAAAAAGGATTTAGGCAAGGCGATGCGCTCTCATGTGACTTCTTCAACCTGATTGTTGAGAGGATTGAGGAAAACTCACGAGCCAACACCAAAGGCACAATTTTCCAAAAATCTGTACAACTACTAGCATACGCCGACGATATTGACATCATTGGTAGGATCCAACGTGAAGTCATAGCCACGTTTGCTAGTATAGAGAAGGAAGCGACAAAAATGGGTTTAGCAGTAAATGAGGGCAAGACGAAGTATATGCTGTCAACACGAAAGGACACACAACATCGACGAATGGGACAGAACGTCACCATTGACAGATATAACTTTGGGGTAGTACGGGACTTTATCTATCTCGGCTCCGCTTTTAACTCTGACAACAACATCTCGTCAGAAATTAAACGAAGAATTACTCTTGCCAACCGCTGTTTCTTCGCGCTAAGAAGGCAATTCAGTAGTAAAGCCCTCTCGCGAACTACTAAGGAGATCTTATATAAGACCCTGATCATCCCAGTCCTGCTCTACGGCGCTGAAGCATGGAGCGTCTCAAAATCGGATGAAGAAATCCTTGGTCGATTTGAGAGGAAAATTCTTCGAAAAATCTTCGGTCCCGTTTGCGTTGACAGGCTATGGAGACGAAGATTCAACCAAGAAATATACGAGCTGTACAGCGACATGCCGCTGGTCAAAAACGCCGCATTGGACGGTTAAGATGGCTAGGACATGCAGAACGAATGGACACCAATACTCCCGCTCGCAAAGTCTTGGATTCCCAGCCAGACGTCGGACGCAGTAGAGGAAGACCTCGCCTTAAGTGGCGCGCACAAGTAGAACCCGACTTCAACCAACTTGGAGTGCGCAACTGGAGGCAGTTGTCTAAGGACCGGGCTAATTGGAGAGGCATGTTGGTTGAGCCCAGGTTCATTCCGGACTGTAGCGCCACTGAAGTAAGTAAGTAATGGTAACCATCGGGTACTGGTCTCATCCAACCGGATTTGACTTTCTAAACGATAAGCGCGAGTGTTGATAACACGACAAAAAAACAGCAACAGGTCAGAATAGCGTTGAATGAATATCCGGCCTGCTGTACCAGGCGAACCTAGAAAAGCTGCTTCGACATATTCGGACAACAGGTTGTATAGGAAATTCAGGGAATAGTCAGGCTCCTTGACAAGAAATGGTGGCGGATGAACCGAAACGCCAAATGCAGCGCTCAATTCCGTAGTGGATACTGACTGCCCCGTGTCCTAGGGGTATCTCATATATTGGATTTGGCCCTCCAGGTTGGGAGTTGTGCTTTGGCTTAACTACCGACCCATTTAAGAAAAGCTATATGTTACGAAGCAACCAATAGCCTCGGAAAGGACGGTTTCCAGATCTCGATATCCAAAAGGGGGTATGCCAGTCTCCAGATCAACAAACGGCCATTCAAATTGATCACTTTGCGATAGATATGAGACAAGCATGCAGTATTTTGGAAGTCCGAACATTCCGAGGAGCTAACATCGACTCGGACCACTGTTGCAGCCAAGGTAAGAATGCCGATATCCACCACGCCACAACAATCCAGAAATACTGTGAAAAAATTTTATGTGGAAAGACTGCAATCGCAAGGGACCGCCAAGACCTTCGCGCGACGCGTATCTTTTCATAACAGAAACAAGCTTTTTCAAAGAAATGCATGTTGGTTGAAGCCCAGGTTGGTTACGGACCCTGGCGCCACTGAAAATAAAAGTAGACTTGCAATCCATTCAGTGTGTTATGTCGAGATGTTACACGGCTTCTTTGTGCCTGCATTGCAAAACTTATTTCGGTATAGCCAAGGAACAGCAGGACAGACGAAATTCACATACGTCTCTGTAAGGAGTTTGTGAAATTTTTCATTGAAAATTGATCCCCAGGTTAATATATCATAAGTTTGTCACCACGTATCCCGAATAAAAGTTTTTTTTCCGTGGTTATCACAAATTTAAAGCCGTTTAACACGTAATGGGTATTCATAAACCCTTAAGTGCATGCAAATTATAAAAAAGGCTTACGCCAATAAATCGACATTCCTTGGGCATTTAAATGAACATTTTCGTCACAAAATCGGATCAATCACGGACTAGACCTTCCGAATAATCAAAAGAATTTCCGCTGTTCGTCGAAATGGTTGCCTCGAATGGGAGGGCTTACATAAAGATGGTTTTTTGGGACATCAATTCCCTAATGGGGTACCTTAATAATTAATAAAAAATTTGCTCAGTAGAAAAATCGATTCACTATCCATAAACTTTCTTTTGAGACAAAGCACACATAAATGGTTGAAAGGGCAGGCAAGGTCAAAGGCTGTTGTGTCAAAAAAAAAACCTGAATACCCCCAAAAAATATTATCATAAACCTTAAGCCCGTTACAGACTGCATCTTCTGTTTGATATGCTAATTAAAATTACCACTAACCCCTTTAATTGCATCCACTTGCCGACGCCACAGAGCGTTTTATATCACTATCACAGAGAGTACATTAAATCCACCTCACCATCCACCCTAACCCTTAGGATGAGCTTAATAAATTGTCTTAGCTGTCATAAAAATGGAAATGCCAACCGTTTAGCATCACCATCAGTTGACAGTCTTTGAATAGATAAACCCAACTGTTCTGCATTTGATTGGTGCGCGAAAAAAAAATCCAGATCTACCTTGTATCCCCAGCAAACGGCAAAAGTCTCGAATAAATTTAGCAACTTTTCAAAAAACGTTTTAAGTGATTTGTAATTCAAATCTCAGCTTGGATAACGAAACCTAATGAGATGCAACTGAAAACGAGTTTTTTTCTCGTTCCTTTCCTTGAAGACTTTCCTAGACTTGATGGCATACGACACTAATTCCATACAGATACAAGTTAATCTGTATCTCTATCTGGATTTAGGAATTTCGCGAATAAAGTATGCAAAGATACGTAATTTGTTTGGATGGCATATCTACGACTCGATTGAGATTTTTTTTTTTGCATAAAAAAAAAAGTTCGCAAACAATGAGACTGGGATAGGCTTTCACACCGTCAAATGAGGTCATCCTATCGATTCGTCAGCAGACCCCCTTATTTCAAATGAAGGAGAATCTTCTCATTAAACCACACTCTCTGGTGACACTTGAGCGTTAATTACAACTTGCAACGTCAATTTGTGCTCTATCGGGGCAAGACCAGACCGCAGACTACGTTCTATCTGAATGAAGGATCTCTTTCAAATTAAATTCATTCATTAGTCGCGTTGATTATGATGGTATCCCCCCGCCTGACGTCTTGCCAAAGCCATCAATAACCGCTACCAGAGCGATAAAAAGTCGCAATGTAGACAGCCCATAACAAGAGGAACGTGGAGGAGCAGGAGCACAAAAATTCTATTAGGACAGCTTGGACGGAGAGAGATATAACCCAATGGTGAGGGTGGTACTGCATTACTCGGGCGTACTTGAAAGCTATCATTTAATAAAAATTAATAAGAAGAAAAAGATTCATCCGTGAATAGAACGGGACGGGGTTGGAAATGTAATGCAAGTCTCAAGATGGTGACTTTCGTTGATGAAAAACAAGAACTCCTTCAGTGGGAATGTCATCCGCTTGTCACATTTCTGAGGAGCACCAAGCCTTTCACTTCTGTGTGTCTCGATTACAGTTTTAGATACATGCTCGTCCGTTTACTGTTACTTTGTAAATGCAATGAAAGGGAGACTCCAAAGTAGGATAACACCGGCATACACAAGTGCTAGGGCTGGTAAATTCAATTTACGAAATGTTCTGAAGTAGTGCTCGTGTATCTTTTTTTTTTCTTCGACTTTATTACCAGGGTGAATGGACACCAGAATAACGGAGCTAAGGATGGTTTCTCTGTTAGAGCGGGATTGCAAAAAAAATGGTGTTTTCGACCGATGGGACAAGCAAGTACAAATAGTTTGCGATGCGACATTATTTTGAAGAAATTGCAAAGAGACAAGGAGTGGTGCTGCAGTCTTGAGGACGGGGTAGTATAGGAGTCCTTTGTTCTGATGGTAAAATGCAAAATTTAATTCAATCAGAGGTCAGAAATTCTCTGCGAATTGTGATAGCACAGTTGAGTTAGTGAAGGGACTGTTAGTTCTTAGTTCAAGGTGGGCCAAAAGAGATCACCTTATTGGAAGATGCTCTTATTTTTGCAAATGGACGCCAATGTAAAATCTGTTTTGACATTTGTGGACTAGACGGATGTAGAATACAAGTGGACAAGCCATGGAGCGATACACTCCCCAAGAACGCGGAATAATCGACGCGGACTACTTTTCGACCAAAATCATAAGGAGCGATGAGGCTCATTTCCACCTCAGCGGGTAATTCACGAGGAGTCATTACACCCGCTCAAAGTTACATCTGTTCACGCTGGAGGAGTCATCAGGCCATTTTTTTCGAGAACGACGCAGGCCAAGCGTCAACAGTGGACTGTGCGCGCTATAGGGCCATGTTAACCGAGTTTCTTGCAGCAATTGGACGAATTAGGACTGGAGGACATGTGGTTCGAACAGGAAGGATCAACGGTACACACAGCGCGTGCCACAACCGATATTCTGAAGGCCAAACAACATCGGATGACTTCTTTTGGCCCACCTTGTAAAAGTAAGTATCTGCGGGTCTTTACCAAAACTTGAGAAGGTAGAATATTCTTCGGAACCAATCCACTACCATACTCGAACAGTCGCAAGAGTATTATTAGATCTTAACATTCAAAAATCGTCTGGTTGAGATGGTATCATTACCATAAGAGGTGTTCTTTCTCGCTGGAAAAACTACCGCGTAAACTTTTCTACCTGTCATATTGATCGGGACTCTTCCAGAATAGCATTTGTCCAGCCTGTCCCTTAAAAAGGCAATTCTTCTTCTTGCTCCAACTCCAACCAATTGCACTTACGTCCCTGATTTCCTAGGTCATGGAAACGCTGATAAATCGTCAGCTTATTAAATATCTCGAAACACGAAAACTCGTCAATGACGACAGTACGATTTTCATAAAAACAAGTTCACTGCTGATTTGATGACCTATCTCGCACTGAAAAGTCGGACCAATCTGTCCACCTTGTGACCGTTGTACTTACTTGATATTTCGAAGGCATTTGAAGGCTCTTTTATCGAAAAAGCCTGCTTTTGGTATCGATGGTACTCTTCTTCAATGGATTGAAAGTTATCTCTCGAAACGTTCATGCAAGTTTTTTCTTAGGGTTTCACCACGTTTCACGTTTCACCAAATAAATGCTGGTGTTCCCACCCTCAGCTTTTCAGGCAATACATCCGCCTCAGTTGCGCCCATCAAGATGCATTGTTTGGTGCGATTTTATGGCCTTAAAAGCTATCGTCCATATTTGTTCGAGAATGAGGATGAAACGCTAAAAACTGATTTCCGGGGCTTTTTACAGAACAATGATCGACAACTTTGTTTTTATTTAATCATGGAGCAGCATCCTAATTTTTTGTCCCAACAAGATGGAGCGATTGGGTATATTGCTAGGCGAAATATGGTACCCGCTGCAAGACATTTTCGGCAAACTTTTCATTCCAAATCGGATTTTCCGTAGCCCCGCTCGTTTTTTAACTGCGCCCCACTATTTTTTTATGGGGAACTATAAGACAGCTTAGGCAGAAAATTTGAATATTTTGAGCGACGAAATTATTTCTGATGGTGTTTATCCACAATGGACGGATATTAAACGAAACGTCCAGCGTGTAGTTACTTTCCCATTTCTCTTGGAATCGATCAATACGATTGACGTGTCAATATCAGAGATTCATATCTCCGTAGAGATAATGCTTTGTTGAGCCTTTAATATGACAGCAACATTAAAGTGATTATAAATCCATTTTCAGCCGACAGTTAAACTTGTGCCCGTTCAACTTAACCTCGAAACATGCTGAAAATACCCCAAGCCGTTATCTTATCATTGCAGTACGCTGCTTTTAAGACTCTATAGCTTCTAATTCCCAATTCCGATTGAAAGCGAATTTTAATAAATTTATCTACGAAACTCTTGGATAAGATAACTGCAAACACACAGGCCTAGCCATAGGTCCATAGCAAATGTACACAAAGCTAAAGTTTGTTTTTTTTTTCATTCGTTAGCTTTATTTGCCCCTTAACCAGCAATGCTAATAGAAAGTTTCGATATATTGAAACTTCACAAGTAAAACAAAAATTAAAATTCCAATATTTACCCGCCAAAGTGAATTTTTAATTACCGCCGCGCGATATCATTCCAATTAATTTGGTTCTGTTGTCTGTAGTTTGCTGCAAAAAAAAAAACCCCATCAAGGTAAAGCCAAACGTTTTAACCACCCTCAGGAGCTGAGCCAAACTCCATCTTTGACGAAGAAGGATTCCCCGGCAAAATGATTATTCTTTGGAAAAGTTTTCGCAAAAAGCTCGATTTGAATAAATTAGAAACTTTTGTTGCCAAGTTTTGTGGACTTTTAAGGATGGCGATGAAATGAAATCACTTTTATTGAAAGGACCTGTGAAAGGAATCTTCGCGTGAGATGTGGTCGTGGGCGGACATTTTAAATTCTAGATAGCGGTGGTTTCATTTTCAAATTGAATAAAGGAGCGAAATGATCTAAAGAAAGGATTGTATAGCGCTTCCTTGTGAGAGGCAAAGATTTGAGAACTTGAAGCATTTCGATTTATTTTTTGTAGGGTTGTCTTATTTGGTTAGGGTCCAGGTCCATTCCGGAGCGCCACTTAAGTTAGTAGTCATGGTAAGTGTTCAGCGAATGTTTGTAAGGTGATTTTTTTTAAGTTAGCTCTCGGAATCCTTTACAGGTTCTTTCCGTAGGCAAGTTCAACATTTTTAATTATATAGTGGTGGACAAGTTCAAGCTAAGAGGTTCGACAAAAAAATCAGCATTGACTTCGGCTTACTGTAACTTCAACTAGGAGAATTTCCCGTCGGGACGAAATCTTATTAACAAAGGAACATGCGAGGGAAAAATCTCGGTTGTCGGAAACACCTTCACCGAAGCACTCCAAAAAAAATAAAAACATATGATATGGCTGCAATCCGCTGTTCGAATCGTTGAATACCCTATCCCATCCCATCCTTAAATTGAAGATCTCCAAAAAGTGGGCGTGGCTAAACACTTATACAGAAAATGACATAGCAGCCATATTTATTCAGACAGTTTATCAAAATCTTGGGGCAGGGTAAGCAAATGGTTTTTGTGGAAAAATGCCCCCAAAAAGTGGGCGTGGGTTAAGAAGAGCTATGAAAGAAATGTTTGAATTAACTTTATCGATGTTTTTAAATTTTCTGTAAATTTTAAGATCAACCAGACATGTAGCCAAAAGGAACGCATGAAGTCCCTCAATGATCGAAATTGGGCCCAATAATATTTATCCTATCCCCCAAAGAGCTGTTACGAGCATTCAAACAGGCCAAACTATTCACGTATACAGACGATACGGCAATAGTGTTACGACACAGGTCTTTGAATACGACAAAAGCAATAATGCAGGAGGAGTTTGATAATGCGGTGAAATGGTGTCTCGATCACGGGCTATAACGATCAACTCTTCAAAAACTAACATGATGCATATAAGAAGTCCAAAGTTCAAGGCTACTTAGCAGCAAATCTATTTGAGAAATTCTTCCTGTAGTAATTCAATTAGCTGTCCGATTGAGATAGTTGAGACTTACAAATATCTTGGAGTCACCATTGACAGCAATTTTCTGTGGGATAGGCAAATTGATGAGTTGCGTATGAGTCTTAAAAGAGCTTCATACGCACTTACCCACCTTAAATCGCTTGCTACAACGTCTGTATTAAAATTGGCTTACTACACCCTAGGTATGGAATGCTTACACCGGGACTGCAACCCCAAAACACATACATAAACTAAAAAAACTACTAAACAGGGGTTTGAAAAATTTATGTTTGGATAATAGTCGGCGTAATATTCCTGAACAAGAATTGAAATGTATTCAGACTAAGCTTGCTCCCAAAATTTAGTATATGTTTTTGGCCAAAAACAATGTTTTGCTAAAAAGTGGGCATGGCTGTGGGCGGATTTCCAAAATGTCAACACTTGTTCTGCTTCTTTTGGACACAAAGCTTACATACCAAATTTTCACATTTTAACTCAAAATTAAAGGCCCAAAAATCGGTGCTACACAGACGGGCGGACGGACAGACGGACAAACGGATAGACAGACATGTATTGGTCGACTCACCAGGCGATTCTGAGTCGATCCATATAGTTTTAGGTATATCTATCGAAATTATTTCTCTAGCTAAGGTCAAAGCTAATATACCCATAAGGGAAGGGTTTTAAAAATGCTTAAGATAAATTGTCTCCTATCAATGACAGCACAAGTTTTATAAATCTGTGGTACACAAACTACTAGAATCGACATCATTGGAACAGTCAAACGAGTGACTTCAGGGCCTCGTGTTTCTCTGTACACCGCTGCGTGTTTCTTCATATAAGCAAAGAGTACAGAACTACATAGAGTGCGCATCTCATACAACGAATATTTTCTATGTGGGGTACTGATATTGATACCCCAGTGTTCAAATTGCTAGCCCATCATCAAACAGCCTTTCCGACGGACACGATCTACGAAATTTCCCCTTCGGCCTTACCGCCCGCGTCAGAAACGGCAACAAAATTTTTAGCTCTGATGCGTACTCTATGTACTTCTATAATACTTGATACAAGGCGGATTAAACGAGCAAAGACCGAATCAACTTGAGTGGTATTACTTGAGGACCATGTTCACCACGTATGGTAGGCGCCACGTATGGTAAGCGCCTATGTCAATAGTTTTTTTGAGTGACCAACTTATGTTATAAAAATTTAAAACGCAAAGGACGGCTACAACTAGCAAAGACCGGATTCACCTGAGAAGTATATTGGTTGAGAACCAGGTTCACCCCGGATGATAGGCATCTATTTTAACGCAGTTTTCTTGATCAAGCCCATTTGGGTGGCCATCTTATTGTATAAAAATTTAAAGCGCAAAAAGACCGACTCGGATTTGTATCCTGGTTGGAAGGCAGTTTCAAAATTTAAATTTTAAACATAACCTGTTGAAACCTAGATCTTAGCGCAACGCGTATCCCTTGACATCTCGAATAGCACCATACCACCAGCATCGAATGTCGAAGAACAATGGCAACGATGCCAACAAGCCATAAGATCAACCGCAACTAATGTGCTATGTTTCTAGCGCCAACCAACAAGAAAGCCCTGCTTTGATGAGGAATGCCGTCAGAAGCTTGCAGCCAAGAGCGAGGCCTACAAGGCTAAGCTGCAGGTGAAGATGAGAGCTCCAACTGAGCTCTATAGGCAATGAAGAAGGGAAGCACACCGGCTTTTCAGAAAGAAGAAAAAACAGCAAGAAAAGCGCGCGGTCGAGGATATAGAGAGGTGCCACTCCAGTGACGATTTTCGCAAGTTTAACCAAAGTGTAAAACGTCAAAACCAAAGATACAAGGCTGGAACAGAATCCTGTCGAGATGAACAAGGAAATTTCGTAGTTGAGACATAGTCGATACTGAGGATGTGGAAGAACCACTTCTGCAGACTGTTAAATGGGGATGACGAACAACATTCCGCTGTCAGGCAGAACGAACCTCTCAATATTGGCAACGACAGCGAAAACTGCCGACCACCCGAGCTGTGTGAAGGCTGCCGGAAATTCCCTTCCCGCTGAGCTTTATAAAGCCGGCGGAGGTAAATAACATCAAGGAGAATAGAACTACATAGAGTGCGCATCTCATACAACGAACATTTTCTGGGTACTGATATTGATACATCCACCAACTCATAAGCCAAATATGGTCGGAAAAAAGTATGCCTGAAGAATGGAACCTCAGCATCGTGTTCCCGATCCACAAAAAAGGTGACCCTCTGAACTGCGCCCACTACAGAGTCTCAAGTTTCCTCAGCATCGCCTACAAGATCCTATCGGCTGTAATATGTGAACGCCTGAAACAGTTTACCAACATCCTGATCGGCATTTATCAGTGTGGTTTCAGACCAGGAAAGTCCACAACCGATCAAATTTTCACATTTCGGCAGATCCTGGAAAAAAAACACAAGAAGTCCAAATCGATACCCACCACCTATTCATCGATTTCAAAGTCGAATACGAAGGCATTTATAGAGACGAACTATACAGAGCCATGTCTAGTGTTGTCATACGGACCAAACTCTCCCGTTTGTGTAAGGATGACGATGGAGAATTCTCGCTGCTCCAAAAGGGTAGGAAACGACCTCACTGACACATTCGATACCAAAAAAGGATTTAGGCAAGGCGATGCGCTGTCATGTGACTTCTTCAGTCTGATTCTAGAGATTCTATTCCAAAAATTGGTGCAACTACTTGCATACGCCGACGATATCGACGTCACTGGTGGGACACAGCGCGATGACATAGCCACGTTAGCTAGTATAGAGAAGGAAGCGGCAAAATGGGTTAAGCAATAAATGAGGGCAAGACGAAGTATATGCTGTCAACGCGAAAGAAAACACAACATCGACGCATTGGACAGAAAGTTACCGTTGACAGATATAATTTTGAGTTAGTACTTGACTTCGTCTACCTCGACTCCGCTAATAATTCTGACAGCTGCGTATCTTCAGAAATTAAACGACGAATTACTCTTGCCAACCGCTGTTTCTTCGAGCTAAGAAAGCAGTTCAGTAGTAAAGCCCTCACTCGAACTACTAAGGAGATCCCATATAATACCCTGATCATCCCAGTCCTGCGCGGTAAAGCGCGTATGAAGCGTATGAAGAAATCCTTGGTCGATTTGAGAGGAAAATTCTTCGAAAAATCCGGCTTGCGTTGATGGGCTATGGAGACGAAGATTCAACCAAGAACTAAACGAGCTGTTCAGCGACATGCCCCTGGTCGAAAAACTCCGCATTGGACTTTAAGGATGGCTAGGACATGTGAAACTAATGGGCACCAATACTCCTGTTTGCAGAGTCTTCGATTCCCAGCCAGACGTCGGACACATTAGAGGAAGACCTCGCCTTAAGTGGCGCGCAAAAGTAGAAACCGACCTCAACCAACTTGTGGTTAGCAAAGGAAAGGTATAATTGGTGAGGCATGTTGGGTGAAGCCCAGGTTCATTTCGAATTGGAAATGTTCTTATAGGGCTGTGTGTTCAATAAGGAGGGACCACACTCATCAAAAGTAACTCATAAGAAGTTTCGAAAGTTTGTATGGATGGTTCCTATTCATCATCCTTTTAATCCGAACGTGGTACCAAGTCATTACCATCTGTTTCTGTCTATGACGAACAGATTTTCTGACGAAAAACTCGGCTTAAGACATGGTTGTGAAAATCAACCGTTCCAATATATTGCCAATAGCAATAAAGGCTTCTATGCATGAGGCATAATGAAATTACTTTCGAAATGCCATCAAGTGGCTGGCCGCGGTGTAGTGGTAATGTGTTCGTCTGTTGAGTGGAAGGTTGTGCGTTCAATCCCAGCCAAAATCCATTTCACTTTTATTTAAAAGAAATAAAAAGGTCGGTGTAATACCTAAAAGTATGCACACCATCTTGAATTTCTTCAAATTTAACGAACACAAGAAAAAGTGACTCTCCGAAGCTAGTTCGGACACCACCCATGGAGTTAAGTCTCCACTACATCCAAAATCTTTCCTATCACTCTCTTTCTTCTCCTTCTCTAACGCTCGTACTGTGGTAACATATAAAGGGTATTCATAACCCCTTGAGTACGTGTAAATTATAAAAAAAAAATAAAATAAAATAAAACGGCCCATAAAGACAAAGATAATCCCAACTAACAATTATTCCTCTATAATGCAATAAAATTTAATTTCCACAAGCAATTTTTTCTGTAGGCCTTGTATATTACTTGTGCGCGGAGGTTAAGCATTTTTGTAGTCGATTGTCTGGATAGAAGCCTGTTTAAGACATTATTCAGGGAAATTCACAGGCATAACCGAAGTTATGATGGAACTACCTCTTTAAGGTTGGTTTTAAGCTTCCGAAGATGTTTGTAGTACATATAGTATGCTTTAAGATGTTTCGGTAGAACTTTGCAAGATGTTATTGTAATTTGCTTCTATAAATAATTTTACACTTAACAACATTTTTTCTATAAGGCTTTTTAGAAGTATTTAAGGAAGTCTTTTAGAAGTAAAAAGCTTCCTAAAAGTGCGGCAAATAATTTTCCATTAGACTTCATACAGGTAATATTGCTGAGAGGGAAAAATCTTCGATAGTGCTTCATCGAAGCAAAATTGATAGTCCCGTCCATCCGCATCCGTTTGATAATCAAGCCAACGCAACGTTCCCAAATTTCTTGCCATTGGCAGTGATATCGATTTCAGATTTAGTAAGATGTCATAGATTAAGCTCCGTTCGCATTGGCCAACCGATCATTTTGACCAATGAGAACAGAGCATCCTCGAAGACATCTTACAAAATCTGAAATCCGGAACTCAACCATTGTTCTGCCATAGCCCAAATGAAGCCTATAAATACGTTGTCATCTGTCATTGTGGTTCCCAAATCAAACCTTTGGGAAATACCTACCTTCTCACAGCTACAAACCGTTGTTCATACCCACCCATCAAATGACAGTACCGTCCTACAACGTCTACTTCACCGAGGTATGCAAATTTAATTGTCAACGTCAACGTCAATTCCTAACGATGAGACTTAATCGCTTACCCAATCATCGAATCCCCAAAAGTGAACATATTTCCATGTTCGGCGGTACCCTACCCATTTATCAACAGAAATAAAATCATCGCCCACCTACTACCGCTACAAGCTACCGAATCGACCGTTACAAATTGTGACGTTTCCGTCCTCCCCCCATCGGCCAAAATTGCTTGCAAATTTATTCTTCGGCCCAATTACAGTGGTGGCCACTTTCCCCCGCTTTCGCACACCGTTAGAAAATCGGTACGACAGCGAGTCTTTGCAAATGGAACAAATTAAGACAAAATACTTCCGACCTGACGAAACGGGTAGGGTATACCCGCCCCCGCCCCCGTCGTAACTCATAATTTCGATGCAAATTTTCCAATTCTATCCACGCATATCAAATTAACTAATCACTGGTAGTGAACTCGGCTCACTCATTATCTACGACCTTTAAAGAGGAGGTACAAAAAAAAATAATAATCACATATAAAAGTATCTACAGAGTGTATCTCTTGTATCTGAATCATTTCAGTGGTAATTTTTTGCCCTCACCACAGCAATAAAACAAAGTGGCGACAACATGGAGAGTAGAAAGTATATCTAGATACGTGGATTAGTATGCAAATGCCTCTGTCGATGGTTTTACCTTCATTTTTGTAACGAAACCATTTTTTACTATTACCGCGCGCAATTTCGTTCACTCGGACTTCATCTAGCCGAGCGGTGATAGTGTTTGTAATGATTTAAGTGCGACCATAAAAAAAAATAATGAATCAAGGGTGTAAAGTTATCATAGATACATACGCAAATTTGAGTTGTAATCCGCACGATTTGATATCGATGATGATGTTGCTGCTGTTGGTGTTTGTTGATTCCGCTTATTAATATAATTATGGGGGGGTTCAGTATGGATTCTGTTATCAGACCTTCTGTGGGAACAATGAATTGTCAAATTATCCCGTTTATCACGTCGCTATCAGCGCACTACGAGTGTATAGATACACTTGGAATTTACAAAACAAAGCTACTGATACACAAAACTACACCAACTGTTTGGGTGTTATCTCTCTTTTTTTTGCCCAAAGAGACACTCACAAATTTTGTGCTGTTATCAGTTATGAGCACGGACTGATAGTTAGCACCCGACGAAAGCACAAAAGCACACGAAACTTGGGAGAACCCGTCTATTTACGTTTTTTTTTTTTTTTGCGCTGGCTGTGATGTTACTTAACTCTAACCTGTGTATCGCTGCCGAAAGGGTCAAATATACTAAAAACCCACCTAGCAAGATCGACTAAACAGACACACAAGTGCTATTGGAAAACGAAATATCGACGCAAAATCGAGAACGAAAGTATCTAACACGACAAATGAAACACGAATGAAGTAACTGCGCTAGCACACGTCGACTCTACGAGTAGTCAGTGAGCGTTTGCCCTCAACCGATCGTATTCTAATCAAAAATTCAACTAAAGTGGGTAATATACGTTTGGGAACAGAAAACTCCGAACAAACGAAAACAAATGAGATACAAATTTGTTGATGGTGCGCGCTGCTATGCTGCTGCTGCTCTTCGAACGAGACCCGAACGCGGTGGCGGCAGAGTTCAACTCAGTTAGTCAAGCTCTACGGAGACACAGAGACAGTGGCGGTACGGTGTGCGCAAACTATAGACGGCATTGTTGCTCTGTGTACTCGGTTTAGTACTGCATGCGGTATAAGCGCGGCTAAAGGAAGCTTATTTTGGTGGGGTTCACACTCGATTGACTTTGAAGTAATAGAGGGACAGCAGCACAGCACATATTGTCAGTTTGCTGCTATGTGACTCGGGCTGGGGTGGCTCAGCTCAGTTAGTTATTGAATGGTGAACGCTATTGAAGTGTGGTGGAGTAGGACAGATACAGGGGCGGCTTATGGTTTTTTTTTTTTGTAGCCGGATTAGGGCCGCAACCATGTGTAGTTCTAACTTGTTGAATGGTGGTGGGGGGATTGATTTTTGGTTTTTTTCGTCTATGAGTGGGTTATAGGTCATAGATACATTTTTTTTGCCTCAAGTCTAGAATTATGACCAAAAAAAAAAACTCAAGATACGAATTTTAGTCGCTTAAGCTGGAGAGACCTGTACGGACAGACGAACCAACGAACGGAATTCCAAAAACCACTTTTTCGGGTTCCGCTATCATCGTAATGTTATAGGTCATAGATACATCAATCAAAATCTCGAGGTCGAAAATGTTTACGAAAACGATATCTTTCGCTTTGTAAGAGAAAGTTAATAAAAAATATTTAGAACAACAGGCTCGTTCGAATCCACGGCCGATCACGATGACTTGCTTAAAGTCTGGTATTAACGAATAATTCAGTACGTACCTACTCAACAGTGTATGCAATATTTCTAAGATACTGGCCCATAACTGAGGTGCCCCTCAGAATTGAAACACCAAACACCATAGGCAACTCAGCTTTCTGTTTATCTAACTGCTAAACTGCCATTCGAAGTCGTCAAGTGGAAGTCGACTCCGTTGAAATTGCTAACTCCATTCATATCCACACGAGATGAACAAAAACTGATTCTGGTGTGCATGGGGACATCTTCTCTGAAAGGGTTAACTTCAGCATATGCTTTCATCTTTCTAGTAATCGTAGCGTTTTCTAGGCGGAAACCATGGCAACTTTGTGCTGGTGAAGTGTAACGTGATATCCACGAAAGAAATTCGAATCTTTTATCAAATTTGATGATTTGAAGTAGAAGACTCCTTGCCGTGATATTCTATCAGAAGTCAAAATGTGCCCTCTAGGTATCCGGGAAGAACTATATACAAATGCCATAACATGTCAAAAGTTAAGGAATTTTCAACCAGAAGCACTCTTTTGCGTTAACTAATCTGTAAAAAATGATCTGTGCCCCGTAAGCCAACATGTGAAAAGACTAGCCCTTGTCAGCAATGACTACCGCAGAAGTTCTCTGAACAAGAGGAAGTAGCTGAGCAGTTGCCATTTTGTCTGCAGATGTCCACCAATTTCTGAAAACAATTAATATTTCACCTTGAAAAGTTTTTCTTAAACAACCTGCGTACCAATATTTGCAACTTACTCCGCTTCATAGTAAATTTCGGATGGTTCACATAGGTAGACAAATTTAGAATGATAGATCATATATCCATGTGCTATCACAACGAACGAATCTGGATTAGTGATGTGCCAAACCGAAATTTTCTCAACTCGAGTTAACCCGATCAGTGGCACCACTGGTTAGTGCGATGAACTGCAGAAGCCCTACGTTCGATTCCCAGGTTCGATGATTTTTCACTGGCCCTCCTCTTGTGATGATCTTGCAAATCATCCGAGTAGTATCAATTGTCAAGAAAAGCTTATCTTGAATTCGTCATTCGGAGTCGACATAAAAAAGCACAATTTGTGTGTTTTTTTTGTAACTCGGGTTAACTCGAGTTGAGACATCACCAATCTAAATATCTCGTTCAGACATTTTTATCCAAATTTCCTATGGTTTGACTAAGAAAATTAAATTTTCCTAAAAGTGTGCAGACTTTGAAAATGTTTACATTTATTTTTAGTTCGACGTTTACTTACAGATCGGGGTATTTAGAACGATCTACGTCTGAAAATTGGGCGTCAGTATACTATTGTCAAAGTAATTACATTCGATTCTGACTTAACTACTTAAGTGGCGCTACAGTCCGTAATGAACCTGGGACTCAACCGACATGCCTCTCCAATCAGCCCGGACCTTAGAGAACTGCCCAAGTTGCACACTCCAAGTTGGTTGAGGTCAGTTTCTACATGTGCGCGTCACTTAAGGCGAGGTAATCCTCTACTTGTTCCGACTTCTGTCTGGGAATCGAAGACTCTGCTGGCCGGAGTCTTGGTGTGCACATTCGTTCTGCATGTCATATTCATCTTAAACGTCCAATGTGGAGTTTTTTTTCGACCAGGGTCATGTCGCTGTACAGCTCGTATAATTCTTGGTTGGATCTCAATCTCTTTAGGATCGAATATTATTTGAAGAATTTTCCTCTTGAATCGACCAAGGATTTCTTGATCCGCGTAAGATACGCTTCATGATTCAGCGCCGTAGAGCAGGACTTGGATGATCAGGGTCTTATAAAGGATCTCCTAAGTAGTTCGAGTGGGGGCTTTACTACTGAATTGCCTTCTTAGCCCGAAGATACAGTGGTTGGCAAGAGTAATTCTTCGTTAAATTTCTGACGAGATGTTGTTGGCAGAGTTAATAGCGGAACCGAGATAGACAAAGTCCCGTACTACATCAACTTTATATCAGTCAAAGGTAACGTTCTGTCCAATTCGTCGATGTTGGGTGTCCTTTCGTATTGACAGTATACACTTGGTCTTACAATATTTTACTGCTATACTAGCAAATGTAGCTACGAAATCACGTTGAGTCCGACCAATGATGTCAAAATTGTCTCCTGGACTCGCTCCACAAATTCATTGAGGATTGTGCCTCTTGTGTAGGTAGGTCCGGCAGTTTTTCAAAATATTCTCAAGAATGGTGCAAAAGAAGTCAGATGACACTGCGTCGCCTTGCCTTAATCCTTTTTCGGTATCTACTCGGTAAGTTCGTTTCCAACCCTGATCGTGATCCTACACAGGCAGACGAGTCTGATATTCAAAAACTAGAAATGGCTCTGTATATTTCGTCGCCATAAATGCTGTTGTGTGCGGCTTTGAAATCGATGAGTATGTCGTGGGTACCGATGTGGACTTCTTGGGTTTTTTCCACCAAATTTTCAAACTTTGGTAGGAGTGTGAAAAGTTGGTGGACTTTCCTGACCTAAAACCACAATCATATATTACGGCAGATAGGATCTTTTAGGCGATGTTGAGGAGACATATGCCTCTGTAGTTGGCGCAGCTCATAGGGTCCCCTTTTTTGTGGATCAGGCAAACAATGCTGAGGTTCCATTCTTCATGCATACTTTCATCCGACCAGTTTGACTGATGAGTTGATGAAGCTCAGCGGGAACACCATCATTTCCGGCAGCCTTAGTAAGGTTAGGTTAGGTATTGCTATCCTCACTTCACTCAGGTCGGGTGGTTGGCAGTTTTCGCTGTCGTTGCCAATATTGAGAGGTTCGTTCTGCCTGAAAGCGCGAATGTTGTTCGTAACCACCGTTTAACAGTCTGCAGAAGTGGTTCTTCTATATCCTTAGCATCGACTGTGTCTCAACTAAGATATTTCCTTGTTCATCTCGACGAGATTCTATTCGAGCCTTGTTTCCTTGGCATTGACGTTTTACACTTTGGTAGAACTTGCGAGCATCGTTTCATGAGTGGCACCTCTCTATATCCTCGATCGCTCGCTTTTCTTGCTCTTTTTCCTTCTTTCTGAAAAGCCGGTGTTCTTCCCATCATTGCTGCCTATAGCTCATTGCCAGCTCTCGTTTTCACCTACAGCTTAGCATTGTAGGCCTTTTTCTTGGCTGCGAGCCCCCGTTCGGAATGCCTTATCAAACCAGGGGCTTCTTGCTGGTGGGCGCGAGAAAGCTAATCAGCCAACGTCCACTAACATCGATTCCCATCGCCTTAACTGAAGAGAAATGGCCCAAGTCATATTAGATCACGCATTGGTGTTGGCACCAGAGAGATAGAAATGGTTCTAGTCGGTCATCAAAATTTGCTTCCAAAAATCAGGTTTAGTGGTTGGAACTGCGACTGGCCTATTCCAAGCGACGTGGACGGTCTGTTGGCAATATTTCATCCTTGTGTCAATTGTTCTTTATACGTAAGTAGATCTTCCACTCTCCCGTTTTCAACACCAAACTACGAATAATGTTGTAAGACGATGCTTGTTTGCCACAATATTTTCGTTGATATGCACTTTAGGTCAACGGCGTTACTTTTTGTAGCGTTATATTTTTTTTTATTTATTTGAAGCCAAATTTTACTGAGTTGACATTTCAGAAACACTTCTTCTCAAGTCAATCGGTTGATAAATGTCAAATTTATTCAATGATTACATACCGACACAGAAAAAGGCGCACCCTTTAGATTGAAAATGATCTAAAAGGAGATGAAGAAGTTGATGCAGTGCCCTAGAGTCTAAATAAATTTAGTATCACGAAAGTGCAGAAAATGTCTGTTTTGAAAAGTGAGAATTCGAGTTCGACTAATGGAGATCTCAGAGTGATCTATAAGTGGAACTTGCCTAATGTTTCCTATTAAAAAATGTTTGCTATCAAAATAATCTCAACGAATGAACACCTTAAAGTTATCCCAAGTTGGAACACGAGTATTCCTTAGGGATATTCTCAACAATTTGGGTTGTAGCAGCTACTACCGATGAGTGACACCTAATTGGTGACAGGCACCAACGAATTTTGTTAAAATTTTCTTCAGAAAAATCTAAGGGTCACCATCACCAAAGTATTTTATTACCACCATTTGGTTGAATAAAAACGTCGGTGCAGTGGCCCTAAAAAATATTACCTTACCAAACCTCGACATCGCAATACGCTCCTGAACTATCGCATTATTGTCGCACATTCTGCGAAATTAACGAGCAACGATCTAGGCTTGGCCGGGACCGTGTTGTGCGATATTACTATACGCGTAGACGGGGATGGCTTTTACACGATGAAATACGAAATGGATGAATGGGTTAAGTGAATGGGAGCGAACGAGTTTCAACGAAACGCATTTAGTGCGGAAGGGTTAGTTCTCTTTGCCAGATACCCGGTGGCCCGTCATGTGTGAGTATAATGCGAGCTCAGAGCTTGAGCTATAAGTGTATCTCTCTTGTTGCTGAAGGCTGATTGATTTTTGATGAAAGCCAAAGCCATTGAAGATTGCTTTTGAATTAATGTGGGAGTGTTGTGCAGCTGCTTTTGTTTGTATTTGTTGTTGTATCTGTCGTACGCATTTTTATATCTGCGATTTCCGATTAGAGTCCCCATTAGCATCATAATTATTCGGCATCGGATAGATGTGTATCATGAGATTTGATGAGCCGTCTCATCAAGACCAGTGGTCGGTAGAGGTCCAATCTGATATTGATATACGAGCAGAGATGCTAATTTGTTGGAGGTTGAGAGCTTATTATTATGGAATGGACCATTAACAATCGTCGCCATTCTCCTGACCATCTGTATCTGCGATCTCTGGATCCACTGAATTCGTTAAGAGGTAGATGACTTTGTGAGGTTTGTTTATATTGAATCAGAAGAATATTTTCTGGTTTCCATCTTCTTCTTTGGGTTTTGTTTTGAGTTTTCATTTGGGTTGATGGGTTGGTGCTGTAGGCGGGTATCTGCGAGTTAGAGTCGGTTTTGTGATGATGTGAAGTTGATTGGATTGTGATTATATATTGGGATAGGACGGAATTGCTGTTTGTTTTGGGGTTTTGAAAGAAATTGAAATCTATTTGCTCTCGACAAGTACCAACTAATGGAAGTTTTGAACACGGTTTGGTGTGAAAAATCGTGATGAAATCTCATATAGAGTTTTTTTTTGGAGTACTGTATGCATAGGCATATTATAGGCTCCCAAAGGTGTGTAAAGTTGAAACATGTATATGTATAAGCAATGCGAGCCACATTAGTGATGGTAATTGGAAGTTGAAGATGGTGAATGGGCATTCAGGTGAGAGGAATAGACTCTCCGGTAAGGTGGAATATTTTCTTTTGCTATATATTATCATGACAAACGTGTGAAATAACGATCTTTTACCTCATAGTTCAATGTGGGTGGAGTAGGCTACAATAGGTACGCCTAAAGCATGGTGGTTAAGAAAATGTTTTTCCTTCGGTCAAAAGTTCAAAATAAAACGTATATCAACCGACAGTGGGGCAAAAATTTTGTTCCAGATCCTTGGAATTCTTAACGCAAACTAGTGTACTAAACAAGAGGAGTGCTGTTAAGTGTCACTTGTTGACGATAGAGACGGATCGGGATCAACATTGTGAAACACAGTGTAGAAACTTTGACCACATATCACTTGTGTCTTCATAACCTTCGGACACATATCCTTAAGGGTTTGTAAGATGAGTATATTTTAAACGCTATCAGATCCACGAGCAGGGATTTACCATAGCATATCACATCCATCGATGGGCTCAGTGGTCTGGGATCGATTCCCCGCCGTAGCAACACCAATATGATTTTTCACTGGCCCTCTCTCGTGATGATCTGACAAATCATCCGAGTAGTATCAATTGTCAAGAAAAGCTTATCTCAAGTTTGCCATTCGGAATCGACATAATATAGGAGGTCCCGCCATTTTGCAAGAAATACACATGCCCACATGAATGGTTGTAAGAAAGCTCGGCCCTGGCTACTAACGAACCTGTTGCGCCAAAATCTTTTAATTTTTTTTATTTTGTTTATCATGTCCATCATAATTTAGTGCCAGAGATAAGAGGACAAGTAAAGTGAGGATAGCAATATCTAAAACAAAGCTTAACAAGGCTGCCGGAAATGAAGGCCTGTCGAGGTTTTTAAAGGCCGTGGAAATTTTTTGGTAAGTTGCAGTCAACAATTCAAAAGCAAAATTTGGTCGGATGAAAGTATGCCTGTACAATGGAACCGCAGCAACAATTATCCGATTGATAAACTAGACCATCTGAACTGCCCCAATTATCAAGGCATACGTCTCCTCAACATCACCTACAAGATCCTCTTTAACAATATATGTGAGCGCCTGTAACAGTTTCCCAACAACCTGATCAAAGGACCACACTTCGGCAGATCCGGAGAAAAAACACTAGAAGTCCAAATCGAGACCCACCACCTTTTCATAGGTTTCAAAGCTGCATACGACAGCATTTATAGAGAAGAACTATTCAGAACCATGTGTAGGTTTGGTATACCGCCCAAACTCGCGATGGAGAATTCTCGCTGCGTCATCATGGTTGGAACGACCTCACCGACTCGGATGTGTTAAGGCTTAGGCAAGGCGATGCGATATAGTGTGACTTCTTTACTTGGGTTCTTGAGAGAGGATTGTGCAAAACTCCCGAGCGAACATCAGAAGCACAATTCTTCAAAAAATCGGTGCAACTACTAGCATACTCAACGATGTTGACATCATTGGTAGGACCCAATGAGATGTCATAGCCACGTTTGCTAGCATAGAGAAGGAAGCGGCAAAAATTGGTTTAGCAGTAAATGAGGGCAAGACGAAGTTTATGCTTTCAACACGAAAGGCCATACAACATCGACAAATTGGACAGAACGTCACAATCGACAGATATAACTTTGAAGTAGTACGGACCTTTGTCTACCTCGCCGACGCTATTAACTTTGACAACAACATCTCGTCAAAATTTAAAGAAGAATTACTCTTGCCAGCCGCTGTTTCTTCAGACTAAGATAGCGATCGAGTAGTAAAGCCCTCACTCGAACTACTAAGAAGATCTTATACAAGACCCTGAACATCCCAGTCTTGCTCTACGGCGCTGAAGCATGGACCGCCTCAAAAGCGGAGGAAAAAATCCTTGGTCGATTCGAGAGAAAAATTCTTCAAAAAATCTTCGGTCCCATTTGCGTTGACGGCCTATGGTGACGAAGATTCAACCAAGAACTATACGAGCTTAACAGCGACATTCCCCTAGTTTATCAACTCTGCATTGGACGTTTAAGATGGCTAGGACATGTAGAACAAATGGACACCAATACTCCGGCTCGCAGAGTCATCGATTCCCAGAAAGACGTCGAACGTAGTAGAGGAAGACCTCGCCTTAAGTGGAGCACACAAGTATAAACCTACCTCAACCAACTTCTAGTGCGCAACAGGAGGCAGTTATCTAAGAAGCGGATTAAGTTTTGAGGCATATTGGCTGAGGCCCTGCTGCAGTTTTTCGAAAAATTCTTCAAAAAAAGTTTTGCACAGTATTTATGGATTGTTGTGGCGTCGTGGATACCCGCCTTCTTACTTTGGCTTCAACAAGGTAGAGGTCCGAGTCGATTTTAGCTCCTCGGGATGTTCGGACATCCAAAGTACTGGATGCGTGCCTCTTGTCCATAGCAATGTGATCAATTTGGTTGACCGTTTGTTGATCTGAAGACTGCCGTGTCCCCTTATAAATATCGAGGTGAGAAAACCGTGTGCTGGTTATAGTGGCATTTCGTTCCGTAGCGAATTCAATTAGCCTAAGTCCGTTACTGATAATACTACTGAAGATGTCTTCTCTTCCTATCTTTGCGTTAAAATCTCCGCTCATAGGTTTTGTCAAGAAGCTCATAGGAGCAGTCCTTAGCTTTATCATCTTTTTCCTCTGTAGGCGAATTGGTCCTTGATGCGGCTTGTTACAATGCGATCGCTAATGTCTTGGAAACATAAGACTTCTTGCATAAGTCTGGCACTTATAACAAATTCGCATCCGAATAGTCGCTGCTTCTGATCACTATAACACGGTCCGTAGTAGATGTCTCATCCTCTTTTGCCCGGCCCACCCTATCGTATTTCCTGGATAGCAGTAATGTCTGCTTTGTAGCAGTTTAGGGCTTCCGCTAGTTGTTCGCTTGCACATCTTCTGTTTAATGTTCTCACATTCCAGGTGCAGATACGAACGTCGTTGTCCTTTTTTCGTTGAGCAGGGTCGTCAGCAATAAAATTAGTACTTTTCGAGACTATTGGTTGCATCGTAACATAAAGTTTTTTTCCGTGGGTGGGTAGTTAGCACAAGGCATAACCCCCAGGAGGGCCAGTTTCAATTTATTAGATGTCCATAGGACACGGGGTCCATCAGTATCAACTACGGGATTGAGCGCTGCCGTTGGCCTTTCGGTTCATCCGCCACCATCACTGTTCAAGGGGCCTGACTAACCCTTGAAAATCCTAGACAACCTGTTGTCCGAATAAGTCGAAGCAACTTGTCTAGGTTCACCTGGTACAGCCAGCCGGGTATTCATTCCGTGCCATTCTGACCTAGCTGTTTATATTGTGGCTGTTTTTTGTCTAGTTCGGTCTTATTGTACTTTGAAATAAAGCCGATTCGCAGAATTTTCATTTTCGGTCTTATTTCACTTTGAAATAAAGCCGATTCGGATGCGATACATCCAATATCGCTCCCATTCCATACCACACATTGAGCCCAAGCAGGGGGTTTATACTTTGAATACATCCATACGCGAGTTTGTGTGTATGCAAAGTTTAAAATTGGAAAGGGAAAATGCTGCCCCAACAGCGAGCCCAAGCAGGGACGGTTGCAGTATGAAAACTTATGCACTCTTCAATTGGAGTTCCATTAAATTAGGTGGATATAACTAAGTATCTCACGAATGATGGCAGAAGGGATGATGATTTACCCTACAGGATCGGTCAGGTTGGAGCAGTTTTGAGACAAGTCTTCAACTCTGCTTTTTAACGAACTCCTAGCTAAGAGTTGCATACTAACCGAAGCGACTGAATTGGTCGGACTGGGACAAGTCTTCAACTCTGCGCTTTTACGAACTCCTAGCTATGCCAGAAGAGTTAGATACTAACCCAAGCGACAGAGTTGGTCAGACTGGAACAGTTTTGAGACGAGTCTTCCACTCTGCGTTTTCACGAACTCCTAGCTAAGAGTTGCATACTAACCGAAGCGACTGAATTGGTCAGACTGGGACAAGTCTTCAACTCTGCGTTTTCACGAACTCCTAGCTATGCCATACGAGTTGGATACTAACGGAAGCAACAAGAGATTGTGTGTTGTACTTGTTCAGTAACCCCGAGATGTAGTGAGGATAAGTTGCACCAGAGTGCGCGAAAAACCCAACGTCCTGTTTTTTTTTTTTCTCTAACAGAATTTTTCGTGGTTCAAAAACCTTGAGCTGTTATCAGTGTTGTAGCCATTTCAACTAACTAATCAGACCTTGAAAGTTTAGGTGGACCATTGCTCAAGACTTACCCCAAAAAAAAGTCCACTACCTTTGTGTCCCATATTCTCGTAGAGGCTTACCGAAGTGACTCTTTCGAATTTCAACGAACATTGAAACGGTGAACCTTTTAAATTTCAACGGAAATTGAAACGGTGATCAACGGAAATCAACGGTTCAAAGTCAGGTCCCCTCAACACTGCGATAAGACGCAATATCTATTCCTGTCCAAAAAATTTGATGAAACACTTTTGCACACTAATGATCCACCGATGACCTTCGTCAGTTCGCAGCTCATTCAAATTAAAATCCGAAATATGTTTGTTTACCTTTCGACTCAACCAGCTTCGCTCTGCATGATTTTTCGACATTAAATGCTTTTCTCCTCGCGCGCATCTATCACACATGCAAATGCTATAGAATTTGCATCTCAAAACCTCCGTCATCGTATTTATTAATTATAACTCACCACCTACACAACGAACACAATTACCCTCGATGACAGAGCAACGGCAGAGGCAGAGGCAAAGTGTTAATCTTTTCAAATAATTTAATTATGACATCTCGTTCGTTTAGCCCACCCCCTCAGATACAGCACAGCTGACAGGCGCCACGAGTATCTTTCGCAAGCAAGTGCTCACATTTATGACTCTACTTGGCAATTAAATGCTGCCTGAGGTATTTAACTCACAAACTGACTTAATACAAGGATACTATGTGCTGTGCGATACACCTTGCCTATAAATTCAGATAAAAGTATCTACAGCTCATATTTAAGTTTCGAGCGTCTTATGTCATCGTATATCGTTGCGGCTGTCTTGTCTTAGAGACGACGGCCGGCGATGGTAAACTTGAAATTTGTTAGCTCATGTGGCAATTTGCATTTGCGCGCTATTAAACCGACTCCAATGTCAACAGTTTTTATTTATTTACTCGCAAAGCTGTATCTAGATAAAAGTGTATCTTTCTCGTGTGTACTTAATGAAGTCATACTTGATATTTTTTTTTACAAAAATATGCAGCTTTTGATTGCGGGTAAATTCACTTTCACTACGACGAGGGTGTTGCGATAGATACTTTTCAATCTCAATGCAATTATTGCCTTAAAGCTAGATATATCGAGTATCTTAATGGCTGAGTATCGTTTTCAAATAGCATGAGATGTACATGGACTTAAGATCGATTGAGGCTGGAGGTTTGGTCAACGAAATCAAGTGGAATTTGTGAATTCCTAAGTGCGCGCAATCGGAATTGGACTTCCTGGTGAATGGGATGACCGGCGGGCTTCCCCCAAAACAAATGCATGCAACCGCAGAGTGTACACCTACTACTTAGTGAGGTTCCACAGTCAGTGTTTTGCTTGTAGTGGATGCGGTGCGGGTCAAGTGGAAGTGGTTAACCTAGCATTAAGAACCGAATGCACACAGCCGGTGGTGTAGATACCTCGCGTCGCCGCCGGTTGTATTTCCGGAAATTGCTCGCATTTTATGCCGCAGCTGAGGTTAACCTATAGAGGTGGGTTCAAATAGCTTTGAGGTTAGTAGACTGCAACGATGATGATAGAGTTGTGTGCTGTTCTATATTTAGTAAGGCATTCTCCATGTGAACGTCAGGTTTTTTGATTGAGTGTTTATTAGGTAAGTGGTCGGGCAGGGTTTTAATTTGGCTAATTGGCTGGAAATAATTAAAATCCGTAAATATCCTTGTCTAATGGTCAGCACACATATTGTCTCTAAATGTTTTACAACAAGAGTCCCGAAGTCCATCAAGATTCTAAGTGGGAAAATTAAATTTAAAACTAGAGACAACTGTGCGACTTGGTAAAACACTGTTAAAAAAAATCGTTGATATATATATATAGAGTATGTAACTACATAGAGTGCGCACCACATACAACGAACATTTTCTATGTGGGGTACTGATATTGATACCACCGTTGTCACATTCCTACCCCAGCAACAAACAACAGCATAGCCAATGCATACGATCGACGAAATTTCCCCTTCGCACTTACAGCCCGGGACTGAAACGGCTACAATTTTTTTTTTATAGCTGTGATGCGTATTCTATGTTATTCTATACCCTTTGACGACATCCACCTACTCATAGGCCAAATCTGGTCGGTGAAAGAATGACTGAAGAATGGAACTTTAGCACCGTTTACCCGATCCACCAAAAAGGAGACCCCGGAACTGCGTCAACTACAGATGCATAAGTCTCCTCAACATCGCCTAAAATTTTCACACATCGGCATATCCTTGGAAAAACCCAAAACGATACCCCCCACCAATTCATCGATTACAAAGCCTCATACGACAGCATTTATAGAGACGAACTTTACAGAGCCATGTCTAGTTTTGGTATACCGCCCGAACTCCGTTTGTATAGGATGATGATGGAGATTTCTTGCTGGTCCATCAGGGTCGGAAACGACCTAACCGACACATTGGATACCAAAAAAGGAATTAGGCAAGTCGATGCGCTGTCATGTGACTTCTTCAATGTGATTCTTGAGAGTATTGTACAAAACTTCCAGAGGCATAATTTTTCAAAAAGTCAGTGCAACTACTAGCATACACCGTCGATATTGACATCACTGGTATGACACAATGTGATGTCATAGCCATGCTTTCTCGTGTAAGGAAGGAAGCGGCGTAAGTGGGTTTAGCAGTAAATGAGAGTGAGACGAAGTATAAGCTGTCAACACGGAAGGACACACAACTTCGGCGAATTGGAGTGATCGTCGCCATTGACAGTTATGACTTTGAGGTAGTACTGGGCTTTGTCTATCTCGGCTCCGCTATTACTCTTGCCAACAGAATGTTTCGTGGTTCAAAAACCTTGAGCTGTTATCAGTGTTGTTGCCATTTCAACTAACTTATCAGACCTTGAAAGTTTAGGTGAACCATTGCTCGAGAATTACCCCAAAAAAAAGTCCACTGCCTTTGTGTCCCATATTCTCGTAGAGGCTTACCGAAGTGACTCTTTCGAATTTTTGAGGTAGTACTGGGCTTTGTCTATCTCGGCTCCGTTATTACTCTTGCCAACCGTTGTTTTTTCGAGCTATCAAGGCAATTCAGTAGTAAAGCCTTCACTTGAACTATTAAGGAGATCCTTTACAGAACTTAATCTTCCCAGGCCGTCAATCTAAGTAGAGCCACTTTCATTTGCGAGGAAAGAGGAATTCAGCGAAAAAAGCAAGGAAGTTTATTTTAGACGAACTCCACCATTCACCCTCAGTGGGGGACTCATAAAATTACCTACTGCTGACATTTGTGACAATAAGTAAGTGACCACTTGGACATGGCATTTGCAGGTCCTACTCAGAAAATAAATCTTATATTCCAAGTACTTAATTTTGCTTTTCCGAAATATCTTACTTGCCGTAGTCTGCTTTCGATGATATCTGGTAAAAAATGTTTCAGTGTCCTAACTAAAAGATCGTACTTTGTTCAGGTATACAATAATCCAGAGCAAAGATAACTAATGGTGGAATACCACAAGGAAACATACTGGGACCAATCTTCTTAACCATATATACAGCCAGCAGAAACAACCATAAAACCGCCAACAGATGCAATACTTTCGTATGCTTCGACGACTTTGTGGCATCAAGAAGAGCGGAGGACTCTAGTAACTGTGTGAGTAATATCTCAAATGGGGACTCTACATTCAATTTGTCATACTATAGCAAAGATGTACAAGACCCTCCAAGATCCCTCTCCCCGACGGATTATAGTCGACACTTAGGAGGACTACTGAATACTTAGGCAGAAACTTCTCAAACAAGCTCACGATGTAGGATCATTCTCAAAAGATCTTGTTTTGCATTACAGCTGCTGAACCAAATATTGAGGAGACAAAGTAATCTCAGCTTTAGTTTCACAAGGGTCCAAAGCGGTACCAATATAACTATAAAAAAAAAGCGGATTAGTCTGCCGACAAGGGGTGGTCATTGAAAGGGTGCCAGACATCACACCTTCTACGAGTGGTTTTAGTGGATTAAAGTCTCACATTATCGCAAAGCCCATAAGCAATGTTCTTTGATAAATCGTTATCGTTACAATCTTATGTCTGAATATTTCATGAAAACAATTTGATTCTTATCAATGGAAAATTTATAAATTAAGGCAAACAAAATCTGCATTTACTACTCCACACATAACCTAGAGGATACACATACGATACACACGATACAAATAGTTAAGGCCACAGCCACGCTTTGAAGACGTTTTCTTAAAAAAAGTTTTTGTATGGGAAAACTAAGGAATTTCGAAGTTTTGTTAGCCAACATAATACTATGCTGTCCAAAGTCTACACAGATAATATTGGATACGGCATTCCACCTATCGCAACGCGTATTGCAGCCTTTCCCAATCTCATAAAATTTCATTCAGCAAATGTGGATATTTTACCCAAACCCCTAACGATACTACACACCCCATTCGAACAAAGTTCACTTCATCATGCAATTAAATTTAAACGCAATTTAACGACTCCAACTATTGTTAGCCACCCACCATCCCGCCCAAAGCCATCTAATTGAATTTATTTGCCAAATCCAACAAAAAAAAAAAAAAAAAACGAGCTTCCATAGAATAAATCAAATTACCTACTCCCAGCTCAATGCCAATGCTCGACTCCTCTCCTCAATATCAAAACATCGTGGTGGAACAATTGATCATGGCATCCCCTCACCTAGAAGCTGGGCACAAACAGCGTTAAAACGGTCTCAATCCGTGAAGCCCATACCGTGGTGCTGGTGTGGTGTTTCCAATTACACTACTCCGGTGATTTCAACGCATGACTGCTCTGAATTACTGATGTTTCCGGTTTTGTCATATCGGTTGCAATTAGTTGGGCATACACGTTGCTCTTTGCATTCCACTTCCACGTCAACTTGTTCGCGTCACCCCCGATCCGATGGATGTGTGTATTATTATTGAGGTTGTAATGGGAGTGGCAGTGGCAGTGGTCACTTCCCTTTCCATTTGTGTTCCTATATCTCCGAAATCCCTGGATGCCAACATATTAGCCCGCTATTGCTAACCGCGGCAACGTCGGATTCCCAATTGGAAATGCCTAGGACTGGTGCAGGCACATGCACTAACACACATATGCAGTGCAGTATCTGTGGCACACCATATCACAGTCACCGACCAACATCGACGACGACGACGACGACGGTCGTCAAAGGTGGATTCGAGTTTCTCTGTTGCTATAGCTCTGGTTCACCTTACTCGCTGCCGCTGGCCACATGCGAGTCCTCATTCGCTTTGGCGCTTTGCGGTGAGCGGCGGTAGCGGTTTGCAACCAATTTGCGGCACCTTTGATGCAATGCGAGAGATACGAGTATCTCTAGCTAGCGCTCGTGTGGTGGATGTTTCTTCGTGTATACAGGCGCAACGCAATAAGTATCTCGATCGATTGATATCGCAATATCGCGATGGGGCGATTTAACCAGGCATATGGGGCCATTGTGCCACCTTTTGTGGGCATAAGTGATTAGTAGATGGATTTATTGTAGCGCTGGTCGTGTGCGCATTTAAATGCCTCCTAGGTACAAATTGGGCTTTAAGTTGTGTTTCGCTTTTTATGGTCGTGGTGGGAAAGTGTGCGAGAGAGGATTCTCGCTTAATATTGACATGGCAGTGAGTCAGTGAGTGATTTATATGTTAAGAGATACGAAGGCTTTATTTTAAAAGATACATGTATCGAATTAACGTTCATGTAAGGGAGTTTGAATTTTTAGTGGTAGAGGTATTGGGAAAGCAAGATTTGTTGCCTTCTTTGGGCGTCCGAATTTTCAAAATAAATTGCCCATAATCCAGAGAAATGCCGACAACGCAACGGTTTCTAAAATATCGTTGAACAGTGCTGATGACCAAGCCAAGGATACAAGGCTCGAGCAGAATCCTGTAGAGACGAACAAGGAAATATCGTAGTTGCGACACATTCGATGCTGCGGATATGGAAGAACCACTTCTGCTGACTTTTAAACGGCGATGACGAACAACATTCCGCTGTCAGGCAGAACGAACCTCTCAATATTGGCAACGACAGCGAAAGCTGCCAACCACCCGACATGAGTGAAGTGATAGCAATACCTTAGCCAAGCTTTATAAGGCTGCCGGAAATTACGGTCTTCCCGCTGAGCTTTATAAAGCCGGCGGAGATGACTTGGTTAATAACATCCACCAACTCATAAGCCAAATCTGATGGAAGAAAGTTTGCTTGAAGAATGGAACCTCAGCATCATTTGCCCGATCCACAAACAAGGAGACCACCTGAACTGGGCCAACTACAGAGGCTAAGTCTCCTCAACATCGCCTACAAGATCCTCTCTGCCGTAATGTGTGATCCCCTGCAACCGTTTGCCAACATCCTGATGGGTCCTTATCAGTGTGGCCAGGCCAGGAAAGTCCATAGCCGGTCAAAATTTCACACTTCGGCAGATCCTGGAAAAAATCCAAGAAGTTCAAATCGATAACCACCACTTTTTCATCGATTTCAAAGCCGCATACGACAGCATTTATAGGGGCGAACTATACAGAGCCATACCTAGTCTTAGTGTATCGCCCGATCTCGTCCGTTTGTATAGAATGACTATGGAGAGTTATGGAGACGAAGATTCAACCACGAACTTAACGAGCTGTACCGCGCATGCCTCTGGTCAAAAAACTTCCCATTGGGCGTTTAAGATGTCTAGGATATGTATAACGAATGGACAACAATACTGCTGCTCGCAGAGTCTTCGATTCCCAGCCAGAAGTCGGACGCAGTAGATGAATACCTCGCCTTAAGTGGCGCGCACTAGTAAATACCGACCTCAACCAACTTGGAATGCGCTACTGGAGGCAGTTAGCTAAGGACCATGCTATTTGGAGAGGCGTGTTGGTTGAGGACCAGGGTCATTACGGACTGTAGAGCCACTTAAGTAAGTAAGTGAGACCTGACGACCATGCTAAATGACAGCGAAGACGTTTTGGCTGCAGACAAACCTAAGTTAACTCAAAAGGGGGGCACACTTAAGAACGCTTAACACTGATGCTTAGCGGATAAAGGTAAAATTTTACTGCTACTATTTACTATGATCCACGTTAATGTGGGCAGATATAGCTAATCTGCCAAATCGAGGTATCATCGGAACAAAATTTACTTCACTACAATTCGTAAATAATTTGCGCGGAGAATTTTCCGCTTCGACGGATACCTCGCTAAGGCTGATTATTTCGAGCGGGTGTTCTACAAAATTCATTGACCACATGGTCAACGGTAATATGCCAATTTTTCCAACAATCCTAAGTCCAATGTCCGCTTACGTCTCAACCCAGGTAAAAAAAATACCATCGCTACCCCATAGGGTGGATGTTGCAAAGCATTTTTTAATAAGAGCGCTACAAAAGTTTAAATAATATAAAACCGGTTTTGTATATCAATGAAATTCTTTATTCCTGTGAAAGTACGTTCGATGCCATTATGTATGGAACTCGATTTCTTTTGCATGGCCACCACGGGCACGCTCGCAGAAGTCCAGACGCTGAACAAAATTTGCGACGGTTTTTCTGCATAAATCGGCTGATACTGCTGCAATTTCACGTTCGATATTCGTACGAAGTTCATCCATCTTCGCTGGCTTGTTGGCATAGACCATAGACTTGACGTAGCCCCACAGGAAATTGTCTAACGGCGTCAAATCGCACGACCGAGGCGGCAAAGCGCCTTGACCATTTCGTGAGATAACACGTTCTCCAAACATGGTTTCCAATAAATTGATTGTGGCATTCGCTGTGTGGCTTGTGGCGCCGTCCTGTTGGAACCACAGGTCCTCAAAGTCCATATCATCTAATTGGGGCCAAAAATATTCGGTTACCACAAAAAAGAAGTACGGCCCAATGACGCCGCCGGCGCATAAACCCCACCAAACCGTAATTTTTTCGGGATGCGATAATGACTCATGGAGTACTTGTGGATTGCTGCCTGACCAATACCGCATATTTTGTTGATTGACGAAGCCATTCAGCCAGAAATGAGCCTCATCGCTGAAGATTTTTTTTTTTTTTTTATAATTTGCGCGCACTCAAGGGGTTATGAATACCCTTTTTATGTTTTAGCACAGTGCGGGCGTTAAGGAAATTAGGGATAAGAAGAAAGGAGATACCGATGCACATTGGTTTTAAATGTCTGTAAGTTATAATGGCGAGGAAAAACAGAGTTTGGTAGAGCATTCCACATTCGTGTTGTTCGGTTTATGTATGAATCTCTATATTTCAGCTTACGTCCGAAGATAGGCTTGAGGGTAAACTGATTTGCATTCATTGCGTAACGAGTATTGCGGCTGAATTGTTGAATGGAAGGAATGCAGCTGGCTATTTCATTTGAACATTGGTTGTTAAAATAGCGATAAAACAAGGTAAGGCAGGAGATGTTTCGACGGTGTTCAAGCGAAACTAAGGAGTTCGCTATTCTTATGTCTCCCATAAGTTTTTTCGCACGTGTTTGAATCCTATCTAGTAGGTGCAATGTTGATTTTGGTGCACCTGACCAGACATGGGCGTTGAATTCAAGTTTTGGGCGTATAAACGCTTTGTATATTGTGGCCAGATCAGAGGGGGTGAAATATTTCTTACATCGATTTAGGAAACCTAGACATTTCGCTGCGTTTTTAGCGACTTCGAATATGTGATCGTTCCAACGTAAGTCGTTACTAACACACATACCTAGTATGGAAAGCCTTTCGGTTTCTTCGACGTAAGTGCCATTCATGGATAATGGCTCTAGATTTTGGTTACGCTTTAATGACAGAAGACAGCATTGTGTTTTGGAAGCATTGAATTCCACTCTATTAGATTTACCCCATTTGATAATGCTGTCAAGGTCGGAATTCAATGAGCTTAACATATTTTTGCGTTTAGAGTCCACGTTCGAAGGTGAGGGACGAGGACCTGTAAACGAATATGAGAAGCTGAGGGTACTGTCATCAGCGAAGGAATGAATTGGATTAGAAGTTGCAGACAGGAGATCATTTATAAAAATGAGAAAGAGAGTCGGAGACAAAACTGAGCCTTGAGGGACACCAGCATTTATTTGGTGAGTTACAGACTTGAAACCATCCAAAACAACTTGAATTGAACGTTTCGAAAGATAATGTCTAATCCATAGAAGAAGTTTTTCGTCGATTCCAAATGCACGCATTTTCGACAAAAGGGCTTGATGCCAAACCCTGTCAAATGCCTTTGAAATATCAAGCGCAACAATTTTGCTTTCGCCACCATGGTGAATTGATTGGTTCCACTTTTCGGTGAGATATGTCATCAAATCACCAGTAGACCTGTTGCTGCGAAAACCATACTGCCGGTCATTGAGAAGTTTTCGTGTTTCGAGATATTTCATAAGCTGACGATTTATCAGCGTTTCCATGACCTTGGAAAGAAGGGACGTAAGTGCAATTGGTCGGTAGTTGGAGAGAGAAGAAGATTCGCCTTTTTTTGGGATGGGCTGGAGAAATTCTGTTTTCCCATCTACTCGGAAAGAGTCCTGATGAGTAGCATAGATAGAAAAGCTTACGCAGTGGTTTTGCTAGTGTAGAAGAACACCTCTTCAGAATGATGGGGGATATACCATCTGGACCAGCGGATTTATGTATGTCAAGATCAGATAAAAAAAAACTCTTGCAACTGTACGAGTACGAAAGTGAATTTGTCCCATAGAATGATCTACGTTCTCAAGTACAGGAGGAGACTGAACACAATCTGGCAAATGTAGAATTGGCTGCGAAATGGGCAGCAAGCAGATTGACTTTGTCTAAAGAGCTGACAGCTGGAATGTCATTGTGAATGAGCGACGGAATTGATGTTGATGCCGAATTTTTTATGTTTTTAACAAATGACCAAAAGTTTTTACTACCTCTGGGACATTGTAGAATTTTTTGCCTCAACGTTCGGTCATAGAGGAATTTGACACGCTTTAAATGGGCATTACAGTCATTTCTGGCTTGTTTGTATTTTGCTCGGTTTTCCTCTGTTGGGTTGGTCTTGTACAACCGAAAGTTTGTCTCTCTCAACCTGATAGCTTCTTTGCAGCTCAAGTCATACCACCCTTTTGCCTTTGGTCTGATACTCTTAATTCTGTTGGGAATAAAAGATCTCAAAGATCTCGGTATGCGTGTCGGCTCATTTACAAGCTGGGTTAGGTTGTTCACCTCAGCAAAGATCTCAACATACCTTCCTTCGGGTGTTGTCTGTCCAGAATGTTGAAGCCACGTAGAATTGTGTACATTGAAATCGCCCGCAATGACGATTTCAGTTTGAGAATGCAGGGATACAATTCTAGAGATGGAGTCGGACAGTGCATCAAACTCGTTAAGGGTTGAATTACTGTCAAGGTTTGGGCTTCTATAAATGAAACAGTAGTGGATTAAATGCCTACGGACATGGAATTTCAGTCATATAAAATTGAATTCCGGATTGGAACATTGGCCGTATTGATGTTGAATTTGGTAGGCTACGTCACTACGTATATATATGGCGAGACCGCGGTGAGAAAAGAATAAAGGCTCTAAATTTTATCCAGGTAGGGTTAATTCTGATAAGTCAGTATTCACCCCCACCTGTGTTTCACTTAGTGCCAAAATGATGATTTTTCGATGAAAATCGGAATCATTTTCAAGTTGTTGCTCAGCCCAATTCACGAACATACGACGCTTCTGGTGGTCAAGCGGCTTCATTTCTTGCGTCAATATAATCTTGTAAGGATGTAGGCCAAGATCTTTTCGCAAAATTCGCCACAACGACGTCACAGAGATGCCCAAAGCTTCTCGACACTACGGGCACTTCTTTGTCTCACTGGCACGGGAACGCTCAATTGTTGATCTGCTAGGACGATTATGACGACCATAAATTGGACGTAGCGCTCTTAACGTTGAGGCCACTAACTCCGAATTTCGGTTGTAAATTTTAATGATTTCGACTAGTTGTTGGATCGTATATCTTTCCGTCATGAAATGGCAAACCTTACTGAAGAGAAATGTCAAAAGAGCGGCAAGAAATATGGCGTCGTTTGCTGTCCCTGTCGCTCAACTTTTGTAGCGTCCTTTTTAAAAATCCCGATAGAACAAGGGCAGACTCTGATTGGCGCTAACTTGGCGATGTAAAGTCGTTGTAACTATGAAAATTCATCAATTGTGCTTATAGTAGAGATCTGAAGCCAAGAGTTTATCATCCCCTCCTAACTCTCGGCCTTCCGTATCTACCACCCTTTCCCTACCCCTCAAACCACCACTGGGTGGAATTAATGAATTGATGTACAACTAGTGCCGATAATCAGCCTGACTGAGGACTGACTAAACCATGGAACGTATCAAAAGCGGATGAAGAAATCTTCGGTCGTTTTGAGAAAAAAATCTTCAGTCCTGTTTTTGTTGACGGGCTATTTAGACGAAGATACAACCACGATACCCCTAGTCGAAAAAACTCAGCATTGGAGATTTAAGTGGCTACGCCATGTAGACCGAATGGACACTCATTGAGTCTTCGATTCCCATTTAGGCGTCGGACGCATTTGAGGAAGACCTCGCGTTAAGACGTGCGCAGAAGTTGAAACCAACCAACCAACCAACTTGAGGCAGTTAGCTAAGGACCGGGCTAATGGGAGAGGCATGTTGGTTGGGGCTCAGATACATTCCGGACCGAAGTGCACTGAACTAATACGGTCTTATATACTAAGCTTAGCAGTCCTCAACCATTCTTACATTTTCGACTTGCTAGAGGCTAGGCAAGGTTATATTGCAGTGGCTGCATGCAAATTTAGACCAGAAGGGTCTGCTGTGGTACCAGGTGGATCTTTCAAATTTCCCTATATTCCTTTGCCTTCTTAAACCATCCAGAGCTGACTATAAAGCGGAGTTGGTGTCTGACATGCATATAAGCCAAGCCACAGAAGTAGTTCCGTAGATGGAGATTTCTTTTGTTGGATAGAGCTGGACACGAGCAGGGAATGTGAGGAATAAATTCCTCTGCTTCTTAGTCCATGAAGCTTCTACAGAAGTCATTGCTAAAGAGGCGCAGTCTTTTTGCAAGTAAACCTATATGACACCCACTGTGTTGCTGATGTTTGGTCTGTTCAGCATTGTTAAGCGGGTGAAGCGCTTCTGGTTATAGGTTGGCCAGAGTTGGCTGGATAATTAACACTTCGGCGGTTTGCTTTCTTAATCGCACCCAGTTTGAGCTGTGATTTCCACAGCCTGTAGAAAAACAAAGGTAGGGCTCTATCTGGCAGGCTCATCTACCTGGCATATCTCTGTGGGCTGGTAAAGAGAGGAGGTGTATGGTAAAGTGCCAGTGGGCTGATTTTAATTTAAAGGAAATGGATCCCAGAAATTTCGTTCTGGTTATCTGTCGCTTAGGATGATAATATACTTCGTGGTCATAAAATCACTCCTTAGCTAGGACAAGGCTACTTTAAATGCCATGATTTCCGCTTGGAAAACGCCACAATGAATGGCAAAGCATCTCCGCACCCACTCCAGATTCTTCTTCATACCCATTCAGGCTATTAGTCTCAAAGCTACCCAAGCTGTGGTCTATTTGCCGTAAATTTCTAGGGCCACTATATGTAGGATAGCATCTAGGGCTGTGATTAGCAGGACGAAGGATTGCATCTAGGGAGTGGTTGTCCTTAGAGCTACGATAATGCATAACTTTAACTTTTTCTAGAATGTTGGACGCTGTCTTAGTCTCAAAGCTACCCAAGCTGTGGTCTATTCGCCGTAAATGTCTAGGCGCACTATATGTAGGATCGCATCTAGGGCTGTGGTTTGCAGGATGAAGGATCGCATCTAGGGAGTGGTTGTCCTTAGAGCTACGATAATGCATAACTTTTAACTTTCCCTAGAAAATCGGAGACTGTATCTAGTATCGTCCAACAGACCAAGACTCAGACTTAGACACCATACAGGGGTATGGGTCTAATGACGGACACGTAAAGATATACGATGTTGCATGCCCTATTTCCTTCCAATTGCTCCTCTACAAGTGTATAAGGCTACGGTGGCTTTCTTAACGCGTTCTTGGATATTGGCTTTCCAGTTCAGTTTCTTATCCAAAACCAAGCCCAGGTACTTGACTGATTCTGCAAACTTGATACTGACGCCATGAAGTGTAGGAGGGTCAATGTGCGGGACTTTGTGTTTCCTGCCAAAAAGGACCAATTCCGTTTTTTTGATGGTTCACGCCGAGTCCACATCTGGCGGCTCATTTGGGGAGTACCAAGTTATTTAAGGGTGTTCAAGTACCTCCCTGATACAGCTATTGCGACGTCTTCTGCGTAGACAATAACCTTATATCCTGCACTTTGAAAGTTAACTAGTACCTTTTTGCCCACTGGATTATAAGGAAGAGGAGACAGGAGACTCCCTTGTGGGATTCCACAGCTTACAGATCAACACGCGGATGAGACTCCATAATTTGTCTTGATAACTGTGCCCCTAAGTGAAGAAGGGGTGAATACAACTTCTATTTTCGTTTATGGCTTAGGGATGTGCACTAACCGTAGACAACTGGTAATGATGGTTAGTAGCCAAGATCATAGGATATCAAGGTTGTATTGAAGGGCGCAGGTATGATACTATTTGCTCCAAGGAATTTGAATGGTTTGAAGGTTTTGACGGCCAAAAAACTAGTTCTTCTGTGATGATAGCGTTTATGTCTAGATGTAGGGTATCCTGTGTGAAAAGATGTCGGTGGATGGCTTCCATGCGTGCGGTTGCCCATTGACCGTTTGGTTTAAGTAGGTAGCTAGATATTGGTGGATTGTTGGAGAGGAGTCTACGGAGACTAGATGCCTTTGAGTTTTCTTCTTTGTTACCACAGAAGGTGCGCCTTCTTTCCTCAACACGATTTTGTATGTTTTGAGATCCGACCAATATTCGAACCAGTCCAGTGTCTCGTTGGAGCTTTTAGCTTTGTTAAGTGTAACCCTCATATGAAAATTTCAACGATAATCGCTTTTCATTTTCTGTCCCTGTCGCTCAAATTTTGTAGCGGCCCTGTTAAAAAAAAACCCGATAGAACAAGGGCAGACTCTGATTGGCGCTAACTTGGCGATGTAAAGTCGTTGTAACTATGAAAATTCATCAATTGTGCTTGTACGTCAGTAGAGATCTGAAGCCAAGAGTTTGTCATCCCCTCCTAACTCTCTGCTTTCCGTATCTACCACCCTTTCCCTACCCCTCAAACCACCAATATTCGAACCAGTCAGTCCAGTGTCTCCTTAGAGCTTTTAGCTTTGTTAAGTGTAACCCTCATATAAAAACTTCAACACTAATCGCTTTTCATTTTCTGTCCCTGTGGCTCAACTTTTGTAGCGTCCCTGTTAAAAACCCGATGGAACAAGGGCAGACTCTGATTGGCGCTAACTTGGCGATGTAAAGTCGTTGTAACTATGACAATTCATCAATTGTGCTTGTACGTCAGTAGAGATCTGAAGCCAAGAGTTTGTCATCCCCTCCTAACCTTCTGCCTGCCGTATCTACCACCCTTTCCCTACCGCTCAAACCACCAATATTCGAACCAGTCCAGTGTCTTCTTGGAGCTTTTGACTTTGTTAAGTGTAACCCTCATATGAAAACTTCAACTTGCTCTGATAATTTTCATTCAAATGGTTGTCCAACAGAAACTAATCAAAACCTATGATTAGTAGCTAAGTGATAAGCGATAAGTTATTGGTGCAATTGGGTCCGATTGCATCCGAAAAAAACCTGAATCACAACCACTAACCTCTGTGAACATTAAAAGTAAAAACATTGTTCGTAGTTCCGATAAAAAACCGCAAAAATTTTTTTTTTTTCTTGTTTTCGTATCTGTGTTGTTAGCTTTGGAAAAAATGCCATTCGACGTTCCGCTAAAGTTAAATCAATTTGAAACGGTATTCTAAAAAATAAATAAAATGCCAACATAAATTGGAGATAAAATCGAATTACGCCATTTTGTTGGATGTACATTGGAATCGGACTCGAATTCGTCTTTTAATTTAATTCGAACGAAATGTCAGAGAATCAGTTGCGTAGGTGGGCATTCCAAACAATTCGCGCGCACCTCACCCCCTACCACAGACCCGCGCTAAATCAAATGAATTGGAAACGGCTTTGTGCGAGTGTGTGTTTGTGAATAGTTTTGTCTGTTTGGGTTTTCCGGACCGGAAGTTGGAGCTTGTTTTGCCATGCAACAGTGTTCTGTCGTGCGGATTACCCCCGAGCCAGTAATTGTCTAATGACGCGTGGCGTACTCTACATCGGGACTGCTGAAGCGGAGGGCGTCACAGCGGTATTTCATTTGTTTAAACAATTTTCTATCCGATTCGGTTTTTTTTGGTTAAATTGGCGATTGAATTTGCTTGATTCGGGGGTGGGGGAGGGCGAGACGCTAGCTCGACTTTGTATACATGTGACGTGTATCGATGACAAAAGACTCACAGAATTCTGAATTAGTAGGTGTGTTCACGAGTTGTTTCGAAATACAATTTAATCGAATTATGCAATTCAATGGAGGAATGCTATTTTTTTTTTGGGGGGAAAATGATCTCATCCGTTTGTGTGATTGAGTTTGGTAAACGCTCAAGAGGTTAAGCTTTTTAGATCAAGGACATCGATTTGGAAACGCATCAGTTGCCAGTGATTGGTTTTGAATGTGATTTCGAGGTGAAACTGATTAATCTTGGAACAGCCAAAGGCATCATGAAAACATATAAAGGCCGATCGACAGTGGATTCAAGTGGGTTTGAAAGTTATTCACGGGGAGGTTAGTGGTTCAATGGACTTGGGAAATGAAGTTGAGTATGGAGGGGTTAAGAATATCACTGCAGCGTCTTTTAGTGAAGAGATAGTGCCAGTCGTAAATTGCGATTTAACAAAAATGTTGTTTGTTAACATGCCGTTACCAACCACCTGAAAACTACATCTTTGATACTCCACCAGGTGACCAACAGGTGTTCAGTATCTTGATCAAAGACTGTCTAACCATCTCTTTAGTAAAATTTTGGCTGGCGCTGATGAAAGCATGAGAAATGATTCCATTCACCAAGTGATCTAGTCCTTTCTCAGGCAGCAGCGATAGAATTCTAAATACGTTGGCAATGCTTCTATTGTTCCTGTTAGTCTGGACAAATTCAACAAACTTGCCCTGATATATTCCGAAAACAGGTAATTTGGGATTTTTTTTGAGCGAAAAATTCTTCGAAAAATCGTTTCCACCTTTACGTTGGCGGGCTATGGAGACGCAGATTGAATCAAGAACTACACGAGCTGCACAGCAACATAGACTTTTGGACGTTTGAGATGACTAAGACATGTATGGTGATGAAGTCAATTCTCCGGATAGCAAAATCCTCGATTCCCAGCCAGACATCGGTTGCCGTAGAGGAAGACTTCGACTTAGTTGGCAAGGACAAGTAAAAACTTACCTCTACCAACATAAAGTGCGCTCAGTTGATAGACATTTTGGTTGAGGCCTAGTATGTTGTGAGCTATAGCGCCTGCTAAATTGGGAAATAAGGTCATCAAAGAAACTTTTCCCTCCAAAAAAAGCAAAGCCTGTTCAATTCGTCTGTCGGTATTGATGGGCTCATTGGCGCGATAGTTAGTGCGATGGACTATCGCGCAGAAAAATGATGTTTCACTGGCCCTCCTCTACTGATGATCTGACAAATCATCCGAGTAGTATCAATTTTCTTGAAAAGCTTATCTCAACTTCACCGTTCGGGGTCGGCATAAAACAGGAGGTGCCACCATCATGCAAGAAGTACACACACACACATGAATGGTTGTGAGAAAGCTCGGCCCTGGGTACTAACGTTGCGCCAAAATTTTGTATTTTATTTCTTTTTTTATCGATATTGATGCTCCACACCCAACGCCATGTCTGAAGGGCAACAAATTTTGACTGGACTTCTTGGTAGGGGGTTGTGCAGTCAATATTCCATTCTAACCACGTCAAACCAACCAAGAGATGTGTTGGGCAACAGCCTCATATACGGATCCCTTTTTAATGACTTCCAGACTGAATGACCATGAACAACGAGTTACAAGTCTGCAATTGAAAACGTTCTACCTGAGAAGATTACTATGTTCGAGCAAAACTAGAGAGTTCGTGATGCATTTGTCTCCAAAATATTTTTTTTGCAGGCGTTTTACTACCGTTTAGATGGTTCAGCATGTTTTTTTACTGCACTTGATTAGTTGTGAACGGTAAATTCAAGTCTGGAGCGTAAAAATACAATACGGATCGGATTCTTCGATGTAGTTGTCATTCATGGAAAATAGCTTAGAGATAAGGATTTAATGATAGCTGTGACAATTACAACAGCTGGAGCCAATATTTGTACATGTTGGGATACAGATTCATAATAAAAAATCGTTTAAGATCAGGAGTCACCTGCTTTATGCCATTTTGTACCTTAAGACTTACATGTGCACATTAACTTTCGCTCGAGATTTAGACTCTTTACCAAAAGAGCAGCTGGACTTGACGGGATACCATCAGAAGTGCTAAAGATCATCACCTACTCATATCCCCAAATATTGCTGAATATGCTGTCTTTCTCAGAAGCTGTAAGGCACAAAGTAAAGTGCTGTTCATTAAAGGCAAAAGAGACCCAGATTCTGGATCAGCATACAGACCTTTGTGAATGGTGGATACTGGATGGAAAGTCTTGGTTAATATAGGGAGACCGTGACTTACCTTCGAAGTACAGAAAAGACTTAAAAAAATGCCGCAGGAGTGACCATAATATACCACCTAACGGCAGAAAAGAAGTTCATCTACGATAATAAGAAAACGGAAGTTGGAGTGCAAAGGGTTAAAGAGCTCACAAACTTTTCACTTCTGTTTGTGAAAAACACTGGAACTCAGAAATCAGAGGACGATGTACAGAGGACGAATAACCAGACATTCGTTGAGGTTAAATGCTACGTGACTCAGCTAACCACCGGACGCGGACACTTCAACGCCTTTATCCACAAGATCGGTAAACAAAATTAGAAGGCCCGTGGGAGTTTGTAGTTGAAGTACATATTACGCAAAGTAGAATCGTACACCCGGCGATGGTTAACTCAAAAAAGATTTTCCTACGGCTCAAAAAGCATTTCTCCTCACGAAAAAAGAAAAAAGCCTCTGCCAGGAAGGCATTTTTTGATCTCCTAAGCTAACCGGACGTAATCTTTCCGCGATTGTTCTTTAGTATTTCAATACAACTTTACGAAGAAATATATCTTTAGCGGCCAGAATAGCTTGAAAGAAATGAGATAAGAGATCATGGCTTCGGATTTTGCAACATTTGCAATACTATGGTGAGTAGCATTGTGGTTATTGACTTTGAATCCACAGATCTAAAAGGCAATGTCTTCAGATGATCAAGCAGCTAAACAAATCCACCACGTGCCAATAGTTGATAGCATCCTGAATATATAAGGAGCAAACCCTGACTACAGATTATCCACTACAAAGAGGCTACAAATGGTATAGGAAAAGAGCCTTAACAGAGCATTAGGGAACTGATCAGAATAATAAATGAGAAACTCTTCAGTGACTCTTCCTATCTCCTCAACTAAGTAACGCCAACTTTTTTGCAAAGTTTGCCGATTCCACCCTAAGTTATCGACCACCTCCAAATAGGTTCCCGTGATATAATTGTTTTTGCGATTTATTAATGCGGGCTCAGTAGCGCAATGGTTAGTGCGATGAACTGGGTTCAATTCCCAGCCGTAGCAACACCTAAATGATTTTTCACTGGTCCTCATGTTGTTCCAAATCATGCGAGTAGTATCAATTGCAAAAAAAGGATGACGATGGAGAATTCCCGCTGCTCAATCAGGGTCGGAAACGACCTCACCGACAAATTCGATACCAAAAAATTATTCAGGAAAGGAGATGCTCTGTCATGTAATTTGATTTTTGATTGTGCAAAACTCCCGAGTCAACACCAGAAGCGCAGTTTTCCAAAAATCGGTGCAACTACTAGCATATCCCGGCGATATTGACATCGTAGAACTCAACGTGATGACTCAACGATATACGAGCTGTTCAGTGACATACCCCTAGTCAAAAAAACTCCGCATTGGGCGTATAAGATGATAAGATAGGACATGTAGAACGAATGGACATCAATACTGCTCCTCGCAGATTCTTCGATTCCAGCCAGACGTCGAACGCAGTAGAGGAAGACCTCGCCGTAAGTGGCGCGCACAAGTAGAAACCAACCTCAACCATCTTGGAGCGCGTAACTGGAGGCTAAAGAACGGGCTAATTGAAGAGGCATATGTTGGTTGAGGCCCAGGTTCATTGCGGACTGTAGCGCCACTAAAGTAAATCTTGAATTCACAAAGCACCCAAAATCCAAAACCCAATGGTCGCCAAATGAAAGTTATTTCATAGGCTCAAACTATAGATTTTCCATATGTGAATTTTAGTTTGCCTCATATAAGAAAGTGACTTATGAACGTAAATAGCAGACATAGGAATAGCGAACTCATTAGTTTCGCTCGAACATCGTTGAAATATCTTCAGTTTTGCTTTGTTGCATTGCAACCTTAAAAACTTGCTGCGCTGAAATATACATAAACCGAACAAAACGCATGTGGAATGGTCTACCAAACTGTGATTCCCCTACCCTTTATAGCTTACAGTCATTAAAAACTAATTCATCGAAAGTTTCTTAGATTTTTTTAAAAATTGTACCGAAAAGCCTTATGGAATGAAATTGGTCCCAAGAAGTCAAACAACTTTATACAGATGAAATATTTGGGAATGCCTAAACTATATACTAAAGTTCCGACACTTTTTCAGAATACTTTACCCTTTTACCAAAAATAATGTGCTTATGAAAAGTGGGCGTGGCGGTGGTCGGATTTTTAAAATGTACTTGTACTTGAGACAAAAGGCTTACGTACAGAATTTTATTACCTCAGCACATAATTTTTGGATGGAGCATTTAACGTCTTGTTTATGGCGTTTGGTATGAAACAGGATACAAACTTTATGTGTATCAAATAGAGGTAGTCCATTGTCTGAATATGTTGTTCACACACCTTTTACAAAATTCTTTATAGTTTGACCAAAAAACAACGTTTGTAGACGAAATATTCTTGGAAGTGTCAGTTTTAAAAATATTGACAATTGTTCGGCCCTGTCGCGCAAAGAGTCTATACATCAAATTTTATCATTCTAGCTCAAAACTTAAGGCCCAAAAACCAGTGAGATACGGATGGATGGTCCAACATGGCTTAATCGACACAGCTAGCGATACTTAGTCGATCCATATGCTTTAAGGTGGATCTAGCTAATTTGTCCCTCGATGTTTTAAACTATGTTTCAAGCCTAATATACCCCTATTCGATAGGGTATTAGAAGTGCTGGGCAGTAAGCATTTCAAAATAGCATTTCAGTCCTAACCTAACCGCCTAAAATTTAAGCAAAAAGCTAAAGAATAAAACAACCGCCTGGCCTGGATGATAACCATAAACCATCATCACTGATAATGGTAGTCCTTACTCTTTAATGACTTCATTGGCTTGGCTAGATGGTCAATAAAGTTAAGGGCTTTTCAGTTTGATATTAAGCATAGAAGGGGAACATAAAACACCTCGCCTGATTTACTATCCACTTCAATATGCCTGACCCAGCTAGCACTCAACTACAGATATCAAAATTTGCTTAAGAACACAAGTACAAGCTTGGTATCATATCCCTGTCTAAAGTGGTACAAGCACCATCCGATTACCTCCCCTCCACATCAAATAACGCCACGCATTCCAAAGCATCCGCAAACATCTAAGTCCCGCAATAAAATATTAATATCCAACAATTTGTTCATCCAAACGTCACCTCACGTCTTCCGACTGTTTAATAAAGCCGTGCCATCCCGTACCATCCCGTACACTCACTAACAACACTCTGGTCCTCATATTGCATCCAAAAGAAAAACAAACTTACCCGCATTTCTTGACACATCCTGTGGCATTTTCTCTGCAAAACGGACATCTCGTATCTTTCGACGCCTGCTTCTCCCCTCAATGTTTACATGACGATATTTATCCGATTGTCTTACTGAAGCACCGCTCACTTTTTTCTTGTTCACCCCTCTACCATTGACAACACCCGCACCCGTGGGCATGAATATTCTTCGAACACTATCCACCCAGTTAGGCTTCCGGCACCTACCCACCGTCCAGGACTCGTGTCCAATACCGCTTGGACATTCACAACAAAAGGGAAATTTCATTTCAATTCGAACCCGAACAAGGACTTCGTTCACTTCCTTTCTTGTAACACAATATTGGTCGGGTAAAGGAAAATATTGCACGACTTGAGTTGGAGTAGAGTAGACTTTACGATTTTGTGTACACGACAAAACTGCAAAGCACTTGGGAACCTAAACAATACCGACCCCCACCTAGTTGGGGTCTTTTACTTTTTCCACGTCTTCATCTTCGTCTTGAATGGCAAAGTAATCATCGAGTTTGTGCTCTTGGAATTCGTCATCAGTCCATTACGTTCCATTTGCATGGATGCAGAAATGATGACGAGAAATAGGTTTGCCCCGAATTTGCGTCCCTTTGATGGGGTATAGAGTTTGGATCTCGTAAGATTCTCTGGAATCAATGAAGCGTACTATTTCAAAGGGAAAAGCAATAAGTTACAGTGGGGGTTTGCTGACGTAAAAGGGGTAATTGAACGTAAGACAATTTATTTGGATTTTTAGAGTGACCGATTTTTTTTTTCTTTTGGAGAAACGATGACAAGACTTGGATGGTAAATATTGCGATAAACTGAGAGAGTTTGTGAGTCGTGTCCAAATTTTAGACAGAAATGTTTGGTCAGGTTGTAATCAATGCGAATACAAAAAATAGTCATGCATCAACCATTTTGTAAGTTCGAAAATTCAGACGGGCTAACACCAACCAGGAACAGCCATTGTAAGAATCTTAAAGCCACGGTAGGAATGCAAATGGAAGTAAGAAAGTATTAAGAAAAAAAGACTGCAATCGATTAACACTTGTCAAGCTTGTCCGAAAGAACGGCCGCAACTCATAACCTAGGTGGCTCCCGTCAACCAGCAAGAAATTTCTTATATGAAAAAGAACGCCAGCTTTATATCTACACCTGGAATGTAAGAACTTTATACAGAAGAGGTGTAGCCAAACATCTAGCTGAAGACTTGAACTTCTAAAAATCAGACATCCAGGAAGTACAATAGGATGGGCTGGGCAAAAGGAGACTGAAAAACTGTGATATCTCCTATGGATCGTGTTATAGTGAGCAGAAACAGCGAATATTCGGATGCGGAGATGTGATAAGTGCCACCTTAGGCAGGAAGTCTTATGTTTTCAAGAAATTAGTGAAAGCATTGTAACAATCCGCATCAACGCCAAATACGCCAGAATTAGCATTATATGAGCTAAAGATCCGACAGAGAAAACGTATGCTATTGAGAAATACTGCTTCTATGAGCTTCCTGACAAAACTGAAGAGAGAACTACGACGTTAAAATCGTGCTGGTAGAAAGAGAAGACATCTAAGCAGTATTGTTAGAAAATACAGTCTGCACGTCAACAATACTTGTCATGGACTTAGGCTAGTTGACTTCGCTACGGAACGAAATGCTACTGTAACCAGCACAGGGTTTCCTCAACTCGATTTCCATGTCTGTGTCCATATCAACGAACGGTCAACCAAATTGATCACATTGCGATAGACAAGAGGCACGCACCCAGTATTTTGGGTGTCCGAATATTCATCGATTCCGGATTACTACCATGTTGCAGCTGAGGTAAGAATGTGGATACCCACACCTTCGGAACAAACCAGAACAACTGAGCTTAATATCAGAAGACAGTCGCAAGAGACCGCCGAGTCCTTCGCAGAACTCATGTCTCCCACCAGCTACTTATGTCGAAAAACAATGCCAACGATGTCAACAAGCCACTAGATGAGCCGATGTGCTAACCATCCTTCGCCCAACAGCAAGAAACACTTGGTTTGATGAAGAGTTTCTACAAATGCTCACAGCCAAAAATGAGGCATGCCAGGATAAGCTTCCGATAAAGACGACAGCTAAAGCAAAGAAAGAGAGAATAATACCGGCTTTCCAAAGAGGAAAAGAAGACCCTGAAAAGTTCGCTTTCTAGCATTTAGAGAGGTGCCTTTCCAGGATGGCGCTCCAAAGTACTGCCAAAGTTTAAAACGTTAAAGCAAAGGCTAATATGGTCTAAGAGAGTCCTGTCGAAGCGAATAGGAAATATCTTACCTAAGGCACAATCGATGCCCAGGGTATGCATATGCACCAGACTACGAGGCTGCTCCTGTTTAGGAAGAGGCTAACCGTTCGAAAGATGGTAAGATATGGATTGCGAATCCACCCCCTTCTTGAAGGTCACGTTCGCATAATGTGGAAACAATCACCTGTGTAGGGCCATTACGAGGAACATTGCCGCATCACCAATTTTCCAATCTTTGTTGTTCCTCGAAATCGTGAAAATCGAAAAGCCATCGATTCCTTTCGACCGACGGTGGAACGAAGCGCATCTTAATAAAAAAAACCTCGAGTTTGGATGATGACCAAAAAGGACGAAAAGTATGCCTACTATGGGATATTGCTATTCACAGGCAGCAAAATAGTTGCGGGTTAGTTACAATTACAGTATTCCCATCTACAAAGCCACCGTGTCCTTCAACCGGTTCACACTTGATCACATGCATCCGCTTCGAGAACGGTAGCACTCATGCAAAGAGGCTTCAACACAGTAAATCTGCGGCCGCAGACTATGTATGGACATATGGCTCATGCTGATGGCTAACTTCGAGTTAGCATATGCCCCGGGAGGTCAACAGACTGTCGATGAGCAGTAGTTTCCGTATAGCAGGCGAGCTAGGTGTACTCAATGTATTCCGAGTAAGCCAGCAAAATACAGCATAAAAGTTGGGGGATTAGCGATACCGTCTCAAATTATTCCCTGATATGAAAAACATATAAGGGAAAACCACCAGGATGCCAAGGATATTCAAAACATAAAACCATGTCATGAAATTGACGAGGAAATAAATATATGGCAGCGGTAGAAGAGTAAACGTTGAAAAATTCTTTTTGTCATATAATTTGTCAAATACAGGGTGGCGCACGAATCGTGCTACAAAAATAAAACGTAATAACTTTTTTTCTGTGTGAGTAATCGGCTTATTTTTTTTTTTATTTTGTAGGTTACTATTTAGATTTATAAAAATGGATGCTTGGGATACGGAGAAAAGAATTTGGATAGTGCAACGGTACCATGCTTTGCAGTCCATCATTTCCGTCCAAAGGGAATTTAGGCAAAAGGGGCAAATTGGAGTTAGTAGACGGTCATTACAACGGATACTTCATGACGATTTAAACTTGTTTCCGTACAAAGTCCAAATTACTAGCAAGTTAAACCCTCAGGATTTGCCTGTTCGCCTGGAATTTTGCCAAAAAATGATTTCAATGGCCGAAGAAGACGACAACACATTGATCAATTGTTTGTTCATGTCTGATGAGGCCCATTTTGATCTTAACGGCAATGTGAACAAGCAAAATTGCCGTATATGGAAAGAGTCTAATCCAGAAATGCTCCATGAGACGGAACTGCACCCAGAACGAGTCACTGTGTGGTGCGCTGTTTCATCAAGGTGTATCAAGGTGTCGGGCCGTACTTCTTTGAAGAAAACGGTGTAACCGTTACTGCCAATGGGGACCGGTATTTAAAGATGTTGAAGGAGTTTTTTTACCCAGAACTGCGCCGAAGACGTATACCATTCAACAGCGTTTGGTTTCAGCAAGATGGAGCAACTGCACATATAGCCAGACCAGTTATGGCGGAGCTAAACAAAAAATTCGCAAACAAATTAATTTCTCGGAACTCCACTCTTCGCTGGCCCCCAAGGTCACCTGACCTGACTGCACCAGACTTCTTTTTATGGGGTTATGTCAAGCAAGAGGTGTATAAAACGAAGCCCAGGAATTTAACTGAATTAATGCAGTCCATAACGACAATAATTGAGGCGATCCCAACTTCAACTCTTCAGGCCGCAATGAATAATTTTTTGATCAGGTGCCGCATATGCGTGGGAGAGCGTGCAGGTCATTTGCGATCTATAATCTTTAAAAACAACCAACTATTTAAAATAAAATTTAATTTTCTAACCAATAAAAAAAAATAAATGAAATACATCGATTAAAAAAAAAGTTATTTGAATTTCTTATTGTAGCACAATTGGTGCGCCACCCTGTATGTTGATGGATCGAAATGTGATATTTTTTGGCACCGTTAGAAAACTATCAAGATCTTCAGCCTTCCTCAACTTGTGAACCCAAAACGTGCACTAAAAAGTACCATCTTATAATGACCACGGTAATAATGGCGCTTCTTGTTCCTATGGCAAAGCCAAGGAAGCCAGTAGTCATGTTGTCCATGTCGTGAAACCAATCAATCGAAAGCATCAAAGCCGATCATAGCACACAAACACACATTTAGCACATCTCTGGTCATCTCCAGGTATCTGTCTTAAAATATACGGATTTTTATATGAATGGGTCTGAGCAGAGCTTTACGCTCCATTTACCGCCTATATGTCACCGCCTATCGGAGAGCTAAACTCATTCTTGAGAGGATTTTGCAAAACTCCCGAGCCAAAACCAGTGGCACAACCTTCTATAAATTGGTTGAACTGCTAGCATACGCCGACGCCAGACTTAGGCAAGAAGTCTTATGTTTCCATGACATTAGCGAACGCATTGTAACAACCCGCATCAAGGCCAAATTCGCCAACATAAGCCTTATATGCGCTCACGACCCAACGGAGGCAACAGATGATATAGCTAATGATGCTTCTACGAGCTCCTTGACAAAACCTATGAGCGACTACCGAAGAACGATGTTAAAATCGAGCTTGGAGATTTTAACATTTTAACACAAAGGAAAAAAGACATCTTTAGCAGTTTTTTTCGGAACACATAGCCTACATGACAACAAGTCTGGTAACGGACTTAGGTACTTAGCCAGTACACGGTTTCCTCATCTCGATGTCCATAAGGGGAGGTGGCGGTCTCCAGATCAACGAACGGTCAACCAAATTGATCACATTGCGATAGACAAGAGGCAAACATCTAGTATTTTGGATATCCGAACATTCCGAGGGTCTATCATAGACTCCGGATCACTATCATGTTGCAGCCGAGATAAGAAATAAGAATGCGAATATCCACCCCTTCAGAGCAAATTAGAACAAATGAATTTAATATCGATAAACTTCAGTCGCAAGAGACCGCCAAGTCCTTCGCAGAATTCATATCTTCCATCAACAACTTATGTCGAAAAACAATGCCAACGACTTCAACAAGCCACTAGATCAGCCGCAACCGATGTGCTAGGATTCTCTCCCCCTCCAACCAGAAACTCTTGGTTAGATGGCGCGCTTTCGAGAATTAGAGAGGTTCCAATCCTGAATTTTTTTTCCGAGGGCTGGTGTAAATCTTCATAGACGGATGAGCACTTGCCCAAAGACGTGTGAGATTTTTACTTACTAAAGCCACCACCCGTTTTGTATTTGTATTGCAAGTAAGCTTGCGACTTATCGCAAATTTTTTTTATCACGAGTAAAAAATGTTTGGCACGTAACTTTCCTTTGAGAGTCCTGATTTTTCCACAATTTATAGCGGGGTTTGTTATTATTGGGTCAAATCCAAGGGCTTAGTTCTTTGAAGACCGTTATGTTAACGTGTCCTAATAAACGTTTTTTATGTTTTCGTGCAATTTTTTTCGTTTCATTTTTAACCGCGAGAATACCCAACTCTCTGCGTAGATCCTCGTTCCTTACATTCCACGGCGCATTGATGAATGATCGCAACATTTCAAAAGTTTGTAAAATATTTAGATTCGTTTCACTGGTACAAACCCATAGTTGTATACCATATTTTCAAACCGGCTTTAGCACTTGCTTATATAATACCAGCTTGTTATCAAGGTTAAGCTTTGAACGTTTTCCGAAAAACCAGTACAGTTCTCTGTATTAAGTTTTAAGTTCTTTGCACTTCTTTTTTACATCCGAATTCCATTTTAATTTAACATCGAGTGTCATTCCGAGATATTTTGCTTCTTTTGTAAAAGGGGCTCGAACCGTATTTAGAAATACAGGAAAATTGTTTGCCATTTCAGGAATGGTGCTAGAAAGTCCTACAAAAGTGTAAAACATCTAAGCAAAGGCTGATATGCTAGAAGAGAGTCCTGTCAAAGCGAACAAAAAAATATCTTAGTTAAGACTCAATCGATGCCCAGGATATGGAAGAACCACTTCTGCAGACGATTAAACCGCGATGACGAACAATCTTCCGATGTCAAGCAGTACAAACCATTCAATATTGGCCACCACAGATAGAACTACCAACCACCCACCCAAAGTGAAGTTAGCTAAACATAAGATTAACAAGTCTGCCGGAAACGACGGCCTTCGGGCCGAGCTTTATAAAGTCGGTGGAGATAATTTGGTATTTATATTCACCAAATTGATGCAGTGAATTAAACCCCATGGAAATAAGCCCCATGGGATTTATTTCTCAGATAAAGGGAAACAGACCCTCCGGGCCCAAGGGCTTATTTTCGTGGGGTTTTTTCACTGCACCCACCAAATTACTAGCCAAGTTTGATCGAATGAAAGTGTGTCTTAAGAATGAAACCGCAGTATCGTTTGACCAATCCATAAAAAACGGGTCCCTTCTTCTGCCTGAAAGTTTTTGCAAACAACCTAATCGGCCCTAGTAGATGTGGTTTCAGGCCAGGAAAGTCCAGAGTCGTGTCTATGTTTGGTAGGGTGCAGGGGCTTAATTTTTTTTGGATATTAGACCTGCGAATGTAAATGTCTTATGCTTGTGGGGTTTATTTCCTTTTCATACATCCAAACTCGCATACATCCCAAAGCCGCGTTGCAGAGGGGGCATCATGCCCCTCAGTCACATTGAAACTTTGCATACACCAAACTTGAATAGAATTCCAATTTCAAATGGCAATAACACCCGTAGGGGTTAATGCCTATTCGTCGAGGGGCTTTTTTTCATTTCGAAAAGGAAATAAGCCCTGTGGTGGCTATTTCCTTTTATTTGGGGTTATTTCACTGCGCCGTTTGGTTTACCGCACAAACTTCTCCGCCTGTGAAGGGTGACGATGTAAAATGTTCGCTGGATTGAAAACGATCACACTGGCCACGCCGATCCGAAACGAACACGTCGACCAAACAGCCAAGGCGAGGTACTGTCATGTGACTTTTTGAACTCATTCCTGAGAGGATTGTGCAAAACTCCCGAGCCAGTGGCACAACTTTCCATAAATTGGTTGAACTATTACTATACGCCGATGAAATTCACGTCATAAGTCGGACTTAACAGCCATGTTTGCTAGTTAGGGAAGGAAGCATCGTAAATGCGTTAAGTTGTAAGTGAGGGTAACAACATATACGTGCAGTCAAGGCGAATCGACACACAACATTGACGAACTGTACAGAACGTCATGATTGACAGGTATAACTCTGTCTAATACTTTAATACTTAAACCCTGAGTCGAACTACTTAACTAGACCATGATCATCCCAGTCCTGATCTACGGCGATAGAGCACGGATCAAAAGCGGATGAAGCCATTTATAGAGAACATTTCTTCAAAAATCTTCGGTCCTGTTGGCGTTAGATTCAACCACTTACTGTATAGCGACATATCTCTAGTAAAAAAAAAAACCGGAAAAATGGACGGTTAAGATGACGAGGACAGTAGAGTCGCAGAGTCTTGGATTTCCAGCCAGATGTCGGACGCAGTATAGGAAGACCACGCATAGAGTTGCGTGCAAAATCAGAAATTTACCATTACCAACGTGAAGAGTGAAACTTGGGCAAGTTTACTAATGACCGACCTAATTGGAGTTTCATATTGGCTGAGGCCCTCAAATAAAACGGGTCACCCGACGTTATTCGTGTCATAGGTCCTAGCGTCAGTTTTCTTTATACAGTGCGGTTCACATGGTTAGCCGCACCATTTTTCTCTCAATAAACTGCAGTTTTTCTGTTTGTTTTTTTCATGAACTACCAAACAATGCATTTATTGGAAAGGTTATTAAATTCTCTTCGAAAAAAAACTAAATTCAAGATTAGTGAGAGTCACTTAACGGTTGTTTTGATCTCTTTCTTCCCACTAGTGCAAAAAAGGCTCAAAAAATCGGTTCACTTAGTTAGACGCACCTGTTAAAAGTTTGAAAAAGAAGAAGTTGATCGATTGTCATCATTTTTTTTTGCTTTTTTATTATTATATTTAATTATTTTGCACAATTTCAATATTTTGTAGAACCTCCGCGACTTGAAATGACATCAAAAATTCTCCTTTTAAGCGATTCATTCAATATTTTTAAATAGTCTAATGAAATCTTAGACCAGGCTTCTTTAATTGCTGCAAAAAGCTCCTCACAGCTTTGATACTGCTTGCCTCCTTCATAAATTTGACGGGTCAGCCATCCCCAAAGGTTTTCAATAATGTTTAGATCAGGTGAGTATGGTGGCCACGGCAACAATCTACATTTTCACTAGCGAGAAATGCATTTACAACGTGCGCGTTGTGGATTGGTCCAAAAAGCTCTCTTATGGCTGGAAAAGCTGTTTGCAAAAGAGCTTTATAAGACATTCCTGTCGTTTTGTGAGACACAAAAACCAACTCAAAGGCACCATAGTATGAAATGGCCCCCCATACCATTGCTCCTCCTTTCTTGGATGGGTTGCGATTCAAAAAGCATTCGTCTTTGCGGATATCATGAAAATAAAAATTATACCCATCAGGACCATCTAGGTTGAACTTTTTCTCATCAGAAAACACCACAGTTCTCCAATTTGAAACACTCCCAACCTGAGTATCCCATGATATATGAAGACGCTCGAATTCCAACCGAAGTTCCTTTCTTTAAGCGTTTAGAGGTGGTTTTTTTTTGTAACTTTTTTAATTTTAAGTGTGGAGCACCTAAAATAGCTCGACGAACCGTTGATTTGCTGGCACTTACCCCAGCTAATTGTCTGATTTTCATCGTGGAGTGTGCTGAATTAGAGGCAATTCTTACTGTCTTTCGCTTCTCGTGCGGTGTTAAGGCTGTTTTTGTCCTTCCTTTGTTATTTTTTCCATAGAAAGCAGGGTTTGATAAAAAATTCCAACTGCTTTATCACTTCTTCCTATTTTGCTTGCAATTTTCCGAATAGAAAAACCTTCTGAGTGGTAGGCCTCAATTTTTGCCTTTTCCGCCACCGTCAACATTTTTTTTCTACCCATATTCACTTTAAACACTCGGAAAAACTTTAATAACTTTTACTCATTAACAAAATTTAATTTGCATTTCCCAGCATTAAGAAATAACTGTATAAATTCGTGCGTCTAACCAAGTGAACCGATTTTTTGAGCTTTTTTTGCACTAGTGGAAAGGAACAGATCAAAACAACCCTTAAGTGTCTCTCACTAATCTTGAATTTAGTTTTTTTCGAAGAGAATTTAATAACCTTTCCAATAGATGCATTGTTTGGTAGTTCATGAAAAAAACAAACAGAAAAACTGCAATTTATTGAGAGAAAAATGGTGCGGCTAACCATGTGAACCGCACTGTATATACATGCTATCCGCCAATAGAACTCTTTGCAGCGGTATAGATTTGTAGAAGAACTGCTTGCGCAGCAATTTTTTTTTTATGCACTAAGGAATTATCTATCCCAAAATATTTATTTATAAAGACGAGTCGCGGTGAAATCAAATCAAATTTCGACGTGTACTTTAAATACTAAATCCGCCCTCGTTTTTTTTTCAATTTTCAGGATCTGCATGTCAATTAAAGCTATAAGCGACAGGACTATTACAACACCTTTAGAATTTTATTGATCCTAAAAATAGATTGAACTCTGAATCAATAACGTGAAACAAAAAACCTCTCAAAACAATATTACGTGCACCTGAGTCCTTCTAAACGAATGTTCATTGAAACACCATTCGATATTATCGTGAAAAAAAAAATTGTTATACACAAACATACACATAGATAGTCTTTTATTCATTTCTGCTGTCACAATTTTCGCGTCAATTAATTTCCGTTTCGTTATTTTCTTTTCAGTTCCATTTGCTCTCCTTTTTGTCCTTTTTGTTGGAGTTACCAGATTTATAAGGTACTCAAGCATGCCAAAACTGTGATTATTTTCAACCGTAGGAGTCACACTTACGACACAACCTATTCAACCTACCTACCACCACCGAAAATAGAAAAAAATATTTCATGTCAGAGCTTTGTGTAGCATACAGAGTCAACAGCATGTCACAGCTCCTCAGAGGATCTGTACGGATGTCTTTGCAATAATAAATTGGAAGAGGAATATTTTCTAGGACACATCCATTTATTTATTTTTTACACCAAAACCAATGATGAATGTGCAAACAAAAAATGAAGGATAATTTCACACATACCTGCACCGATACTGTTTGGATGGCTCTGCTTGTTGGGTCCTTCGAGTTGGTCTCGTTTTTCGCTTGAAGTGTCACTAAAAAGGAAATAAATACATAAGCGAGAAAATAAAATTAAATAAGGAATTTACAAGAAAAGGATAAATGAGAAAAAGATGAAAGGATATTTGAAAATTCGTGCCTTGTCGTAGCACACATCTTGCGGATGTTGTGGGACGAAATATGAAGGGACATTCGTGTTATTTACATAGAAACGAAGCGACAGGAATTAAACCCATGACGTGGGTGTGCATGAAAGGATATGCTGAAAAGGGAAAATGTTAACACTGTCATAGTATGATGTATAGGTATTCTTCTGCGGGATTCTGTGTAAATTTATTCATTTTGGGATGGTTGCAGGTACGTAAGTGTAGTAACTTAACTTGTTAAGTTGAACGTCAAGTGTGTTTGGATGTAAAAAAGCGGATCTGTCATACGGAGTACTATTGGAAGTCGTTGGTTTATAAAGGATCACATGTGTCGTGGATGAGAGCAGGTGAAATTGCAATTGAAAATGTGACAGTTGGGAGCTTGAAAGGCATCTAAGGGTTGCTTATAAATATTTTGCGCATTTCTTAAGAACCGAAGAATGAAAAGCTGAACTAATATGCAGGATGTCCCTGTTTACAAAAATTGTGATGTCATTTTCAGCTCCCTACAGGTTTAGGTCAGCTAACGTTTTTCACATCTGATTTGGACTATGTGTACATTTTTGGCGCAACTAGTTCTTAGGTACCCAGGTTCTGCAAGAAGTGGTCAAGGCTTCCCAACAGGGAAGCCACCGCTATAAGAAGATCTTTTTGCTGACAACCCTGTACTTAAGAAATACTTTTAATTCAGCCAGGTGGAGCGATATACTAAATGCGTTAGAAAATGAATTCAATATCCCAGCGTATCTATTACATATGACGTAGGACTATCTCATGGATTGGGAGCTGATCTACGAGACCACAGAAGGGCGAACGAAGGTCCACGAACGAAGGAAGTAACATCTAGAGCAGCACAGGGATCAATTTTGGGACAAGACCTGTGAAATATCCCCTATGACGACATACTGCAGATGTAGGTATCCGAAGAAAACTTCCTCGTTGGGTACGCAGGCGACATCGCGGCAGTGAAAATTGCAAGGGACTCTGAAAACGCGCAAAGAAAGTTGAACCAAGTCTTGCAACAAACAACCTTCTGGATGGATGAGCATAGTCTTAGTTTGGCAACAGAAAAAACTGAGATAGGCCTTCTGACGAAGAGAGAATCACTACGCAAATCGACTTCCAAATTAGCTCTGAAGTCATTAAGAGCAAGGATTTTGGGATTCAGGCCCGACACTAAACTAACTTTCTGGCAACAGATGGAGTTCGCAGCAGAACAAGCCTCTAGAATCGCATTTTCACTCAGCAGATTAATGGCGAACATTGGTGGTCCAACGCCAAGCAAGTGCAGGCTATTAATGTCGACAACGCATGCCATTCTCCAATATGGAAGTGAGATTCGAACAGTAGCGCTTCTACAAGAAAAGTACCGGATGCAGATGGTGGCAGTGCAAGGACGTGGAGGTCTACGCGTGGCTAGCTCTTACGGGGCTAGCTCTTACCGGTGTCGGAACCAGCAGTTCTTGTAGTCGCAGGAGTGACTCCCATCGATTTCGAAGGAAGTACATCCACGACAACAAGGCGGAAATTGGATTGGGAGCGGCAGTCGTCCAAGCAGAGTAGCATAAGATAAGGAAGTGGCAAGAGCGATGGAGCTCGGAAAGCACGGGAAGGTGGACAGCGAGGCTGATAAGAAACGTAGCTGAGTAGAACGACAGGACGCACAGTGAGTTCAACTATTTCGTCACCCAGTTCCTTACCGGAAACTGAAATTTCACCGCCTTTCTCCATAAGAAACGGAGAGGCAAAACGCATAGACCAACCTGCTAGGACGACGACTCCTCAACAGACGACGCACACCACACTTTTTTTGCCTGCATTAGATGGGAAGCCCAATTACAGTCCTGAAAAGCAGCATTGGTTCCTTCAACACAGAGCACATATTCGATGAAATGCTGACGAGCGACTTTAATTGGGAAATAATTTGCCAGTTTGTGGAAGATATTCTCTGAATAAAGAAAATAGAAGAAGAACAGTACCGGGAAAGCACGTTAGCCCGAAAGGGTGTATGATAAGAGGTCCCTTGAAGTAATGAGAAGAACGTTTCCAGGGGGTAGGATTGGGAGGAGTTTTAGTCCGTATGCCCTGAAAGCATGCGGAGAGAGCTGGACACACGGGGATGGTCAACGCAAACAGGCCCCCTTATGGTGCGTAAAGCATTTCTCCTTCCCCAAATAGGAAACAAATAGGAAGCTTGTTCTCACATCTATTCATGTGTCCAAGTTTACTACTTGAACGATGGTGGGAGCTCCTGTTATAAGCCAAATCCGAACGGATGAGTTGAGATAAGCTCTTCTTGCCAGTTGATTATTTCGAGGGAAGAGCCAGCGAAAAATCATATGTCGCTACTTCTGGGTATTAAATCCAGAACTTCTTCAAGGTAGTTCATTGGACTAACATTGGACTAAAAAACCGCTCATAAATATTTTTTTCTTCCATTCATGTGATATTTGGCTAAAACACCTTTAAAACGTTTGTTAAGCTTATTTCGCTCGACGAAATTGGATGAAAAATTATGACATTTGCTATGGACCATGTTGCAGTGAGTAGAAACATCGAATTTTCGGATGCGGATTCGTTAAAAGTACCAAACCTAGGCAAAAAGTCCTATGTTTCCAAGATATAAGCGATCGCATTGTAACAATCCGCATCAAGGCCAAATTCACCAACATAAGCCGAATGTATGCACTCACGCCCCAAAGGAGGAAAAAGATGATATAGCTTAGGATTGCTTCTACGAGGTCCTTGACATAACCTATGAGCGAAGTCGTAGTCGAAGGCGGGCTCAGTGGCAAAATGGTTGGTTTGTATTTTTGACTACCGAAGTACGATATTAAAATCCTGCTGGAAGATTTTAACTCAAAGGTAGGAACAGAAGACATCTTTAGCAATATTTTCGGATAATATAGCCTACACGAGAACACGTCTGGTAACGGCCTTAGGCTAATTGACTTCGCTACGGAACGGAATACAACTATGGGCAGCATACGGTTTCCTCACTTCGATGTCCATAAGTGGAGATAGCGGTCTTCAGATCAACGACCGGTCAACCAAATTGATCATATTGCGATAGACCCGAGGCACGCAGTATTTTGGATGTCCGAACATTCCGAGGAGCTAACATCGACTCGGACTACTACCTTGTTGCAGCCAAAGTAAGAATGCGGATATCCACAACGCCACAACAATCCTGAAGTTCTGTGAAAAATTTAATGTCGACAGACTGCAATCGCAAGAGACCGCCAAGACCTTCGTGCAACGTGCATCAATAAACCTTTCGATTAACAGCATACCAACAGCATCGAATGTCGAAGAACAATGGCAACAATGCCAACAAGCCATTAGATCAGCCGCAACTGATGTTCTTGGATTCACGCACCCACCAGCAGGAAACCCATGGTTTGATGAGGAATGCCGACAGATGCTCGCAGCCAAGAACGAGGCCTATAAAGCTAAGCTGCAGGTGAAGGCGAGAGCTGCCATTGAGCTCTATACGCAAATAAGAAGGGAAGAACACCGGCTTTTCAGAAAAAATTAAAAGAGCAAGAAAAGTGCGCAATCGAGGATATAGATAGGTGCCACTTCAGGAACGATGTTCGCAAGATTTACGAAAGTATAAAACGTCAATGCCAATGATACAAGGCTCGAACATAATCCTGTCGAAATGAACAAAGAAATATCTTAGTTGAGACACATTTGATGCAGAGGATATGGAAGAACAACTTTTGCAGACTTTTAAACGGCGATGACGAACAACATTCCGCTGTCAGGCAGAACGAACGATTCAATACTGGGAACAGTATCGAAAACTTCCAACCACACCACCTGTGTCAAGTGTGATAGCAATATCTAAACTCAAGCTACCGGAAATGAAGGACTTCCTGCTGAGCTTTATAAAGCCGGCGGATATGTCTTGGTAGGTAACATCCACCAAAGTATGCCTGAAGAATCGAACCTCAGCATCGTTTGCCGGATCCACAAGTAAAGAGTCTCTCAAAACTGCGCCAACTACAGAGGCATACATTTGCCCAACGTCTCGCCTACGGGATCCTATCTGCCGTATTATATGCACGCCTGAAACAGTTTACCAACAACCTGATCGGCACTTGTCAGTATGATTGAACGCCAGGAAAGTCCACAACCGATCGAATTTTCAGACCTTGGCAGATAATGGAAAAAAACGCAAGAAGTCCAAATCGATATCCACCACCTATTCATCGATTTCAAAGCCGCATACGACAGCATATATAGAGACCAACTATACAGAGCCATGTCGAGTTTTGGTATAAACCCCCAAACTCGTCCGTTTTTGTAGGATGACGATGGAGAATTCTCGCTGCTCCATCAGTTTCGGAAACGACCTCCCCAGCACAGTCGATACCAAAAAAAGGCTTAGGCAAGGCGACGCAGAGTCATCTGACTTCTGACTTCCTATGTCGCTTATCCCACACAGCCCTGACTTCATCTAACATGCGACTTGCAACAGTTAATATTTTTGAAAACACTTAACACAACTTAACTTCATCGTTAATGCATTAAAATGCAACTTAACGTCTTTTCACAAATCCCTTCAGAGATTAGAACTTATTTTCTGACACAAAACATCCATTTAAACTTTTTGGCAAAACAAATCCAATCCTGGCCAACTATAACCATCGTCACTCCTAATTAGACAAATCTGCACAGAGCCATGTCAAAATGGAATTTAAGTTAAATCGCATTAGAGAACCGACCGACGCTAATTAGATTCCAATGTAAAGGGAAGCACAACTTTTCCTCTATACATCATCAAAACGTCCCTTCCGAGTACCGCGACCGCCCCCGAGGAGACTGTGCAATACAACAACAAGCACTTACCTGCTTAATGCAATAATCAGAGGTGTCTTTGACTGCAGCAAATGCGATAGCTCTCGTTCGGTTAATATATTCCTCAGGCGCACATCCAATGGTGTGACAACGTCCTCAGCTTTCTGGTAGAAGTTCTCAACGGATGGCTGACGTTCGGCTAGTCTCTGCAAAATGTGAAGGCGAATATTTACACAATCTTATTACACATACACACGCATATATAGCTATACGGGGTAAAGTTTAATTGAATTTCTAATCATCAGCTCCACATCGCATATGCTGACGCCAGGATTAGAGTGTCAACGGCGTTATGAAGTGTGGATCTGACGGCATAGTTTTGTTTGGCTTGTGATTTTATTTTTGTATGCCCGAACTCGACAATTTTAATTAAAAAAGTTCGCCTAGTGTGTAGGTACGGTTATATGCCATTATACTATGCGGAGGAGTATCATGCACTTTTGTGCAAGGAAACAGGGAAAATATGCAAAATTTTGTGAAAATTAAATACAACGACACCATTGAACACTGGCAAATATTTCACTTTGACAATAGTTAAGTGCAATCAGACCGTTTTTTGTTTGTCTTACCCCGGAAAGGGGGGAAACCTTCGGATGGGGTTAATTTTGGAAAGTACTTCTCGGAACGTAACTTCTTCGAAGGAGTGCTTACTTTTTGAATGCATCGCGAAGACTTCGGTGAGCAGAACTTCAACATGGCGAAGGATGAAAGGGAGAACTGACAGAACTGACAGAACTGACTTCAATCTCACAAAACAGAACAACTAATGCGGACTGAATGACTACGACTCTAATGAGGGCGTTTCGCGTGGGCACTAATTGAGGGGGAATACTACGAGAGAACACATGTCGGTTTGGAAGAAATCGAATGTGTGCCACAGTACCATGGATGCTGATTAGAATCCCCAGGGATGAGTGATTAGTTTTAAAAGGTTCAGACGAGATGAGAGATGGTGTTTTTTTTTTTTTTTTTGAAAACCATTATCAACCCCACCGATGATGGTTTTCTGGCACACATGAATGGGTGTAGTTTCAGGGGAACACACAACAGAAGATAGGGATTGTGTTTTTTTATTGAAATGGAACTCAAATCTCTGGGCATGAAGACTGAAATGCTTTTTTATTTGCTTTCCTGCAGCAAAGATGGTGGTCAAATGATAGGCAATGCAATTGCCTAGCTGATTCCTACCAAGTTCGAATCTTAGCATTCAAGTGGCGACCGATGAGTGACAAGTACCTTGATCGCAGATGGGCTCCCAATCCCTGTGTAAAGTATTGGTTGAAAGAGGATTAGAGCGGGGGGATATGTACGTCAAGCGGAAACGAAACAACTCAGAACTCATAAGATGGAGTCAATGGTCCAAGTTAGGAATGGCCTCACACACATGGAACCCCCACGGGCATATATATGTTGACCTGAGTGTGATAAGTGGAGACATTCGCCGCCTATCAACACATCAACCTAACCTAGGATGGACAAAGTGAATCACCTAGATGACCTGCTTGGCATATACGGACAATACCATCATTTAGCAATCTCAATGGTAAGTCAGGCTCCTTGAACAGAGATGTGGCGCTTAATGGATACTGGTAGCCCCGTGTTCTAGGGGTATCCAAAAATCTGTTACTGGCCTTCCAGATTGGGGATTAAGCTTTGGGCAATGATTATAAAGTCATACAGATGACGCGCTGCATACAAGAAAAATTGTACTATGGCGGGTCGTAATAGCACGGCCCGCCATATGTTTGGACCTCGTTTCTTATGTATGAACGTGCACACCGCCGCACGTACCATAAAGCTGGCGAAAAAATGTTCTGTTTTTCTGTTCTCAATGCGTCATCTGTATGGCTTTATAATCTTTGGCTTTGGATCAGGCACCCTAGAAAAAAAAAGCATGTTACCAAGTAACCAAGATCCTCGGAAAGAACTGCTTGTTTACAAACATACTAAACGGAAAAATTACAATGAGGACTTTCGGTCCCGTTTGCGTTGACGGGAGACGGAGATTCAACCAAGAACTATACACGTACAGCGACATGTCCCTGGTCAAAAAAAAAACAAAATCCGCATGTACGTTTAAGACGGATAGAACATCAACACACCAATAATCCGGCTCGCAGAGTCTTCGATTCCCAGGCAGATGTCAGACGCAGTAGAGGAAGACCTCGCCTTAAGTGACGCGCACATGTAGAAACCGACCTCAACCAACTTGGAGCTCGCAACTTGAGACAATTAGCTAAGGACCGGGCTAATTGGAGAGGCATTTTGGTTGAGGCCCAACTGTAGCGGACTGTAGCGCCACTTAAGTTAGGAAGTAATTACACACAAAGTGAGCCGAACAACAAGCGAAAGAGCTAAGCCCTGGTTACTAAGCTCGTTACTACCCAGGGCCTTGCTTTTTTCTCAGAACAATTACGTGAGTGTTTGTTTCTTTCACGATAGCTGGACCTAATATTTTATGCTTAATCCGAATGCGTGAATGACGGTTGGGTCTCATACTCAGACCATCTGCGCGTCAGTTCATTGAACTAACCATTGAGCTACTCCTAACAATCAATTTTTCTTCTATGGGCAAAATGAGATCACCCTATTGGAAGATGCTCTTATTTTTGCAAATGGCCGCCAATGTGAAATCTATTTGGGCATTTGTGGACAAGGCAGATGTGGAATACAAGTGAACAAGCCATGAAGCGATACACTCCCCAAGATCGTGGAATAATCGTGTCTATTTGTTTGCGTTACAATTCGTCTGTAGTGTTGGCACAGTGCGAATTCCGTCGCCGATTCCCCGGCCGTTCGACACCGACTGCGCAAACACTGCCCCGTTCGACCTTGAAGAGTATGGGACCACACGAGACGTTGCCAAGAGGGCCGGTCCCGGAGCGCCCGTTATGCCTAGAGTATCGCCGCTGTTGCCGAAGATGACGAGCTGTCGCCGAAAACAGCGACCAGACGGTGTGCCTCGAAATTACCCATCAGCCGGCCGTCCCTCAGGTCATTTTGGTCAAAAACTTGCGCATGTTCCCGTACTAAGTCCAGTCCGTGCATCGACTGATCCCTGTCGACCTCCAAACGCGTGTAACCTACGCCCAAGCCATCCTTAATCTCGAGGACGAAGTGGACGATTTTTCGACCAAAATCATAATGAGCGATGAGGCTCATTTCCACCTCAGCGGGTCCGTGAATAAGCAAAACTATCGCTTTCTGGGATACCGAAGATCCACGAGTAATGCACGAGGAGCCATTACACCCGCTCAAAGTTGCTGCATGGTGCGCTGTTCACGCTGGAGGAGTCATCGGGCCATTTTTGTTCGAAAACGCCGCTGCTCAAACGACAACAGTGGACGGTGCGCGCTATAGGGCCACGTTTACCGAGTTTTTTCTACCGCCATTGGACGAATTAGGACTGGATAATATGTGGTTCCAACAGTATGGAGCAACGGCACACAATGCCCGAGCCACAACCGATATTCTGAAGGCAGCGATCCTGGGTCACCTCATCTCTCGTTTTGGAGATTTGCACTAGCCCGCAAGATCGCCCGAGTTAACCGTTCCAGATTTTTTTTTGTAGGGTTTTTTTTAATTCCCGTGTTTACGTGAACAAGCCCGAGACCCTGGAAGCCCTCAATAACAAAATTAGACACGAGTGCGAGAATCTGTCGCCGAAGTGATGAAAAATGTCAAAAAACGAGCCCATATGGCAATCAATTTTGAACGCGCTCATTTGGCCGATATCATCTTCTCGACTTGACCAATCAAATTCTAAAGGTTCAAATAACCACAATCAACAAACAGAATCGAAGTTTTACATTCAAAAATAAATCGAGAGCCAAGCAAAAATAAGTCTAAAATTTTCAATTTCAAGAAGCAATTTCTTCTATTAAGCTTTTTTGTACTTGTGCAGAGAAGTTGAGCATGTATAACAACTCTTTAAGGTAAATTTATAGAAGATTAATTGCTATAAAGCTTCTTAAAGATTTCTGGGGATGTGTGTCCATGTGACACATGGGAAAAAACGTTTTAGCCTCCGCCGAAGTAATATAACGGGTGATCCAAGTAGAGATACTTTTTTCAATAGCCTTTTTTGACAGATCACGTGTGAGTCGTGTCATGCTGGCATGTTATTTTTGTTAAGTATTGTTTGGCATTTCATAATGGAAAGACTTACGCGTGAACAACGTTTACAAATTGTTCAACTTTATTATGAAAATTCACGTTCTGTGAGGAATGTGTTTCGTGCACTTCGCTCAACTTATGGTCAACATAATGGGCCTACTGAGCGTACTATTCACCCATCACCCATTTTGAGACCCAGCATTCATTATTGGATAATATTCGACCGAATAGACCACGTGCAGCACGCTGTGAAGAAAATATAGCGGCCGTAGCTGAGAGTGTACACGAAGACCGTAGAGAGTCGATTCGGCGCCGTTCGCAGCAACTCGGACTGACGTATGGAACGACTTGGCGCATTTTACGTCAAGATCTTAAATTGAAAGCGTACAAAATACAGCTTATGCAACAACTGAAGCCGCTCGACCTTCCCAAACGACATCGCTTCGCTCTATGGGCTCTTGAAAAGTTCCAAGAAGATCCGACGTTTTTGAGGCAAATTTTGTTTAGCGATGAGGCCCATTTCTGGCTCAATGGGTATGTAAACAAACAAAATTGCCGCATTTGGGACGAAGAGCAACCTGAAGAGATTGAAGAACTGCCACTTCATCCAGAAAAAACAACGGTTTGGTGTGGTTTGTGGGCCGGTGGAATCATCGGTCCATATTTCTTTAAAAATTATGCCGGTGCGAACGTAACCGTCAATGGCGGCCGTTATCGTGCCATGATAACCGACTATTTGATGCCTGAAATTGAAGCTCGTGATCTCGGCGACATTTGGTTTCAGCAAGACGGCGCCACTTCCCACACATCGCATCAATCAATGGACTTATTGAGAGAACATTTCGGTGAGCACATAATTTCACGTTTTGGGCCGGTCGATTGGCCACCAAGATCATGTGATATCACACCGTTAGACTTTTTCCTGTGGGGATATGTAAAGTCAAAATGTAATGCCGACAAACCCGCTTCCATTCAGGCCTTGGAGGAAAACATCACGCGTGTCATTCGCCAGTTACCAGTCGAAATGCTCGAACGAGTGATCGAAAATTGGACTCAACGGATGGACCATCTGCGACGTAGCAACGGCCAACATTTGATAGACATAATCTTCAAAAAATAAATGCCAAAGAATGTTCTTTCAAATGATAATAAACATTCTCCATTAAATTTTTTCTTTAAAAAAGTAGGGAACCTCGAACGCAAAAGGTTCGATTCCTAGTTGTGGCAACACCAACTTTTTTTTTCGAAAAATATTTAGACCCCCATTTGTTAGTATAATCGCATCAAATGCATATAACACATGAAACATTTCCCATTTTTTGTGTACATTTTATGGATTGCTTTAAATTAAGACTATAATTTGTAACTATAAAAACTAATGTGTAGTGCATAAATAATAGAATCTGACAGCACATTTCTTAGTCTTTCAATCAAAGGTTTTTGTGAATTTCGGTAAGGCTTCGGTAAAAAAAGTCATTGTATAGCTAATATTTCGGGAGGAAAAATAGCTTAGATAGTGCTTTTTTTGATGGGATGGGAATAATATGATGAGAAACTATGACATATTTTTTCAGATAACAGATCACTACTCTCTCAGTACAGCTTTGCGCAACTGGTTTTTGGTGCGCGACTTAGGCGGCACTCTACAGGGCTTTAAATTTTATAGAGAACTTCAAATTTACAATATTGACATTGTATTAACAGCAATCAAATTGATTTAATTAAGACCTATTCACAGCTGATGGAATATGGCGCAATACTACTTTAAAAAACTGCATACATGCATCGTGTTCATTTCGATAATGAATCAACACCCTCCCTATAAAAAAGACGTCATCATCTCAATCAAAATAAAAACAAACCCTTCAATCAACAAGAGCAGAGCCCCTCTAACATCTCCAATATATCGGTCACTCAAAAATAAACACATAGACAGATTTAAAAATATCATAAGTGCTCTCAGGCACCACCTCATGACGGGCGGCGGTGGCACTAACATTACCACTTTACCTGCACCTAATGTCAAAAGATTGCGCAAATAAACGGAAAGTACTCTAAAACAGACGTGACTCAGACGCTATCCATTATGTCATAGCAGCGCGCTTCTATTCGCCCATCACACCAAACGCATCTAAAAATAGTGAGATTCACTTTTTATTCAAAACACCAACAAACAAACAAAAAAACACTTGAGATCGACAAAAATACCCCGAGTTGCACCTCGCTGAAAGTTCTCCAAAAAAACAACAAAAACCCCTAAACACGATTTGCAAACATTGTGATGAATTTATATTTTTAAGTCGAGTCGGGAAACGCAAAAAATATTAGTTTTTGAAAAACAAAAATTACCACCCATTCGAAAATAAACAAAACACGAATTTTCGAAAAAGTCTTTTACACTTCCTAGGTCAAGTAAGAATTGGTAAACCACGCACCAAACACTCACGAGAACGCACCTTGTTAGTCAGTCAATTTGCAAAACCCCTAAAGATGCTTTGATCTAACGGGAAAACAATTTAGAATTTTATTTTTGAAAAATATACAATAATTCAACTGAAACAACCGTTTTTCAACTGAGCGATAGATGACGGCTGGGGTACTGCGGCCGGCGATGCAGGGCAATATTCGTTTGAAAACTGAATGAAGATCGGATTTTTGTTTGCGATTTGTGATCGCGATCGCGAAATTTCGTAAAAATAGCAAAATGGCAGCAACTCGAACGTAGGTAGGACCGATGGTGTGGTGTGTGGTTCAGCGCAGAGGAAGATGAAAATGTAAATACAAATCGAAAGTGGAAAAAATAGCCAGCGGAACGAACCAGAACTAAACAAACATGCGGTTGATATCGAGGAATAAAAAAAAAATAAAATTGAGTCTTATAAAGAACGGGGATGCCGGCTAAATAGGAAACCCTTGCTGATCATTGAGCGTGTAGATGCACTATCATGCACTTTCATGTACTATCCGCCGGCCGGCGAATTGATGGTATTTCAGGGCTGCTCAGCGGATTGTTTTGTGGGGAAATTGCAAATTTTAACCGATACTCACCACTGACGAGTAATGATCACTCGGGTAGTTTTAAAAAAGCATGGCATACATCTTGGCTGCTTGGGAAATGTTTAGAATTTTGAAGTTTAAACATTCTAGCTCAAGTGTAAGAACCACAAACTGATGACATTCGGATACGCAGACATGTGTTATTTCGACTCAGCTAAAGGTTCTGAGTCGATTCATTTTTTTTTATGGCATACCTAGCTAAATTATTTCTCATTGTTATGAGATAGGGTATAACCGCAGAATTTTTACAAATTTCAATAGATAAATGCGACCGTTCATAAGATCGATTGAAATATAATTCGATTTTATCGACAGCATTTTTATAATTTCAATTGGAGCGTTCATAAAATCGATTCAAAAATAAATCGATTATATCGAAAACGTTTTTTTAATTTTTAATGAACGTTCATAAAATCGAATCATCAATAATTCGGTTATATCGACAACATTTTAATCATTTTTAATAGAACGTTCAGAAAATCGAATCAAACGAATTCGATTTTATCGACAACATTTCTATAATTTTTATTGGAACGTTCATAAAATCGAATCATCCATAATTCGATTTTATCGACAACATTTTAATAATTTTCAATAGGACGTTCATAAAATCGAATCAGAAATAATTCGATTTTATCGACAAAATCATAATATTTATTGGAACGTTCATAAAATCAAATCATCAGTAAATCGATTTAATCGACAACGTTTTTATAATTTTCATTGGAACGTTCATAATACCGAATTGTAAATAATTCGATTTTATCGACAACATTTCTATAATTTTTATTGGAACGTTCATAAAATCGAATCATCCATAATTCGATTTTATCGACAACATTTTAATAATTTTCAATAGGACGTTCATAATACCGAATCGTAAATAATTCGATTTTATCGACAACATTTTTATATTTTTTAATAGGACGTTCCTGTATACCTGTATTTATTGGAACGTTCATAAAATCGAATCATTAGTATTTCGATTTTATCGACAACATTTTTATAATTTTAAATAAGACGTTCATAAAAAATTTTATAGACAACATTTCAATAATTTTTAATAGGACGTTCATAAAATCGAATCAGAAATAATTCGATTTTATCGACAAAATTCCTATACTTATTGCAACGTTCATAAAATCGAATCATCAGTAACTCGGTTTAATCGACAACGTCTTTATAATTTTCATTGGAACGTTCATAATACCGAATCGTAAATAATTCGATTTTATCGACAACATTTTTATATTTTTTAATAGGACGTTCATAAAATCGAATCAGACATAATTCGATTTTATCGACAACGTTTTTATAATTTTTAAATAATTCGATTTTATCGACAAAATTTTTATATTTTAAACATAACGTTCATAAAATCGAATCAATCGAACTCGATTTTATCGACAAAATTTCTAGAATTTTAAAATAATTCGATTTTATAGACGAAATTCCTATACTTATTGGAACGTTCATAAAATCGAATCATCAGTATTTCGATTTTATCGACAACATTTTAATAATTTTTAATACAACGGTCATAAAATCGTATCAAAAAGAGTTCGATTTTATCGACAATATTTTTATAATTTTCATTAGAACGTTCATAAAATCGATTCAAAAATAATGAGATGTGGGAACATTTTTTCTGGAGCAAAAGTTCAGATCCATTCGTTGTGGAAAATATCGTGTTGTCGAAAATGGGTTTCCTTTCCATAGCGGTATATTAGTTTTGATACATAGTTTGTAACAAGAGATATAATTGTGGTAGATATACCTCAAAGTATATGGATGTGGAAGCCTTGTCCGTGCCCACAGAACGAGTGCAAACATTTTTAAAAATCCAACTACTGCCGCGCTCACTCTTACAAAAAATTATCTTTTTGGTCAAACGCTAAAGAATTTTGAAAAAGTTTCTTAAAAAGGTATTTAGTCAACAATAATATCTGTATTTCGTTCATATAAAATTTTTTTGCCACGATCCCTTTTCGGAAGCGTTTTGATGCAAAAAACATCAATAAAGTCAACATGAAGATGTCGTCGTTAGATCACTTTAACACATGCCCACTTTTTGGAGGCGTTTTTCAACAAAAGCCATTTATAATATCCTACCCCATAGCATATCGTGTTCCACTGGCAACAGAAAAGATTGAATTTCAGATCAAAATCTGAAATTACCAATGAAAAGACTTATGGTGGTTATATTTAGGCCTCAACGTATTACACAAAAGTTTCTGTCATTTTCGAAACATTCTAAAAGTATGCAAGGAAATTATACAATGCGAAACATAAATTGCACATACATTTTTTGAGTGGATGTGGATTCTTCACATTTCAACAAGTGGAACGCATTTGTAATATATCAGCCTTAAGCCAGAAACAGATTGACACGCCTTCATCGATTTAACTCCAATTTATTACAGAGTACGTTTTTACGCTATCCGCTGGGGGATTTTTTTTTAGTTTTGACACATAAATACTTGTAACATAAAGAAATATCAAAGATCCATCCGCATGCAATCAGTTTTTGGCTCTTGACAATCAGAAGAGATACGAAAATTTTGGTCAAACCATAGGGAATTTTGAAAAAGTGTCTGAACAAGATGTTTACACTAGATCATTCAATGATGATCATCGATTTGGGCTTAGAATAAAACATTCGTCAGTATCCGAAGTACAACGAATTGCTGATGATTGGGTTTCACCAGGAAATTGTTTATTCGGTTAATATTTGCCACGTTGTACCTGCTTGAAATAATATTTTGTATGTTCAGGAATCTACTGGTGTTCTGTTAAGCCCAAGGCAGCTTCTCAAATACTGCCTCTCAAACACCCGTATCTTCTTTATTTAAGATGGGGTAACGTTAAACCACATCGGGCACTCATAGGCAATCATTGGCCTGATGAGGGCCATGTAGCAAATCACCTTCACCCTGTCAGGGCAAACATGCATCTGCATGTGTTCCGAAATATAGATATCTACTGATCCAGGCAGATACCAAGGTACTTTACTACACTTTTATTCGCCAGTGGATGTCCGTTTGGTAGAACGACCACAAGCTTGTGCCAGTTCTTTCTTTTTTCCGAAGAGGATAATTTACGATTTCTGAAAGTTGCCTTCCAATTTCCAGTCATCACAATATCTCTAATTCATGTCGCAAAGAGCTCCGCTGCCAAAGAGTTCGAATGACCTTGAAAGTATGGGTGTCCAACACACTATTCACTGAAAATGAAAACCAGTAAGTACAACGAGTTACCTACTTGAATCGTGTTGACTCTTTCTCCGGTAAGTTTCCGATCTTTTCAATTTTTTCCCGACCTTTTCACCTATCCTCGATCTTATCACCTTACCTATCATTTGACCTTAGCTCTCTTAAGCCTTCATTCGTAAGCTCTATACATACTATGATTCGTATTAACTTCGTGGGAAGTTCTACCGAAACAGCTTAACGTATGGTTATTTATTGGTACATGTACAAACATCTCACGAAGCTTAAAAACAATCCTACAGATGTTATACCATCATAACTTCGGTTATTCCTGTGAAATTTCTTGCGTAATGTCTTAAACAGGCTCCTACCCAAACTATATAAGGCCTATCGAAATAATTGCTTGTGGAAATGAAATTTTATGAAATTTTTTGATAGAGGAATAGTTGTTAGCATGTTTGGCAACGTTTGACATAGAGATCTTCAATACAAATTAAGACAAGTTCTGCCTGAACAGGTATATAAAATAGGGCATAGACTCTTGTGGGAAACCTGCGTATATTGTTAAAAAAAAAAATCATACAAATTTCTGCGTATATTATGAATAAAATAAAAAATAATATCAGTTTACAGTTTTCATTTCACGAAACTAACTTTAAGCCGTTTTATTCACTCGAAGTTGAACACAATGAATAATCAGAATTCAAAGAAATAAAGGCAGGAGTACCCCAAGAAAGCGTCCTAGGACCACTCTTGTACATCATATTTACACGTGAATGTTTTCTGACGATACTACTACGTATACCAGCAGTTGGGAAAACAATAGAGGAAACAAATATGAAATTACAAAACCTTCTCGACGAGGTTAATGAATGGACAACATCCTGGCGGATTCACGACAACAAATCGATTCATGCAGATTTTTTGTACGGACGAACAAACAATTTGCCAATATTTGCAAATATGCTTCGAGTGCCGTTTAAAAGCGATACATCTGAAAATGAGTCTCGATGCAAAATCAAAATGGAACACTCGGTAAAAAAGAAATGGCGAAAAAATTAAAAACAAATACGCAGAACTATACTGGTTGCTCGGAAAGTCTTTGAAGCTTAACCTCAATCTGCTGTTAGAACGAGTGAGTTTTTAAGCGTAGTTTTTTTTTTTTTTAATCAAATAAAGCACTCAAGTTTGCATCAAATATTAAAAATTTTCATTGTAATCGCCAAGTAGGCCTGTGCCATTCACGTTTGAAAAACAACATCATGTAAATGTTGCCCGCAGCTCCGCTTCAATTGGTCCATTCGGAAGGTCCAATTTTGCGTCACTTTTTCTGGCATTTCGGCCTGTATTCCATGAATTACGCGTGTTTTATTATCCTGAAAGGCTTCAATCGTGCTCGGCTTGTCCACATAGACTAACGACTTAACATAACCCACAATAATCGCATGATCTTGGCGGCCAACTCACAGTCGATTTCGAGAGATAAGCTGCTCATCAAATTCATACTTCAACATTTCCATTGTTTCACGAGCTGTGTGGCATGTGGAACCTTCTTGATGAAACCACATGTCAACCAAGTTCAACTCAGCCAACTGGAGCAACAAAAAAGTAGCGTGTCATGGCTCGTTATCGTTTGCCGTGGACGGTAATGTTTCCGTTAAGCCAGAAATGAGCCTCATCGCAGAACACAATTTTTCGATAAAACAGCGGATTTTCATGGAGCTGTTCAAAGGCCCATTTACCAAAAATTAGACGTTGTGGTAGGTCTTTTCGAATTAATTCTTGCACAAGTTGAATTTTATAGGCTTTCAAACCCAAATCGACACGTAAAATTTTCCATATGGTTGAGTAACACATGCCCTATTGCTGCGAACGGCGACGAATTGACGTTTTACGATCTTCATTAACATTGGATGCTACGACTGAAATATTCTCTTCGACACGTGCTGTACGCATGCGAGTTGAGACATTAGTCCAACAAAGTAAATTTTGTGCGAAATTGTTGATTTACCAGGTCGGTTAAGACACACATAACAAACGATGCACATTTTTCAAGGAGCACGAATTTTGTAAGTCTTTCCATGATTAAATGACAGAGTATTCTGAAAACTTTTCACTTTGACAGATGACGTTTGGACTACTAACCAGTGCTGCAAGCCTTTATAACTTAAAGGCTGAACTATAATAGAAGATTGTTGCGCACGACCACTTCCGTAAATGTGCGAAAACATGCAGATGACGTTTGGACTACTAACCAGTGCTGCAAACCTTTATAACTTAAAGGCTGAACTATAATAAAAGATTGTTGCGGACGACCACTTCCGTAAATGTGCGAAAACATGCAATTTGTATTGTACGACCATATTAGCTTTTCGCTTCGATTCGTTCAGTTTTCGTTCACTTTTGTTCACTTGCGATAAAGCGGATTCATTCGCTAAAACCGGTTTGGACTCACGGTATACAACTATGGGGTGAAACGAATCTAAACATTTTAAAAACTTTTGAATACAAAATGTTAAGATCATTCGTCAATGCGTCGTAGTACATAAGGAACAAAGATCTACACAGAAACTTGGGATGACCTGAACCTGACCTGAACCTGACCTGAAGATGGAAGGAAAAATTTTGCACGAAAATATAAAAAAAAACATTAATTAGGACACGATAGTACAACAGTCCTTCATATTGACGAACAAAATTTATAGCGGTTTATTCAAAGAACTAAGCCCTTGGTTTTGGCCCGATAATAACAAATTGCGCTATAAATTGCGGAAAAAGCCGGAACTCTCAAAGGAAAGTTACTTGCCAAACATTTATTACTCGTGATAAAAAAAATTTGCGATAAGTCGAATACTCACTTGCTATACAGGCCAAGCGTCATATAGCCAAATTGATAAACTTTGCCTTATGTCGCGATATAAGACCAAATTCTAGCATTTGGCATTATGACACTTCGATAAAGCGACATTAGGCCAAATGTGGAAAGTGACATAAGGCCAACTGGAGCTCAAATCAAATTTTACAGGTTTTCCGCCAGGAAGGTACACTAAATTGTTCGTTTATAATTTTTGTTTTATTTAATGTCGGCAATTATGTATGGGTGCCCTTTTGAGCACATTCGTCATTACATTCTCACACATTTCACGCGGTATTTCATTAATTTCATGACGAATATTTTGTTTGAGTTGCTCAAGCTTTTCTGGTTTGTTTGCATAAACCTTGCTTTTCTGATATCCGTACAAAAAGGAGTCCGGAGCAGTCAAATCAGGCGACCGTGAAGGCCGATCAACATCACCATTTCTTGAAATAACTTGTTGTGGAACGGGGTCTCGCAGTAATTTCATTGTAATCCTGGCACCGTCTTGCTGTTTCCACATGTGAAGCAAACCCAAAGCATGCAGTTGTGGCGTTAAAAAGTTGTCATTCCATATAACGATATCGCTCCCAATTCACAGTTACCGTTACGCCGTTTTCATTTTCAAAGAAGTAAGGTTCAATGATTCCTCCTGACCAAATTGCACACCAGACTGTAACTTTTAATGGATGCAAAGGTGACTGATGAATAATTTGAAGGTTTTCCGTTGCCCAGAACCGACTATGCTGTTTATTCGCATATCCATTCAAATGAAAATGTGCCTCTCGTCACTCATAATGTTTTTTTCATGAAAATCGGGGTTATCATGGGCTAGCTGTAACATCTTATTGGCATATGTACGGCGGCTTAAATGGAAGAAGCTCTTGTGTCAACTGAATCGTAAATGGAAACAAATGCAAATCCTTGTGCAGAACTGTGACCAAAGTCGTTCTTTGAAGACCAAGCTCCTGAGGACGTCGTCGAATTGAAGCTGGTGGATTGTTTTGAGCACTTCCTTGAGCAGCAGTAATTTTTTCAGCCGATCATGCAGTGCGTTGTGGTCCACTCTTGGACATATCACCTATAGGCCCTCTTTCTTCGAAATCGTTCACTACACGATAAACAGTGCGTTTTGTTGGCGCGTTGTTTCTTCCAAAAATTTCACGTAACTTTCTTATCGTCACAATAGTCGATAATTGATTTTGATAAAAATTTTTACCGATTAAAACACGTTGGTGTATCGAATATTTTTCCATAATAAATTTGGCGTTTGTCTACTTCAAAATTTGTCTACTGACAAATATGAACTGTCAAGACCAATGTTTACCAAAATGGTGGCAAAACAAAGTAGTATACCTTCCCGGTGGACACCCTGTATGCACACGTATAAGGGAACCAAATATAATATGCAATCGAAAGTGTCATAAAGATAAATTGGCCATTTGATGCTTCATCAAATTGGTATAATACCAAATGCAAGAGTTTTGCCTTATGGCACTTTCAGAAAGTGTCATAACACAAAATTTATAGATTTGGCCTTATGACGCTTGGCCTTATGTCACGACACCAAGATTGTCACCAGTCCACGAAAAAAAAAATCAATGATGAAATTTAGGAAATTTTTAGTTGAGGATTATGGTAAATTTTTACTTATAAATACGTACTGCATATGCAATATTGCAATGTGATATGAACTACACGTTCTTTTTAGGAAGTGTACTTAAGTAATGTGATAATAACGGGTGATTTTTTAGCTGGTTTGGTTTTGGCAACACTGGTTTTGACAGCTGACGTGTGTTTAGTACCTTGTGTCACTGTCAAACAGCTTCAGTTTGGTTTGCAATTTAACCATGGATCGTCTTACAAATGAACAACGCTTGCAAATTATTGAATTTTACTATCAAAATTCGTGCTCGGTACGAAATGTTCATCGCGCGCTGCTTCCATTTTATGATCGGCATTCTCGACCTTCTGAGCAGTCTATTCGGAAGATTGTGACCAAATTTCGCACCAAATTTACTTTGTTGGACATTAAACCACCAACACGTTTACGTACTGTGCGTAGTGAAGAAAATATTGCGGCCGTATCAGGTAGTGTGACAGAAGACCGCGAAATGTCGATTCGGCGCCGTTCCCAGCAGTTAGGCCTTTGTTACAGCACTACGTGGAAAATTTTGCGGAAGGATTTGGGCGTAAAGCCTTTTAAGATACAGCTGGTGCAAGAACTAAAGCCAGCCGACCTACCACAACGCCGAATTTTTGGTGAACGGGCTCTTGGAAAGCTGGCCGAGGATCCGCTTTTTTATCGAAAAATTGTGTTCAGCGATGAGGCTCATTTTTGGTTGAATGGGTACGTAAATAAGCAAAATTTCCGCACTTGGAGTGAAGGTCAGCCAGAAGCATTGCAACAGCTACCAATGCATCCCGAAAAAGCCACTGTTTGGTGCGGTTTATGGGCCGGCGGCATTATTGGGCCATATTTCTTCAAAGATGATGCGAATCGCAGCGTTACTGTCAATGGTGAACGCTACCGAGCGATGATAACAAACTTTTTTTTGCCCGAAATGGAAGTTCTTGACTTGCATGATATGTGGTTTCAACAAGACGGTGCCACATGCCACACAGCACGCGAAACAATGGCGCAATTGCAAGGCGAGTTTGGTGAACAGTTAATTTCACGTTTCGGGCCGGTCAATTGGCCGCCTAGATCGTGCGATTTGACACCATTAGATTATTTTTTGTGGGGGTATGTCAAGGCTAATGTCTATAGGGACAAGCCCACTGCGATTGACGCACTGGAAGCCAACATCCATGCATTCATTCGTGAGATACCGGCCGATATGTGTGAAAGAGTATGCCAACATTGGACTCAGCGGATGGGCTACCTGAGACGCAGCCGCGGTCAACATTTGCATGAAATTATCTTTAAACATTAAATTGCAAGGTTCAAACTATCGATTCAAATAAATATTTCATTCATTTTTTCGAATTTTTTGTGTTTTTTTTTTTTAAAAAGTTCTAAACCTCTTAAAAAATCACCCGTTATATTGAGCCACTCGCACAGGGGATATAAGACTTCTCATATATTTTAAAGGACATATAACACAAAAAAAACTATCAACATCGACCTCGACATCGACATCCTCAGCAACGAGTAGTTACCAAAATAAATATTGCTGTCGATGAGAGCATATCGCTGTGTCAATACGTTTCATTCATAACTTCAAAGACCAGATACATCACACACCACCATCCAATAATTCTGCTGCATAACCTATAAAGGATGCTTAATATGTCACAAAAAGTCACAAGCACAATCACAATCACAATCACACATCCATGCGAACTCACTTGCAAACAAACGCATAGACTTTCCCTTTGAGTTACACTGTCTCATGGTAGTATTCTCCTTTTTGCCGCAAGTATCCTTCCTAGGGCTACACGTAAAAAGGTTCAGTGCTCCTTGTTTTTATTTCCTTGTGTACCTACCCCAATTCCAGTCTAACGTCAGGTTTGTTTGACTTCCATTCACTGCACTGCACTTCCTGCAGATAAGCTCCAAAACAATGGGGATCTTCTCAAATCTCACTTTTTGGCCAACACTTAGACACAACAAAAGGCTCGGCCTTACTTTCAAAAACAGAACCAAAAATTATATTTTGAAGCCTTAATTGGAAATTCGACAAAAAATGACGTCCAAAACACCAACCGAATTCAAAACACTGCAGCAACACATCGAATGTTGCCACAGACAGCGACAACAACATCCCATTTGGGGGTTAGAACGTGCGGCGTTCCATTGGCACTGGGCAACCCAATGCGCAATTGCGTTCCTCTCCCGCAAAAAGCTCATCGATTTGGCATCATAAACTATCTACGTGTCGGAAAATGGCCTTACCTCACTATATGGTGGCACAGGAGTTGGAACTCCATTTCGGTTCGATAACATGATGATGTTATGGCGGGCGGTGTTCGTTGGGTGAGGTCATACCTCTGCCACGTGACGTTTAATTAATTGACCATCGATGGAATCAGCTAAGAGTACATACACACAGAATCACCATGACGGGCACCTATCGTGACCATTAAAATCGAAAGTGGATCGAATGGTCATAGCTGGAGCAGACCATACAGCACGCGTGTCATGTTGTGGCTAGCATGCGAGAGAGCTTTCATCGAATGGCCGGACGTACACCTGAAAGGAGTTGGGGGAGTTGTGGAGGGAATTTTCTGGGTTAATGGGATTTGAGTGGCGGAAAGTCTATTCAACCAGATTTGCTTGCACAAACAACATTCTCTTCCGGGTTGAGGAAGGGCCATGCTAAGGTGGAGTCGGATGGTGTTCTTTCGGCTTTGCGTGCTTGTTTGGCGTTTGGGACGTGTTGACGCTACCGTGTTCGGGGGTGTGTTACTTCACGGATTTTGATTTGTTTTAGTTTTTCTATCTCTTGTGGGGCTGTGCTTTGATTAAGATATTTGATATGGTCGGACAAGGGATGGAGAATTTGTCAACAAAATTGAGTAGTTAAGTCGGATTGGGGATAAAAAAGTTTGTTTGTTGGTTTGCCTTGGATTAGTTATCTTCAGCTTAAATCGTTTGGGTGGGTGTTGTTTTTCAGATTGTGGGCAACTGCTGACACTTCTATAAAGCCTGTGAGTTTACTTGCAAAAGGTTTTAATCAGAATAATGTTGAAATGATAAACTAAAAGAATGCATAAAATTAGAAAAAAATAGTTGCATCTTGGTAAGATCCCCTAACTTATTTACTTACTTAAGTGGCGCTACAGTCCGCAATGAACCTGGGCCTCAACCAGGGTAAGACCCCCCTAACTGCCCGAATTCCTCGCACAAATACTTTTGAAGTTTTGCAGAAAGAATTGCTTTGGAAAATTGAAAACGGGACTTATAAATTTGACTCTTTAAGTCTCCGATTTGAAATTGCCCGAAGCAATTACTTTTATAAAGCTTTCATAACATTTGATTGAATAATTTTGGCAGTTAGGGAGGTATTAACAATATATTGCTGTTTTTTACGAATTTCAAACATAGTTTTAGGAAACTGTCTAAAAAAGAGCCAGCATTTCTGGTACCCTACATCCGCGGTGTATGTACTTTCAAACTGCACTGTGGATAGAATTGCACGCTGATGCCTGCGAGTCACGGTTTGCCACCGCAATGCACTCCGGAGTGCTAGGGCTTGATGGTCTTATGACGCTAATTGTGGAAAAGGAGTATCTTTACAGTGAAACCAGGTGTACCAATACTTCGTTGAAATGAAAGAGCTTCCTTTCCAACATGTCTCAGCTAACTGCTTCAAGTTGCACACTTTAAGTACGATGAGATCAGATTCTACTACTAGCACCACATAAAGCTGCGTCTGACATCTAACTCCTTCCTGGCAACCAAAAATCTGCGAGCCTATGTTTTGAATTCCATTCACTGTAGATTGCCTTGCCATCTCAAACGTCCAAGACGTGACAACGTCTATGTCGCTGTACATCTCATATAGTTCTTTACTTCTCCAAAGCCCGTAAATACAAACGGGACCGAAAATTTTCTAAAGAATTATTCGCCCACAACGACCAAGGATTTCCTAGTCCACTTTTGATAAGATCCATGCTTCAGCAACATACAGCAGGACTGAGATTAGAAGGACCTTTAGTTGTTTGAGCACTAAATTCCCTTTATAGTTCAAAGAAACAGTGGTTAGCATGAATAGTTCTTGATGTCGTCACTTTACTTCAGTAGGGTGGCTCCTCTGACTACAGGCTGTATCACCCTGAACTTCAAAGACCATCCTGCAAGTAGCGAGGAGTGGGAGAGGATCGAACTGGACACCGAAAATATATCCATCTACATTGATGGTTTAAAGGAAGTGTTTTCCGCAACACTGAAGCTAAACAGCACTTTTTGCCTACCTACCTGATCACAGAAGTGTCTTCGAAGCTGAGATATTGGTGGTAGCGAAGCAGCAAAAGAAAAGTAACCTAGAGGCTGCTCAATGAAAGCAATATCTTACTTACTTACTTACTTACTGACTTAAGTGGCGCTACAGTCCGGAATGAACCTGGGCCTTAACCAACATGCCTCTCCAATCAGCCCTGTCCTTAGCTAACTGCCTCCAGTTGCGCATTCCAAGTTAGTTGAGGTCGGTTTCTATTTGTGCGCGCCACTTAAGGCGAGGACTTCCTGTACTGCGTCCGACGTCTGCCTGGGAATCGAAGACTCTGCGAGCCGGAGTATTGGTGTCCAGTTTAATCGTTCTACATGTCCTAGCCATTTTAAACGTCCAATGCGGACGTCCAAGGGGCAAGTCGCTGTGCAGCTCGTATAGTTCTTGGTTAAATCTTCGTCTCCATTGCACGCCAACCCAAACGGGACCGAAGATTTATCGATGAATTTTCCTCTCAAATCGAACAAGGATTTCTTCATCCGCTTTTGAGACGGTCCATGCTTCAGCGCCGTAGAGCAGGATTGGGTTGATTAGGGTCTTATATAAGATTTCCTTAGTAGTTTGAGTGAGGGCTTTACTACTGAAGAGTAATTCTTCGTTTAATTTCTGACGAGATGTTGTTGTCAGAGTTTTCAGCGGAGCGGAGATAGACAAAGTCCCGTACTACCTCAAAGTTGTATCTATCAATGGGTACGGTAGCATATACTTGGTTTTACCGTCATTTACTGCTAGACCCATTTTTGCCGCTTTCTTCTCTATACTAGCAAACGTGGATATGACATAACATTGAGTCCTACCAAGGATGTCAATATCGTCGGCGTATGGTAATAGTTGCATCGATTTTCGGAAAACTGTACCTCTGGTGTTGGGTCGGGAGTTTTGCACAATTCCTCTCAAGAATCAAATTAAAGAAGTCGCAACGCCTTTTTTGCTATCGAAGGTGTCGATGAGGTAGCTTCCGATCCTGCATCGTCATTCTGCACAGACGGACGAGTTTGGGAGGTATACCAAAACCTATTCGTTTCTATAAAGCTATCGTATGCAGCTTTGAAGTCTATCCATCGACTTCAAAGCCGCATACGATAGCTTTATAGAAATGAATAGGTTTTGGTATACCGCCCAAACTCGTCCATCTGTGCAGAATGACGATGCAGGTGGTGGCCGGTAGGTATCAATTTGGATTTCTTGAATTTTTTCCAGGATCTGCCGAATTGTGAAAATTTGATCGGTTGTTGACTTTCCTGGTCTAAAACCACACTGATAAGGGCCGATCAGGTTGTTGGTTAACGGCTTCTTGCGTTCACATTTTACGGCGAAAGGATCTTGCAGGCGATGTTGAGGAGAACTATGCGTCTGTAGTTGGCGCAGTTCAGAGGGCCTCCTTTTTTGTGGATCAGGCAAACGATTTGGCTTATGAGTTGGTGGATGTTACTGACGAAGTCATCTCCGCCGGCTTTATAAAGCTCAGCTGGAAGGCCGTCATTTCCGGCGTCCTTATTTAGCTTGACTTTGTATATTGTTATCCGCACTTTACTCATTCGTTCGTTCTGCCTGAGAGCGGCATGCTGTTCGTCATCGCCGCGCCGTTTAACAGTCTTCAGACGTGGTTCTTCCGTTTCCTCAGTATCGACAGTGTCGCAACTACGATATTTCTGTTCGAGCCTTGAATCCTTGGCCTTGACTTTTTACACTTTGGTAAAACTAGCAAAAATCGTTCCTGGAGTGGCACCTCTCTATATACTCGATCGCGCGCTTTTCTTGCTCTTTTTTCTTTTTTCTGAAGAGCCGGTGTTCTTCCCTTCTTCTCATTGGCAGCTCTTGTCTTAATCTACAGCTTAGTCTTGTAGGCCTCGTTCTGGGCTGTGAGCATATATCGTCATCGTCGGGCGCGAAAAAAGTAGCACATCAGTTGCGGCTGATCTAATGGCTTGTTGGCATCATTGCCATTGTTCTTCGATATTCGGTGCTGGTAGTGTGGTGTGAATCGGGAGGTTAAGGGATGCACGTTGCGCTAAGGTCTTGGCGGTCTCTTGCGATTGCAGTCTTTCCACATTAATTTTTTACACCGTATTTCTGGATTGTTGTGTCGTGGCCTATATTCGCATTCTTGCCTTGGCTGCAACAAGGTAGTGATTCAAGTCGATGTTAGCTCCTCGGAATATTTAGACCTCCAAAATACTGATTGTGTGCCTCTTCTCTATCGCAAAGCGATCAATTTGGATGATCGTTCGTTGATCTGTATACCACCATGTGGACCATTATGGAAATCGAGGTGAGGAAACCGTGTGGTGGCTATAGTGGAATTTCGTGCCGTAGCTAAGTCAATTAGTCGAAGTCCCTTACCAGGCGTTGTGTCGTATAGGCTTAAGGTTTCCGCTAGTTGTTCGCTTACATCTCTCCTTTTTAATGGTCTCATATTCCAGGTGCAGATACAAACGTCGTTGTCCTTTTTTCGTCTATCTGGGTCGTCAACAATAAAATCAGTCGTTTCCGATGAAACCACCATCTCTGTTCAAGAGGCCTGACTTACCCTTGAAATTTCTAGACAGCCTGTTGTCCAAGTATGTAGAAGCAACTTATCTAGGTTCGCCTGTGACATCAGGCCGGGTATTCATTCCGTGCTATTCTGACCTGTTGCTGTTTATCGTTGTTATCAACACTCGCGCTTATCGTTAAGCAAGTCAAATCCGGTTGGATAAGACCAGTACCCGATGGTTACCACTCGGAGGCTAAAAATAAGCACCTGATGTATAGTCAGAGTTACACCCACTGGGCATTGCCAAGTTAAAGCCAATCAGGGTCTACCCTCGTTCGACACGATTGCACTTATTTCTTCTATCGCTATATGTGAAGCATACTAGGAGAGCATGCTAAAAAACCACATCGCAGATGCAGTTTTGCCGCCAAAGCTGGATTTAAGTAGATCGAAGGGACTGATCTCTCCCCCAGGCCATAATTAGCGCCACCATGGGTTTCATCACTTGATGCTGCCTAATAGGTGCGACGAAGAAAGGCTAGGCCCTCATTCAATTGATTTCTGCAGGACCTGTATGGACGAAGAGGAGGAAGAAACAATACTTCACCTTCTTTGTAACTGCTTGGAGCTTACTTCTTTCAAAATGTCTACGATATCAATAAAAAGCTCAGATTGGTTTTCTTACAGGTAACAAAGAAAATGGACAACATCCACTTGGTATTACAATGAAACAAAAACTGGTCAATGTGTGCTGGCGAGTTGCTGGCAGCCACTATAGCCTTACCTACCTTAAGCTTGGTCAAGTCTTTTAAAAGCTGATATAAGTTCCTTAACGCTCTCAAATTTCGATATACCTACATAGCCCTAGGCTATATCCAAACTACAGGCACATTAAAGAAAAATGAATCGCAAGACCGTGTCCTCTTTCTAGAGCTTCTTACTAACTTAAGGTCAATTGTGTTTGTCTCTTGATGAAATCTTCTATAGGAAGCAATATTCTTATCCCGGGTCACGACCTTGCAAGCGGTCTTGACCAACATTTCGAAAGCTAAACAAATTTCCATTTTGTTTGTACAAAAAATTTATTACAAAACTCGTATCTACACACTCCATTACACAAACACACTCACACTCAGATCCAAAAAAAAAAAAAAACCAACATCTATCCATTGCCCAACGGACATATTCCATCTCGAAACACCTGCTCACACACATCGTCCACCTGATCCCACAAAATCGAGCCGAAACGTCGTGCGGTAAAGTCCACCACCAACGGATCACCCTTACATCCTTTACACTTTTCCCGATAGTGAAACAAGAGTCCCTCCTTGATGTGGACATTCGTCTCTGACTTGCCCTCCAAGGAGCGCCACATTTGATGATTGCCCACCTCAATGGCGGAACGGCCATTCACTATAATCTTACTCCTGTCATGCGGTGGCAATGACAAAAACGTCCGCTGCACCTTCACCTGGGTGTAGAGAAATTGATTTCGTGCTCCCGACGGCATACTGTGTGTATCGTTGACACCCTTCTTGAAGAAGAACACATTCCTGAACACAAATGCACTGGTGCGGCCGTCCTCGGCCACACGAAGATACTCCAACAGAGTGTTGTACTTTAGTGGAACAAGGATTTCATCCAAATCGACCACAGCCACGTACTGATAGCCATCAACGAAGGTAGCCCGATATACGCACTCGTTGAATTCCACCAGAATACCACCGTACCGGACCTCCTCCTCATAGGCATACCCATGGAAATTCCATTCATTCACTTGCACCACATTGGCACGTTGATAGTGGGCCAGGACTGCATCGATTTCGGGACTCACATCGAGGCGGTAAAAGTAGAATTTTTCGGCACCCAGAAGGCGATAGATTTCAATGAATTCCACCAGGCGCAACACCTGATTGTATTTCCTCTGTAACGGACCAATGCAGATGGCGAGCGATTTCGAGGGTTTCGCGAGGACGTCTTCCTTAGAATAACTAAACGTAAAAATTGAAGCGTGATCTCATGGGTACAAGAGGCTTACCTGATTGGCACATATGTTGGCACCTCATGACTTAGCGGGTTCGCTGAGTAGATTATCGCCACTGACTCGGGCAGATGGACTATTGTTCCGCCGCGCCTCATTCGCAAAGGACACATGATGGTGTAAGCGGAAAATTTCATGTCGAAATGCTCGTGCACAGGAAGAGCTTCGTACGCCTTCACCTGTTCGATGAATGTGTCTTCGTATCTGTGTGGATAAAGGACAAGAAAATACTGTTTTATAAGGACCCCACCTTGTGGTTGTAAATCTTAGTTTATGGTCATGGTGGCTTGGTGGTTTGGTATTCGTCCTTTCTGCGGTCTATACGTACGGAGGGAGATTGTAAAATTCCTATCGAACTGATTTATTGGCACCTTAGGTGGCAGGCCAGTGGGATATCCTATTTTCATGGGACACGAAATGCATGTCACGAAAGAATTCCACACCGGTGCGCTGTGGTGGTGGTGACGACGGTGGATGTGGTGAACAAATTTAAAAGTTCAGGCATTAGAGGAAAAGTTACGCCACGTCGAAGGGCTGAGGAAATATGTGTTGCCAGGGAATTGATTTCCAAGAACAACGACGGATGGGAGTGGAATAATGGGCAAGAGTTGGGAAAAGTAATAGCCGTACAGGCAGATGGTATCAGGGGCTTTAAGGCGATATTAAATAGCTGGCTTACAAGTTGCCAAAAAGTTTTCCATATACCACCGGGGTGGAGAAGTGATTGCTGTTTGCAACTGGAAAGTGTTCCGTTTGGTTGTATATGTTCTGGAGTAAGCTGCATGAAAGATGATGGCGTCGATAAGGAGTGTAATTGGAGATGAGATTTATTATTGAAGTTTTGGACGGGTATCTCAGCGGATTGTATGGCAAATGAGTTGTTTATGCTGTAACGGTATGGAGCTTCATTTCTGAATGAGCATATGAAGACATGAAGTGTTGAGTGTGTTCAAATATTTCAGTTTGTAGGTGAAATTGGACCAGTCCCACTTTGGGCGCTAGATCGTGTTTTCTCGATCGATTTTGCAAAAACTCGATGCCAATACCCGATACGTCAATAAAATCAAACCTTTCAAAGAAATTTGCTTGCCCAAGTGCAATTTTTTTTTTAATTTGGTGAAAGCTTTGCGTATGGCGATTCATCGGCAAGTAGATCTGTTAGCTGTGGCATTGCATATCTAATGCCCCTTGATATCTACGGCCAACAGACCGCAGCTTATGCAGCTGTGAAGCTGAGAGCCTCGTCGCAATGGACACCCAATCAGGAAGAACACACAAGAAGATCTGCTAGCTGTGGCATTGCATATCTAATGCCCCTTGATATCTACGGCCAACAGACCGCAGCTTGTGCAGCTGTCAAGCTGAGAGCCTCGTCGCAATGGACACCCAATCAGGAAGAACACACAAGAAGATCTGCTAGCTGTGGCATTGCATATCTAATGCCCCTTGATATCTACGGCCAACAAACCGCAGCTTGTGCAGCTGTGAAGCTGAGAGCCTCGTCACAATGAACACCCAATCAGGAAGAACACACAAAGGTTCTGAATCACCTAAACAATTACAGTGAGCACCGACAACACAATTACCCAACTCAGTTTTGACTATTACTTCAGAGCAACCAGTCCCAGTCGCCAGTCGGAGTCGGATTCGATCGGAACGAATAATTCGATTCACAGTTTCACGGGTTATGGAACGGGTTGAGGTGTTTTCTCCGAGATGCTACCTAAGCATAATCTTTCACGTTCCCGATCATTGTACAGCTTTCCAGTCGGAAATCATGACAATCAAAGAAGCCTTGTCCTGGCTGAAAAGGAATGTAATATCCACGAAGTATATTAACATCTTCAGCGACAAGCAAGTGACAATCAAATACCTGGGTGGAAGCTATTTCTTTCATTTTGAAAGCAGCCCACTAATGCTCAACACTCTCTTAACGTGATGGCAGAGCATTTTACCCAATCTCACCTAGGTGTCGGGCAGAGGAAATTGCAAGGCAGATTAGCTTGCCAGACAGGGCACCACCCTTGATATTCTACCTCTAGTAGATATGTTAGGTATGTCCCTCAATACTTGCAAACCGCAGATCGAACTGGATGTGATCAAGAAAGAAAGCCGCAGATGGGTAAACTTGACAAGTATCCAGGCAACAATGTCCAAACTTTAACCAGAAGCGCTTCATCTACTTGGCAATGCTGAACAGAGCAAACATCAGCATAATCACCAAAATCGGTGGTCCTATAGGCCTACACGCAAAAAGGCCTAGTCTTCAGCAATGCGTTCTTAAACAAAAGAAGAGGTAAAAAGTATTATTCACCTTATTTGCTCCTGTCCAGCTCTCCCAGAAAAGAGGAAACGTCATCTGGGAGACTACTTCTTCGGCAATCTAGGTGAGCTAGCTAATATCAATGTGAGAGACATCCTACCAAAAAAAAAAAACTATTACCCCAACTATTGGCATCTTATTCGCACGAAGATTTGTTCACAGGATGTGTCCTATCCCTTTGCTGTGTAATCTGGTAATAAACGAGCTTCTAGCTGCCGCATAGAAAAAGTAGGCTGACAAATTATTGCCTATGCAACCATGCAGTGTTGGGTGTTGAAGAACAAATGTAGACTCTGATTGGCTTTAACTTGGCAATGCCCAGTGCTTGTAACTCTAACTATACATCAAATGTGCTTATCTTTCCTTTCAAGTGGTAATCACGGGTACTGGTATAATCCAAACGGACTTCACTTGGTAAGAGATTAGTGCAAGTGATGGTAACAAGACGAAAAACATCAACACTATAAACAGCCAGGTCTGAATGGCACGAAATGAATACCCGGCCTGCTGTCCCAGGCGAACCTAGACAAGCTTCCTTGGCATATTCGGACAACAGGTTGTCTAGGAATTTCAAGGGTAAGTCAGGCCCCTTAGGCAAAAATGCTGGCTGATGAACCGAAAGGCCAACGGTAGCTCTCAATCCCGTAGTGGATACTGATAACGCTGTGACCTAGGGGAATCTAATAAATTGGAACTGACACTCCAGGTTGTGGGTTGTGCTTTGGTTTAACTACCCAACCATGGAAAAAACTTACGATTACGAAGCAACCAATAGCCTCGGAAAGGACTGATTTTATTGTTGAAGACCCTGTTAAACGAAAAATGTGCAACGATGTTAGTATCTTCACCTGGAATGTGAGAACATTAAACAGGAGAAGTGCAAGTGAACAACCAGCGGCAGCCCTTAACTGCTATAAAGCAGACATTACTGACATCCAGGAAATATGATGGGATGGGCTGGGTAAAAAGAGGATGAAAAAGTGTTACATCTGCTACGGACCGTAATATATTGACCCAAAACAGCGACTATTCGGCTGCGGATTTGTGATAAGTGCCAGACTTAGGCAAGAAGTCTTATATATCCAAGACATTAGCGAACACATGGTAACAATCCGCATCAAGGACAAATTCGCCAACAAAAGCCTTATATGCGCTCACGCCACAATGTAGGCAAAAGATGATATAGCTAAGGATTGTTTCTACGAAGTCCTTGACAAAACCTATGAGCGACTACCGCAGTACGATGTTAAAATCGTGCTGGGAGATCTAAACGCAAGGGTAGGAATAGAAGACATCTTTAGCAGTATTGTTGGAAAACATCGCTTACACAACAACACGTCTGGTAACGGACTTAGGCTAATTGACTTTGCTACGGAACGAAATGCCACTATTGCCAGCACACAGTTTTCTCACCTCGATACCCATAAGGTGATATTGCGAATCCAGATCAACGAACGGACAACCAAATTGATCACATTGCAATAGAGTTTGGATGTCCTCCAGTAATTTGGATGTCCGAACATTCCGAGGAGATAACACCGCCTTGGACCACCACCTTGTTGCAGCCAAGGTAACAATGCGGATATCCAATAAGCCAAAACAATCCAGAAATACTGTGAAAAAATTTAATGTCGAAAGACTGCAATCGCAAGAGACCGCCAAGACCTTCGCGCAACGCGTATCCCTAAACCTCTCCATTAACACCATACCACCAACATCGAATGTCGAAGAACTATGGCAACGATGCCAACAAGCCATTAGATCAGCCGCAACTGATGTGATAGGGCTCTCGAGCCCACCAACAAGAAACCCCTTGTTTGATGAGGAATGCTGATATATGCTCGCAGCCAAGAACAAGGTCTACAAGGCTAAGCTGCAGGTGAAAACGAGAGCTGCCTTTGAGCTCTATAGGCAAAGAAAAAGGAAAAAACACCGGCCTTTCAGAAAGAAGAAAAAAGAGCCAGAAAAGGGCGCGATCGAGGATATAGGGAGGTGTCACTCCAGGAACGATGTTCTACAGTTTTACCAAAGTGTAAAACGTCATAGCCAAGGATAGAAGACTCGGTCTCCTGTCGAGATGAACAAGGAAATAACGGGTGATTTTTAAGCTGGTTTGGTTTTGGCAACACTGGTTTTGACAGCTGACGTGTGTTTAGTACCTTGTGTCACTGTCAAACAGCTTCAGTTTGGTTTGCAATTTAACCATGGATCGTCTTACAAATGAACAACGCTTGCAAATTATTGAATTTTACTATCAAAATTCGTGCTCGGTACGAAATGTTCATCGCGCGCTGCTTCCATTTTATGATCGGCATTCTCGACCTTCTGAGCAGTCTATTCGGAAGATTGTGACCAAATTTCGCACCAAATTTACTTTGTTGGACATTAAACCACCAACACGTTTACGTACTGTGCGTAGTGAAGAAAATATTGCGGCCGTATCAGCTAGTGTGACAGAAGACCGCGAAATGTCGATTCGGCGCCGTTCCCAGCAGTTAGGCCTTTGTTACAGCACTACGTGGAAAATTTTGCGGAAGGATTTGGGCGTAAAGCCTTTTAAGATACAGCTGGTGCAAGAACTAAAGCCAGCCGACCTACCACAACGCCGAATTTTTGGTGAATGGGCTCTTGGAAAGCTGGCCGAGGATCCGCTTTTTTATCGAAAAATTGTGTTCAGCGATGAGGCTCATTTTTGGTTGAATGGGTACGTAAATAAGCGAAATTGCCGCATTTGGAGTGAAGGTCAGCCAGAAGCATTGCAACAGCTACCAATGCATCCCGAAAAAGCCACTGTTTGGTGCGGTTTATGGGCCGGCGGCATTATTGGGCCATATTTCTTCAAAGATGATGCGAATCGCAGCGTTACTGTCAATGGTGAACGCTACCGAGCGATGATAACAAACTTTTTTTTGCCCGAAATGGAAGTTCTTGACTTGCATGATATGTGGTTTCAACAAGACGGTGCCACATGCCACACAGCACGCGAAACAATGGCGCAATTGCGAGGCGAGTTTGGTGAACAGTTAATTTCACGTTTCGGGCCGGTCAATTGGCCGCCTAGATCGTGCAATTTGACACCATTAGATTATTTTTTGTGGGGGTATGTCAAGGCTAATGTCTATAGGGACAAGCCCGCTTCGATTGACGCACTGGAAGCCAACATCCATGCATTCATTCGTGAGATACCGGCCGATATGTGTGAAAGAGTATGCCAAAATTGGACTCAGCGGATGGGCTACCTGAGACGCAGCCGCGGTCAACATTTGTATGAAATTATCTTTAAACATTAAATTGCAAGGTTCAAACTATCGATTCAAATAAATATTTCATTCATTTTTTCGAATTTTTTGTGTTTTTTTTTTAAAAAAGTTCTAAACCTCTTAAAAAATCACCCGTTATTACAGTTGAGCCACAGTAGATGATGAGGATATGCACGAACCACTTCTGCAGACTGTTGAACGGCGATGACGAGCAACATGCCGCTGTCAGGCAGAACGAATCTCTCAATATTGGCAGCGACAGCGAAAATTAACTCATTAGCCAAATTTGGTCGGAAGAAAGTATGCCTGATATTCTTCAGGCATACTTTCTTCCGACCTCAGCATCGTTTGCCCGATCCACAAGAAAGGAGACCCTCTAAGTTGGGCCAACTACATAGAGAAAAGCATCCTCAACATCGACTCCAAGACCCTATCTGACGTAATGTGTGAACGCCTGAAGCCGTTTACCAACAACCTGATCGGCCTTATCAGTGTTGCTTTAGGCCTGGAAAGTCCACAACTGATCAAATTTTCACACTTATGCAGATCATGGGAAAAACGCAAGAAGTCCAAATCGATACCCACCTCCAATCCATCGGTTTCAAAGCCGCATATGACAGCATTTACCGGCCAAACTCGGCCTTTTGGCTAGAATGACGATGGAGAATTCTCGCTTCTCCATCCGGGTCGGAAACTACCACACCGACACATTCCATACCAAAAAAGGGCTTAGGCAAGGCGACGCAATGTCCTATAACTTCTTTTATATCATTCTTGCGAAGATCGTGATAAACTCCCGAGCCAACACCAGAAGCACAATCTTCAATAAATCTGTGGAGCTAGTCCAGGCGACAATATTGACATCATTGGTCGGACTCAACGTTATTTCGCAGCCCCGTTTACTATTGTAGCTGTTAATGAGTGTGAGGCCAGGTATATACTATCAACAAGGATGACTTTGGAACTTTGCGGTAGTAAGGGACTTTGTCTTTCTCGGCTCCACTTTTAACTCTGATAACAACATCTCGTCAGAAATTAAACGAAGAATTACCCTTGCCAACGCTGTTTCTTCGACCCAAGGAGGCAATTTAGTAGTAAAAACCTGACTCGAACTACTAAAGAGTTCCAAATAGGGCCCTTATTATCTCAGTCCTTCTTTACGGCGATTAGGCTTGGACCATGTCCAAGTTGGAGGAGGAAATCACTAGCTTTACAAAGACATGCCCCTGATCAAAAACTGCGCATTGGACGTTTAAGATGGCTAGGACATGTAGAACGAATGGAACCAATACTCCGGCTCGCAGAGTCTTCGATTCTCAGCCAGACGTCAGACGCAGTAGAGGAAGATCTCGCCTTAAGTGCCGCTCGCAAGTAGAAACCGACCTCAAGGTTTCTACTTGTGAGCGGCACTTAAGGCGAGATCTTCCTCTACTGCGTCTGACGTCTGGCGTGCGCAACTGGAGGCAGTTAGCTAACGACCGGGCTAATCAAAGAGGCATGGCGGTTGAGGCCCAGGTTCATACTAGACTGAAGCGCCACTTAGTTTAGTAAGTAAGTAAGTATTAGGCAGCTTAGACTTAGTGTTGAGCCTCATATATGGTGCAGAAGTGTTTTTTTTTTTACTTAAAAATGGGCCACTATCTGTCATTGTTGGAGTCGCCATCTATCCGACTAACCTCCTTGGTATCTATACAGGATATAATTAAACCATGTTATCATTCAAGTCTTAACACCACACACTCACAGGTCTTAATCAAATGACTCTACCAACCATTAACTTACTTGATATTACAACTAATTTCGCCCTGCAGCCTCAAGGGCAGTACTGCAAATACCCTAATGGACCCATAGAAGATGTGATTCTCATCCACGTCTCTCGCATCTGGAAGAATTCAAAAATAAGTAATCCATCCTCCATGCATTCGAATTTCCATCCCAAAAATCATTCATACTTACGATACAGTTCCGTTCGTGGGTCAAAGTACGCTGAATATATCTGCTGCCGATAGTATGGATCGCCAATGTTTCGCCACGTGTTATTGTAGTTCCATTCCCCTTCCGGCTTCAGAAATGTGATGGACTTTTGGATTTTATGCAGTTCCAACATTCGATGTTCATTCTGAAAGAAAATCCAATAAATTCCATCAATAACCGTTTTGTAGATACACTCACAAAGGAGGAAGCGCTATTGGTTCTTGAGCCAATGCCAGGTAATGAGCTTTTCCCATTTACATGTCGAAGAGCATTCGTATTTTTGCACTTAAACGGTCTTGATGGAATTTTCCATTTCCCATTTCCCATTTCCACATTTTGTGTGTCGTATTATTGTCAAAGCGTTTTGACTTTACAAAACGTCCAGCCTCGTATGAATTTCAAGGTCTTTGTTGCAGGTGGGTAGTTGTAGGTCTAGTTGTAGGTAGTTCGTGCTGATGTCCAATTTATGAACAAGGGTGGCTGTTACGGAAATGATAAGAATGGTGCATGGCACAATTTGTCATAGGAATACCGATAAATCAATGGAACAGGCGGTGTCAATCAAGAGTAGTTTATTGTTGAAGCTTATCAGTGAGATAACGTCGTAATCCGAATGTAATAGGAATCCACTTCACAAGTAGGTTGATATTGATTACATATATAGGGCATGGACTTAGTAGCCTAGGGGCTTTGATATGAATGCATAAACTGGGCTTTAACGATGAAGCTATGGAAATGGGACACAAGTTAGGTATAGCAAACCGAATTATTTCAAGACATCTAAGTGGGTACGAATTTAAATGAAAGCCTCGCTAGGAGTTGAGGCCTAGTTTGTGTGGTGGACTGCTTAACGCGGCGTCCGCGGGTAACAACACCTTAAGTACTTCGTTGCCTTACGTTTTTTTGAAGTTTCACAAAAGCTTCTAAAACTTGCCGTTCGTAATCGGCGTTATACAGCAGGTCTCATTACTTGTGCAAAAATATAACTTCGAAGACTCTAATAAATTGATTAGCCAAGTTTGGGGCCCTGTTTTATTGGGGATATCTGATGACAATTATATAGAATGCCTTCCCCTTTAGTCAGGGGCTCCAAATTTTATCTACAAGGGAGCCATCGTAAGACAGTTTTGATTGGAGAAACCGTTCCATCAGTTGACTTCAATCCTGGGAAATAACTTCTTGAAGATGACAACCACTCTATTGCCAGGTTATCTAAGATTTCTTTATCGTCAACAACTTCACTCCAAAATGCAATGGGCTGTCTGACTCGTGGCTTCCACGAAGCAGACAGCAGCAGAAGCAGCAGAAATAGGATGCCAAATATTTATTTTTTATGACTTTCGACGGCAACTTGACTTGCAGCACCAAATTGGAACAATTTTTCTTTTCTTTAGAGAAAATTAATTTTAGGCGGTGTGAATAAGATTCTGTGAAACGAAAAAGCGTAACGTAACGAAAAAGAAACAACAAGCGTTTCTCTTTATATATTGTTTCACTATGTTTCGTCTCCTCTTGGTACTTTGGTTCGTAGCGTCTTCACTTATCTAAAGTCGCCTTATTATATGAAAACACAAAGTTTTTCACCAGGCTAAGACTCAGCTCCGACTTGCCTTGACTCTAGTCAGCACATGAGAGTGGAAAGAAAAAGCATTTTAAGACAAAATAGTTTTTTTCAAGCCGCAATGGGAATCATCGATAGAGCAATGGAGCAATGGATGGCATTGCAGTTTCCTTGGGAAAGGCTAAATTGAACAACCTCCAGGAGTTGCTCCGAAATATTTCGACAACAGATGGTGGTGGATGAGGCGAAATAGCGCCACAAGCGCTATTTCCTACACAAGTTTGGTGTATCCCAAGTTTGAATGTAAGTGGGTGGGAGGTATGCTGCCCCCTGCAGCTCTCCTGTTTGGGCTTACATTTCGATTTGGGATGTGTGCGGGTTTGGATGCATGAAAAGGAAATAAACCCCACAAGCAAAAAGCCCCATGGGGCTTATTTCCGTGGGAGTTATTTCACTGCCACATCCTAGGTATGTAAAAACTAGTCCTCCTAGCTGGTGGTGGGAGCTTGACTACAATCATGGTAAATCATTCTATTGTTACAACTCAGCTAAAAGCCACGAAAAGGACTGATTTTTATTTATGGACGAAAAAAGGAAAAAAACAGGTTTCACGACCATCCAGAAAATACGTCATTTAGTAGTAAAACTTAAGCTTAAGCTTACAACTTGGAGGACCAGCTCAAATTTATAAAATCCCTAGAACACGGTACTGTTATATTTAACAAAATTTGGAAAATTTTCGGATGTGGGTTTGTTATAAGTTCCAGGCTTAGGCAATCAATCTTATACTTTGAAGATATGAGTTAATTCATTCGAATAATCCTGTTCAAGGCCAAATTTGCCAACATAAACCTTACTATCGCTCATGCTTGCAGGAAAATGTTGGCATTGCGAAGGAAAACAATCCAAGACGCTCGTGCACTTAACTTATGAGCGGCAACCAAAGTGCGAGATGTTAAAATCAAATTGGGAGATTCAAACTTAAAGGTAGGAAGAGAGGATACCTTTAGCTATATCATCAGCAAACACGACACTTCTACTGACAATGGACTAAGACTAACCGACTTCGTTGAGGAAAGAAATGCAACAGTTACCTCACCTTTATATCCACGTGGCAACATGCCAGTTAATAGACCAACAAACTACAAGTATTTTGGATTTCCAAACATTCCGAGGGGCCAACATCGACTCGGAACACTACCTTGTTGCAGGCAAGGGAAGAATGAGGATATCCACCACGTCACAACAATCTAGAAATACTGAGAAAAAATTTTTGTTGAAAGACTGCAATTGCAAGAGACTGCCAAGACCTTCTGCCGTTAACCTCTCGATTAACACCACACCAGCAGCATCGAATGTCGAAGAATAATGCCAACGATGCCAACAATCCATTAGATCAGCCGCAACTGATGTGCTAGGTTTCTCGCGCCCACCAGCAAGAAACACCTGGTTTGATGAGGAATGCTGACAGATGCTTCCAGTCAAGAACGAGGCCTACAAGGGTAAGCTGCAGGTGAAGACGAGAGCTGCCGTTGGGCTCTAGAAAATGGGAAGAACAGCAGCTTTTCAGGTAAATCGAGGTAATAGAGAAATTCCACTCCAGGCATGATGTTCGCAAGTCTTACCAAAGTGTAAAGCCAAGGATACAAGGCTCGAACAGAATCCTGTCGCGATAAACAAGGAAATATCGTAGCCGAGATGCAGTCGATGCTGAGGATATGGACGAGCCACTTCTGCAGACTGTAGAACTGCGATGATGAAAAACATTCCACTGTCAGGCAGAACGAAAAATTCAATATTGGCAACGACAGCGAAAACTGCCAACTACCCGACCTGATTGAAGGGAGGATAGCAATATATACCCTCAGACTTAATAAAGCTGCCGGAAATAACTGCCTTCCTGCTGAGCTTTATAGAGCTGGCGGAGATGACAAATGAGGTCTGACGAAAGTATTCCTGGAGAATTCAACCTCAGCATCGTTTGCCTCTAAACTGCACCAACTACAGAGGCATAAGTCTCGTCAACATACCCTATAAGGTCCTATCTGCCATAATGTGTGAAACGCCTGAAACCATTTGCCAACAACCTGATCGGCCCTTATCAATGTGGTTTTAGGCCAGGAAAACCCACAACCGATCAAATTTTCACATTTCGACAGATCCTGGGAAAAACACAAGAAGTCCAAATCGATACTCACCACCTATTCATTGATTTCAAAGCCGTTATGACAGCATTTATAGAGACGAACTATACAGAGCCATGACAAGTTTTGGTATGCCGCCCAAACTAGTTCGTCTGTGCAGAATGACGATGAAGAAATATCGCTGCTCCATCAGGATCGGAAGCTACCTCACCGACTCATTTGATATCAAAAAAAAAAATGTAGGCAAGGCAATGCGCTATCATGTGACTTCTTGAATTTGATTCTTGAGAGGATTGTGTAAAACTCCCGAGCCAACACCAGAGGCACAATTTTCCAAAAAATCGGTGCAACTGCTAGCATACGCCGACGATATTGACAGCATTGGTTGGACTCAACTTCATGTCATAGCCACGCTTGCTGGTATAGAGAAGGAAGCGGCAAAATGGGTCTAGCAGTAAATGAGGGTAAAACCAAGTATATGCTACCAACACTAACGAGTTCAAAACATCGACGAATTCGACAGAACGTTACCATTGACAGAGATAACAATGAACTAGTACGTGACTTTGTCTACCTATACTCCGCTATTAACTCTGACAACAACATCTCGTCAGAAATTAAACGAAGAATTACTCCTGCCAACCGCTCTTAATTCGGGCAAAGAAGGCAGTTTAGCAGTAAAGCCATCACTTCAACTACGAAGAAAATCCTATATAAGACCCTAATCATCCCGGTCCTTCTCTGCGGCGCTGAAGCATGGACCGTATCAAGGGTAGGTAGAGAAATCCTTGCTCGGTTTGAGCGAAAGATTCTTCGAAAAATCTTAGGTCCCATGTGCAATGACAGGGTAAGGTAACGAAGATTTAACCACCGAAGAAATAAGCTGTACAGTATCATACCTCTAGTTAAGGAACGCTGCATTGGAAGTTTAAGACGGCTACCACAATGTAGGTCGAATGAACACCAACGCCCCGGAACGCGGATTTTTCGATTTCCAGCCACACGTCCGGATACAGTAGAGGAAGACAGTAAATTTGTTGTTGAGTTGAATCTAGGCTATGCAGGCTATAGTCATACTGAGGATATCCTCTCTCAAAGGGCTCTAAAATGTATGTGTAAGGGCTATAACGAGGGCTATAACGAGGATAGAATGGCGTTTAGTAGAACCATATATCTGACCCATCTTATATAATTTTATTGAACGGTCGGAATCTCAACGAATTCAAATCTCATAGGGTTTCCCAGTGATATTGGACTCGGTGTGGTCACAAACCACCTGAAAGAAACAGAGGGCATAAGAAACGAATGTATCCGAAAAGTAAGCTCGTGGATTGTAGTACTCGGGTTATAGCTCGACGAACTTAAAAGAGAGAAATTACCTGTAAGGGAGGACACAACAGCATAATGTCAAAACCAGCCATAAGATACCTTGAAAATCTCAAATTGCTAATGGAAATCAATGATGATCAAGTCCAGGAAGGATATAATTCGTGAACGTTGAGAGTGTGCAGTAGGTAATTATCGGATGGTGTCAGATGATGCTATATGTGGCATAGCTGGGATGTTATCAGCAGACATTATGGCTCCCTAGCTACATGGAATCTAGGATGCCAAAATGCAGAAACTAGCTTAAGTCAATGATATCAACCTGAAAAAAGAACGACGAAGTTGAACTATGGAGGGATGGAACCAATCTTCAAAGGGAAGATGTACCGACAGACTTATAGCAGATATTGTAAAATTGATGGAAAATCTTAGAAGTCGATTTCTTCCTTAGGCAGTTCCTTACTGGGAATGGCTGCTCTCGAAGATATTTACACAAACATGGCCTCAACGAATCCCCTGAGTGCTTAAACTGCGGAGAGGTCCGAGAAGGTGTAAAACATGTTTTTCGAGTGACCTCGTTTTCATATGGAACTAAGAGAACTAGAGTCAGAACTCGGACGAATCCCAACTCCCCGAGAAAAATTTGCAGCAATGTCGTTATCGAGATTAATACGGAAAACAGTGAAACAAGTTGCAGCTATAATTCTGATGGAATTAAGACGGTTGGAAATGGTCCAAGAAAGCAACCAAGAACCATCGCAATCCACTTTTGAAATAATGTATGGAAAGAAGAGCCTAAATAGCTAACCAGCTCTAAGAAATAATATCTGATCGTAGTTCCGTGGAAAGAATGGTTGAAGTTTGGAAGTTGTGGTTAAGTAGACAGGAAAATTCCTGAAATTGAACATACAGGCTTGTGAATCGTACATGCTAGTATAGCCTGGGCAGGTAGTATGTTTGGAAGAATATACAGCCCTTGGCTCTAGTTAAACTAGACGAGGAACGGGTCAAAGTTGTCGTGTATGCGGATGACGTGGTGATACTGGGTAAATTCATGGGGGTTGCTCTTGGCAAGGTTAGCACCTAAATTGTTTCATCGGTGTAAACCCGAGCAAAACGGAATTGGTGCTATTCACCACCAAAACCAAAGTACCCAACTTGACCCTCCCCCGTCTAAATGGCGAACCACTCACACTATCTTCCAGCAAGTGTAATTTTGCTTGACCAAAAACACAAGGTCGAACATAGAGAAAGGAAAGCTTGCAGTAAAACTTTTGGAAAGAATTGGGGACTTCATCCAAACATGACCTTGTGGATGTACACAGCAGTGGTACTTCCAATTCTCACATGCGGATCACTAGTATAGTGGCCCGCATTGAGTAAAGGCCACAACCTCACAAAACTAAAAAGTCCTCAAAGAACAGCCAGTATAGGCACCACGTGCACACTGAAGTCGGCGCTAACGGATGGCCTTACTGTGCTATTGTATCTTTAACCTCACTACCTAAGCTTTAACGATACCGCTTTATGCAGCTCAGTAAGACTCAAGCAGTCAGGATGCTGGAATGCAAGGCCGTATGACTACAGCAATATCCTGGACTCGTTACCAAACGGCATGGTCACGTTTCCAACAGATTACATAACACCTATGCAAAGCTTCAAGAAAGGCTTCCATGCAAGGTTTCCAGAGCTAAGTGAAATAGAAACGAAGTAGTAAGAAATTTCACCATGGTCGTCTACACCGACGGATCTAAGATGGAGTCTACTCGGAATCACCGAAAATATCAGTTTCATACCGCCTACCGAATTTCGCAAGCGTACTCCAGGCGGAACTCCTGGCTACCCGAGAGGCTCGCACGCTACAGGGGCGTGATACAACGAAAAAGCAAAATATTGCTGTTCTCATAGATAGCTAAGTGGCTGGATACACTTAGGTTATATACTTGAGGAATACGCTTACATCAACTCCAGATTTTATTTTAGACCCATCCGTGTAGATGCAAATCAAGTTATTGGAGAAGAAGTTAGTCTCGCCGTGTTTCTGGTCATACCATTCGGCCACGTTCCTGATCAGTCTCACTGTCCATCGTTCTCTACTTGTCACTTCTGTTTTGTAAGTTCATTAGCCATCTTCTATCACCGTTTCCAATCCAACTAGACGCATTTTCTTTCGCCGCTAGATGTTCTGTTGGGATCACTCATGCGACAATAAGGAGGCTCGCTACGTGTAGAACTGCTTTCTGTCCTTTTGCTGTCGAAGCGAGTCTGTCCAAATCTCACATCCACAGAGGAGGATGACATGTGCCATTGACATGAGCAGCCTTCGTTGGACCGCCTATGTTTGCCACCATCAACTCGGTTACCATATTCTTCGATATGGAATGTCTGAAAGAACTTGCCCACCTTGGCAAACGTTTCAGGGTAAGAGTCTGACCCCAACCCAAACCCAAGGCACAGTGACGTTGAAAAATCCAGCGTGCAGACGAGTTGGCCAGACACTGCTCAGCTCTACACAGCTCACTTGCGGCAAGGGTCCGTATACCGCTAGGTGCAGTTTAGCGACGAATCCACTCATACTTCCTGAAGAATGCCGACTCCAAACGGAGAAGGTTAACAAATTGCGTCATATCGAGGAAGATATGGCCTCCCCGGAAAAGAACAGAACAAGCGATCAACTAAATTGAACCCAACCAGATATCACGGGACACTGATCAATTGAAGACCATGCGGCCAAACTAGGGATCCAATACAACCCCCCATGCCGCAGTTTTGGTAATATAGGTACAAATGAGAGAGAAACCCTCTCCCATTTCATGTGGCAATGCTGAACCACCACTTCCACCTAAGGGGTGTTTTTTTTTATTTATTTCGAAAATAATGGTCTACCGCAAGCTCCGTCCATTTTATGGTCGACATAATCGTCCATCAGAGGAATTAATTCGTATTCGCACTACGATTACTCTTTGTGATAATACGCATCCGCAGAGATGTCGAACAGTGCGCACCGAAGAAACAATTGCCGCTGTAGAGCAAAGTGTTGAAGAGGACCCGAATGAATCGATTCGACACCATGCACAGCAATTGGAGCTTTGTCCATCAGACCTTGGCTTACGACCTTACAAGATCCAGCTTGTGCAAGAATTAAAGCAATGCGTCGTGATTTAGGTGTATGGACCGAAAATGAGAAATGATCTCATTTTTGGTTGAATGGCTACGTCAGCAAGGAAAATTGCCGCATTTTGAGTAAAGATAATCCACATGAGACCCTTGAGAAGCCATTGCATCCACAAAAACTGACTGACTGACTGGTGTGCTGTATGCGCTGGTGGAGTCATTGGGCCATACTTCTTCCGAAATGATGCTGGAGAGTCAGTTACCGTCAATGGAGACCGATATAGAGCCATGATAACCGATTATTTTGTTCCCGTATTGGATGGCATGAATATGGATGAGATGTGGTTCCAACAAGATGGCTCTACATGCCACAAAGCGCACGCCACAATCGATTTATTGAAGGAAACATTTGATGAGCTCATAGTTTCGCGGAATGGACCTGTCAATTGGCCACCAAGATCGTGTGATTTGACACCATTGGATTATTTTCTCTGGGAATATTTGAAGTCGCTCGTCGACGCCAACAAGCCAGAAATGTTAGGGGATTTGGAAGCCAACATTTGTGGCGTTATTGCCGACAAATGCTCAAAAAAGTGGTTGAAAATTGGACCTCTAGAGTTGGCTTTAGTCGAACCAGCCGCGGCGGCCACATGCCCAAAATCATATTCAAAAATTAATGGCATAGAATTATCCTTTCAACAAAGCCAAAAGGATGGATATTTAAACGATTCCCTTGTGTTTTATTTCAATTCAAAGTTCTATACCTCTAAAACAACACCCTTTACCTACTTGGCACAACCATAAAAAAACAACGCCTCAGCCAGGAACTTTTGATGATTGGGTGTTGATGAACGAGTGTAGACTCTGATTGGCTTTACCTATTCAATGCCCAGTGGATGTAATTCTGACTACACATCAAGTGCTTATGTTTAACCTCCATGTGGTAACCATCGGGTACTGGTGTCATCCAACCGGATTTGATTTTCTAAACGATAAACGCGAGTCTTGGTAAGATAAACAGCCAGGTCAGAACGGCACGGAATGAATACCCAGCCTGCTGTCCCAGGCGAACCTAGACATACACATTAGACCTACACGAGCCAACACCAGAGGCACAATTTTCCGAAAATCGGTACAATTACTAACATACGCCGACGATATTGACATCATTGGTACGACCCAACGTGATGTCATAGCCACGTTTGCTAGTATAGACAAGGAAGCAGCAAAAACGGGTTCAGCAGTAAATGAGGCCAAGATGAAGTATATCCTGTCAACAAGAAAGGACACACAACATCGACGAATTGGAAAGAACTTCACCATAGACAGATATAACTTTGAGGTAGGGCGGGACTTTGTCTATCTCGGCTCCGCTATTATTTCAGTCAACAACACCTCGTCGGAAATTAAACGAAGAATTACTCTTCCCAACTGCTGTTTCTTCGGGTTAAGAAGGCAATCCAGTAGTAAGGCCCTCCTATATAAGACCCTCTACGGCGCTGGAGCATGGACCTTCTCAAAAGCGGATGAAGAAATCCTTGGTCGATTTGAGAGGAAAATTCTTCGGTCCCGTTTGTGTTGACGGGCTATGGAGGCAAAGATTCAACCAAGAACTATACAAGCTGTACGGCGAAATGCCCCTGTTCAAAAATCTCCGCATTGGACGTTTAAGATGGCTATGACATGTAGATCGAATGGACACCAGTACTGTTGCTCGCAGAGTCTTCGATTCCAAGGCAGACGTCGGACGCAGTAGAGGAACACCTCGCCGTAAGTGGCGCGCACACATATAAACCGTCCTCAACCAACTTGAAGTGCGCAACTGGAGGCAGTTGGCAAGTGACCGGGATAATTGGAGAGGCATGTTGGTTGAGGCCCAGGTTCATTACGGACTGTAGCGCCACTCATGTAAGTAAGTAAAGCAGGAACTTTGAGATCGATATTATTTCATATTAAGGTCTTTACTGGCAAATCACAGCTCCACACAAATTTTAGCCACTACCCAATTAATTCGGGCCCATCCACAGTTGCAGTTAAATTATCGTTACATGTATTTCCCAAAGCAACAAATAATTAAAATGAACTCGTCCAATTGATTCCTTTTAACGCACTTATAGTCCAGTTTGGTAGACGAACTTTTTTCGAGTTAAGTATCTGTATCCCTGTTATTACTTCTTTGTGTCACTTAAATAGGGCACATCGCGTGCAAGTCGAACTGAATGACCACCACTAATAAAATATTCTACAAGATAATTGCGCAAGTACTTAAAAATGTCCTCGTTCATTATATCCCGCACAGCAATTCATATGACAAAATAATATCTACAACTGTTACATATTATCCAACACCCTATCCGACATCCATTTGGTGGATTTCCCTCATTTGAATGCCATTCCCAATGACAACAATCAACATTGGACCAGAACTGTTTATATAAACTTGTCGGCACTGATTATTTGTTTTTCAACAAATAATCCGCGAATATTTAAGAAAAAAAAATAAAAAAAAATATTTTCAGTCTCACATACACTTGCTGCACTTTGTTTACAAATCTTTTCACTCAAAAATGAATTTTTCTCAGAACACATTCTCATGGGTCCCCCCTCCCGTGCTATGGGACGTCCCTATGTGACACTTTCACTGCGTGTACTTACAGATGTCTCCTGGACAGAGATGTAGATCAAAATGATTATAATACCAGCGACAATCCCGGATAGCAGGAAGTAGATAAACTGGAATCTGTACTCGTAGCTCATAGTTGAACCGCGTAGTCCGCGCACCACCGACCGACGAGGAACAAAAAATATCTTTGAAGTGCAATCGAGTATGAAATAAGACGCACCGACGTGTACTGACAGAACAACACTGCGAGGAACAAAAACAAACTTTGTACCTGTAGGTAGACGTATGTATATCGATTGGCCTGATTATTATTATCGACGCGGTGCTCATTTACATGCACACACTTGGAAGCGAAGCCCGCCCCAGAAGAGAGCTGTCTTTCTAACAATTCCCGTCGTCGTCGTCGTCGTCGTCGTCGTCCACTGACCACATGTAATTACACTATCGACGTATCGGCCAGGACAAACCTCTAATCCAACGCACGATAGGTAAAAATTGTCGTCCTTGGCCGGTATGGGGATGGGGTGCCGCGCGGTTCACAATTGCCACAATTCTCACCAGCAAAGCGGACGTGGTAGTGAGTAAATAATGGTTCACGAAGGAGCAACACCGTTTGTCCTAATTCACTATAACAATTGGAAATGAATAATTATCCTCGTTTGGTCGAAGGATACTACCGGTGGGGACGGAATCCTGGTGACGGCACAACACCACGGCAAAACAATTTGAAAACAATTTGTTCGTTAATTTCACGAGATTCACGCTACGACATCGTCTTCTCGTCACTACTGCTCAACCACTGATACGAGTTTGATTCAAAAAAAAAAATCGCGTTTGATATAAAAATATCCATAGGTAACAATTTTTGTATCTTTTTTTTTGTTTTATTAGTACAAATAGCTATTTTCGTAACAACACTGCAAATTGAAGAGCGTGCGGCGTGATTTGAGCCGCATTCTCTAGATCCGACAGAAACACATACAAAGTGTCGCCATACACTCGCGCTACACGCTCAAGGAAAGTGAAGAGTTCATCTACTTGGATGCGTGATGCTGGTGCTCCGAAACACTGTTGCGTGTGCCTGCTTCAGCTGGAGTCTGTCAGAAGTTTTAAAAATAACCTCTTGATAAAGTCTTGTGAATAGATTTGTTTTTATTTATAATTCGTGTGATTTGAGGAAATTTTCTCTCAAAAAAAAAAATAAAAACCCACACACACACATTCGTAAACATGAAAACAAATGTGGAGGAGTCAAGTGGTGCATACAAATCGGATACGAAGATCCGGTCCGGTCCAATTATTTGTTTATTTAAATTTTTTTTTATAATTGTCTATCGAGATGGAAATGTATTTCAGTTGTGTTGTTAGGCAAAAGATATATTTCGCGAGAATAATTAAGTTGTAGCTTCGGTAAAGCTTCTCTAAAAGGTACCATCGTTCTATGCACTAAATATAACGATGGTATGTAGATTCGGAAAAGGTTGATATGGAAAAAAATCAGATCGAATGGATGAACAAAATCTTTGTATTTTCCTTACAGAAAGATAACCACAGAGCTTTAGCGCTTTAGCGCCTAAGACATGGATGACTTCATGTACAAGAAGAAGACTTTTTGTCAGTGTTTCTTCAACAGACAGACTAAGAAATCGATTGACAAGCGAATTGTCTGCAGCAAATCATGGGGCATCATATCAACTTGTGTAACAGCTACATACATCTGGAGCTTAAGGTTGGAATTGACATCATAGATCTTCCCCATCATCAACTAATGGCGGGAAAGGAGACTAGAAAACTTGCCCTCCTTGATTGTACAAGAACCGTGACAAACGTGTGATCCACTTGCTCAAAGATTCTGATGCCAAGAAGGCATCATAAGACTTGGCTTGGTTCTTCAAGGGTTTCTCTTACTCAGCTTCTTAAAAGCTTCTGCGTCCATGCAATTGCTGTTGTTTACTTTGGCTTTATCACAATGATGTTGTTTTTCTAATTTGCACGCACTCAAGGGCTCTGCCTTACCACAATACGAGCCATAGAGAAGGGGAAGAACGAGAGTGATAAGACTGATTTCGGATGTAGTAGAGGCTTACTCCATGGGTGGTGTATGAACTAACTTCAGGGAGTCACTGTTTTTTTGTGTTCGTTAAATTCGCAGAACACTCAAGGATGGTGTGTACTTTTAGGAGTAAATATCAATTTTTTTTCGTATTTCTTTGAAGAAAAATTTCATGGATTTTGGCTGGGATTGAAAACCTTCCACTCAACCGGCGAACACATTACCACTACACCGCTGCCACCCACTGATCATCAAGAATGCTCGCCTTCTTTTTTGGGGGTCTTTTTACAAGAAAACTTCTCTGCCTTGTTCATACTAGAACCCCAAAAAACATGATAAAGGTTTAGAGGCGTCAAAAAACTTAGCAAGCTTCTTCAATGCCCGGTTTCACAGTGAGAGCTTAAGCTTCACGAGGAGTTTAATACACGGTTTAACTTAACTTTGCATTTCACAGTGCCGGCTTGAAAGGTTTCTCCAGTTAAGTGTTGATTAAACTTAAGCCCCCGATTTTGGTGGCCTAAGTGCTGGCTTAACTTCTGTCAGAGCTAAATTTTTTTGGATGTTGGATGCAGTAGAGACCTACGATGGACGAACTAAATTTGAGAGTAACTGCTATTTGTTTGTGTTATATTCACAGAATATTAAAGTTTCGTGTAAAGAACCACGAACCATTCACAATTACATGTTATACTTAGCTTACTGTCAAAGCCGAGAATTTAAAGCGCAGTCTGAAGTTCTGTGTTTTGCTTAGCCACGTAACGACTTAAGCTCCCACTTCGAAACCGGTCGTAAGAGTTTTTCTTATTCCGCTTCTTTAAAACTTCAACTTTAATGCCTTCTTAATAACTTAAGCTGCTGCAGTCCGTGTAATGAACCTGGGCCTTAACCAACATACCTCTCCAGACATACAGGTCCTTAGATTACTGTCTCAAGTTACGCACTTCTAGTGGGTTGAGGTTGGTTTCTACTTGTGCACGTCACTTTTTTTTATAATTTGCACACACTCAAGGGGTTGTGAATACCCTTTAAGTGTTTTACCACAATACGAGCGTTTGAGAAGGTGAAGAAAGGTTAGGTCTACTACATCCGACGTCTGGCTAGCAATCAAAGAATGAGAACCGGAGTATTAGTGTTCATTTCCTCTACATGTCCTATCCATCTTAAACGTCCAATGAGGAGTCTTCTGACTTAAGGTATTTCGCTCTACAGATCGTATAACTTGTGGTTGAATCCATGTCTTCATAGCCCATCAACGCAAACGGGCCCGAAGATTTTTCGAAGAATCTCACTCTCAAATCGACCAAGGATTTCGTCATCCACTTTCGATATGGTCCATGCTTTAGAGCAGTAGAGTAGGACTGTGATCATCAGGATCTTGTATGGGATCTCTTTCGTTGTTGGGTTGAGGGTTTACTGCTAAAACGACTTCTTAGCCCGAAGATACAGCGGCTGGCAATAGTAATTCTTCGTTTAATTTCGGACGAGATGTTTTTGTCAGAGTTAATAGCGGAGCTCAGGTAGAAAAAGTCCCATACTACCTTCTTGAGTTTTTTCCAGGATCTGTCGAAGTGTTACAATTTGATCGGTTGTATACTTTCCTGGCCTAAGGCCACACTGATAAGGGCCGATCAGGTTGTTGGTTAAAGGTTTACGGCGTTCACATATTTCGGTAGGCAGGATCTTGTAGGCGATATTGAGGAGACTTATGCCTCTGTAGTTAAGAATCGAGCTAACGATGCTGAAGTTTCATTCTACAGGAGTAATTTCATCCGGTAAGTTTGGCTAATATATTGGTGAATGCTGCTCACCAAATCATCTTCACCGTCTTTATAAAGTTCGGCGAAAAGGCCGTCATTTCAGGCAGCCTTGTTAAGATTAAGTTAAGTTATTGCTATCCTCGATGCACTTAGGTCATGCGGTTAGTAGTTTTCGCTGTCGTTGCCAAGATTAAATGGTTCTCCCTGCTGAACTCATAAGGTTGTTCGTCATCTTAGTTTAAGAATTGCAAATGTGGTTCATTAATATCCCAATCATCGACTGTATCCCAACAACGATCTTTTTTTTTGTTCATCTCGACAGTATTCTGTTCGCGCTTTGTATCTCTAGTTCTGACGTTTTTGAACATCGTTCCTGGAGTGGCAACTCTCTATTTTTTCGATCCCGATTTTCTTGCTCTTTTTTCTTCTTTCTGAAAAGCCAGTGTTCTTCCCTTCTTCTCTGCCTATAGAGCTCAATGGCAGCTCTCTCCCGTCTTTACCTGCAACTTAGCCTTGTACTCCTGTAGGCCTCGTTGCTGGTTGCGAGCAACTGTCTGTATTCCTTATCAAATCAAGGCGGGCGCGAGAAACCTAGCTCTAGACATTCGATAGTGGTGGTATGGTGTTAATCAAGAGGCTAAGGGATACGCGTTGCGCGAAGGCCAAGGAGTTCCCTTGCGATTGCGGTCTTTCGACATTTCAATCCGTTCGCTAATTTCTTGAAATCATAAGACTCCGTCACTAACATCAAATCCTGATCCGAATAGTCGTTGTTTCCGCTCACTTTAACACGTTCCGTTGTAGATCTCACAACCATTCATCGTCTTTTCGGCCGGCATATCCCATCGTATTTCCTGGATGGCAATAATGTCAGCTTTGTTGCAGCTTAGGGCTTCCACTAGATTTTCGGCTTTATCTCTCCTGTTTAATTTTCTCACATTCCAGGTGCAAATAAATTCCAGTTATTTAACCGCAAGCACAATCCCCAACCTGTAGGCAGGGAACATCGTTATAAGCTCTATATGGCGATGGCCGAATTCAGAATCCCGGAAAAACTGATTAAGCTGTGTCGCATGACACTGCACACTGTATGTGTGCAGTTTGGAAGTAGCTCCTCCGAACTATTCCAAACATGCACCGGATTTCAGCAAGTAGACGCGCTATCATGTGACTTTTTCAATCTCGAACTGAAGCAGATAGTACGAAGGGCAGGTGTCAACACTGAAGGTACTGTTTTCAACAGGTCCGTTCAGCTGCTGGCTATGCGGACGATGTTGACATCATCGGTCGCTCCAAGCGTGCCGTGATAGAAGCGTTCACAGCGATTGAAGAACAGGCGAAATCCGTTGGCCTTGAAGTAAATGAGGACAAGACTAAGCACGCGCTATCAACAAACAAACCAGTATCTGTCCACCGCCTAGGTCAAAACGTCACTATTTATAGAAGCAATTTCGAGGTAGTTAAACAGTTCACCTACCTCGGAGTAAACATATACTCCACGAATGACACCCTAGTGGAGATCCGGCAAAGAATAACCCTAGGAAAGCGTTGCTACTTCGGTTTGGCGAAACAACTGGGTTCAAAACTCCTAGCTCGATGGACGAAATGTGTGATCTTCAAAACCCCTTTCCAGCCAGTTCTGCTTTATAGTGCCGAGTGGTGGACGATAAGCAAGAAGGAAGAGCTGATACTGGTTTCCTTCGAGAAAAAATACTTCGGCTGATTTCTGGTCCAGTGTGCGGGGAGGGTGAATGGAGGAGAAGATACAACCGCGAACTCTATCCGCTACACCAAGATGTTGATGTAGTCTATAAAGCCAAAACACGTCGAATATATTGGCTCGGCCACATCAAGCGAATGGCCAATAATGCTCAAGCTAAGAGGATCTTCGAATCACAGTCCCCAGGTTCGTGAAGGCAAGGAAGGCCGAATCTCCGGTTCAAAAACTAAGCCATCGCGGATGCCAGAGTGCTTGGTGTAGACAACTGGAAGCAGCGAGCCCTGGATCGTAGAGGATGGAAGGCTGCAGTATTTCAGCATAGACTCTTCACGGTTCGGGAGCCCGATAAGTTAGTAAGTAAAATAAAACTGCTAATCCTCAGTTATTACAAAGATTATAATGTCATACAGATGAAGGATTGTGAACAAAAATCAGAAACCTTTGCTCACCAGCGCGCGGGCGGTGTGCACGTGCACTCATGAGAAACGAGGTCCAAATATATGGCGGCTTGTGCAGGACGACCAATTTTTCATGTATGCAGTGCGTCATCTGTATGACATGATTAAAGAAACAAAATTACTAATTTAAGTGTCGGTTATACGGGGACCTTAGTGCGACTTTGGCAATTTCAAGGTTATTTCCTAGAATAATAAAGTGAGGACTAGTATTGTGACACCTAGTATTGAATTGTACAAGGTGGGCCGAAAGAAGTCATGCGATGTTGTTTCGCCTTCAGAATATCGGTTGCGGGTAACGCAGTGTGTGACGTTGCTCCGTTGCTCCTGTTCGAACCACATGTCCTCCAGTCCTAATTCGTGACTACTCCAGTCTGAACAGCTCACCATGCAGTAACTTTGAGCGGGTGTAATGGCTCCTCGTGTATTACTCGTGGATTTTCGGTGCCCCAGAAGGTCGATTTCGGTCGAAAAATCGTTCACTTCGAATATTCCGCGTTCTTGGAGAGTGTATCGCTCCATGGCTTGTTCACTTGTATTCTACATCTGTCTAGCCTACAAATGTCAAAACAGATTTGACATTGGCGGCCATTTGCAAAAACAAGAGCATTTTCCAATAGGGTGATCTCTTTTGGCTTTCCTTGTATTTTCATATTGTCTTTTCAAAATACTGACTTGGATTAGACTTTATCACATCTGGCAACTTGGTTGATAACAGGATTGGGGACATTTGCTTTAACTCATTTTTTGTTCAACGATATTATCACTCTAAAAGTGATAGCAGTAGGTACTTCAGAAAGTTTTTGTAGATATGTTTTGGCGCAATTTCGACTTGACGTCTCGACACACCTTTGAGTGGACATTTTTCGTACTTAATCTAATGCAAGGCTGTGTCATATCAGACAAATCCGCTATCGGGAAAAGACTCATAGATAAATCAAAACAGTAAATTTATGACCAGTTATAATAAATATGTCGGTCATTAGAACTCTGCAATAAAATTAATACAAAACGTGATTATAGGTCATTTTGATAATCGACAGGAAGTTGGATCTTCATGATTGTTATGTCATTTCCTATTAATAAATTTGAACTAGCCCTCCAGGCTGAGGAAAAGGTATTGTTGCGAAGCAATCAAAAGCTTCGTAAAGGGCTGATTTTATTGTTGCTGACTCTGCTTAACGAAAAGGGTGTTTAAGGGTAGTGGTACGATTACATGAGAACACATGCGTTCTCACTCTAGCCTCTCGCTATCAACTATGACTGGTGACTGTTGGGTGCCTAGTGCAGAGGGTGATTCGACTGGAAATGGGGTATTAAACCCTTGAAGGTCGTTGGTTGCAGCAAAAGAGAGAGAGGGGAGAGTGTCCTCTCATTAGGATACTAACTCTCAGGTGACAGCGGAGGAATTCCCTAGCTCCAGTTAGATCAAACTGGTAAGTGTAATCCCTATAGAGTTGCTTCGAAATATTTGATCACCAGGTCTATAGGGATTTCCAATACTGAGCTAGGGTGCTGGAAATGAATTGGTGGCGGCGGAGCCTTCATTGGGTCAACGGCAGTGCTCATATCACAAAATGGGTTACTAGGATCAGGTATCAGCTGCATGAATTAGGATGCGGATTCGTCCTGGGGAATCGGCTTCGGACAAAAGTCATTGACTTCAAGCCGAAAGTGATCGCCTTTCTGTGATCCACATCAAAGCTTCGTTCCGAAACATAATCCTAATATCTGCACAAGCGCCGAAACATAAGGAGTTTTATGACCTACGGAGCCTGTCCGGAGTGTGATGTAAAAGTCATACTCGGGGATTTAAATGCTTAAGTCGGAAAGGAAAACATCTCTGGCGGTCTAGTTGGTAAGCACAGAATCCACGAAACGACAACAGACAACGGCTACCGACTAATCAGTTTTGCAGCTCCTCGTACGGTGATAAGTCTCACTAGGCTCTCAACTAAAGGGATTCACACAGCAAACTGGCCTTATCCAGACGGTCGAACTACCAACCAAATTGACCATGTGCTAATCGATGCGAGGCACGCATCCAACATCCTCGACTTGCATACATTCTAACCATTTTCTTGTCGCGTCTAAATTCAGAGCTCGACTGTCCAACGATAAGAAGTTGTGAACTGTCCAGAAGAAAAAAATTCGATGTTGGATGCCTTAGCAAACCTGGAATAGCCAGAGTCTACAGCGAGTGCCTGATCCCTGCTAAATGTCGCATAGAAGATCCTATTCAACGTAATGTGTAAATGTCTAAAACCGTTATGCAACACACTATTCGGCACGTACCAATGCGGATTCCGGCCGGGCAGATCAACTATAGACCAAATTTTCACACTGAGGCAAATCCTACAAAAGACCAACGAATTCCAAGGCGAAACTCACCACCTATTCAGCGACTTCAAACTCGCCTATGATAGCATACATCACCAGGAGCTCTATATACCGGCTTCGGAATTCTGGCAAAACTGAATCAGCTGTGTCGTGTGACGCTGGAAAACACACGCTGCAACGTACAGTTTGGAAGAACCTCCTCCTCCTCCTCCCAAACTTTCCAAACATGCACTGGGGATTTCGGCAAGGAGTGAAAAGTTACCCAGCAAAACATAAGGAGCCAAGCTAGTATGTGACTTCTTCAATCTCGTCCTGGAGCAGATAGTACGAAGGGCAGGTGTCAACACTGAAGGTAATATTTTCAACAGGTCCGTCCAGCTGCTGGCTATGCCAACGATATTGATATCATCGTTCGCTTCAAGCGTGCCGTGATAGAAGCGTTCACGGCGATTGAAGAACAGGCGAAATTCGTTGGCCTTGAAGTAAACGAGGACAAGGCTTAGAACATCTAACAAACAAGCATCTGTCCACCACCTAGGACAAAACGTCACTTTTGATAGCAGCAATTTCGAGGTAGTTACGGAGTTCACCTGTTTCAAAATTGCTTACACATGTTCTGCTGGGAGTACAACAGGTATGTGTACCGAATTTCGTCATTCTAACTAATTATTTAAGACCTAAAGGTATATCTAGCTAAATTATTTCTCTATTTTCCAAACTATGTATCAAAACTAATAAACCCTTACGGGACAGGGTATAAATCCTGAGCTATCTACTGCGGACCCGTCCACTGTTGTCGGTTGACCAGCGGTGTTCTCGAAAAAAATGGCCCGGTGACTCCTCCAGCGTGAACAGCGCCTCCTCGTCCAGAAGCTATAGTTTTGCTAATTCACGTATCCGCTGAGGTGGAAATGAGCCTCATCACTCATTATAATTTTGGTCGAAAAATCGTCCGGGCACTTGAATTCTTCATCTGTCTAGTCCACAAATGTCAAAACAGATTAGACATTGAGCATCTTCCGATAGCATGATCCCTTTTGGCCCACCTTGTATATTTCGGAAGACATTTAGATGCTGCTTTGGAGAGAGCAGGGGAGCGTTTGCCCTGACAACACGATTGTTGTATAGCAGTCGCCTTGACAGCAGAGTGAGAGTTAAATTCACCAATATAAGCCTTATATGCGCTTACGGCTCTGCGGAGGAAAGTGATGATATAGCTAAGGTTTGCATCTACAAGCTTCTTGACAAAAAGTGTGAACGACCACCGAAGTACGATGTTAAAATCGTGCTGGGAGATTTTAACACAAAGGTAGGAATAGAAGACATCTTTAGCAGTATTTTCGGAAAACCTAGCCTATACGACACAACGTCTGGTAACGGACTTTAATTGATATCGCTACCGAACGAAATGCCACTATAGGCACCACACGTGTTCCTCACCTCTGCAGACTGTTAAACGCCGATGACGAACATCATTCCGCTGTCTGGCAGAACAAAGCTCTCAACCCGACCACCCGACCTGAGTAAAGTGCGGATAGCAATATACAAAGTCAAGCTTAATAAGGATGCCGAAAATGGCGTCCTTCCTGCTGAGATTTATAAAGCCGAGGAGGATGAATTGGTAAGTAACGCCCACCAACTCATAAGCCACATCTGGTCAGATGGAAGTATGCCTGAAGAATGGAACCTCAGCATCGTTTGCCTGATCCACAAAAAATTAGTCAGTCTGATCTGCGCCAACTACAGAGGCATATGACTCCTCAACATCACCTACAAGTTGCGATCTACCGTAATATTTGAACGCCTGAAACCTTTTACCAACACCATGGTCGGTGTGGTTTTAGGCCAGAAAAGTCCATAACCGCTCAAATATTCCCACTTCGGCAGATCCTGTAAAGAACCGAAGAAGTCCATTATGATACCCGCCACCTTTTCATCAATTTCAAAGCCGCTACGACAGCATTTATAAAGACGAACTATACAGAGCATTCGATACCATAAAAGGATGTAGGCAAAGCGATGCACTGTCATGGGACTTCTTCGATTTGATTCTTGAGAGGATTATACAAAACTCCCGAGCCAACACTAGAGGCACAATTTTCCAAACATCGGTGCATCTGCTAGCATCCACCGACGATATTGACATCATTGGTAGGACTCAAGGTGATGTCATAGCCACTCTTGCTAGTATAGAGAAGGAAGCGGCAAAAATGGGTTTAGCAGTAAATGTTAGCAAGACTAAGTATATGCTGCCAACACGAAAGGACACACGACATCGGCGAATTGGACAGAACGTCACAATTAACCCATATAACTTTGAGGTAGTACTGGGTTTTGTCTATATTGGTCCCGCTTTTAACTCTGACAACAACATCTCGTCAGAAATTAAACGAAGAACTACTCTTGCCAACCGCTGCTTCTTTAGGCTGAGAAGAGAAACTACTCGAAACACTCGAACTACTAAGGTGACCCTGATCACCGCAGCCCTGCTCTACCACGCTGAGGCATGGACCATCTCGAAAGCGGATGACGAAATTCTTGGTCGATTCGAGAGGAAAATTCTTGGAAAAAATTTCTGTCCCGTTTGCGTTGACGAACTATGGAGACGATGATTTAATCAGGAACTATACGAACTGAACAAAGGCATGTAGTGGTCAAAAAAACTCCACATTGGACTCTTAAGATGACTAGGACATGTAGAACCAATGGACTCTAATACTCCGACTCGCAGAGTCTTCTTTTAATACGTCAGACGTCAGACACTGTAGAGAAAGACCTCGACCTTAGAAACGCGCCCATGTAGAAACCGACTTCAGCCACACCTGGAGCAGTTAGCGAACGATCGGGCTATTTAAAGATGCGTTTTGGTTGAGGCCCAGTTTCATTCAAGACTGTTCATTCATTCATTCCGCCACTTATAAAAAAAAATCATGTGTGCGTGCGTAACTAACCATCGCGCCACTGATCCCTCCAAGTCTAGTTGAACAAGGAAATATCGTACTTGAGACACAGTCGATGTTCAGAATATTGAGAACCACTTCTGCAGGCTGTTAAACGGCGATGATGAACAAATCTTCCGCTCTAAGGCAGAATGAACCAATTAATACTGGCGACGAAATCGAAAACTACCAACTACCCGACTTTTGCCACAATGAGCAATGGCTTGCTGTTCTCATAGTGGCCATAGAAGATGTTCACCATGCCTCGGGGAAAAAAAAATGTTATGGGCCATCGCCTTAAGACTTTTACCTAACAAGAAATTATGATACACATTGGATCTATTGTGCCAGCGTCATCATTGAAAAGGGGTAACACAATTTGAGAAATTGGAAATTGGATGACACTTGCAAGGTCCGAACTTCCAAAACTGTAAAACATCATATAGACGATTTTACTCTTACTTCAAATCTTCAACATTTAGCTTAACGAAGTCTTATGGGAGGCCTTTCAATTGATGACAGATTCAGTGATAGCGGGTTTTCAAAAGACCTTTGCAAAGTCATTCCATAATTTGTGTCATTTTGACTTTCACTCTTTTTCACACCATCCCTGCATAAATCACCCCAAAATCACTTTAACACATTTTTTGTGCAGCCTTATATCACTAGGCTTGACAGTCCACCAGGAAGGTCCATTGAAGCTAATCAACAACATCTTCACCTTTCATCTCCAATATATTTCCATGATCACCACACTTTCGACATCCGGCTTTCGATATTTTTTGTTTAGTTGTACATTGAATGTAAATTTAAATTTATTTTTATATTTAAAACTTCACAATAACTGACTTTAATCACAAACCTTCCCACTTGAACTGTATAACAAACTCAAGGCTGCCAAACCAATGACTAGTAAAAGTAAAACAAAATATCTGATGCAAGCTTTCCTCGGCCGGTGTGCCATCACTGCGTTCTAGGTAATCTACGACTATGTTTCGAGACTCTTGATAACTTACTTAGAACCGATATGATGATTTGAAAAAAAAAAAAACTCAGATAAAGGCAATTGAAAAGATAAGCGACAATAGATTGCCGCTGACGGTTATAGGATTGTTTTAATGGTCGATAGTTGAGGTAAATGAGTGGAATGTATCCAAACTAGTTTTGTTAGATAGATAGATTGATTTTATTTCGTTAAATATACATTTGGTTTGTTATCGCACATTTTACAGAGATTTGATAAGATATATCTTTCTACTGAAACATTATTTATTCAATTGAAAATATAAAGGAGACAAAAATAGATAGTTTGGAGGAAACACGAAAAAAAACCTCCAATTTAAATACAAAAAAAAAAAAAAAATAAATAAATAAACAAATAAACAAATAAACAAATAAACAAATAAACAAATAAACAAATAAACAAATAAACAAATAAACAAATAAACAAATAAACAAATAAACAAATAAACAAATAAACAAATAAACAAATAAACAAATAAACAAATAAACAAATAAACAAATAAACAAATAAACAAATAAACAAATAAACAAATAAACAAATAAACAAATAAACAAATAAACAAATAAACAAATAAACAAATAAACAAATAAACAAATAAACAAATAAACAAATAAACAAATAAACAAATAAACAAATAAACAAATAAACAAATAAACAAATAAACAAATAAACAAATAAACAAATAAACAAATAAACAAATAAACAAATAAACAAATAAACAAATAAACAAATAAACAAATAAACAAATAAACAAATAAACAAATAAACAAATAAACAAATAAACAAATAAACAAATAAACAAATAAACAAATAAACAAATAAACAAATAAACAAATAAACAAATAAACAAATAAACAAATAAACAAATAAACAAATAAACAAATAAACAAATAAACAAATAAACAAATAAACAAATAAACAAATAAACAAATAAACAAATAAACAAATAAACAAATAAACAAATAAACAAATAAACAAATAAACAAATAAACAAATAAACAAATAAACAAATAAACAAATAAACAAATAAACAAATAAACAAATAAACAAATAAACAAATAAACAAATAAACAAATAAACAAATAAACAAATAAACAAATAAACAAATAAACAAATAAACAAATAAACAAATAAACAAATAAACAAATAAACAAATAAACAAATAAACAAATAAACAAATAAACAAATAAACAAATAAACAAATAAACAAATAAACAAATAAACAAATAAACAAATAAACAAATAAACAAATAAACAAATAAACAAATAAACAAATAAACAAATAGACAAATAAACAAATAAACAAATAAACAAATAAACAAATAGACAAATAAACAAATAAACAAATAAACAAATAAACAAATAAACAAATAAACAAATAAACAAATAAACAAATAAACAAATAAACAAATAAACAAATAAACAAATAAACAAATAAACAAATAAATTAATTAATAAAAAAATAAATAAATAAATAAATAACTAAATAACTAAAAAAATAAATAAATAACAAATAAATAAATAGAAAATTTCAAAATATGTATATATATATATATATATATATAAATGTTTAAACAAAATAATAAACAAATAAATCAACAAAAATCAGTCAAGTGGTATCACATATTTTGGTTTTGTTTTAATACCAGAAGGGAATAAATATTTCACTCAAAGAGTAAATATATAAACAAGACATTTAGATAAAACATAAAAAAAAAAATATATAAGACACACCATAAATAACAATTAAATAATTTAATAGGCATTTATATGTTTAAACAAACAAAAATTGATTTTTTTAACTTAGTGTGTATTTAATGCATTAACAAGAGGATTCTCAGCAAAACTACATCGTTCTAAACTTTTTTAAATTCATTTTTATTATCTTAAAATACAAACTTAAAACTGGACAAAAATGACTAAATCTAACTTATAATTAACATTTTTTCTTATACTAACTTATCGGTCCTAAGCGGGCGCTCTAAGCTTAAATTAACTTTTTTATTTGCTTTTCAGCTTTAGTCGTTTTTATTTTATTTTATTATGTAGATCATTTTTTTTTTTTGTTCAAAGAAAATTTAATAAACTTTGATCCGTAACATTTTTTGTTTTATATAAAAAAGCTTAAACTAGATTAAAAACTAACTTAAGACTACTTAATACTACTTAAGACTACTTAAAACTACTTAAAACTACTTACACCTCACTTAATTATAATCGGGGTGGCGAGCACTCGTTGCAAATGCCCCGAGGGGTCACCATCCCGATCGAGACTTTTGGCCCCCAGGCTGCATGTATTCCACCATATTGTACGCCAATATGGTGCACATGCCCCGCCCCAGACCTCGTTTCTAAATTTTTGTTATCTTACAATTAAGGAGTGGTCTAAAAGTCCGCAAAGTCAGGAGGAAGTGCAGAATCACTTCCCTCATGTAGCCACCAAAATTCCATACTCTGCCTTTCAGCATCGGTCCTATCGCGATCCGATACCGAAGTGCTAAAGCGGAGGAGCTCCGGAGCATTGTCGACGTACCCATCGCGGACTAGCCGCTTGTCCCACGCGTCACGGTAGCGATGGTATAAAACCGGGATACCGTTCCTGTCCTGTACCAACCCTAACGAATCGATATAAATAAACGCCTCTGGTGGAATAAAGCCCGACACGAGCGTACTCTCCATATATGTTTCATTGGGGTAATAAGCCCCAAAGATCAGGCTGTTGTCGCTAGCCATCGCCCTTGCAGCGTGCCTTCGAATCACCTTAATAAGGAAATTGTCGATTCTGTTCAGCTGGGCCCCATTGTAAAGAACCTCGTTGCGATAGTATTTTATGTACTCGGAGTCCATCGTTCGGTACAATCCTAAGCAGGATCGGAGACAACGCCTCTCAAACAGCCGTATCCTTTCCATGTAGGATGGTGAAATATTGAACCACACAAGACAACCGTAGGCGATGATCGGCCTTATGAGGGCCATGTAGCAAATGACTTTCACCCTTGAATCAAGTTGACTGCTTTGAAACAATCTTCTTGTCAGAGCATAAGCCCCCCTAGCCCTAGCCAGACAAGCATCCACATTTTTATTAAAATACAGAAACTTGTCAAGCCAGCTGCCAAGGTATTTGACTTCAGTTCTCAGCGCCAACGGCCGTCCATGCTGTCCAATGATGCACAATTTTTTCCAGTTTTTTCTGGTATCGTTAGATGCCCTCTGCACTGGAGTCCTGAACAGAATTGTTTCGGTTTTTTGGAAATTGATCCTCAATTTCCAATCGTCGCAATATCCCTTGATGTGATCGAAGTCACGTTGCAAAAGTATGTACGCCACCAGATCATATGCATACGCTATAGCGTGACTAAGGGAACCTACCAGATCACTTGTATAAATGTTAAACAATATCGGGGAGTTCACCGCCCCCTGTTGTAAACCGTTTTTAATTTCAAAGACTTTACTCGAAGTTACGTTGCCACATTTGACGACGAACTTCTTTCCCATAAGCATTTCATAAATCATATATAGCATGGGTTTACGCATGCCAAGTCTGGTTAGCTTGAAGAAAAGCCCTTCTAACCATACGGTGTCGAAGGCCTATTTTAAGATAATAAAAATGAATTTAAAAAGAAAGTTCATCGTTCTAAAAATTTATTTGTTAATTTACTGATTCTAGTGGATATCAATTCAACATTTGCTTTTTTATGTATATCTAGAGTTGAGTGATGCCATGGATAATTTAACATCATCTTTAATAATTTATTTTGCTATACTTGTAATTTTTTCGTATGACATTTTGCACATTTTCCCCAGACTTGACACCCATAAAGCATTATAGCTTGAAAAATTACTTTTGTAACAACAATATACCAACAAAATGAATTTCCAATATTTATTTATTATTTTATATAAATTCAATCTGGCAATGCCACACATGTAAAAAACATGCCAACAAATAAATAAATGTAATACTGGCAATAGCGCATAAGCTATATTCGCCACACGTAAAATACAAGAAAAGCTCTTCTAGCAATTCATAATAAAAGCTCTTTTTAGAAAACACACCATAAAAGCTCTTCAAGCGAACACAGTAAATTGTATAAAAGAAACGACCAGATCAAATAAAAATCACTCCGGAAAGCATCAGTTACCACAAACACTCACTACAGCACAGGAGAAAGCTGATGCCTTTGCCAGTCATTTCGAAGGAAGCTTTAAGGACCGCCCACCAGAGCACCTACCAGACTTCATCACAGAAGTTGACACGCAGGTATTTGAAACCACAAACAACTGCGACCACTTCACAGCATTCATGTGACTAGTCCTTCCGACGACCCTTCCGATGGTGACATTTTCACATCAGTTGCGGAAGTCTCCAACATCATACATAACGGCAACTCAAAAAAATCGTTTGGTAATGATAGGATTTCCAACCTTTTACTAAAAAGGTTACCAAATCTGGCATTACTATTCTTAACGATTATCTTCAATAACTGTCTAAACAACAGCTACTTTCCATCTTGTTGGAAAATAGCAAAAGTTGTTCCAGTTCCGAAGAAAATGAGTCGCTCATGTGTTGAAGGATATAGGCCCATTGCTTTGCTGTGTTGCGTTAGCAAGGTTTTGGAATCAATACTGCTAAGGAAGCTGAACCTTGTGAGCCAGGAAAGAGGACTTATACCTAACAACCAATATGGTTTTCGGTCGATGCACTCAACTATCCACCCCCTGCTACGGATCCACAATGATGTGTGGATCACATGGATCCCTTTTCAATCTATTCACTGCAGATCAACCAACAAACGCAGTAGGCTGTAAAACGCTACTTTATGCTGACGGCTCCATTACCTATTGTAGTTCTCTTTCCCCGGAAATAGCAACAAGAAGAGTGGAGGAACAGGTAAAGAAACTCTGGGATTACTATCTGAAGTGGGGACTGAAAATCAACAGCAACAAGACGGAGCTCATCTGTTTCAGAACTCCAATGACTGTTCTTGGAGGAAGAAGAAAATCAACTTTAGTACGAAGAAGCAGGAACATCAAGATCACCCTCCCGGATGGCTCAACAGTTTCTTCATCTCCAAAGACGAAATATCTGGGAATAAACTTCAACGAGAAGTTTAAATTTAATGACCACGCCAGGAACATTCTCAAAAGAGCCAGCTTTGCACTTCATTTGGTGCACCCTCTATTAAGGATGAGAAATGGACTTAGCCAAAGGACAAAGTTGCTTATTTATAAGCAGCTGATAAGGCCTGTCATTACCTACGCCTTTCCCATTTGGTTCACCATTTCGCCCACTGTCATGGAAAGGATTGGAGTATTCGAGAGGAAGATTTTACGCTCTTGCACCGGACTACATCGATACCCTACAACACTGAAATATATCAGGACGAAGAGGCTCTACGATGAAGCGAGATGCCTGCCCATCGAACAATTCATTATGATGCTGTCTCGTAAAATATTGGAGAATCTCAGCGACCACCCCAATCAGGATATTCAAGAGCTTCAACAACAGCCTTTGGAGCCCAGTCACCGATACCTTTATGTAAGATCAATCAACGCCCCAGAATTTGAAGCAATAATACATAACGAAGATCACCCATTCTATGAAAAAAAAACACCAGCGGGCACTATAGAGGATAGCCCTCTATAAAAATATCTGTTTTTACCCTTAATACCGTCAATTTTATCTTTTAAATTATTATCATGTATTAGATTAAGTAAACACTAATATGGTAATAAACAATGTATCCCTAGCCATAAGATATACGTCGGGCCCCTATTGTTGAGCTGAAAAATAAATTTTAGATATAAGTTTAGTTCTAAGACAATTTGTAAATAGTATAACTGAATAAACAAAAATCCTTAATCTAAAAAAAAAATCTAATAAAAATCACTCTTGGTTTGGCCTATGTTCAGTTCGGTAGAGTTACCTCAGCCTCTGATCAACCTTTGAAAGAGTTTTAGTCAGCGAAATACCATCGGTGTTGCGTTTAATTTTTCCTTACCGGAACAGCGTCGCCGAATTTTACTTTTGTGAGCCCCCGTCATCTCCGTCGCTTCGGCTGTCATTCCTCCTATTTTGAGCCAACAACTGGCAATTTAGTTTGATTAGCACGGTAGAGCTACCTCAGCCTCTAGTCAACTATTTTGCTATTTGTTCAAGAACACATAGGGAATAGGGCAAACAGCGCATACAGCGGACCCACGGACAATACACACGCATATTGATATTACAGCGGTTTGGCTAGCAACGGGTGACACCCTGCTCGTTCACACAGCATACAATTTTGTCACCGTTCCTACAAAAATCGCTGCCTAAAATATAATCAATAATTCATATTGGTACACTTTGTGTATAATCATTTTGTTTTCAGTTGAAAGCAAAGATTTTCGATTAATGAAAGGATACAGAGTCTTGATGGCAATACCGATTTTTTTTTATAGTCCTACTTATATGTTCGTTAAATGTGAGTTTCTTATCTAGGTATACCTAGGCCTGCCATAAGTTCTGTTACAACTTCAAAGTCCCATAGAAAAAAAAACGAGTAAAACGAGTATCGAATTAATTTTTTTTTATTTATTAGCCCACATTATTGGCTATTTGAAACAAATGCTTCATTCAAAATGTCCGCCGTTTGCTTTCACACAAGCCTTCAAACGTATTGGCCATTGGGCTATCGAGACACGCACGATATCCATGGATATCTCGGACGCTGCTTTAGTCAATGCTGTTTTCAGGCTTTCCAAATTTCTGTGATGAGTCTTGCAGGCCATGTTTTCCAGTTCTGACCACAAACCATAATCCAGTGGATTCAGATCTGGACTCCCCGAGGGCCAATCTTCAGCTGCTATGAAGCCAGGAATGTTGAGCCTGAGCCACTCCTGCGTGGTTTTGGCTTTATGCGCGAGAGCAGAGTCTTGCTGGAAGATCCACCTGTTTCCTTTGAAAAGGGTATTGGTCAAGCCTTTAACAAGACCCTCTAGCACGTCCTCTTGATAGACCTTTGCCCTTTTTCACAGAAATGGAGGGATGTGACACCTTGGTGGGACACCCCCCACCAAACCATCACGGACGCTGGATGATGGCCTCGTTGAACGCTAGGAACTTTTTTTTTTCGCTTCCTTAGATGAAGTGGCATAAATCTTATCATTTTGCTTATTGAAAACTTCTTCAACGGTAAAAATTTTTTCATCCGTAAACAAAATGTTTTCATGGCCATTGGCCGCGTGCCACTGCAGCAGTCTCTTGCATCTTTCCAGCCTAATTTTTTTCAGTTGGGGAGTAAAGAGATGACCAGTGGACCGACGATAGGCTTTCATATGGAGATCGTCCCGAATCAACCTTGACATCGATCTGGTTGATATCTCCAACTCCTTGGACATTATTTTCTGTTTTCTAAGGGGATTTCTCCGAATTCGCTCACGCACTGCCTTCACTACCGCACTTGTACGGACGACGCGTGGGCGACCACTTCTTGGCCTATCATCGACTCTGGACATTTTGGAGAAACGATATCGGGCTATTGATAAACGAAATTTCTCGATATGCCGAGTGGTTTTAGCAACTCGAAAATTTGGCCAGCACTCTTCCCGCACTTATGCAACGCAATTATCGCGATTCGATTTTCTTTAACGCCCCACTCCATGTTAGCAGATCGCAAGCTGAAACCAAACTGGCTAGTTTTCTTTACTACACAATGCATGCGTTCCGAAAAAAAAGTTAACGGCTCTATTCCCGCAAGAAGTTGTTTGCAATAAGCGATGGAAATTGTGTAACAGAACTTATGGCAGAACTAGGTATACCTAGATATCTTACGGATAGTTGCCAACTAATACTTAATCCATTTATCTGTAAATGACTCCTGGGAAGAAAACAAGGCTTTCTTTTCCGACTGAAAAAGATGGCTTGCGTCTTCCCTTCGTTTAGTTTTATTTTCCATTTTGTATAGAAAGTTTCTAATATTTTCATCGCATCTTTTAGATTCCTCTCAATATTAAGAGCGAATTCATGAGATGAAAATATAGCAGAATCATCTGCAAAAATTCCTGTACCACAATTCGGCAAATCCGGAAATTCCGATGTAAAAATGTTGTAAAGCGGCATATACACACGTCAAAATCCCATCAAGCATGCGAGAGTGTGTTTGTAAATTTGCTTTGACGCAGCATATACACACATCAAGCATGAGGCTTCAAGCATTCAGTTTTACCTTACATTTTATTGTGAAAACACGTGCGGTTTCTTGTGTTCAGTTTTTTAGAAAATATGAGTGACACGGATAATTGCTGCCTTGCTGTGGGATTGGCTCTAGCGTTGAAAAAGAGAAATAAAAAGTTTCGGAAAAAACGAACGTGGATGAAAGAATGGCTGAAAAAACGAAAGCAGTTTACGCATGAAAATCTTCTTAATGAGCTGAAAATAAGTTCGCCGAATGATTTTAAAAATTTCGTCCGCATGAACGAGGAGACCTATAACCAACTTTTGGAAATGATCACACCCAAAATTATAAAAAAAGATACCCAAATGAGAGAAGCTATACCTGTCAGTCAACGTCTTTCAATCACTCTTCGTTTTCTGGCTACAGGTAATACGTTTGCGGACTTAAAATTCATCAGTGCTATTTCTGAACATTCTATTGGTCGTATTGTTATGGAAACTTGCGAAGCGATTGTCGAGGTTCTAGATAATCAACTTAAAGTAAGTAAAACAATTCTTTTCAGTCCATATTTTGTATTTAAATTATAGGTATGTACTTCACAAAAAAAAATAAATTAAAAATTCAAAGTTAAATAACTACATAGGTATACACTTATTAGGTATTTAAATCAAAGGCACTTCATAAAAAAATTAAATTAAAAGTTAAATTACTACATAGGTATACACTTATCAGGTATTTAAATTAAAGGCACTTCATAAAAAAATTAAATTAAAAAATAAATTACTGCATAGGTATTCACGAAAATCAAAATATAAAAAAAAATTTATTTAAACGAAGAAAAATAGCGGGAAACTTCAGTGCCGCTATTTTGGGGGGAAAACGCCTCTGTCTGATCTGATGAGGAATTCCATGCATCAATCGATAATGATGTACTTCGAATATGCGGAGATGACATTTGTGCGAAAGATGAATTTTCAGGTAATGGCCTTGAAAAGGGAGTGCTTGCTCTACTGTTCACATGTGAGGTCATTGCATTTCTGTCAAAATTTGGCAATATGATTGTGCTCGATATAGGAGTGCTTGCTCTACTGTCCACACTTAAGGTCATTGCATTCCTGTGCAATGTGCCCATTTGCCCTTCAAACAGTATCTCGTTAATAAATCTTTCTGCGAAGATTCTTTGGATTTCATCCATTTTTTTTAATTTCAACGCCCATGTCTGCGCAACTCCATGGAATTCATCCCTCGGTTCTTTAAGCCGCTTAGCTGCTAGAGCTATCAGTTCATCACTTGAATCTTGAGTCTTTTTTCGTTTTCTTGGTGTTTCAATTTCAACTTCCTCAAAAAGATTAAAATTATATTTTTCTTAGAAATTTGTCTTTGAACTACATAGATAATTTCAATTCAATTAAGTAATTTGAAATACGTATTTTTTATTTTAACAGATGCCTACAACAAAAGAAGAGTGGAAAAATATTGCGGACGAGTTTGCTTTTCGTTGGAATTTCCCGAACTGTCTGGGAGCAATAGACGGAAAACATATTGCTATCAGAAAGCCTCCCGACTCGGGCTCGTTTTATTTTAATTATAAAAAAATTTTTAGCATTGTGCTTATGGCAGTCGTTAACGCGAATTACGAGTTCATTATGGTAGATGTAGGCGTCAACGGCAGAATATCTGATGGAGGTGTTTTGGGACACACAAAATTTGGAAAAGCGTTTTCTGACAACGCCTTAAATTTGCCAGATCCTTGTCTGCTGCCCACAAGCAACAAAAAGCTACCATACGTTTTCGTTGGCGATGATGCATTTCAACTCTCTGACCATCTAATGAAACCGTATTCACAGACGGGGCTTACAAAACAACAACGGATTTTCAACTACCGATTGAGCCGCTCCCGTCGAATAGTAGAGAATGCTTTCGGCATTTTGGTTTCAAGATTCGGAGTACTTCAAAGAATGCTTTGAATAAAATTAAAAAAAGAGCTCACCTGTGTTTCATTGTCGTCAAGTATGCTGCTTCTGGATGGGCAGGAACTCTCGTTATCACGCAAGAAATCCATTGCGTCGAAATAAAATAATGTCGGGTCATTTTCGTCGCCGATTCCCGATCCGCTTCTTTCAAGTTGCGAAATTCTCTTTAACTCCCTTCTGTAGTTTGTTCGTAGAGTATTTATTTTTTGTGTGACCTCTTTTTTGGTTGCCTCCGGGTGCTTTTCTTTATATTTTGTAAGGAGCGTTTCATACTGCACATTTTTTAAATTGCGGTTGCTGTACTCCTTTGATTTGATGTTCCATAACGCTGGGAGAGAACGATAAACCTCTAGAAAATCCAAAATACAACTTTTTTCTTCCATATTTACACATATAAACCCGCACTGCTAAAAAAAATCCCGCGAAACTGACGTCTTTACGCTGGCGTCGCAAAAATCAGAATGAATGCTTGATCAAGCATTCAATCACGAATATACACTACGTCAAGCATTGACGCCTGATTGAAGAAAAATCAAAACGTTTTGATTTTGCTTCAAGCATGCACACAACGTATAGGTGTTTCGTTTTCACTCATACACTCTCGCATGCTTGATGAGATTTTGACCTGTGTATATGCCGCTTAAAGAACTGGGCCAAGTACTGAACCTTGTGGAACACCAGCATGAAAGTTGATTGTATTTGAGACGGCACTGTTTACGTATACTTTAAAACAACGACCAGACAAAAAACTTTTGACTATGTTACATAAATATGGTGGGAAGTTAAATTTTGTCATTTTATAAATGAGGCCGTTATGCCAAACAGTGTCGAATGCCTTTTCGATGTCAAGTAGAATAATACCAGTAGATCTTCCTGTTTCACGATTTACTTTGATATGGTTACAGATTCTAAGGAAACTAGTTTTGTTGGTGTAACAAGTTCCACATTTTATCAGTAGTGGTTGTAGGATATGTTTTCCATTTTGATTTGACGAATGTCGGACCAGGTTCTTAATTGAGATGGAGGGGTATTTCATCATGCTGAATTGGTCATGCTTTTCGTTACCCCACTGTATAATATTTTACAGATCTGCATTTATGAAAGTCATTTGTTCGTAATTTGTTGTTGTTGACTTATCAATTGTGTTGACAACTATCAGTTCACTCACTGCTATCTGGTAAATTAAAATTATATCTGATTGTTCTCCCCAAAAGATTGCTAATGTGAACCAGAAACTTGGAGGGAGAGGGAATTGTGCCTTGAGAAACTCTAGCATTTTTAGATAATCTGCTCTAAGAAACGACACTCACCGTTCCATTTCCACCATAAGCAGTTGATGAGATAAAGAAGGTAAAGAATAACTAAAAACTGGGCTCATTCAAGAATCCACAGGTACCTGGCGGTCCAGAACAATTTCCTTATAATCACAAACTGTGAAGAAGTGAAGACTGTGAATGAATTAGCGAAACCCAAAACATGCAAGGGATGCGGTAAAGCAAGGCATGAGGGTTTTCTGTATCTGCGGCACATATGTTTCTGATTTCTTTCGATCTTTTTTTTTACACAAAGTAATATGCGTTCCTTCCCCTCCTATGTCTTTTAACTGCCCAAACCTACAACACATTGGCAATGGCTGATGGTCGAATAATTCAATTTAGGCCTTGAAATGTTGAGTAAGTATAATGAAATTTGGTATGAATGCTCTTTCTTCATCGCTCTAGAACATGTGTACATGTTTTCAAAATTCGCACACTGCCACGCCCACCTTTCAGGAAAAAACATGTTTTTAGTCAAACGGTTAAGAAAATTGAAAAAGTTTTGAAGGAGATATTAATACAACCACTGTATCTTTATATCGTCTATATAAAGGACGACCGAACCTCTGCTCGCTACGTAGGTAGGTAGAAGTAGCCTGGTAGAAGTTCGGCCTGGACCCATGTAGCCTTTATGTGGCTTTTTGGTACAACGACTCGTGTGACCTTTAAATGATTGCTGTGGATGTGACACAGAAGGTCTCTAGATCCAGCCGGTAAGGTCTAGAAAACTATTAAGATCTTGTATCTTTTTACGCTAGATTTCGCTAAGGTAGTCGAAGAATGGTAGGTCTAACGCACGCAATGTGGCTCTTGCTAGTGCCGGACATTTGCAGGTGAAATGGGAGTTGTATGGGATCTCCAGTTTGGCATCCCTTGTTTGGCAACATTGTCTCCGATTGGCCAGTGCCCCACGACTATCACCGAATTTCTTGCAATATCTGGGCCTCTTCAATTATATCCCAATTCTTAGCTTACTGACTCCAGCTGCGCTCTTGAAGTTAAGGCGAGGTCTGCCTCAACTGCGTCCGATTTCTGGCTCTGAATCGAATATTCTGAGAGCCGGAATATTGGTGTTCATTCCAGCGAATGTAAAGTATTTTGGATGTCCGAGCATTCCGAGGAGCTAACATCGACTCGGACCACTACCTTGTTGCGGCCAAGGCAAGTATGCGGATATCTACCGCCCATTAACAATCCAGAAATACTGTAAAAGAATGCAAGCGCAAGAGACCGCCAAGACCTCTCGATTATGCCGAAGAGCAATGGCAACGATGCCAATAATTTACAAGGCAGCGAAAACTGCCAACCACCCGACCTGAGTGAGGCGAGGATATGCCTTTCCGCTGAGGTTTATAAGGCCGGCGGAGATGACTTGGTAAGTAACATCCACCAACTCATATGGCAAATCTGGTCGTATGAAAGTATGCCTGAATAATGGAGTATTGGTGGAGTAACCCGAAGGCGTTTTAGCAGTAAAGCCCTCACTCGAACTACTACGGAGATCCTATATAAGACCCTGATCGTATCAGTCATGATACGATCAGATGACGAAATTGATTGATTCGATAGGAAAATTCCTCGAAAAATCTTCGGCCCCGTTTGGGTATGGAGACGAAGATTCAACCGAGAATTATAACAGCTGTACAGCGACATGCCCCTGGTCGAAAAACTCCGCATTGGACATTTCAGATGGATAGGACATGCAGAACGAATGAACACCAATACTCCGGCTCGCAGATTCTCCGATTCGCAGCCAGACGTCGGACACAGTAGAGGAAGTTCTCGCCTTAAGTGCCGCTCACAAGTAGAAACCGACCTCAACCAACTTGGAGTGCGCAACTGATGGCAGTTAGTTAAGGAGCGGGCTGATTGGAGAGGCATGTTGGTTGAGGCCCATTTTTATTCCTAGGCTAGGATATGTAGAACGATTGGCCACCAATACTCCTGCACATCAGATTCCAAGTCTGATGTCGGACGCAGTAGAGGAAGACTTTGTCTTAAGTGGCGCGCACAAGTAGAAACCGATCTCAACCGACTTGGAATGCGCAACTGAAGGCAGTTAGCTAAGGACCGGGCTGATTGAAGAGGCATGTTGGTTGAGGCATGTTGATTGCGGCATGTTGGTTGAGGCCCATTTTCATTCCGGACTGCAGAGCCACTTAAGTTAGTAAGTTTTCGTTGGACCATAATATATTTATTTGCTAATGCCTTCCTTAGACTATTTTTTGCTGATTCTGTCTCTTATAACAAATCCATGGATATCACAGATTTTCGTCCTGCTTTTGTGCGTCCCATCTGCTTTATCTCAGCTTAGCTTCTCCTCTTCTGCTAAGCGTTCGTGGTACATGTTCGAAAGTCGTTTAACTTTTTCATTTTGCATGGTCCCTAACAGTAAAATCATTCCTTTTTTAGGCTGAAGGATGCTTTGTATAGTGTTTACGAAGGTGTTTTCCTCAATATTTTTTGCATTGAAATCAAGTTGTAAGGTTTCTGAAACGTATACCAGATAGATTAGGTAGGCTTGTTCGAGAGGTGTATAGTATTATTTCTTCCGAGTCTAGGAGCTTCAACATATAAGGCTGATATCGTTACATTTTCAACCGCTTTTTACATGATTCGGCTTCCTACAACAATTCCACCACCTATAAACTGATTTCATAGATGCATACCCTTCCCAGTTATAACCCAGATGCTACAATTCTAGTTGTTGACGAATCCATGGCGATACAAGTGTGCCGCATTTCTTTCTGGTAAAGTTGATATTTTCTGATAATTTCTTAGGCATCCTTGCGGCATATTAGTAACCAACCTTTCAAAGGGTCCGGAGACCGCTCTGAGTCAATTGAACCTTGTAAGCTAGCAAATTCAATTTTGTTTGTCAAAATTTTTAGTATAGAAAGAAAATATCATTTGATGTAAAGAGGTGTTGGTATACATTAGCAGCCCTTTTAAGCCGACTATACACACGCAGGTTTAACTGTCCGGTTTGCCTGTTTAGTTTTACCGGACCGCCATAGCGCATTCACCCGCTCCGGTAAATATGTGAGGCAAATCAGTTTGTGTGTTTCAATCGTTCGATAAACACGGCATCTGCCGTCTCCGCACATGTTCATTTCACTTTAAGCTGACGGCCTCAATGCCTGATGCTACACAGGCCCCGGTTTTTCTAATAACAGGCGGACTAAACAGGCAAAACGATCGATTTTTCTCCGACCGGCTGCTCAGGCCAGAACAACTGCCAACTTCATCGTACACACGTTCAGTTATAACTGCGCAGGCGGCCTGAACAGGCGAACCGGACAGTTAAAACTGCGTGTGTGTAGCCGGCTTTAGGGCACGCTAAGATCCAGCTGGTTAAACATTTCTTAAAGGCAAAGCCCATCAAAACTGATAGTTTTACAAAAATAAATGCGTTTTAGCGAAGGACGATAAGTAACCCCTCTAATAGCACGAGGCAGTACCGCGTTTATTACAAAATATCCTCATAAAAGTGTTTACAGGTAGTCCTTAAAAAAATTGGCGGTTCCATGTCCAACTTTATACTTGTTTAATCAAAACATCTTGACTTCGGCAGCTGATGCAATATTCCATAAAGTTTCTCCAGTGCCTCGACAAGCATCGGTTCAAACGCATTTCGATAAATCCTTCCGATGGTGTACTGCCAAGAAAAAGGACATCGGTTAACAAACACAGCTTTGATATATAAAAAAACAACATTCTCTCAATAAGTGCTATCTCTACCGCAACACACTTGAAATAAAGCCGACGTCCGTCGAAAACTCAATCTAATCTCCAATTCCGAACTCGCGTCTCCATCTTCCGCTTCATTGAATACCAGCTCAATCCTAGGACGCAGCAATAAATCCGATTCAAGAGCCAGGAATCGTCCAGCCTGGTAGTCAGTGACCTTTAGTAAATATTCATCCTCACCTAAAACAAAGAAAAAATTAAAAGCCTCCTTGACACCGAAAAGGACTCTCGTCACAACTCACTTGAAAAGACGAAGAAATGTTTTCCAATACTCAGCGGCTTAAAGTCGGCGGCCATAAAAAACGGAAGCCAATTCATCCACTGGCAAGGACGATAGCAAAAAATAAATAAATAGAAGATCCTAATTAATTATTTCCAAAGGGACCCTACCCTACAATGTAGTATGAGGAATGTCCTTGTGGGACGAAAATTTACTGCTAACCAAGGATTGTGTTTTTTTTTTTCTTTTGTGGTTAGCAGTATAGAGTTTGGCTGGGGACTCTTTTCATTCCAAAAGTATACATAAAAGTGAACCACTTGAAGATGGCGTAGGAGGGGTGGGGGCTACACATAATGACTGTCAGTTACCGGTCTCATTTCTGACTTTGGCTAAGGATTGTTTTATTTTTTTTGGAATTTATTGAGGACTTTAATGAAGAGGCCGAGTAAATTATAAAGCAGTCCTGTGATTGACCGAGAGAGGTAATTAGAGAAACGAACATTTAAAGTGCCTACTTTGAGCGCAGCAGGATTCTAATTGCATGGGGGAAGTTCTTAATTAAAAGGATCTTTTCCGGAAAGTAGAAGGAATAGGGGCAATGTCCGCTCTTGATATAAACTTCTTGCGAAAGGACTGTGCTATAAGTGAAATCACTTTTTTGGTCCAATTAATAGAATTCTCAGACGTGCAATCTTGTAAAATGTCAGCCACTTCTGACAGGACAGGCACCGTCGGTTTTTTTTTGTTGGTTGATGAATAGAGGGTTTGACGACCTGAGAAGTAATTGTGGTGCCGTACTCAGGAAGTACAGTGCTTAATGAGCTTTTGCTTTTTTATATGTTTTTGGAAGTTCATTAATTGAAGAGGAGACGTCTGTGTGATGGGTCAATTGAAACTAAACGGGACTGGAGTAAAAACGCTTCTTTTCGATGGATGTTATTCCCAAATTGAAAGAAGCCCTCTTGTACAAAAGTAATTGTAACGCTAAAAAACTGATTTCGATTCCAAATTATAGAGACACCAATAAATAAACTGGTCCTTGTCTTGCATCAGCTGAACTCAGTCTTTCCGATTCGTCATATGACTGTTGGTCCCACGGTCATGGAAGAAATACAAACGTACACATGGATGGTTGTAGGAGAGAAGGCTGACCTTGTTGTGCCAAGGAGATGTTTTCCTTTTTACTGCGATACTGTCCAACATCTTGACCATTAATTATATCGACCTCTTGGTTAAGGCTTCACCAGGTGTGACGGTGTAAAATGTATGCATTGACTAGGGTTGGTAGGTAGGGGTGGGTGTTTATCATGAACCGAAGATGCACTTATGTGCCTGTTTGTTACCACGACTCGTGTGACCCTTATAACGATTGTTGTGGATGTGATACAGGCGGTCTCTAGATCCAGCCTGTGAGGTTTTGAAAACGGATAAGATCTTGCATCCAGCTAACGCTGTTGAAGAATAATTAGTCTAACGCACGTAATCTGGCTCTTGCTAGTGACGGACATTTGCAGATGAAATTTGAAGGAGTTACTCTGTCATTTGTTTTCCCACAGCTCCGGCATAGGGGGATGAATGGGATACCTAGTTTGGCCGCATGGTCTCCAAGTGGACAGTGCACCGTGACTATCACCGTAATTCTTCCGATGTCTGGACGGTTTCTATTCGGTAGATCGTTTGTTCTGTTTCTGTCGTCTGTATTCCGTATCTTCCTCGATATAACGCAATTTGTTAACCTTCTCCAATTGGAGTCGGCCTACTTCAGGAAGTATGAGTGGATTTGTCCATTAACCACACCTCGCGGGATATGGACCCTTGCCGCAAGTGAGCGGTGTAGAGCTGAGCCTTGCCTGGCCAGGTCGTCTGCACGCTCGTTTCCTTCAATGTCGCTAGAAACACCAATAAATCAACTGGCCCTTGTCTTGCAATAAATCAGCTGAATTCAGTCTCTCAGATTCTGCGTAAAACTGCATGTCCCACGGTCGTGGATGGAATACAAACGTACACATGAATGGTTGTAGGAGATAAGGCTAAGCCTTGGGTTTTAATGACCTTGTTGTGCCAAGATGGTCAGCTCGTCTGCATGATCGTTTCCTTCCATGTCACTAAGCCCTGAAACACAGAAGAGTTTCACCCTGAAGCGTTCGCACAGGTGGGCAGTTCAGTCCGGCATTCCTGTACCAGCTTGGAGGATGTGGTAGATGGTCTTAATGGCCGCTTGACTATCTACGAGGATAGCAATACTTTGCTTTTTCACAGTGTCACGCCACAGAAGCGCGCAAGCCTCTCGGGTTGCCAGTAGTTTCGGCTGGAACGCAATGTCAAAACGCGGTATACCGCCTACGGTATACAGTATACCTAATCTGATATTTTTAATTCATAATTCACTAAGGCAACTCCACTTTTTCTGACTGCGACGATCAGGTTCCCAAGATGAAGACAACTGTGCGGATTATAGTCCGATGCTCCATGTGCACTATGTTCGTAGGACAAGTAATTAAGGAACTTCAGGTGGCGAATGAGATCAATAGATGAACTCCATCACTTAATTCCATAATGGATACAAAACCCAGAATAAACGGCCCTAATGATAATAATCATATAAATGACAGGTTGGAGGTTGTATCTTCGGTTCCAAATGATAACGACATATCTGTGATACGCATACAACGAAAAGTTGCACAGAAGATTCCCTGTTGGAAGCCAGCTATGTCAAGAATGTGTCATTTAAGGCATCTGACCAACATCAGGATTACATTTTACAAAACTATCCTTATGTATGCGTATTCTGCTTCCCTCCGAAGAGACTGAAGATCCTATCAGAGAAGAATTTTAAAACTTCAAGTACAGAAGCTTAAAAACCTGTCGATATACAAATCGTGCTTGAGTACTTCTATACCGAAATCGGGTAGAAATCATTTTGTGGGTTGAGTACCCTACCCTACGAAGAACGTGTAAGTAACTCAAATTGAATGGAATTCTGTATCACCAGGATCGTTGGTAGCGAATAAACAAATCTGAATGCCGCTAAGGAACACATTCTGCCGGCGAACCAACATTTTCGAACCACCAATCGACAATGTGACGGGCTCAGTGGGGCGATGGTTAGTGTGATGAACTGCCGCGCAGAAGGTTTGGTCAATTGTCAAGAAAGGCTTTTCTCAAATTTGCCGTTCGGAGACGGCATGATATAGTAGGTCCCGCCTTCGTGCAAGTACACACGCACACACGAATGGTTGTTAGAATGTTCAGCCCTGAGTACTAACGAGCCTGTTGCGCCAAGAATTTGTATTTTAAAATTTGGAATCAACAATGAGAGCATAGGTGCGAATTCAACAATCAAAAAGTACGGGGTCCTTGCAGCCTTGATGAGCAACGGTCATCATACAGGCCGTTTAGCATGGTTGACACAATCGGGAAAATACTAAAAAAAATAATTCGCACACCCCTGGAGGCATACACAGAAAAAAACACTGGACTCTCCAACCAACAGTTTTGGGTTAAAAAACAAGCGAAAAACCATAGGAGCCACAAGGACAGTTTACGATGTTGCGAGTGAAGCGATCGCAGGACAGCGATGGTTGGAAGGCAATAAAAACTTCTGCACCGTGGTAACCCCTTCAACACAGCCTGATTGGAGATCTATTGTAAGATCGTTAGACAACATGAACATCAGAAACTAGTTGCTGAAAATGATATGCAGCTACCTTAGTGAGAGGACACTTCATTAAGACACCGAAGAAGGGCCAAGGAAGTATGAAATCACTGAGGGAGTCCCCCAAGGTTCAGTGCTATGCCCAGTTCTATGAATAATAATGCATGATGGGGTAGTAATATCATATAGATATGCTGATGACATTGCAGTGACAATGGTAGCCGAAACACAGCATGAGGTGTCTGGAAATTGCAGTCAGACCAATACAAACGTTAAGGTATGGCTACAAGGAGCAGGTCTATAAATGGAAGCACAAGACGGACGCAGTGCTGATTAGTAGCAGGAAAAGGAAAAAAACACCTTGCAATACAAGTTCGCGGGCAAACCATTGGATCGGGTCAATACATAAATTACCTAGGAGTGATACTGGGTCACTGGCTCAACTTTAAAGAGTACACAGGCGAAAGGGCTTCCCGGACAGTAGTGACGCTGTCACGTCTAATGCCAAATGTCGTAGGCAGCCAATCAGAAATTTAGAAATCTCCTAGTACCAGTGAGCAAGCCAATAATGATGTATGCGTCCTTAACATGGGCACCAGAAATGAATTGAAAGACGTGCATGAAACGAATGGACGCAGTGCAAAGAATTGCATCGCGAAGAGTATGCTCTGCCTTCAGAACAGTTTCAGGAAACGCTATCAGTGTCATCCCTATCGACATAGAAGTAAAAAAGTGTGCGGCTTTCAGCGAGAAACAAGCTAAAGATAGAACGCCCAGCAACTAAAGGAATATGGACGCATATGCTCATCTATGGGATAGAAGAATGGGTCAGTAGAAAGCATGGATGAGTCTACTTCTAACTGAGGTAGTTTGGGCAGGGATGTTCGGCAACATGCAGATGGTAAAATGTTTTACTCGTTCTTCTGTGAATATGGGAGCCGCATATTGAAGAAATTGGAACAGCTTAGTTTCAGTAGTTCCGAAATCCAAATTATTTTGCCACAATTCACCTAACAAACATTTTTGATTCATGACCCAAGCAAATGCGATAGTCCTTCTTTGATATTTAGAGCAGCTCCTGAGAAAGTTTGCCTACAATTGGCTTTCGAACATCTCATGATGCAGAAAATGCCATCCAGGTGGTACAAAAAGGTTGCCATGAAAAATTTAACTATTGAAAATGATGATGACACCACCGCAACCCTCCACGTCTGGTATCGCCTGGACAATCAAAAACAGATGAGCTGATCCTTGGAATTCCTGCAACATCTTGTGTCGAATCCTAGTGAACGAATGTTTCAATGACAGGCCAGGTGATGACCAAAGTGCGCAAGAAACTAAAGCCTAATCAATTCGATCAGCCGATCATTCGGAATGATGAGCAAGGCTTCTCGCGCCAACCAGCTAGAAACCCCTGGAAAAGCGCGTGACCGAGGATAAAGAGAGGTACCACTCCAGGAACGACGTTCGCAAGTCTTACCAAAGTGTAAGGCGTCAAAGCAAAGGATACAAGGTTCGAACAGAATCCTGTCGGGACGAACAAGGAAAAGTCGCAGTTGACACACAGTCGATAATGAGGATATGGAAGAACCACTTCTGCAGACTGTTAAACGGCGAAGGCAAACAACATTCCGCTATCAGGCAGATCGAACCATTCAATATTGGCAACGACAGCGAAAACTGCCAACCACCCGACCTGAGTGAAGTGAGGATAGCAATATCTAAACAAAACTTAATAAGACTTCCGTATATGACGGCCTTCCCGCCGAGCTTTATAAAGCCGGCGGAGATGACTTGGTAAGAAACATCCACCAAACTCATAAGCCAAATCTGGTCGGAAGAAAGTATGCCTGAAGAATGGAACCCCAGCATCGTATGCCCGATCCACAAAAAAAGGAGACCCTCTAAACTGCGCCAACTACAGAGGCATAAGTCTCCTCATCGTCGCCTAGAAGATCATATCTGCCGTTATATGTGAATGCCTGAAACCGTTTACCAACAACCTGATCGTCCCTTATCAGTGTGGTTTTAGGCCAGGAAAGTCCACAACCAATCAAATTTCCACACTTCGGTAGATCCTGGAAAAAACCCAAGAATTCCAAACCGATACCCACCACCTATTCATCGATTTCAAAGCCGCATACGACAGCATTTATAGAGACGAACTATACAGAGCCATGTTTAGTTTTGGTATACCGCCCAAGCTCGTCAGTTTGTGTAGGATTGGGATGGAGAATTCTCGCTGCTCCATCAGGGTCGTAAACGACCTCATCGACACATTCGATACCAAAAAAAGGATTTGGGCAAGGCGATGCGCTGTCATGTGACCTCTTCAGTTTGATTCTTGAGAAGATTGAGCAACACTCCCGAGCCAACACTGGAGTCACAATCTTCCAATTGAAAATGCCGATGAAATTGACATCATTGGTCGGACTCAACGTCATGTCGTAGCCCGTTTGCTAGTATAGAGGAGGAAGCGGCAAAAATGGGTTCAGCAGTAAATGAGGACAAGACAAAGATATGCTGTCAATACGAAAGGACACACAACATCGACGAATTGGACAGAACATCACCATTGACAGATATAACTTTTAGGTAGTACGAGACTTTGTCTATCTCGGCTCCACTATTAACTCTGACAACAACATCTCGTCGGAAATTAAACGAAGATTTACCCTTACCAACCGCCGTTTCTTGGGGCTAAGAAGGCAATTCAGTAGTAAAGCCCTCACTCGAACTGCTACTACTACTACGAACTGATCATCGCATTCCTCGTCTACGGCGCTGAAGCATGGACCGTATCAAAAGCGGATGAAGAAATCCTTGGTTTATTTGAAAGGAAAATTCTTCGGTCCCATTTGTGTTGACAGGCTATGGAGGCGAAGATTCAACCAAGAACTAAACGAGCTGTACAGCGACATGCCCCTGGTAAAAAAAACTCCGCATTGGGCGTTTAATATGGCCAGGACATGTATCCCATCCCATCCTTAAAATTAATATCCGCGAAATTAGGCTTGTTGGCAACAAAACACTTGCACTAAATTTCGTCATTCTAGCTCAAAGTTAAGACCCAAAAACTGGCGACGTACGAACGGACGGACATTCATGGCTTAATGGATTCAGCTGGAGACTCTGAGTCGATCCATTTACTTTAAAGCATATCTAGCTGAATAAGTTATCTATGTTACAAGCTATGTATCAAAACTATTATACGCCTATGGGATAGGGTATGATGAAGAACGCCTAATGAAACCTGGACTTAGTTTAACATGGGCCAGTTTTGGGTGGTTTTCATGGATTAAACTTGGAAAATACGAACGCTAATTGAAGCAAAATTTCGACCTGAACAATTTGCACTACCAAAAACGATTGGACCTGCAGGAATTCCACCCGAAAAAGCACCCGTTCCTTGGAGATTATCTTCTAAGTTTATTTTCAACACGTTTTCGCCAGTTGCTGGACTTTCAAAATGCACAATTCAGCCTAGCAACCACTAAAATAAAAATATCCGTTCTTCTGCAACCAAATAACCCCGAGCTTTATATCCTCAACCTGCCTGTTATATTCCAAAAGCAAAAAAACCCTCAAAACCTGTCCCCAGTACTCCATTACGAATACCTACCCTGTCGACCAACTCTGGCATTGTCACAAACTCGTAGAGCTCCCTCTGGCCAACGTTAAACTTGTGCGAGGCGAATGCTGTGTAATCATCTCCAAAACAGTTGACATTCGTTTCGTAGGAAATCGCCAAAATGAACACCACCACAAAGATCAACTTTAGGTCGACGATAGTCATTGTTTATTAAAGTTTCACAACTCTCTGCAGGACACCCACTTCGTCTAAACACACACACACACACACACAAAACATAAATGAAGGACTGTTTGCACACAGCCACGTGCTGACAACAGCGTCGATGGTGACGGGGACTTTTTTTTTTTTTTGTTTTTCTTCGTCCTTAAGTCATTATTGACTCCCTAAGATCGACATCGACTACAAACAGTGCTGATGACTTAAGGCTCCCCCAAGCGCAAAGAACTCCGTTCCAGATTAAATGACTCTCATCTCATGGCTCATCACTCAGCAGTTTTTGTGCAACCGTTTTGTCGATTTTGTCGTCGTCCTTGTCGTTGTCGATGTCGAACTGCAAAACTTTGTGAGGAGCGTATTTCTTTCAATGAAACATTCGCCACACAACACTTTTACACTTTTTGCCTTTAGGGGGTGAGAGTTTATTTTTTTTTGTTTTTTTTTTTGATAAAAGGAGAACGTCGATGAATTCGAAACCAACGCAAAAGGATGATGGGGAAATCTCAAATCCTGGCTAGAGCAACTGAAAAATGCAGAACGATTTATCGTTGCACTTTTTGTTTGCCTGTTTGTTTTGCTAGTCCAGTGTGAAGTGGGAAAACAACAACAACAACAACACCACAAAAAAAAGTTCACAACTTGAGCTTTTTTACGTTGGCCTGAGCCTGAGCCTGGCTGAATGTACTTTCGTGGTTGGAGGTGGGAAAAAAACTGAATATTCTCTGTCTAAACGTAGATAGTTCGTGACAATTTTTTTTTTTTTTTTGCTGTGAAGTAGAAAAATGATGTGTAGGCAAAGAATCAATTGGTATTGGAAGATACTAGACAGTGGCGGCGGAAAGAAAAGATACACATTTTCATGATATGACAATTTGTTTTACAGATATACATATCTAATGTCAGTTATGGGTGTATTGCATTGTATTACTAAACAGAACAGATACACTCTTCGGCTTTTTATTTTTGCCTCGTGCTACGCATCCTACGTCATCAAGGCTCATAGCAAAAAAAAAGATGTCAAAGCCATATCTGAATAAGTTGAAGTTGTCTATTGGTTGGTGTCGTCAAAGTGTCATGATGCTAGAATTTGGCTTTATGTCACTTTCACAAAGCGTCATAAGACCAAATTTATAGATCTGGCCTTTTGACGCTTGGCCTTATGTCAGGGCACCTAAACTATTTATCGAACCTTATTGAAATTAGTAGAATGGGGTATCTGACTACACCATCCCATATCACGATATTGATATTAAATACTCAATCAGAATACCAATTTGTGACGAATGGTCGTCAAGCAATGTGGTACCTAACAACGAAATAGCAATCTATACCGATGGGTCTAAAATGGAAAAAGGAGTGGGCTCTTGGGTCTACACCAATGAAATCAGGTTAACCACATCCCTTCTTCTTTGCTAATCAACTCCTGCAGTGTATTCCAAGAAGAGGTCCTAGCCATATTCGAAGCTGCTAGAGTATTGGACGCATCACAGAAGGATATCTCCATTTACGTAGATATAGTCAAACAGCTACAAAAAAAGATCTGGCATCCATCATAATAAAATCACGAGTAGTTGGACGCTGCCGCACAGAGCTAAAGGCTCTATGTAACCAGCATAAAGTCCAAATTATCTGGGTGCCAGTACATGATAATGTTCAAGAAAATGCGAAAGCAAGCAAGGTAGTAAGCTGCATCTCGTTATCCGACAATAGGGTTAGACCCCTACTTGCTTAAAAAAAAATAGGGAACAACTAGATACTTACTTACTTAAGTAGCGCTATAGTCCGGAATGAACCTGGGCCTCAACCAACATACCCCTCCAATAAGGCCGGTCCTTAGCTAACTGCCTCCAGTTACGCACTCCAAATTAGTTGAGGTCGGTTTCTACTTATGCACGCCACTTAAGACGAGGTCTTCCTCTACTGCGTCCGACATCTAGCTGCGAATCGAAGACTCTGCGAGCCGGAGTATTGGTATCCATTCGTTATACATGTCCTAGCCGTCTTAAACGTCCAATGCCTAGATTTATAACCAGGGGCATGGCGCTGTACAGCTTGTATAGTTCTTGGTTGAATCTTCTCCTCCATAGCCTGTCAACGCAAACGGGACCAAAGATTTTTCGAAGAATTTTCCTGTCGAATCTAAAAAGGATTTCTTCATCCGCTTTTGATACGGTCCATGCTTCAGCGCCGTAGAGCAGAACTGGGATGACCGGGGTCTTATATTTGATCTCTTTAGTAGTTCGAGTGACGGTTTTATTACTAAATTGCGTCTTAGCCCGAAGAAATAACGGTATAATTTCTGACGAGATGTTGTTGCCAGAGTTAATAGCGGAACCGAGATAGACAAAGTCCCGTAATACCTCAAAGTTGTATCTGCCGATGGTGACGTTCTGGCCAATTCGCCGATGATGTGTGTCCTTTCGTGTTGACAGCATATACTTCGTCTTGCCCTCATTTACAGCTTAACCCATTTTCGCCGCTTCCTTCTCTAGACAAGCAAACGTGGCTTTGACATCACGTTGGGTCCGACCAATATCGTCGGCGTATGCTAGTAGTTGCACCGATATTTTGGAAAATTGTGCATCTAATCTTGGCTTGGGAGTTTTGCACAACCCTCTCAAGAATCAAAATGAAGAAATCACATGACACCACATCGCCTTGCCTAAATCCTTTCTAGTTGTCGAATGTGTCGGTAGGGTCGTTTCCGACCCTGTTGGAGCAACGAGAATTCTCCGTCGTCGTCCTACACAAACGGACGAGTTTAGGCAGTATACCCAAACTAGATATGTCTCTGTACAGTTCGTCTCTATAAATGCTGTCGTATGCGGCTTTGAAATCGATTTGGAATTCTTGGGTTTTTTCCAGGATCTGCAGAAGTGTGAAAATTTGACCGGTTGTGGACTTTCCTGGCCTAAAGCCACACTGATGAGGACCGATCAGGTTGTTGGTAAACGGTTTCAGGCGTTCACATATTACGGCAGATAGGATCGTGTAGGCGATGTTGAGGAGTTTTATGCCTCTGTAGTAGGGTCTCCTCTTTTGTGGATAGGGCAAGCGCCACTGAGATTCCATTCTTAAGGCGTACTTTCTTGCGACCAGATATGGCATATGAGTTGGTGGATGTTATTTACCAAGTCATCTCCGACGGCTTTATAAAGCTCAACGGGAGGGCCGTCATTTCCGAAAGACTTATTTAGCTTGAGTTTAGATATTGATTTGTTCGTCTCCCTCAGGTCGGGTGGTTGGCAGTTTTCGCTGTCGTTGCCAATATTCGTTCGTTCTGCCTGACAGCGGAATATTGTTCGTCATCGCCGTTTATCTGTCTGCGAAGTGGTTGTCCCATATCCGCATCATCGACTGTGTCTCAGCTATGATAGTTCCTTGTATCATTGTATCCTTGGCTTTGACATTTTACACTCTGGTACAACTTGCGAACAACTTTTCTGGAGTGGCACCTCTCTATATCCTCGATCGCGCGCTTTTCTTGCTCTTTTTTCTTCATTCTGAAAAGCCGGTGTTCTTCCTTTCTTCTCTGCGTATAGAGCTCAATGGTAGCTCTCGTCTTCACTTGCATCATAGCCTTGTAGACCTCGTTCTTGGCTACGAGCATCTGTCGGCATTGCTAATCAAACCAGGGGTTTGTTGTTGGTGGGTACGAGAAACCTAGCACATCAGTTGCGGTTGATCTAATGGCTTGTTGGCATCATTCCCATTGATCTTCGACATCTCTTCGGCATTGTTCCGATTGATCTTCGACATTCGATGCTGGTTGTATGGTGTGAATCGAGAGGTTAAGGGATACACGTTGCGTGAAGGTCTTGGCGGTCTCTTGCGATTGCAGTCTTTCGACACTAGCTTTTGTCACAGTATTTCTGGATTTTTGTGTCGTGGTAGATATCCACATTCTTACCTTGGCCGAAGCAAAGAGGTGGTCCGAGTCGCTGTTAGCTCCTCCGAGTGTTCGGACATCCAAAATACAGGTTGCGTGCCTCTTGTCTATCGCGATGTGATCAATTTGGTTGACCAATCGTTGATCTGGAGACCGCCATGTCCCCTGATGGATATCGAGGTGATGAAACCGTGTGCTGGCTGTGATGGCATTTCGTTTCGTAGCGAAGTCAATTAGCCTAAGTCCGTTACCAGACGTGTTTTCGTGTAGGCTATGTTTTCCAACAATACCACTTTTTTCCTTCCTTTGCGTTAAAATCTCGCAGTACGATTTCAACATCGCTCTTCTTTAGTCGCTCATAGGATTTGTCTTGGAGGAGATACTCGCGAAATGAAAAAATCTAGGTGTCAAGAAATTAGCACTTGCAAACACACTAAAGACCTATGGAAGGAACTACGCGATAGAAAATCAAACAAGTTTATACCTAGCTCTGAACAAAGCTCCAATTTCTCTGAACAAAGCTCCAATTTCTAGGGGTGAGAGCGATAACTGGTCACAATCTTCTGGGCGAGCAATCCCATAAAATTAATTTACCTGACTCACACTATACTTGAAATACGGCGATCCAGACGTCGAGGAGGACATCATCCACCAACTGTGTCACTACACTGCGATCAGCAACAGCCGTAACAAACTCCTTGCCAGCTTTTACTAATAGGTGCCATACACGACGCGGACACGTCCTTAAGTCTGTGCAAACATGCCTTCACCACACACGATGCAGACAATCTTGTCTATTTTGTCGTGGATGTCGGTTCGGAAGAATGACGGATACTGCTAGTGCTCTATCAATGAAGAAAAGAGTTTGCAGCAAGGAATGATAATTCTAAAACGCGATTACAATAACCAGTACTTCTGACTTCCCACAAAAGCTGCAAACTTCTATGAAGTTCTGAAAGCTCTTCCCGGAAATGTGTTTCAATATTTTTATTCAGGTTTACGCCGTGAAATTTCGTGCTCGTCTGTGCATAATTCACTATACACCACACAGACATGACGTTGCAGACCAAGAAATATTCAAAAAAGTTTGAATTCACCCAGACTGCCGCTGCAAATAGTCGACGAAGATAGACACGACACAGACGGGTTGCGCAGACTTGTTCACAACAACAAAATATATTGGTCTGCAACGACGTGTCTGCGTCGTGTATGTAGGACAAGGTAAGATCCCTATAGCCCAGATCGTCCGTTTCTGCTGAAAATCGGGATGTTGCAATTACCTTTTTGAAGCGAATGGGTCAGCATGAATCACATAAGTATCACACTGTTTCACATTCTTTTCAGGCACAAATATTCTCAAGAAAAGCGTATCGCTATGGGCCCTCGTAGACCTATGCGAGTTTGACGGCTCACTTGAACGTCAACAACCCATCATAACCTACAAATATACAAGGTGGCGCAAAAGTAATCCTCCTATCAGAAAATGCTATAAATTTTGCGATTGGCCCCTAATGTCAGTTCTGTTTTGACATTTGTGTAGTAAACACATGCGAAATACACGTGGATAAACAATGGTACGCTACACTGTTCCAGAACGCGGAATATTGGTGACTATTTGTTTGAGCAATAATCGGTCGGTGACTTTGGCACAACGTGAATTTCGTCGCAGATTTCCTAGCCGTCCAACGCCTACTGGTGAAACACTGCGACGTCTAGCCGCTCGCCTCGAAGTGACTGGCAGAACACGAGATGCTGCCAGGCGTGGCAGACCCCGGAGTAGCCGTTCTGCAGAGAATATTGCTGCTGTAGCCGAAGATGTCATGGAAGCGCCGTCGACATCGACCAGACGACGTGCCACGCAAATGGGTATCAGTCGACGGTCTTTACAGCGAATTTTGGTACAAGGTTTGAAGATGTTTCCGTACAAAGTCCAGACGGTGCATCAGCTGTTAGCTGCTGACCGCCAATCGCGTCTAACATACGCTCAAGCCATCCTTAATCACCACCAACAGAAAGATGATTTTTCATCAAAAATAATCATGAGTGGGCCTCATCACTCCATCTTAGCGGGTACGTAAATAAGCAAAATTTACGCTTCTGGGGCACTGAAAATCCGCGTGTAACCAACGAAGAGCCATTACACCCGCTCAAGTCACTGTATGGTGTGCTGTTTTCGCTGGAGGAGTCATCGTACCTTTTTTCTTCGAAGACGTCGCTGGCCAAACGGTTACTGTGAATGGTGAGCGCTACAGAGCAATGATCAACGAGTTCTTTTTGCCGCAACTTGTGGAATTGGGATTGGAAAACATGTGGTTCCAACAGGACGGTGCAACGGCACACACTGCACGTGCCACAACCGATATGCTGAAGGATGCATTTCCCGGGCGCCTAATCTCCCGTTTTGGCGATTTGCACTGGCCAGCAAGAACGCCTGATTTGACCGCTCCAGACTTCTTTTTGTGGGGCTTTTTGAAGTCGCGGGTTTATTTCAACAAGCCTCAGACTCTTGCAGCTCTTAAAGACAATATCCGTCAAGAATGTGAGGACCTATCGCTGTAAGTTTTGGCCAAAGTGATGGAAAATGCCATAAAAAGGGCTCAAATGACAATCAACTGTGGCGGCGGCCATTTACATGACATCGTATTCTCGACTTGATGTAAAAAAAATTAAAAGTCCAAATAAAAATAATCCACAAGAAGAATCAAAGTTTTTCATTTTTTTTTTAAATTACAGCCAAAAAACATCGGAAGGTTATTTTTGCGCCAACTTGTACTTTGCCTGGAAAACACTTCATAGTGTATCTGCTCCTGCAAAACACACTGTCATCGATTTTCTTCTTTTTTTTCATTTTATTCTAAAACCCTACCTGCAATGTCATGTCATTCCTTGCCCATTGCTTTAAATTAACATCACCCTGCCTGGTGAATGAATTCTACCGCCTTGAAGGTACAAATCAATGAACTGGCACTAGCACTGTTGTATGACGCGGAAGCCCAACACCCACCCAGATGGGGCTATAATTGATTCTTGTTTTATGTGGGGCAACAAAAAATCTCCCCCGCAATAGTCGAAAGAGGACGACGGAGACAGGGACAGAGAGAAGCCTTACAGCATTAAGTGTTGGATGTGTTGTTAATGTGTAACGTGGTCAGCTTCATGCGGCCATGTAAAATCGTGTGTCGAACAAGTTGATTGTAATTGCTTTATGGCTCTTAGCCCCATCCACCGAAGTGGGTCACGTTTTTGTGACACACAAATAGTCGCTGCATAAAGTTTGAGCCATGAAGAGCTGTACAGATTGTATATGGGTGTAGGACTGCAGTCTATTGAGTGCGTTGATGTTCCACATGTCCCATCCAGACTAACACTGAATTTGATTTTCAAAACTCCCATGATGTGGTGGCGTGACCTCTAGAGTAGGATTTTTGTGGTTGCAAAATATGGAATGGGAAAGCGTATCCAATGCAAAACAAAATAATTCGGTGGTTTAAGAATACAGTGGGGCCATTCCTTCATTGTTTTTTTTTTTACAGGCTCGTTAGTACCCAGGGCCTAGCTTTCTCACAATCATTCATTTGTGCTCTTGTAATTCTTGCACGATGGCGGGACCTCCTGTTTTATGCCGACTTCGACGGTGAAATCATGATACTACTCGGATGATTTGTCAGATCATCACGAGATCTTTTCAAGAGTTGATCTCAAATATTTAACCATTAGGTCATCAAGGAATTTCAAGAGTTAATCAGTCACCTTGATTGGAGATTGTGGCGGTCCGATATCATGCTATGAATCAAAAGACTCTGCAAGCCGTAGTATTGGTATCCATTCGTTCAACATGTCCTAGCCATCTTAAACGTCCTATGCGGAGTTTTTCGACCAGGGGTATTTCGCTGTATATCTCGCGTAGTTCTTGGTTGAATCATCGTCTCCATAGTCCGTCAACGAAAAACGGGACCGACAAATTTTCGAAGAATTTTCCTTTCAAATCGACCAACGATTTCTCCATCCGCTTTTGAGATGGTCCATGCTTCAGCACCGTAGAAAGGGACTGGGATGATCAGGGTCTTACATAGGACCTTTTTAATAGTTCGAGTGAGGGCTTTACTCTTCTTAGCTCGAAGAATCAGCGGTTGGCAAGAGTAATCCTTCGTTTAATTTCTGACGAGATGTTGTTCTCAGAGTTAATAGCGGAGCAGAGGTAGATAAAGTCCCGTGCTACAGCATGACACGACTCGCACGTGATCTGTCAAAAAAGGCTATTGAAAAAAGTATCTCTACTTGGAGCTAAGATAGACAAAGTCCCGTACTACCTCATAGTTTTATCTGTTGATGGTGACGTTCTGTCCAATTCGTCGATGTTTTGTATTCTTACGTTGTGGGAGCATATACTTGGTCTTACATTGATTTACAACTTCAGCTCATTTCTCCCGATTCTTTCTCTGTAATAGCTAAGGTGGCTACGACAAAACGTTGAGTCTTACCCATGATGTCAATATCGTCGGCGTATGCTAGTAGTTCCCCCGTTTAATGGAGGATTACGCCTCTGGTGTTGACTCGGGAATTTAACATAATCCTCACTAGAAAGAGATTAAAGAAATCACATCGCCTTGGCTAAATCCATTTTGTAACGAATTTTTCGGCGAGGTCGTTTCCGACCCTGATGGAGCAGCGACAATTTTCCATTGTCATCTTGCACAGAATGACGAATTTTGGCGGCTATGTCAAAACCAGACATGGCTCTGTGTAGTTCGTCTCTGTAAATGCTGTCGTATGCGGCATTGAAATCGATGATAAGGTAACGGGTATGGACCTGGATTTCTTGGGTTTTGTTTCCAGGATTCGCAATTACTTGAAGAAGTTTTATATCCTCAGAATCCACTGTATATCAACTACTGTCTTTCCTTGTTCACCAGGACAGTTTTCTTTCGCGACTTGTGTCCATGGCTTTGATGTTTTAGTCTTTGGTAACAGCATTCCTGGAGTGGCTCCTATATCCCAGATCGCACGTTCTTCTTTGTCTGCTTCTTCTTTCTGAATATCCGGTTTTCTTCTCCCCTTCTATACTTATAGGGGTAGCTTGCAATTCACCTGCAATTTAGCCTGGTGGACCTCGTTTTTGACTGCGAGCATCTGTCAGGACTGCTATATCAAACCAACAGTTTCTTGCTGGTGGGCGCGGAACCCTTCAGTTGCCGCTGATCTAGTGGCTTTTTGACATCGTTGCCATTGTTCTTCGACATTCTATGCTGGGAGTGTGTTACTAATGGAGGTGTGAAGAACTTGACGGTTTCTTTCGATTGCAGTCTATCGACATTTAATTTTTTCGCAGTATTTCTGATTCGTTGTGGCTTTAATGATATCCGCATCCTTACATTGTCTGTAACAATGCAGTGTTCCTAGTCGATGTTAGCCCTTCGAAATGTTCGGACATTCAAAATACTTTCTTTCGACACAATTTCTGTTCATGAGGTCTGACTATCCCTTGAGATTTCTAGAAGACCTGCTGTTGACTTTGGTCTATCCTTACTGGGTCTGTGAATACCACCGCACGTTTGACTCAATCTTACGCTCCGGTCTGGGGAGGTTTTTGTATAGGGGACCTTGCTTCTTGGTCCACGAGTGATATTTTATTACCAACTTACCACGCATATCTTAAAAAAATACCTTATTCCGCCACCAGAGGACGCGTCCAATGAGAGACTAACAACTCCATACTGAGAATCGCCACTCAAAAAATTGAAACGCATAACCCATTTTAGGTTCCACTGCTTATTCCCATGGTGCAGTATCGTCCTTCATTCTCTAGTACCTACCGTTAGTGGAATGTGAGTGAACAATTTTTGTGTTTAGCTTTCAATTGAACGTGATAGCATTTGAAAAATTGCTTAAACCCACTCGGATGTCGAAATTTATTACTTTGCCCATTGTACAGTGCAACTAAGTGTTATCGCACTATATAAGGCATACTAGAGGATATTATGTAATAAAAGGTCCTGACAAAACAGCGGTACACACAATTCCCGTGAAATTTATCACACAATCTTCGGGAGAAAGTTCTTTAATATCTCTGTCGCATCCATTGTGTAGATCGAAGGACGAATGGAAGTATAGGTACAAGGGCTTTCTTGGAATTCCATACGCGGACCTATAGATACGAGTAGGTACTAGTGATTTGGTTGTGTTTTGTTCGTGTGAGATTTTCAGCACAAGGATTCCCTTGGGTAATGGTGATGCTATTTCAATATCATATCGTTTCTCTTGCGATGTTTTATGTTGGCTGCCATGTTGGATGATTTATTATTGGTCGCAGGCATTTAATTCGAATATACCCGCCATTGGGTTTTTTTTTTTTTTTCGATTTGTTGTTGAGAGCTAGACATTTTGGCATTCTACTTACAGACATAGTCGTTGAATTGTACTCCATTGTATCATCCTCAGTTTCTGGGATGGTGTTCAATGGAAAAGTTTCTTGAAAATGTCTTGAAAGTTTTGGGGGTTGTAATTGACTTTTCGGCTAGCGAATAGCATCTAGCAAAACGCATAAGCAAATCTGGGAGTATGACATTTAAAGCGTGCATTTGATATGAATTTACTGAAACATTTTCCCCTGCTAAGACTTTGATATAAAAGGTTACTCTCATAAAGAGGTGCTGCAAGGACTATGCAATGCCCTTACATACTAACTTATGTGGCCTTATAGCCTGGCCTGGCTTTCAACTTAATACTGGTAATGTGTAGTTATATGGGATATAAGGAAAACGGATTACGTATCTGCACCTGGAATATGAGAACATTTAACAGGAGAGGTGCAAGGGAACAACAAGCAGAAGCCCTAAACTGCTACAAAGCAGATATCACTGCCATCCAGAAAATACAGTGGGATGGATGTGACATCTACTGCGGACCGTGTTACAGTGAGAAGAAACAGCGACTATTCGGATGCGGATTTTTTATAAGTGCCAGGTTTAGGCAAGAAGTCTTACGTTTCTAAGACATTAGCGAATTCGAATTTGACCTTGATGCGCATTGTTACAAATCCGCATCAAGGTCGAGTTCGCCTACCTAAGTTTTATATGCGCTCACGCCCCGACGGAGGAAAAAGATGATAAAGCTAAGGACTGCTTCTATGAGCTCCTTGAAAAAACCTATGAGCGACTACCGAAGTACGATGTTAAAATCGTGCTGGATAATTCTAACGCAAAGATAGGAAGAGAAGATATCTAGTCGGAAAACACAGCCTACACGACAACACGTATGGAAACGGACTAAGACTAATTGACTTGGCTACAGAACGAAATGGCACTAGAGCCAGCACACGGTTTCCTCACCTCGATATCCATAAGGGGACATGGCGGTCTCCAGATCAACGAATGGTCAACCAATGTGATCACGTTGTGATAGAAAAGAGGCACGCATCCAGCATTTTGGATGTCCCAACAATCCGAGGTCTGACATCGACTAGGACTACTGTCTTGTTGCAGCGAAGGTAAGAGCGCGGAATGCATTGTGGATAACCACACCACAACAATCCAGAAATACTGTGAAAAAATGTAATGCCGAAAAGCTGAAATTGCAAGAGACCGCCAAGACCTTCGCACAACGCGTATCCCTTAACCTCTAAATTTACACAATACCACCAGCATCGAATGTCGAAGAACAATGACAACGATGCCAACAAGCCATTAGATCAGCCGCAACTAATGTGCTAGGTTTCTCGCGCCAACCAGCAAGAAACCTCTGGTTTGATGAGGAATGCCGACAGATGCTCGCAGCCAAGAACGAGAGCTACAAGGCTAAGCTGCAGGTGAAGACGAGAGCTGCCGTTCAGCTCTATAGGCAGAGAAGACGGGAAGAACACCGGCTTTTCAGAAAAAAGAAAAAAGAGGAAGGAAAAGCGCGCGATCGAGTATATAGAGAGGTTCCACTCTAGGAACGATGTTCGCTGGTTTTACCAAAGTGTTAAACGTCAAAGCCAAGGATACAAGGCTCGAACAGAATGCTGTCGAGATGAACAAGGAAATATCGTAGTTGAGACACAGTCGATACTGAGGAAACGGAAGAACCACTTCTGCAGACTGTTAAACGGCGTGGCGATGACGAACGACATGTCGCTGTCAGGCAGAACGAACATCTCAATATTGGCAACGACAGCAAAAACTGGCAACCACCCGACCTGAGTGAAGTGACAGTAGCAATATCTGAACTACAGCTTAATAAGGCCGCCGGCAATGACGGCCTTCCCGCCGAGCTTTATAAAGCCGGAGGAGATGACTTGGTAAGTAACATCCACCAACTCGAAAGCCGAATCTGGTCGGAAGAAAGTGTGCCTGAAAAATGAAACCTCAGCATCTTTTTCCCGATCCACAAAGAAGGAGACGCTCTAAGCTGTTCCAACTACAGAGGCCTACAAGATCCTATAAGTTGTTGTGAAACCTGAAACCTTTTACCAACAACTTTATCGGCCCTTTTCAGTGTGGTTTAGGTCAGGAAAGTCCACAACCGATCAAATTTTCACACTTCGGCAGATCCTGGAAAAAACCCTAAAAGTCCAACTCGATACCCGCCACCTATTCATCGGTTTCAAAGCCGAATACGACAGCATTTATGGAGACGAACTATACAGAGCTACGACAAGCGAGTCCAAACTCGTCCGTCTGTGCAGAATGACGATAAAGAATTATCGCTGCTGCATCACGGTCGGAAATGACCTCACCGACAAATTCGATGTCAAAAAAGGATTTGGGCAAGGCGATGCGCTGTCATGTGACTTCTTCAGTTTGATTCTTGAGAAGATTGTGCAAAACTCCCGAGCCAACACCTGAGGCACAATTTTCAAAAAAATCGGTACAACTGCTAGCATACTTCGAGGATATTGACATCATTGGTGGGACTCAACGTGATGTCATAGCCATGTTTGCTAGTATAGAGAAGGAAGCGGTAAAAATTGTTTTAGCAGTAAATGAGGGCAAAACGAAGTATATGCCGTCAACACGAAAGGAAATACAACATCGACGAATTGGACAGAACGTCACCATTGACAGATATAACTTTGAGGTTGAACGAGACTTTGTCTTCCTAAGCTCCTTTATTAGCTCTGACAACAACATCTCGTCAGAAGTTAAACGATGAATTACTCTTGCCAACAGTTGTTTCTTTGAGCTAAAAAGGCAATTTAGGCGCTGAAGCATGGACCATCTCAAAAGCGGATAAAGAAATCCTTGGTCGATTCGAGAGGAAATTTCTTTAAAAATATTCGGTCGCGTTTGAGTTGACGGGCTATGGAAACTATGGAGACGAAGATTCAACCAACAACATTACGGCGACTTACCCGTGGTCAAAAAACTTCGCATCGGACGTTTAAGATGGCTAGGTAGGTGGAACGAATGGACACCAGTTCTACGGGTCGCAAAGTCTTCGAATCCAGACCAGTAGACGAAGACCTCGCCTTATGTGGCACGCACAAGTGGAAACCGACCTCAGCCAACTTGGAATGCGCAACTGGAGGCAGTTATCTAAGCCCCGTGCTAAGTGGAGAGGCATAGTGGTTGAAGGCCAGGTACATTCCGAACTGTAGCGCCACCTAAGTGATTAAGTAAAGACCTTCGTTGCATAGAAGTCCCTGGATTACAAATGATATCAACCTACAGGTTTAAGGGGCTTATGGGTTAATCAATCGCAGGTTCTACAGTGCTAAAACTAAATAATTGTGGCGCTTGCCAAACGAACATGATCTCTTGCTTTATTCTGTGGCAAAGTGTCTCAAACGGTTTGGGACTGAGCCCGTTAAAACATAGCAAAAGTAATCAGAAAATTTTTATTTTTAATAATTTGTTTCAAAATAAAACGCTAATGAGCCTTTTTTGTGATGAATACACTAACGCCATCTTCTAGTCATACATTTGTAATAAAAAAAATTAAGCAAAGACAAGCACCCACTACAATAAATTAAGCTTCTCGATTGGCATGGACACAAACCCAATGATTCCTGCAAATATATATGTTGTTTGAAGCGCAGGTTCATTCCGGACTGTAGCGCCACTTAAATAAGTAAGGTACTAGGAGCTGAAGGTAAACGACAACGACGTATGTTAGCTGAATCGGATCCAAAGCAGTTGAAAACTGAGGTAGGTAGGTAGAAGTTGCGGTTCGGCATGAACCCAAGTAGCACTTGTGTGCCTTTTTGTTGGCACGACTCGTGTGACCTCTATTATGATTGTTGTTGTGGATGTGATACAGGCGGTCTCTAGATCCAACCTGTGTGGTTCAGACAGCTGATAAGATCTTGTATCCTTTTAGCCGATATGTCGCTTAGGTTGTCGAAAATGGTTGGCCTAACGGTCGCATGAAATGGGAGTGGTTTTTTCTCTCTTATTTCTGTTCCCGAAACTGCAGCACTGAGGGTTGTTTGAGATCCCGACCATGCGGCCAGGTCTCCAAGTGGCTAGTGCCGCATGATTATTGCCATAATTCTTGCGATATCTGGGCGAATTCTGTTTTGTAGATCGTTTGTCGTAGGAGGACCATATAGTCCTCGATATGACGCAACTTGTTAATTTTCTCCATTTGGAGTCGGCCTTTGTCAGGAAGTATGAGTGTCCTTGTCCCTTAAGCGCACCTAGCGGGATACTGACCCGTGCCGCAAGTGGGCCGTGAAGTGCTAAGTCTTGCATGGCCAGATCGTCTGCACACTCGTTTGCCTCAATGTCACTGTGCCTTGGAACCTAGAGAAGTGTAACTCTGAAGCGTTCCCCAAGGTGGGCAAGTTCGTTCCGGCATTCCAGTACCGGTTCGGAGGATATGGTATCCTTTATGGTCATTTGGCTATCTATGAGAAGAGCAATATTTAGCTTTTCCGTAGCGTCATATCATATCCGGCAGGCGATATGAAACTGATATTTTCGGTGATTCCGAGTAGACACCGGACCATACACCACAGTTCATCTTAGATCCGTCGATTTAGATGACCGCGTCGAAATCTCTTACTCCTTCGTTCTCTCCTACTGAGCTCTGGAAGGAAATCCTATGTGGAAGCATTTCTTGAAGCTTAGTTTAGTAACGAGTCCGGAATATTACTGTGGCAATACGGCCTTGCATTCCAGCATCCTGAATCATTGAGTCTTACTGAGCTGCATAAAGCGGTTTCTTTAATGTGTAGGTCGAGATGCAATAGTACAGTAAGGGCATCCACTGGCGCCGACCTCAGCGCGCCTGTGGTGCCTATACAGTCTGTTCTTTGCAGCCTTTTTAGTTTTCTAAGGTTGTAGCCTTTACTCAATGAGGGCCCCCATACTAGTATGTGACAATTGGACGTACCACTGCTGTGTACATCCACAAGGTCATCTTTGTTTGAAGTCCTCACTTCTTTCCAAAGGTTTTGCTACAAGCATAAAAGGCAACAAACGCCTTCTTTACGTTTTACCCGTGCTTACGCCAAAGCAACAACTTGCAGCCCAGGTGCGTACCTTGCCTAAAGCAGCCCCCATGATTTCTTTTATCACGGAGGGGAATTTCCCTGGCTATAGAATCATTTTTTGATTGTCCGAACTACCTCGTGGACAGCTGTTTCCGTTGATCTATCTTTGCGGTAGACGTGCTTTGATTTGAATAGCGAAGATTCTTACAGAAAACTTCGCATATATGAATATCTAGAACTCGCTTTAGGGTTTTAAGTACAAACTGAGAACTGACCCTTATTTTTATCGACAAATCATCTACAGCGATGGAGCCCATTTCTGGAGAAGGGTTACGTCCACAAACAAATTTGTCTAATTTAGGACGATACTAATCCACATGAGATCCAAGAACTTACAATGGATCCAGTAAAGTCATCGTTTGGTGCGGATTTTGGCCTGGTGTCATCATAGGTCCATGGCCATCACCGTCAGCTATGTACTCCATACCGCCCTGTTCCTTTAATTGTGATTGGAAAAACGAAAAATCAGAACTTGAAAGCTTCAATCATTACTATGTGTGGCACCGAGGATACTATGCAGAGTCTTAGGAATGGAAGCTAAGCTTTTATTTTCATTTTTGCACATTTATGCTCATCTTCCCCGAATGGAGTGACCTACAATTTATGCCGAAGTAAATGGTTTTGGAATCCCTTGACCCAGTGGTTAGTACATTGGACTTCTAAGCATGGGTTCTCTGGTTCAATCCTAAAAATACCAACACTTTAGTTTTTCTCAATGTCTCACCTTTTACGAAAATGACAAAAATCCATAAGTATAAAATTATGAGTAAAAGTTTCTTAAATTTACCTCAGGAAACGGCGTTAAACTGGATTTCACCTCTTTTGTGGTGAAAGCATGTGTTCGCACTCATAATTGAATGGGGAAACTAGGTTCGAGGACCGTGTACCATTTATGCTGTATACAGACAACTGACACAAGTCCGACAACATGTTATATCATGTCAACGAAAAACCACTAAGCGTTTAAAATCGGCCAAACTCAGCTGCCTAACTTCATTACCGGAGAAGCCTTCACCGCATATTTTTGTATCATCCTACCAATCACTTTTTTAAGGTTTTAATTTAAGAAAAAATCATTACATGGCTCGACAGTGTCTGTAATCAAGTCTACTTACCATTTTATGAGTATAAATAACCCGCTGTGACGGTTCACTTTAACTTTGAGTGGCGTACCTCAGGGTGCCGCACCATCTACCCCTCTATTATTAAATTAACTGCTGCCCATATAAGTAATATCCAATCATACACATTCCCACTCACAGAAACACAACAGTAACTCGAACTACCTAAGTCGCTATTTGGAACTTCAAAAAGTCTTTCAATTTTCAATCTTAAAATTCCCTACCACGCTAAAGGAAGAGCAAGCACATTCGATGATAAACGACACAGTAGCTACACACTCGCACATTAATTGTGCATTAGGTGAATAGAACCGTTTTCCACACGAAAGGACAATGATAATAAATTTATTCTTCCCGAGCTATGCAATCATTTTTATGCAGCGCAACCTAAACTTCTCACCCCTTATTTTCAGGGACCCACCAAGGTATCTTCTCTATTCATGTTCCAGCGTCGTACACCGATCCATTGGCAGATGTCAAGACAAGAGAAATAATCTGCAGAACGCCATAAAAGAAAAACTACGCCGGCAATAAAAACCAGAACAGGCACACACTCACACACAGACAAACTCTGAGGAACAGGATTCAAAGAAAGCGAACACAAAGCCCGATCAAACACGGAACATGCAAGTAAATCCAATATACCTTCGTAGAAGTCCTTACCTTCCTTGCAAAATGCATTTCTTCCCCAGCCGGTGCAAGTAAATCTCAAGTCAGGACACAAAAGAAGCAATGACCCCTCCATGGATTGAAATTGGTTCACCCCTAAGATGTCTTGCAAGGGAAGTAGTACCCTCGTGCGGACATCTTGCATGTGCACCTTTCATTCCAACTAAAGAAGGGAAAGAGAGGGACAGAGTCCCTATTTGCACACAAACTTTTTATTCAAAAGATTATCCCTTGAATAGAAAAATATCCTGCGGAACGTCCGAAGTCATCGTCATTGTCTTGGCTTGCGAATAGGGATTGCAGTGTTGTTGTTGTGTAAGTGCCTGTTGCCTCAGTAGCTGTGGCGATTGAGATGACGCCATTGTGTGTTTCCTTGTTAAAGGGAATACCTGAACAGGAGTTTCTGTTGGGTGCACCATGTTATGGCAACTGCGGCGGCCTAGGTAGTAGGTAAGTTATCCTGAATGTTGAATCCTGTTCCTATGATATTCCATTCTGTTGCCTAGAGTGTAAGGGAGAGTGGACGCTTGACATGAATGCGGATAGGATGTCTTGGGCTCCTTTGAGATCACTTAAATCCTATTGACCGAGAGGTCCTTTGTAATAAATTGCGTTACTTAGGGACTAACCGAGCACAAGGTGCGTCATAACATTACAATGTCGTGTTTGGTCGTTTATATTGTGACACATGGACGAATAGAGAATGTGGTAGCAAAGACGACGCTCTGGCTGTGATTGTCAGAGAGGTGGATTGGCTGCCAGCTGTGTGCGAAGATAAATTTCAAAGGACATTAGTATCGTACCTATAAGTGGTGAGGGATATACATTTATGATACCACTAACGTGTTGAATGTTCTTGTCCATAGATATGTGTCAGGTGTTGTGGCAGATGTAATGGACTTTTTGGGAAAATATGTAGTCAATCAGGGAAGCTATTTGTTAAGTGCCATAAGGGATCCATAAAGGTCAATGAAACGGTACGGGGGGACAGCTCTATTCTTTCAATCGATTTAAGCTGCTTTTGCTTAGAAATAGGAAGATCTGACATGACGCTTATACATAAGACCTAATCGGAAGGATATGAACTTCAAGCTTTCATAAGACGTTTTTCTTCCTCTTAAGTAGCCCAAAAGTACAGAATGAACCAACGTCCCAACCAATTTGCCTCTTCAATTTAGCTGGTCCTTAGTTAACCGCCTCCAGTTGCCCAATTCATGTTGCTTGAGTTCGGTTTTTTTCGCTTAATGCCTAAGTACAAGGTGGGCCAAAAGAGATCACCCTATTGGAAGATGTTCTTATTTTTGAAAATGTCCCCCAATGTCAAATCCGTTTTGACATTTGTGAACTCGACAGATGTAGAAAACCAGTGAACAAGCCTTGGAACGATACACTCCCCAAGAACGCGGAATAATCGCGTCACTTTTTTTGCGTAACAATTCGTCTGTAGTCTGTAGTGTTGGCGCAGCGCGAATTTCGTCGCCGATTCCCCGGCGTCCGGCACCGACTGCGCAAACACTGTGCCGTTTGGCCACCAAACTTAAACCAAAGTGGCCGGGCCCGGAGCGCCCGTTGTGCCGAAAATTTCACCGCTGTTGCTAGGATGTCGAGCTGTCGCCGGAAACATCGACCAGACGCTGTGCCTCGCAATTAGCCATCAGCCGGTCGTCCCTAAGCCGAATTTCGGGTCAAAGACTTGCGCATGTTCCCGTACGAAATCCAGTCGGTGCATACGCTGCTGCCTGTCGATCGCCAAACGCGTATAACCTACGCCCAGGCCATGCCATGATCTCGAGGACGATTTTTCGACCAAAATCATAATGACAGATGAGGCTCATTTCCACCTCAGCGGGTATGTGAGCAAGCAAAACTATCGCTTCTGGGGCACCGAAAATCCACGAGAAATGCACGAGGAGCCATTACATCCGCTCAAAGTTACTGCATGGTGTGCTGTTTACGCTGGAGGAGTCATCGGACCATTTTTCCTAGAACGGTCGAACAACAACAGTGGACGGTGCGCGCTGTAGGGCCATGTTTCCGATTTGTTTCTGCCGCAATTGGAAGAATTAAGACTGGAAGACATGTGGTTCCAACAGGACGGAGCAACGGCACACACTGCACGAGCGGTTCGCCTCATCTTTCGTTTTGGCGATTTGTACTGGCCGGCAAGTTCGCCCGATTTAACCGTTCCAGCCTTTTTTCTTGTGGGGTTTTCAGAAATCCCGTGCTTACGTGAACAAGCCCGAGACCCTAGAAGCCCTCAAGAACCACATTCGACACAAGAACGAGAACCTGTCGCCCGAAATTCTCGCTGAGGTGATGAAAAATGTCATAAAACGATCCCGTATGGCAATCAATTGTTACGGCGCCCATTTTGCCGATATCATCTTCTCGACTTGGCCAATAAAATTCTAAAGGTTGAAATAAACATAAGAGCCAAACAACATCGGATGACTTCTTTTGGCCCACCCTTACTTCGTTTGCGACGTCCGACGTCTAACTTGAAATCAACGACCGATGTCAAAAAAAAACATACTAGACACTCGTGTGATGAAGGACATACTAGGAAGATATAGCCAAATGAAAAGCCCAGCAGTTCTATAGAGACTGTGGATAGCTAATGGAATGACAACCACCGAAACTGCTTCGACTCCAAATTTTTGCCTCAATTCTATACATCATCAGTTTCAAGATCCTCAACTAACATGCCTTTTCAATTTGTCTTAGCTAACTGCCTTCAGTTGCGCACTCAAAGTTGGTTGAGGCCGGTTTAAACATTTTAGCGCTTCCTCTACTGCGCGAAACGCACATCTCACTGGGAATCGAAGACTCTGCGACAAGAGTCCATTCCATTCGCCATTCGCTCTACATCTCCCAACCATCTACGTCCAATTCGAAGTTTGTTTTACGATGGGTCTGTCGCGGTATAGCCCGCATAGTTCTTGGTTGAATCTTCGTCTCCATAGCCCGTCAAAGCAAACGGGACCGCAGATTTTTCGAATAATTTTTCTCTCCAAACTTTCTCCGTTTTTAATATAGTCCACGCTTCAGCGCCGTAGAGCAGGACTGGAATGATCAGGGTCTCATATAGGATCTCCTTGGGAGTTCCTGTGAGGAATTTGCTATCAAATTGTCTTTTTAGCTCGAAGAAACAGCTGATGGAAAGAGTAATCCTTAGTTTTATTTTCCTACCATGATGGATCTTCGAGAATTTTACATCGTCGACCTACACAGATGGATGAGTTTGAGCGGTATACCCAAACTTGAAATGTCGTCTTTATAAATCCTGTCGTATGCGGCTTTGAAATCGATAAATAGGTGGTGGCTATCGATTTGGACTTCTTGGGTTTTATCCAGCATCAGTCGAAGTGTGAAAATTTGATCGGTTGCGGACTTTCCTGGTCTAAAACTGCACTGATAAGGGCCGATCAGGTTATTGGTAAACATTTTCAGGCGCTCGCATATAACGGCAGATAGGATCTTGTACGGGATATTGAAGAAACTTATGCCTCTGTGGTGGTGCAGTTCAGAGCGTCTCCTTTTTTGTGGATCAGGCATACGACGCCGCGGTTCCATTATCCAGGCATACTTTCTTCCGACAAGATTTTGCTCATGAGTTGGTGGATGTTATTTACAAAGTAATCTCCGCCGGCTTTATAAAGCTCAGCGGGAAGGCCGTCATATCCTTCAGCCTTATTAAGTTTTGTTTAGATATTGCTATCCTCATTTCTCTCAGATCAGATGGTTGGCAGTTTTCGTTGTCCTTGTCAATATTGAATGGTTTGTTCTGCCTGACAGCGAAATGTTCTTCGTCATCATCGTCAACAACATTTGACAACATTTCGAAGAGAAATCTTACGAAGTTTTTTGACATATCTACATGATATTGGGTCACTCATTTCATGGTTACGCGTTGGTAGCGCTGGCAATCGACACCTGCCAAACTCATCTATCATCTGAAGGGTCATCATATCAGTTGAATGTTTGCCATTTACGATAATGGATAGCTTAACAATCGAAAAACGCGTTAGAATTATATAAAACTTACTACGAAAGTGGTGGTCATATGGTCGTCAAAACCGACGGACTGATCAAGCAATCGGTAAAATTGTGAAGAAATTTTAGAAGAGTTGAAGCTTCACTGGTGTCGTAACGCCTGTAGATCATTGAAATACATGCTCAGGCGAAAATATTGCTGCTGGAAGTTTGAGTGTTGCTGACGGTTCGAATTTATCGATTTCCCAGCGTTGCAACTCCATCCTTACAATGTTTAAACTCTATAGATACGTTTCTTGGGTGTTGGAACAACAGGCGATAAACATCGATTTTTCGAACGACATTTTCTTCAGCGATGAGGCACATTTCAAACTCGGTGGGTATGTAAACAAACAAAGTTACCTCATATGGGGCTCAGCAAACCCAGAAGTGTTCGAAGAGGTGCCGTTCCATCCAGCAAAGTAACTTTGCACGCTCTATGGTTCGAATGGTGTCATTGATCCGTATTTCTTCGAAGAAGCCAATATGGAGACGGTTACTGTCAACTCGGAGCGATATTGTCGAATGATTGAAGATCGATCATGACTTGGATAATAGGTGGTTCCAACAAGATGAGGCAACAGGCGATTTGACATCGTTAGATTCTTTTCTGTAGGGTTACGCAAACGACCGTATATACGCGAATAATCCCCGAATTACAGACGCAATAAAACCCAACATTACTTAAGTTATGGCAGAGATACCTTAAAAGAATCCCATGCTGCCGAGGCGGCGATTTGAGTGACAATGTGTTTCACACTTAATGGCAAAATGTAAATTTTATAATGAAACTAGCAGCCTCACAAGACTTCGCTCTGGTACAATTCTAATGACAAAAAATTTAATTTCTACCACCTAAGGCTGAACTATAATAGTCGGAAGCAATCGGAAGCTAATGTCAAAATTCTACGTTAGGTTTTCCTCAGGACTGTCAATTACTCAAGTTGCCCGTAATAGACTTTTGTGAATGGAAGCGATTGTCTGGGTGGAAGTCGTTTTGCTATATCCGCTTATCTCGAGAACTGCTAAATGGATTTCGATGTGTTTTTCACTGTTTTGATCTGCGCATTTCCCTGGGAAATAGTGTATTCAAAATCACTTACAGGAGCTGAGCATTCCAGGTTTAGACAGGTATGCCAAGGTCTCGGCGGTCTCTTGCGATTGCAGTCTTTCGACGCTTAATTTTTTTTACACTATTACTGGTTTGTTGTGACGTGGTGGTCATTGTCATTAGCTTGGGCATATTATTCCAGAAGGCGAGCTACACGATCCTCACAAAGCGCTCAAAAAAAGCAAGCTCATAGGGTGTCGTTGGTGGAACACTTAGCTCAACATTTTCTTCTATATCGTTCGAAAAGCCTTTCCAGTTAGTTAATCTAGTTTTGGTACACCGCCCGAATTCGTCCGATTGTGAAGGATTTCAATGGAGAATTATCGCTGCTCCATCAGGGTCAGAAATGACCTCACCAACACATTCGATACCAAAAACGGACTTAGGCAAGGGGATGAGCTATCATGTGATTTCTTCAATTTGATTCATGAGGGGATTGTGCAAAACTCCCGAGCCAACACCAGAGGCACAATTTTCCAAAAATCGGTGCAACTACTAGCATACGCCGAAGATATTGGCATCATTGGTCGGACTCAATGTGATGTCATAGCCATGTTTGCTAGTATAGACAAGGAAGCGGCAAAAATTGGCTTAGCAGAAAATGAAGGAAAGGACACACTACATCGAACAATCGGAAAGAATGTCACCATTTACAGACATAACTTTGAGGTAGTACGGGACTTTGTCTATTTCGGCTCCGCTAACAACTCTGGCGAAAACATCTCGTCAGAAATTATACGAAGAATTACTCTTGCCAACCGCTGTTTCTCGGTCTAAGAAGGCGATTCAGTAGTAAAGCCCTCACTCGAACTACTGGGGAGATCCTACATAAGACCCTGATAATCCCAGTCCTGCTCTACGGCGCTGAAGCATAAACCGTATCAGAAGCGGATGAAAAAATCGTCGGTCTATTCGAGGGGAAGATTTGTCGGTCTGTTTTCGTTGACGGGCTAGTAAGATTCAACCCATGCCCCTGGTCAAAAAACTCCGCATTGGACGTTTATGATGGCTAGGACATGTAGAACAGCAATACTCCGGCTGACAGAATGTTCGATTCCCAGGCAGACGTTGGACGCAGTAAAGGAGAGATCGCCTTAAGTGGCGAGCACAAGTGGAAACCGACCTCAATCAACTTGGAGTGCGCAACTGGAGGCAGTTAGCTAAGGACCGGGCTAATTGGGGAGGCATGTTGGTTGAGGACCAGGTTCATTTCGGGCTAAAGCGCCACTTAAGGAAGTAAGTAAGTTAACAGATAACCTAAAAAATCATATGAGTTTCAGAAGTAACTACTTCCGTAGAGTTTGTAGTCCAAACTCTACGGCGCCCAGTATTCATCACAATGAACCTTTTTACAGCTTAGCTGCACCTTTTTCCATAAATGACGACTCTAAACAAACCGGAAGTATGAGTAATTCCTTTACGGGCTAATAGCTTAAGGTTCCCTTAAAAATGTGCATCTATTTAGAAAACACGACAAGATACAATTTCCACCATAAACCAATAATTATACACCAGTGCACTTCATATTCAAATCCCATCCCACAGACCCTTCTCGTAGAAATGCAACACCTTCTCCCTTACCTACATTTCTCTACCACTTACCAATAATTAGCCAAGTGAAATCTAATGCGTAATATCTCTTCAAGGATCCTGTTACATCGACCCCGAAAATACCTTTACCAACCCCTTCCCAGCCTTACACATTCGCAACCATCCATTCCCACAGTGCCAACCTTTATCGAAACACCTGGTTTAGAAATTTTGTGCCCACCATACTCCGCCACTCTCTTCCCAACACCAAACACCAGTGAAATGACAGTTTTCACCATAGGGATCCATAAGTCGGGTACATTTTAGAAAGGGTGATACACGACAACCTCTTTGCATATCTTTCCATAACGTGGAAAGTCCTTCTCCTGCGTCTTCCATTGAAATGCAAATTTTATATCGACACCAAAATACTCTCACCCTACAAAGGCATAAAAACCCTATTGAAGGCATAAACCCTATTGAAGGCATAAAGTCTTGAGAGTGAGATACCCGGCCGAAAATTAATGTGTTATGGTATATGACGACGCAACTAGACCTTAACCAGGGGTTGAGATTTTATTATACACCTTTGCCCTGACACAAAGGAACTCTCATTAAAATTCCTGCGCAATAAGTTGCCGTCCATTGAATAATCTCCAACACAACACATTTCCGTCCTCCGCCGTCGTTGTGAAAAATTCACACAAAAAGGAAAAGAAATCCTAGTTCCTCCGGATGAAAAGGGGGTAGGAAAATTCCCATGGATTGCGAGTGTATGACGACGTACCGAATAAATTGGTCACCCTTCTTTGAGCAAGCGAAAATCTAGTTCTACTACTTCTACGATGACGACGAGATCCTTGCAAGGACTTATGTCTCTCATGCAGAACGTCGCAATATAGTTTCTCACAATTTTTCACACACTCGCACTGAAGGAGGAAAATGGCGATTTTCTGCTGGGTTGGTCGTGACTATGCCTGTTTGGGAAATGAGTTTCAATTTGAATTTTTCGACAGTTAAACGACGCAATAAAGTGCGGCTTTCCTGCGCGTCTATATCTTTCAATGGGATAGACTTGCCGATAAAATGGGATGCGAACTGATAAAGAGTATCCTTAATTGGAAAACCGATGACGGTGAGAGAATGACTGAAAATCGTGTACCGATATGCGGGTATTTCCAAACACACACACCGTCGCTATCGACAAAAAAGTCATTTGGTGCATACAGAGATATGCGGGTACCACGAGCCGACCAGCAGGAGCGGTAGTAAGTGGTAGCAATTAAGGGGTGCGCGCTATTATTAATTTTCCATTTCCCACGTGCCACATCCTTCATCAGGACATCGGTTAGTTAGTTGAGCTGCCGACAAAAGACAGGTGGGCTCGTGCTCGATAGAAGAGGTCATTGGCAGCATAGATGAAATTGTAACGTATTTTTCCGTATTTTACCTATTCCTATATTCGCAGGATACCCGCATAGGATGTGTCAATAAAAGTGCAATCCGAGGACGTGTGTGAAATGTTGAATTGTCTCGTCCATTTCCATTGTAATGCATTGAACTTTACAATGGAAATGGAAAAATTTTTGATTTCTCGAGTGGAATTCGAGTCCTTTGACAGGCCAGGATTGCCACTGAAACGCTTTGTCCTTTAAAGAGCAGTCGTCGGCTTTTTACCAATGATCCCATAATCGTTTTTGAAATTTTGGAAACACCTTTGTTTGCAATTTTTCACACATGGGAAATGTTGTTTCAATACAATTAATCAATGAAAAAGGTTGCAATGGATTAGGGAACACATTTTTCTTCACAGGGTCCATTATTGATTAACTGGAACCATTTCTACATCTAATGGTGCTCATAACATAGCTTCATGAATTTCTATGTGTCATCTGTCGTTCATGTTGCTGTCGAGCCTTAGATTCCAGCTGATTTGCCACAACATGAAGTTCATGAAGTTCTAAGTTTCCATCTGATTTGACAGAACATGAAGGTCTGAAATTTTTGACCAAGTGCGATCCTATGGAAGTATTTTGTAAGCACGTTATTGCTGGTGCTGGTGAATTGCACTGGAAAATCAGCTTGAAGGATTTGGAGGAAGGTCATGCTTACATTTGTGAGAAGAAGTCAGAGCCTGTCATATCGCTTGTCAAAATTTCCAAACAAACCCAACCGTACCTGCATGAGGGATGTCACAATGGTAATGTCAACTTTAAGAACGATTGAAACATTTGCTCGTTATTTAGCCGAGAAGAATGAATACCTTGTAACTGCAGCTCGTGAAATCTGCTGCTTCGGTCCCGACGGTTAGTTGAATGCGACACTAAGGACAGCATCTTCCTCAACTGAGTTCGATGTCTGGCTGACCTAGCCATCTAAAACGTCCGATGCGGAGTTTTTCACTAGATGTACGTCACTGTACAGTTCGTACAGTTCTTGGTTGAATGTTCGTCTTCCTACCCGTCAACGCAAACGGGGCCGAAGATTTTTCAATGAATTTTGCTCTCAAATTGACGAAGAATTTCTTCATCCGCATTTGAGACGGTCCATGCTTCAGCGCCGTGGAGCAGGATTGGGATGATCAGGCTCTTATATAGGATCTCCTTAGTAATTCGAGTGTGGGCTTTACTACTGGCTTGCCTTCTTAGCCCGAGAAACAGCGGCTGCCAAGCGTAACACTTCGTTTTTTTTCTGACCAGATGTTGTTTTCAGAGTCAATAGCGGAGCCGAAATAGTCAAAGTCCGGTACTACCTCCAATTTATATCTGTCAATGGTGACGTTCTGTCCAATTCGTCGATGTTGTGTGTCCTTTCGTGTTGATAGCATATACTTCGTCTTGCCCTCATTTTCTGCTAAGCCAATTTTTGCCGATTCCTTGTCTATACTAGCAAACATGGCTATGACATCACGTTGAGTCCGACCAATGATGCCAATATCTTCGGCGTACGCTAGTATTTGCACCGATTTTTGGAAAATTGTGCCTCTGGTGTTGGCACTGGAGTTTTGCACAATCCTCTCAAGAATCAAATTGAAGAAGTCACATGACAGCGCATCGCCTTGCCTAAATCCTTTCTTGTTGTCGAATATGTTGGTGAGCTCGTTTTCGACCCTGATGGAGCAGCGGGAATTCTCCATCGTCATCCTTACACAAACGGGCGAGTTTGACCGGTATACCAAAACTAGACATGGCTCTGTATAATTCGTCTCTATAAATGCTGTCGAATGCGAGTTTCAAATCGATGTACAGTTGGTGGGTATCGATTTGGATTTTTTGGGTTTTTCTCCAGGATCTGCCGAACTGTGAAAGTTTTATCGGTTGTGGACTTTCCTGGCCTAAAACCACACTGATAAGGGCCGATGAGGTTGTTGGTAAACGGTTTCAGGCATTCACATATTACGGCAAATAGGATCTTGTGGGCGATGTTCAGGAGACTAATGCCTCATTAGTTGGCGCAGTTCAGAGGGTCTCCATATTTGTGGATCGAGCAATGCTGAACGATGCTGAGGTTCCATTCTTCAAGCATACTTTCTTTCGACCAGATTTGGCTTATGAATTTTTGGATGTTACTTAACAAGTCTTTTCCGCCGTCTTTATAAAGCTCAGCGGGAAGGCCGTTATTTCCGGCAGCCTTAATAAGCTTGAGCTTAGGTATTGCAATCGTCACTTCAATCAGGTCGGCTGGTTGGCAGTATTCGCTGTCGTTGCCAATATTGAATGGTTCGGTCTGCCTGACAACGGATTGTTGTTCGTCATCGCCGTTTAAGGGTCTGCGGAAATGGTTCGATATTTCCTTGTTCATCTCGACAGGATTATGTTCGAGCCTTGTATCCTTGGCTTTGACATTTTTCACTTTGGTAAGACTTGCGAACACCATTGCTGGAGTGACACCTCTCTATATTCTCGATCGCGCGCTTTTCTTGCTCTTATTTCTTCCTTCTGAAAAGCCGGTGTTCTTCTCCTAAGTCCATTGCCAGATGTGCTGTCTTGTAGGCTGAGTTTTCTGTCATCACTGCTAATGATAGCTTCTCTTCCTCCCAGTACGATTTTAACATCGTACTCCGGTAGTCGCTCATAGGTTTTGTCAAGGAGCTCATACAAACAATCCTTAGCTAAGTGTTCTCACATTCCAGGTGCAGGTACGAACGTCGTTGTCCTTTTTCGTTTAGCAGGGTCTTCAACAACGATATCAGTCCTTTCCGAGGCTATTGGTTGCTTCGTAACAGCAAGTTTTTTCCATGACACCCAAAGCACAACTCCCAACCTGGAGGGCCAGTTCCATTTTATTAGATACCCGTAGGGCACGGGGCCCTCAGTAATCAGTATCCGCTACGGGATTGAGCGCTGCCGCGGGCCTTTCGGTTCATCCACCACCATCTCTGTTCAAGGGGCCTGACTAACACTTGAAATTCCTAGACAACCTGTTGTCCGAATATATCGAAGAAGCTTGATTGGGTTCGTCTGGGACAGCAGGCAGGGTATTCATTCCAAGCTATTCTGGCCTGTTGCTGTTTGGATGAGACCAGTACCCAATGGTTACCACTTGGAGGTTAAAAAACGCACTTGATGTGTAGTCACAGTTACAACCACTGTGCATTGCCAATTTAAAGCCAATGAGAGTCTTACCCTCGTTCTACAACACCCAACCATCGTTTATAACTCCGCAGTAAAATCGCTGAACCGATATGGCATTCAATTTTCTCGTTCCCGTGTCACGGGAACAAACTGTCGCAAAGTTTAACTTTCTCAGAATCTTAGGAGATGTACATTCGGGGAAGGAAGGACACATTTTTTTTTGAATCTAAGTGATACCGCGTCTATCTTTATGTTCCATGTGGATTCCTTATGTTAATGTCATCCAACGTACATGGAAAAAAATGGACATTGTCGGCTTCGTTTGAAGCCCCTCAGATATGACTCAAGGCAAATACGTACTTAACATTTCTTTTTTTTTAATTTTCAAAAAAAAAAAACTCCTGAACTGTGCTTTACAAACATCGTCATTACACATTTGCAAACACACATGTATACTCAAACAAACCGCCCTCACTAGTTCTCCCGAATTACTTGAGAAGTACGCGTTAATGACTCACATAAATATCAATTGCTCATTACTGTCCGTTACAAATTTGTAGGCCTTATCGTAAATCAACGAGTAATGTCTCATCTATTATTGTGCCTTGAAAATATGAAGGGCGGCTGTGTTCAACAAGAGCGTGTCTCTGACAATAGTACGCACATAAAGCATTCCTTATCTAAGTCGACTCCTACATGTGTGTATCTCACATCCCTACCCGCCACATGGAAGCAGTATCCCGCGACCTATACAGTGGACCGCGATTGTGTCATAAACGCGATAATTAACAAGATCCGAGTATCTTCTGGAAAATATTGAAAGACGAAAAATCAACGTCTCATTTCAAAATACGCACGATAAAAGTGTACAACAAACACACACACACACTTCAGCGATAACGTGATAAACCATTTACTGCGGAGAGTTCTAGATACTTTTCATTATGACTGAATCACACACATGCAAACGCATAAATAAATTTACGAGTATCTCAAGCCAATTTGAATGCTGAATCAACAAAATGCGGGTACTCGCACGAGTGATACGAGTGCGAGTCGTATCAATTGAGAGTGAAGTGTGAGATATTTATTTTTCTCATATTTTGAAACAGCAAAAAAGATACGTGTAGGTACGTTATCGCATTTAGTTTCAATTGGACTTTGTTGAGTTGGCAGATATATTTTTTTTTATTTTCCATTCAATCAGTTGATTAATATTTAATTAATAGGCATAGGGGAACATAGAGATTGAGGATTTAGGTTTTTAATTGGGGATCCTTTTGAATGAACAATTTTGAGGATTAGGATGAATGCAATTGATGTTAAATCTCTCGTTCTATAATGTTGGTTAAACGAATTTATGGGGTAGATATTCGAGTCGTCGATGAATCACCCGTATGGTGTCAGTATAAGCCGAATGGGAATGAAAATGTTGTGTGAAGGTAGAAGAATCTTGGAAAATTCGCCGCTCAAGTATGAGTTGAACCTAGCTCTGAGCCAGTTAGGTAGGTTCTTAAATATCAGCATCCTCCAGTTGCGCAGTTTAAACTCGTTGCAGTCGATTTCTACTTGTGCTCACCAATTAAGGCGAATTTTACCAATTGACTGAGAATAGAAGATTTAGGATCGACGTGGATGTCTATTCGTTCATCATGTCGTAGCCATTTAATTTTCGGATCAGGTCCATGTTGTTGCACAGCTCTTTCATTTTTGTTATTTCATTGAATGCAATTGAAGGTTCAATACCTTAATCAAACTTGAGACATCTTTGTGGACTGTGGATTGACACCATATACATGCGTCAAGAGAATTTTGAAACGTGGACAAACCTTCACAGTCCTTTGAAATATCCAGTTATATTGTCATGCAAAACTGAACGCTTTCCCTTGCATTAGCAAAATAGCATTTGAAAAAAAATTATCTGCCGTTTGTTATTATTGGAATGGCTATGGTCTTAGAAGGATCATCGAAAGTTTGAGATTACCAAGCATTTGGATATCAAAAAACCATTATATTGGGAGCATTAGAGACATATTGAGCTAACTGTACATTGTTTTTACGTTTTTTACGAAGCAACCAATTGCTCGAAAAGGACTGATCTAATTGCAAAACGAAAAATGGACAACGACGTTCGTATCTGCGCCTGGAATATGAGAACATTAAGTATAACAGGTGCAACCAAACAACTAGATGAAGCACTAAGCTGCTACAAAGCATAAAAAGCAGACATTACTGCCATCCTGGAAATACAATAGAATAGGCCGGGCGGAAAGACGATGAAAAACTGTGACATCTACTAAGGACCATGTTACAGTGAGCCAGACTTAGACACGTCCAATGTTTCCAAGACATTAGCGAACGCATTGTAACAAGGATTGCTTCTACGAGCTCCTTGACAAAACCTATCAGCAACTACCGAAGCACGATGTTAAAATCCTGCTAGGCAATTTGAGAGGAAAGTTAGGAAGAGAAAAAATCTTCAGCAGTATTGACGGAAAATTTTGTCTCCAAAGCAAAACGTCTGGCAATGGATTTGGGCGCACGGCGTACTAATCTCGATATCCATAAAGTTATATGACGTCACCAAATCAACGAATGGTCAATCAAATTCATTACATTGCGATAGACAAGAGGCAGGCATCCATTATTTCGGATGTCCGAACATTCTGAGGGGCTAATATCGGACCACCTTCTTGTTGCAGCCAAGGTAAGAATGCTAATATCCACTGGGCCAAAAAAAATGAGGACAAATGAATTTAACGATCGGCAAGTCCTACGCAGAACGCGTACCCTTTAACCGCTCGATTAGCATCGTACCACGAGCATCTAATATCGGGGAACAATGTCAGCCATGGCAGCAATTAGATCAGATGCAACGCGTACCCTTTAACCGCTCGATTAGCATCGTACCACGAGCATTTAATATCGAGGAACAATGTCAGCCATAGCAGCAATTAGATCAGATGCAACGCGTACCCTTTAACCGCTCGATTAGCATCGTACCACGAGCATCTAATATCGAGGAACAATGTCAGCCATGGCAGCAATTAGATAAGAAGTAACTGATGAGCTAGGTTTCTCGCTTCCACCTACAAGAAGCCCTTGGTTTAATATAGATCTCCGACAAATGTTGTCAGCCAAAAACGAGGCATAAAAAGCAGAGCTGCAGTTGAAGACGAGAGCTGGCATTGAGCTCTATAGCAAAAAAAGGGAAGAACACAGGCTTTTCAGAAAGAAGAAAAAGAGCAAGAAAAGCGCGCGATCGAGGATATATGAAGGTGCCACTCCAGGAACGACATTCGCAAGTTTTACCAAAGTGTAAAACATAAAAGGCAAGGATACCATGCTGGAACAGAATCCTGTCCAGATGAACAAGGAAATATAAGTTGAGACACAGAACGAACCATTCCAACCACCCGACCTAAATGTAGTGAGGATAGCAATAGTTAAATTCAAGCTTGATGAGGCTGCCGGATATGACGGCCATCCCAATTTTACAATTTTTTGGCGCAACAGGCTTTTTAGAACCCAGGGCCGGGTTTTCTCACAACCTTTCTCACGACCTTGTGTTTTATGCCGACTCCGAATGGCCACTTTGAGATCAGCTTTTCTTGACAATTTTGAAGACTAAAACATCACTAAGGTGTTGCTACGGCTTGGAATTGAACTCAGACCTTCTGCGCGGCAGTTCATCGAACTAACCATCGTGGCATTGAGCTGGTCACCCATCCCGTTGAGCTTTATAAAGCCGGCTTAGATGACTTGCTAAAAAACATCCACCAACTCATAAGCCAAATCTGGTTGGATGAAATTGTGCCTGAAGAATGGAACTTCAGCAGGAGTGCCCGATCTACAAAAAAAGAGATCCGCTGAACTGCGCCAACTACACAAGTTTCCACAACACTACACTACAAGATCTTATCTGCCGTAATATGTGAACGCCTGAAACCGTTTAACAGCTACCCGATCGGTCCTTAACAGTGAGGTTTTAGGCCAGGAAAGTCCACAAGTGATCAAATCTCTACACCTCGGCAGATCTTGGGAAAAAATCCACAAAGTCCAAATCGATACCCACCACCTATTCATCGATTTTAAATCCGCTTACGATAGCAATAGTTTTGGTATACCGCCCAAGCTCGCCCGTTTGTGAAGGATGACGATGGAGAATTCTCGCTGCTCCATCAGGGTCGGAAACGACCTCACCGACACATTCGATACCAAAAAAGGATTTTGGCAAGGCGATGCGCTGTCATGTGACTTCTTCAATCTGATTCTTGAGAGGATTGTGCAAACACTTGAGCCAACACCTGAGGAGCAATCTTCCATGAATCGGTGCAACTACTACCATACGATGACGATATTTCCATCATTGGCATCACTCAAGGTGATGTCATAGCAACGTTTGTATAGAGAAGGAAGCGGCAATAATGGGCTTAGCAGTAAATGAGGGCAAGACGAAGTATATGCTGTCAACAAGAAAGCACACACAACATCGACGAATTGGACAGAATGTCACCATTGACAGATATAACTTTGAGGTAGTACGGGACTTTGTCGTCCTCGGCTCCGCTACCAACTCTGACAACAACATCTCGTCAGAAATTATACGTAGAATTGCTCTTGCTAACCGCTGTTTCTTCGGGAAGAAAGGCAATTTAGTATCAAAGCCCTCACTCGAACTACACCCAAGTCCTGCTCTACGGCGCTGAAGCGTGGACCATATCAGGAGCGGATGAAGTTATCCTTGGTCGCTTGGAGAGAAAATTTTTTGAAGAAATGTTCGATCCCTTCTGCGTTGACGATGTAGACGAAGATTCAATCAAGAACTATGCGGGCTGCACATCGACATACCACTAGTAAGAGGCTAAGACATGTAAGCCGATGGACAGTAATCCGTCTCGCAGAGTCTTCAATAGCTGGCCAGATGTCAGACGCTGTAAAGGAAGACCTCGCCTTAAGTGTCATGCACAAGTAAAAAACTGACCTCAACCAACTTGAACTGTGCAATTGGAGGTAGATAGCCAAGGACCAGGATAATTTGAAACTCATGTGAGGTACTTTCCGCACTGTAGAGGCACTTAAGTTTATAAGTCATTGGATTACCTTATCTTCTCTGGATCTTGGTCTTGTATAGGACCTACTTGGTTGGAGGGCTTTAGTATACAATTTCATTCCAAGAAGCAGCGGTTGACAGAAGTAATCCTTTTTTTTCTGACAAGATGTCGTTGACAGATTGACAGAATTCCTAGTTAGATCTATATGTAGAAAGTGACGTTCTATCCAATCGGTCGATATTGTGTCTCTGATGACTTGGTGTAGGAAATCACTGATAGAAGACTACAGACTGATTCGCCCGGAGGGACATATTGCTTGATGCTCTGCCTAACATATGAAATGTAAAGTAAGAAATGCAACAAACATTACCAGCTAATCAATGATATAAAATCCCTTAGCACAATAAATGTACTATTTGACCTATCAAGCCGGACGTTACATGTCACAATCAAAAGGTATGTCATCAAAAAAAAATTCACCACATTTCAACCTGTCGGTAGTCCCAACCACTGTCTGGCGGCAAAGCCAAATCCCTAAAGAATATTTAAGCCTTCAAAAATCCATTAAAATCTCGTACTCACTCATCCAGCACACATCCGATTAAGGCCTTATCCATTATCCCAGTTTACTAGCGTATGTACACCTACCACACCTACACATCGAAACATCGCATTTGCGAGAAGGCATTTATCATATCCTCACCCGGGTTACGTGTCAGTAATACATTCATCGCCACCATTAACATGTGTTCGGTATCTGCTGCACGCCAGAGCTAAATCCCCAATTGGCCAGTACTCCGGAACCACCCACAAACACAACGTAGATACACTTGTTAACACAACATCGCAACAACAGAATTATATCCATACGTGAGTATATGGACTATGCCCGGGCTAGTACAAACTTCCAGATATACACCAATACAAATGAAAAACAACAACAAATTTGTGTCTTAATTGCATCTGAATTGCGATAGCTGTGCGACTTGGAAATTGATTTGCTTGTTGGACAAGATAATAGTCTGCAACAATTTGGCAGTAGTCCGTTGCCGTATACCAGTTGCACTCTAATGACTTTAGCGTTCCTAATTCCCAAGGCTAATTGCAGTTTAACACAGAGATTGACAAGTAAATCCAAGCCATGGTGGCATGGCATACCATGCCAAGTCAAGCTATAGCCAAGTAGTAGCATGTACAGTACATCCATGCGGGAATCCAGTCAATTGTACTGCATACTGTTGCAATCATTATCGCTGATGAGTTTAATGAAATTACCATTATCGCAGCTCGAGTCCAGTCAGTCCAAGTGAAAATTAGTAAAATTAATTTCCACAATAAACCGGTCCCGTATTGATATTGTTATCGATTTGCACGCATGCGGTTGGATAAGTGCTGGAGTGTTGAGGGAATTTAAAAATATTTAATGCCAAACTATTGACAGAATCACTAGAATTGTAAATGCTGCTTCGAGCTGTTCTTGTTTTTTTTTTTAAATTGTTGCAGTTTTAGACCAGAGAATACTTATCAGTTATCACACTTATTAGTTATCAGTTATCACGCTTATCAGTTAAACTGAAACATCCCATCCGACCTCATTTACAAGATATTAGTGGGTGCTTTGAATCTGTGCTTAGTACGGTTGTCGGAAATCCTCCCGCTTAACCCTTTGACGACGATGAATTTTCCGCTGGAAATTAAAAAAAAAATTAAAGACTGGCCCTATCGACCCGGCTATCGAGGGATAGATTCCGGACAAGGCTTGTGATTTACATCTAATCAAATTCTTCACAAGAAATGACTAAGTCGAAAAAATGTCAGTAGGTAAAGGGGCGTGGCCGGTGGTACAAAAAAGTACCATCCGGGATGGTATGTGGTACAATTTTGTACCAATCGTATTTTCTAAGCTTACCAACTAACTAAAGTGGCGCTATTGTCCAGAGGGCCACAACCAACAGGCCTCTCCAATTAGCACGTTCCTAAGCTAACTGCCTCCTGTTGCGCACTTCAAGTTGGTTGAGGTCGGTTTATACTTGTGCGCGCCACTTAACCCGCGGTCTTCCTCTACTGCGTCCGACGTCTGGCTGAGAATCGAAGACTCTGCGTGCCGGAGTATTCGTTTCCATTGCGGAGTTTTTGGACCAAGCCATGTCGCTGTAATACTCGTATAAATCTTGGTTGAATCTTCGTCTCTATAGCAGGTCAAGGCAAGCGGGGCCGAAGATTTTTTGAAGAATTTTTCTCTCGAATCGACTAAGGATTTCTTTGTCCGCTCTTGATACGGTCCATGCTTCAGCGGCCATAGAGCAGGACTGGGATGATCAGGGTCTTATATAGGATCTCCTTATTAGTTCGAGTGAGGGCTTTACTACGGAATTGCCTTCTTAGTCCGAATAAACAGCGTTGGGAAAGAGTAATTCTTCGTTTTATTTCTGACGAGATGTTGTTGTCAAAGTTAATAGCGGAGCCGAGATAGACAAAGCCACGTATCACCTCAAAGTTATATTTGTCAATGACGAAAGTCTGTCCAATTCGTCGATGCTCTGTATCCTTGTGAGCATATACTTTGTCTTGCCCTAATTTACTGCGAAACCTATTTTTGCCTCTTCTTTCTCTATACTAGCAACCCTGGCTACGAAATCACGTTGAGTCCTACCAATGATGTCAATATCGTCGGCGTATGGTAGTAGTTGAACTGATTTTTGGAAAATTGTGCCCCTAGAGTTGGCTCGGGAGTTTTGCACAATCTTCTCAAGAATCAAACTGAAGAAGTAACATGACAGAGCATCGCCTTGCCTAAATCCGTTTTTGGTATCGAATATGCCGGTGAGGTCGTTTCCGACCTTGACGGAGTAGCGAGAATTCTCCATCGTCATCCCACACAAACGGAGTTTGGGCGGTATACCAAAACTAGATCTGGCTCTGTATGATTGCTGCCGTTTGCGGCTTTGAAATCGATGAATAGGTGGGGGGTAACGATTTGGGATTCTTAGGGTTTTCCAGGATCTGCCGAAGTGTATAAATTTTATACTTTCCTGGCCTAAAACCACACTGATAAGGGCCGATTAGGTTGTTGGTAAACGGTTTTAGGCGTTCACAGATTTAGGCGTACGGCAGATAGGATCTTGTAGGCGATGTTGAGGAGACTTAGCCTCTGTATTTGGTCCAGTTCAGATGGTCTCCTTTTTTGTGGATCGGACAAACCATGCTGAGGTTCCATTCTTCAGGCATACTTTCTTCCGACCAGATTGGGCTTATGAGTTGGTGGATGTTAATTACTAAGTCATGTCCGCCGACTTTATGAAGCTCAGCGGGGAGGCCATCATTTACGGCAGCCTTCTTAAGCCTAAGCTTAGATACTGCTATCCCCACTTCACTCAGGTCGGGTGGTTTTCAATTTTTAACTGTCGTTGTGAATATATTGAGATTCGTTCTGACAGCGGAATGCTGTTCTTCATCGCCGTTTAAGGTTCTGCAGAAGTGGTTCTTCCATATCCTCAGCATCGACTGTATCTCAACTATGATATTCTCTGGTTCATCTCGACAGGTTCTGTTCGAGCCTTGTATCCTTGGCTTCGACATTTTGGTAAAACTTGTGAACATCGTTCCTGGAGTGGCACCTCTCCATATCCCCGATCGCGCGCTTTTCTTGCTCTTTTTTCTTCTTTCTGAATGCCGCGCCGGTGTTCTTCCCTTCTTCTCTGCCTAGCTCAGGCATCTCTCGGCCTTGTTGGCCTCGTTTTCGGCTGCGAGCATCTGTCGACATACCTCATCAAACCAGAGGTTTCTTGTTGGTGGGCGCGAGAAACCTAGCACGTCAGTTGCGGCTGATCTAATGGCTTGTTGGCATCGTTGCCATTGTCCTTCGACATTCGATGCTGGTGGTATGGTGTTAATCGTGAAGTTAAGGGATACGCGTTGCGCGAAGGCCTTGGTGGTCTATTGCGATTGCAGGCTTTCGACATTAAATTTTTCACAGTACTTCAGGATTGTTGTGGCGTGGTGGATATCCGCATTCTTACCTTGGCTGCAATAAGGCAGTGGTTCGCGTCTATTTTAGCTCCACGGAATGTTCGGACATCCAAAATACTGGATGCGTGCCTCTTTCCTATAGCAATGTGATGAAGTTGGTTGACTGTTCGTTGATATGGAGATCGCCATGCCCCCTTATGGATGATGAGGAAACCGTGTATAGCCAGCACACGGTTTCCTCATCATTCCGTTCCGTTGCGAAGTCACTTTGCCTAAGTCCGTTACCAGACGTGTAGGCTATGTTTTCCGACAATACTGCTAATAATGTCTTCTCTTCCGACCTTTGCGTTAAAATCTTCCATCACGTTTTTAATATCGTACTTCGGTAGTCGCTCATATTTCCCCCGGCGGGGGCGTGAGCACATATAAGGCTTATTTGATGAATTTGGCCTTGATGTAGATTGTTAGAATGCGTTCGCTAATGCCTTGGAAACATAAGACTTCTTGTCTAATTCTGGCACTGATAACAAATCCGCATCCAAATAGTCGCTGTTTCTACTCACTATGACACGGGCCGTAGTAGATGTCACAGGTTTTCATCCTATTTTGCCCGGCCCACCCCGTCGTATTTCCTGGATGGCAGTAATGTCTGCATTATGGCAGTTTAGGCTTCCGCTAGTTGTGTACTTGCATCTCTCCGGCTTAATGTTCTCACTTTCCAGGTGCAGATACGAACATCGTTGTCCTTTTGTCGTTTGTGGTTGTGGCTTATGGTGTCTTGGGCTATGATAATCATTCGGTTGCCCACTTTACCGCATTTTCACCGCTGAGCGAACCGGTATTTAAGAATTCAGCGGGGATATAGAGGCGCAGGTTTGAGATGTGAAATTGAATTTATTGCAAGACGACATCCTGTCAAAAATGTTTGGTGATTTATTAAAATCCATGCTAGGTTTTATGTTAGCTTTGCAAAAGGATAACTCACGAGTTTTGGCGGTGCCTGGCTCAATTTATTCTTCAGCATTGCTACCTTACCAGCTGTTTCGTGATCACCTTGGGAGCTCTTACCTTCTCCTTTGTCAGATTGTCTTACGAATTTCAATGGTGTTGGTTAAGTCCAATCTCATGATCCCAACTGTTTCTGTGGTCTTGACTATGATGTTGTGCTCCATATTGGGATCAAGTTCAAGAGAAATTAGCAGCGGAGATGGGAGTTCTTCTTTTTCTTCCGCCATGGGCTGTGATTCCCAAATTTCGGATGTTTGTGGTGTACTCTCAGATCCATCATACATATGGTGTCCAGATACATGCCCACGAAAAAGGGGACACCTTCAAAAATCTTAAGTCAAAAATTGAATAAAAAAAAGAAGAATTTTCTAACGAGCCCCAAAAGTTTGTCTGGGTTAAACTGATCCATTGACGAACCTTTTTTATTAACATTACCAATGATTTTGCTTCGAAAGTTCTTTCGAATATTTTAAGGTTTGACCGAAAAACATTTTTAACTGAAGACGCCCCCAAAATGTGGGCGTGGCGACAAAACCTTACATACACGAGATATAGATTTGGTCAAAAACTACGTTTTACTTAAAAATTCGCGGACAATTTTTACACTTGTTCTGCTTCGTCGGACAGAGAGACTTTATACCAAATTTCAGCACTCATGGTCAAAATTTAGACCCCGAAAATCGGTGACACACAGATAGACGAACGGAAGGACAGACATGGCTAGATCGACTCACCTATCCATTGAATTATCCTAGTATAAACCAATATACCCCTATGGGATAGGGATACCAAAATTTGGCCTTGTATTCAGAAGTTAATGCGTTTAGGTACAAAAAATTTTAAGTCGTGTTCATACCAAAAATATGCAGAAAGTTTCTGATTTTAAACAAAAATTTTGTTGTATTTTTGTGATGTCAAAAAATTTAGTTTACTGAGAAAACCTAAAAAGAGGACGAATAGCTTATTTTTCAAAAAGTTACCGGACATTTCTTTTCTTCATAACAAGAGGACATGTCCTCTTAAAAGAGGAAGTCTGGTCAGCCTAATCATGCACTATGAGTTGTGATTTGGCTATCTCTTCGATGTTTGTGTCTAAAGTTTCATGCTACAGAAAGTGGGCTATGCTGCGCTTCTTGGTATTTAGATGCCATTTGGGATTTGTCGATGATTGAATTCATTGACACCGCCACTGCAGTTACAGCACTGGCTCAAACCAGAGTCACTGCGTTCACTGCACTGTAAGCTATAGCAGACTTTCAGGGAGTTTAATTGTCACTCCATGTGTACCCAAATGCTTGGATTGGAAATCGATGGCCCTAACACCCATGGTCGCGGACTATTTGGCAATGAACCAGCTGCCAAACAGCAGAGTTTCCTCGAGAAGCATCCAAACCCGGTTGGATGAGACCAGTATTCGATGGTTATCAACCACTTGCAGGTAAAATAAACAAACAAGTGGCCAACAAGCGATTGATGTGTAGTCAATATTATAATATGAGGTATAGAACTTCCAATTGAAATAAAACACAAAAAAAAAAACAGTTGCGGCTGGTCCGAATATAGCCAAGTCTAGAGGTCCAATCTTCAACCACTTTTTCGAGCATTTTGGGCCGTATGTCGACAATAATGCCACTAATGGTAGCAGCCAAGTCCCCTAACTTTTCTTGTTTATTGGCGTAGACGAGCGACTTCAAATGTCCCCAAGGAAAATAATCCAATGGTTTCAAATCACACGATCTTGGTGGCCAATTGACAGGTCCATTCCGCGAAACTATGAGCTCATCAAATGTTTCCTTCAATAAATCGATTGTGACGTGCGCTGTGTGGCGTGCAGCGCCGTCTTGTTGGAACCACAACTCATCCACATTCATGCCATCCAATTCGGGGACAAAACAGTCGGTTATCATGGCTCTATGAAGATCTCCTTTAACGGTAGCTGACTCTACAGCATTAATTCGGAAGAGGTATGGCCCAATGACTCCACCAGCCCAAAGAGCACAGCAAACAGTCAATTTTTGTAGATGTAATGGCGTCTCAAGGGTCTAATGTGGATCGTCTGCACTCCAAATGCGGCAATTTTGCCTGTTGACGTAGCAATTCAACCAAAAATGAGCCTCATAACTGTACAAAATGTTGTGATGAAAATCAGCACCGATATCAATCTCATTTTCGGGCCATACACCCAAATCACGACGCATTTCAGGGTCTCGCGGCTTTAATTATTGCACAAGCTGGATCTTGTAAGGTCTTAAGCCAAGATCTTTGCGCAAAAGCTATGATGGACAAAGCTCCAATTTCTGTGCACGATTCGATTTGCGAATCGATTCATTCGGGTCCTCTTCAACACTTTGCTCCACAGATGCAATTATTTCTTCGGTGCGCTGTGTTCGACGTCTCTGCGGATGCGTATTATCACATAGAGAAAACGTAGTGCGAAAACGATCCATGGTTAACCGAATTAATTGCACTAATGGACTATTTTATCGACCATAAAATGGACGGAGCTTGCGGTTGACCATTATTTGCGAAATAAATTTGCACGATTTGCAAGAGTTCTTCAATTGTCAACCTGTTCGTGATAAAATGGCAAACCAAACTGAACATAAATGACATTAGAGTTGCCCGATTTGACCACAAAATGTCAGTTTTGTCTCTTGTCGAAAAACCAACCTCTCTTACCATCCAAGACACCCCCCAACTCGAACTAACTTTGACATCCCGTGAAAATTCGACTTAGACGAAGGCGACTGTATTTTCTTAATACAAAAACCTTTACAACCGCTATAACGTTCAACGTAGTTACATCCTACAACGCAAACACAACGACATACGTCACTTTTGAGTGATTTTACCTTCATCTACTGTCAACTTCACATCAATTACTCACAGTACCTCAAATATGCAAGCGGTCTTACAAGTTTGCATTCCAAAAATAAACACCCACTCTAATCGTTTACGCTTCAACAAGCAACTACATGACACACTAAAACCATCCATCTAATTAGCAATTATCAGCATGTCATGTCCGACAACACTTTGTGATTGGCATGTGTACATCCAAGCCCTAACATCACGTATTCATTATCTACGACTTAATCTGGAACTACCTGAGCTTTGTCTGAATTTGCATTTCAAAAATTTTTTTTATCAAAACAAACGACACTTTGGTTTTGTATCAAATGTTACTTAAACTCAATCCATGTGTACAGCTGTAGATACAACCGATTTAGGAACGCTTGCCAAATTCTGTATCCATATTAACTAAGCACTACTCGGTGTAGATACACGCGATCCACATGGGAATCGTCAAAACGCATTTTTAACGTTGAAGAACAAGTTTCATCTCAAATATTCCTTATAAGCTGGTTTGGTCTGTCTACAAACATCATAAAAACCAAACAAGCTTTGGCAGCATTACTTAATTTTTTTTCTCAGTTCCCAGTAGCACATTGTGAATGCAATCTTTATCCAAAAAAGTACATAAATCAAGTAAATAGACGAACCAACCAAGGGGTTCTTTTCACAAAATCCCCCTCAACAAAATCAAAAAGGAAAACTCAAGTCACCCAACTCCTAACGACATATCTTCACAGAACTCAAAACAATAGAATTGCTATACCGTCCTATCTAACAGTGTATGAGTGCAAGATCAAAAGAAGAAAAAGAAAATTCCCACTGATCCTTACCCTCCCTATACGCAAAAGCGATTAGATAATGCGAACGCATATCTAAACCCCGGGTATACGTTTGTGAATTCAATTAACAAAAAAAAAAAAAAACGCATTTTAGGGTGATGCCTTTGCGTGTATGGGTATGCGTGTAAATCGAATAATTTTCGGTGGATGTTTGGAATTTCTGGTCGAGTATATAAACGATCGGCGCTCTGTACGATCATCGCATTTCTGGTTTGCAACTCAACGTAGAAACAACTAAGCGCACTCCCAGAGTGTTGCGGCTCTTTTTTGCCCTATCTCGGGGCTTTGAGCTCAGCTTGTCAAATTCCCAAAAAAAAAAAAAACCCGTGTGTGCATGAGTGAAACTTGATATTGTATCAATGAATTCGTAAAAAAAAATCCAAAAATGATTTAAGAACCAATCAAGTGGCATTCGATTCAGAAAAAGAAAGCAAAAGAGAAAATCCAAAAATAAGAACAACTCCAAAGCGAAAAAGTGAATAAAAGTGCAGTGTGTATCTGGGTATCTATAGTGTTTTGAAAATACAAAAAAAAAACAAAACAGGAAAGTGACGACGACAACAACGATGATAATGATGAGGTTGACGAAGACGAAGACGACGAAAGAGAAAGCTTGCCACCAGAAACAACAACAACAACACCAACCACTAATCACGTAACAAGATACATCACATGATCGGGAGTATCTCTATCACCGTAAACTGCTTTTTTTTTTGCACTGCAAGGTGGATACATTTATATCTATCATACACAAACATGTGAACAAAAAACGAAGCCCCTGGAGACCGCTGGGAGGGAGGGGTTCTCCTCATCAATTGTTGATGGATTAGCCGATGTAATAAACCCACTGTAAGTACAAACGTATCTTTTCTCTCTGTAAGCCAACCTGTTGGATATTTATATGCGAGAAAGTTCGTAATAGTGTATCTGTTGGGTTTAGTTTTACGACGAATTGAATTTCGGTGTAATTATAGGTTTCGGTGAAAGTGATAAGCTCGTAGATACACACGTAGATACGTGCGGAAAGAAAAAGTGAAAAACGAATGTTTATTTATTAGTTTTTGATTGATTAAGAATATTATGCGTCGTTGGTTCTTATTTGGAACTTGTTGTCCAACTCGGATTAAGAAGAACGATAGCGTTTGGTGTATCTAGGGCGTTTTATATGTGTATCACGGATGGGTGTGGGCGTATCTGTGAAGCTTGGAGAGTTTGTTACAGCTGATTACGGCTTCCGGTTGTTAATAGATTTTTTTTTCTCTGTCATTAGATAGATGTTTTGTGGGAAAGTTGTGCCTGAATTGGTCGATAGCAAATTAATGCTTCATGGAGAAATGCATGTTATACAAGGTGGGCCAAAAGAAGTCATCCGATGTTGTCTGGCCTTCAGAATATCGGTTGTGGCTCGCGCAGTGTGTGCCGTTGCTCCGTCTTATTGGAACCACATGTCCTCCAGTCCCAATTCGTGGCAATTGTTACTCGGGTAACATGGCCCTAAAGCGTACACCGTCCAATGTTGTCGTTTGACCAGCGCAGCGGAGTTCTCGAAAAAACCCCTGATGACTCTCCTAGCGTGAACAGATCACCATGCAGTAACTTTGAGCGGGTGCAATACCCATAGATTGTCGGTGCCCCAGAAGCGATAGTTTTTCTTGTTTACGTACCCGCTGAGGTGGCAATGAGCCTCAAAGCTCATTAGGTATGATTTTCGTCGAAAAAACGTCCACTTTGTCCAACACTACAGACTAATTGTTACGCCAAAAAATATACACGATTATTCCGAGTTCTTGGCTTGTTAACTTGTATTTTACATCTGTCTAGTCCACAAATGTCAAAACAGATTTGACATTGCCGGCCATTTGCAAAAATAAGTGCATCTTCCAATATGGTGATCTCTTTTGGCCCACCTTGTATGTATATGTATATCAGTTTGTTGGTACACTTAAATGAGGCCAATGACGGCATGTTCCAAAAACTGACCAAGTTCAAGGACTTTACCAGTCAACAACTTGCCATTTCATACCGATTTGGGGTCAAGTCACTGTATCTGAGTGACCAAATTGGGACATGGGTTCACCGGCTCGGTGGTCTCATCATTGGACTGCATAGAGGGGTTCATATGACAAACATTCTGTACAAACTAGCGTTCAATTCGCGAATGTTATATCAAATGCTTCGTATCTTGAAAGTCTCAATAAATTAAGTGGGTTTTTCACTACCACTATCGTTTCTCAAGTCTGAAAAATATCCAGAAGTACCAAGTCATGAACAAATTAAGTGGACTTTTCGCTGCCTCTCTTCTTCCCAAGTCTGAAAATTATCCCAGAGTATCTACATACCAAGTCAAAAAAAAAAACTCAAAAAAACTTAAAAATATTCAGCCTTAATCAGCGTTGAGGTGCAATCCCTATTTGATGGTTATACCCTGCCCTTACTTACTTACTTTAGTGGTGCTACAGTCCTCAACCTATCCCATAGTTTGTAACATAAAGAAATAATTTAGCTATATATACCTCAAAGTATATGGATCGACTCAGGATCGATAGCTGAGTCGATTAAGCTATGTCTGTCCGTCCGTCCGTACGTCACCAATTTTTGGGCCTTAAATTTTGAGCTAAAATGATGAAATTTCGTACAAAATTTTTGAAATCCGCCCACAGCCATGTTAAAAAAAGGACATTTTTGGCGCAACATGCTAGTACCCAGCGGTGAGCTTTCTCACAGGCATTGATGTGTGCGTGTGTACATAAGGTTTTTTTTAAAGGTATAGAACTTTGTATTGAAATAAAAGACAAGAAAATATTCTAATTGTCCGTCAATTTACCTTTATTGGAAGGATAATTTTATGCCATTAATGTTTGAATATGATTTTGGGCATGTGGCCTCCACGGCTGGTTCGAATAAAGCCAATGTGCTCATCGAATGTTTCCTTCAATAAATCGATTGTGACGTTCGCTGTGTAGCATGTAACGCCGTTATGCTGGAATCACATCTCATCCACATTCATGCCATCCAATTCGGGAACAAAATAGTCGGTTATCATGGCTCTATAAAGGCCTCCATTAACAGTAACTGACTCTCGGAATTTTCGGAAGAAGTATGGCTCAATGACACCGCCAGCCCATAAAGCATACCAAACATTCAGTTTTTGTGGATGTAATGGCGTCTCTAGGGACTCATGTGGATTCTCTTCACTCCAAATGTGGCAATTTTGCATGTTGACGTAGCTATTCAACCAAAAATGAGCCTCATTACTGAACAAAATTTTGCGATTAATATCAGCATCGATATCAATCAAATTTTCGGCCCATACACCAACTTCACGAACGCATTGCATAGTCCAGCGGCTTTAATTCTTGCACAAGCTGGATATGGTAAGGTCGTAAGCCAAGATCTATGTGCAAAATCTTCCATAAAGTTGATGGAAAAAGCTCCAATTTCTGTGCACGATTCGATTCGCGAATCGATTCATTCGGGTCCTCTTCAACACTTTGCTCCACAGATGCAATTATTTCTTCGGTGCGCTGTGTTCGACGTCTCTGCGGATGCGTATTATGCGTATTAGAGAAAACGTAGTGCGAAAACGATCCATGGTTAACAGAATTAATTGCTCTGATGGACTATTATATCGACCATAAAATGGACGGAGCTTGCGGTAGATCATTATTTTCGAAATAAATTTGCACGATTTGCAAGAGTTCTTCATTTGTCAACCTGTTCGTGATGAAATGGCAAACCAAACTGAACATAAAGGACTTTAGAGTTGCCCGATTTGACCACAAAATGTCAGTTTTATCTCTATTCGAAAAAGCAACCTCTAAAAAAACACCCGTTATCAACTTTGAACATGTCAACCTATGGTATCGTGTATGATATCTATGATGCCCCAACTCCACTCATTCTGAATAAAAAAAAATCTCCAATACCCACCAACAATTGTTGTTCGATTTCCGTGTCAAATAACGAAAATTACCGTTACTCTCTCGTAACATTTTCCAACTTATAATTGCCCTCGAGATTATACCATTCATGAACATATTTTCCCACATTTTCTCATAACTTTGCATCATTTCCAAAATCCCATATATACCTACCCACCATTGTTCGAATTTCAGCTGAAATACCATCACAAAGCCTGGATTATTTTCAACTTCCCTTCCCAACTTGTTGCGCACTAGTTGCATGCAAAAGGGCGTTACTTGATTGGATTTCGAAAATGTATTCCCCCCGGTTTTTATGTTTCGGTTTTTCTTTTATCAAAAAAGAATGAAACTCAAATCCGGGGGAAAAAATTCCTTAGATCGTGACTTGGCATTTTGAAGGTACACATGAAAAGTAACCCTCTTACCGGGTTATCAACCGTGAACTGTTGGAATTTCCACCTATCCGCTCATCAGCATATCCGAGGGGTAAACAGGTGTTTTCATTGAGTTAAAAAAAACATCCGAAAAGTAGTATCTATTGTGTCCTCAAATACAAACACATATGTTCTATGTATACGTTATGTATTTACTCACCTTCTATCAGATACAACACCATCCTGCTAGGTAGGTGAATTTGAATTACTTAAGCAAACATAAAATGCACTATGCCATGTAGCTGACCTGGTTTTTCCCAACCTCCATTTCGATGACGGAAAATGTAAATCTGTCTCATGTTTGCCTTTTTCAGTTATTAGCGGAAGTTGGGATAATAAAACCTCACCACTTGACCAGGTTTTCAAAAAAAAAAAAAAAAAACAATACCAACTGCTGGAAACGCAAAAGATAGATTGAAACCACCGCACTTGATGAACCTCGACGCTACCAAGTAGTAATTGCTTGTCGAGTAGTTATTTTCCAAGCTTGAATGGTTTAATGAAAAGACCAATTTGACGATTTTTTTTTATAACGAAATTTAATTGATTTTAAACAGAAAAAAAAATTCTAAGGGAGAGAGAATGAAATCAATTGAATCAATTAGCGGAATAGAGTGAAACAATTCCAAAAGTCTGGTTAGAGGGCAGCCTTGGCTGGCTTTCTCTTTGCGTTCTAATTAAAAAAAAAAAAACGATTTTTTGTTTGGTTATTCATTGAAATGAGTGAAACCAAATTAAATTCGATCCTCTTTATTTGGATTTACATTCACCATTTTTTATTTTCTGTGTAAGGGAGAAATGTGGATGTTTTTTTACATTTTTCTGAATTCCAAAGAAAGCCAAACAAAATTAATTGTGTTGCCTGGAGATTTTTAAATTGCAATTGCGGTATAACTGGCTTATCTAGAGATGGAGTATCTTTTGTTTAATTTTTTGGTTTAAACAGGGGTGTATGTGGATCAAAGACGCCTTAAAATCCATGTCGATTGGGGTTTTTGTGGCAATTTTTTTTCGGCTAACAAATTTTTACAGAATCACAAATCAAAGTCATGTGAAATATAACAAGTTGAATAAATTATCTTAGTTCACAACCTATTTAGCAAAGACACAATGACATATAGATCACTTACTTTACTTGCTTAAGTGGGGCTACAGTCCGGAATGAACCTGGCCCTCAACCAACATGCCTCTCCAATTAGCCCGTTCCTTAGCTCGCTGATAAGGGGCGATCAGTTTGTTGGTAAACGATTTCAGGCGTTCAAATATTACGTCAGATAGGATCTTGTAGGCGATCTTGAGTAGACTTATGCCTCTGTAGTTGGCGCAGCTTAGAGGATCTCCTTTTTGTGGATCTGGCAAACGATGCTGAGGTTCCATTCTTTAGGCATACTTTCTTCCGACCATATTTGGCATATGAGTTGGTGGATGTTACTTGCCAAGCCATCTCCGCCGGCTTTACAAAGCTCAGCGGGAAGCCCGTCATTTACGGCAGCCTCATTAAGCTTGAGTTTCCATATTGTTATCCTCACTTCACTCAGGTCGGGTGATTGACAGTTTTCGCTTTCGTTGCCAATGTGCAATGGTTCGTTCTGCCTAACAGGGTCTACCAGATGTAAATAGATGACAAGATCATCAGTCTCATTAAATATTTAAATATCTCTTTCACTCGGTAATTATGAGAATACTCCAAAAGCACTGGCCTAAACCAATTGCAATGATCACCGAAGATTTAAACCCATTTAGCAAGGACATTTACGCTATCACTTTCTGGTATATTCAAGAACCAAACCACTGTTAATTTTTCTTCTAAGGCGTATATATGATAAGACCGAAAATGCATGTATAGCTCACAATTAAATGTTTCTGTGCTGTCACCGATAGCAAAGATATTTGTATTATCACTTTTTGTTATATCTAATAACCAAACCACTATTCATTTTTGGTGGCGTGTATATGAAAAGACCCAAAAATCATGTATAGCACAAGCATAAGAAATTGCTTCTGTCACCGTATACTAGAACCCATTTAGCAAAGACAATTGTATTATCACTTGTTTGATATATTTAAGAACCAAACCCTATTAATAATTGGTTGCATGAGTAAATAATATCATTTCTAATGATTATTTGAGATGGTCCTTTTTCTTAATTCTTGAAATCCGCTCCTGTTGGGTTACACAAAAAACTATGTCCTGTATCTCCTCCCAGTTTATCCAATTGCAATCCGCTCCTGTTCGGTTACACAAAAAAAATATGTCCTTTCCTCCCTTTCTACGCTCATTTTTCACAATTTTAATTTTCTTTTATTATTCTACTTGCAGGCACATCCCCACACAACTACCATCCTTCAAGCAGATCCTGGAGCAATCCGTTTTTTTTTCGCCGTTCCATATTATTTTTATGAAAGGAATACATTTCATTATTCATTGCTTCCTCTAATGCTGCTAAAAAAAATAAACAGAATACAGTATCCTGTTAGTGTGTGTGAGGGACTAATGATGTCAAACCCTTGTGGTATATTTCGCCAAAAAAAAAAAGTATTGCGGTACTCGAAAAGATTACCATTACATCCAAATTCAATACCAAAAACCCACTTCCACACAACCACCAAATCATCATCAATGTCAAACGAAAAAAAAAATGTTTAAACGAAAAAAGGATATGAAAATGGTGCAGTCATCATCCTCGTCACCATAATCATCACATCGTTGACGGGTTGAACTCAATCATCATCATCATCATCATCGTCTCGACATCAGTGGCTTTTACAGCCCCAATACCAGTGATGCTAGACAAACACCGAGAGAAAGACGAAAGCAAAGTGATTTCAAAACTACCCACATTCACACCACAAAAATCACATCTAATGACTTTTTGGAAAGCGGCTGAGTTTCGTTGGTTTTGGCTTTTCTGCAAGCAAAGCAGTTGAAGTCTCATCAACCAAACGAACATCCTGAAAATTAACTTTAAAATATCAGCGAACGCGCACAAAGAGTGAGGCTGGGGAATGGTTATGGAACGCTGCCTTCATCATCCGCTTTTTGCTGCGATATTGGATATTTTTGAAGTCACAAAACAAAGAGCAGCCTTTGTAAGCGTTCTTCATGGGTTTAATATCAAAATATTGCACAGAGTGTACACAGAGGTATTTTTTTTCTCTTCAAACATGAAATTAGATTAAAATATTACAAGACAATATTTTTGACAAACATGTGTCAAATACGTTTTATAACTTTATCAGATGAGTATCAGGAAAACTGTGAAAAGGATAAAAATTTATTTTTTAATTGTATGGTTCTTCATTAGAATTATTTGCCTTTCGTAAAGAACAAAAAATTATTGTTCCATCTTTGTTATTATTCCAAAAAAAAGGAAAAACGATTTTTTTTATTATCTTTTTCATAAAAAATTCCATTTTACTCAGGTATTGTTAATTTTCATTCTAAAAGCGAGGAATAGAAAAGCTTGTTGTTTATATGCATATAATTATTGCACAAACATTTTAATTAAATTTTCTTATTTTACAAAAAGATTTTAACATTTCCAAATTCTAAATTAGGTTTAGTTTGCGTTTTCAAGGGTTTTATATTCAATTTTAAGAAATAGAATGTGTTTAAGTGTTTGTTTATTTTGTTAGGTTAGGGAAGCAATCAAACTCAAGAAATTTTACTACCAAGTACTACTTACATTAAAAATGTCACGTTTATTGCATTTTAATTGATGACGATTGGGAAAAAATTGTATGCCTTCAATATAATTATCACATGGAAATTTTGAGGTTTTTCTTTATTTAGTTCCATTCGAATCAGCTTAATTAATTTCTTTTACTCGTTTTATTTTTAATTTTGTTTTTGTTTTTTATTAACGTTTTATTTTTATTTTAAATTTTATGTTTAATGATTTTTTGAGTTAATTGCAATTTGGTTCGATTATTTTTTGTTTTGATATTTTTTTTCGTTAATGTTTTGTTTGACTCAGTTTTTGTTAAATTTGTTTATTATTTTTCGTTTTTGAATTTTGAGTTTTTTTCGTTTCAATTATTTGTTTTTATATTCGTTTCTGTTTTATGATTTTTTGAATTTATTGCAATTCGGTTCGTTTATTTTTTGTTTCAAAAATTTTCTTTAGTTAATTTTTTGTTTGATTCAGTTTTCGTTAAATTTGTTTATTATTTTTCGTTTTGGAATTTTGAGTTTTTTTTGTTTTAATTATTTTTTTTATATATGCTTCTATTTTCTGATTTTTTGAGTTTATTACAATTCAGGTCGTTTATTTTTTTTTCGTAAATTTTTTGTTTGATTCAGTTATTGTTTGATTTTTTTATATTATTTTTCGTTTTGAAGTTTTGAGTTTCTTTCCATTCCGTTCGTTTATTTATTTTTTTTTTTAATATTTTTCTTTTGTAAATTTTGTGTTTTATTTAAAATTTTTATTATTTTTCGTTTTGGAATTTTGTTTTAAAATTTTTATTTTATTTCCTTTTGTATTTAGTTTCACAGTAATGCAAATGGGGATAAGAAATAATAGGCATAATTTTTACATTTTTGTACAATACAGGTTACTTAGGATTTTTTCAATATCAAGGTACACATATGAAATACAGAAAAAGCTACTTTTCAAAAATTTGGAAGATGTTTTCATAGATCAAGCAATCATTACAGATATGTAATCATATACGGAGTAATAACTATAAATACATAAAATGCAATTTAACTAAAATTTGGAGTACGTAGATATAACAAGTAATCATTATCGATATACAACCATACGCAAATTTAAATACAGAAAAATCAACTTTACTAAAATTTGGAAGAAGTTTTCATAGGTCAAGCAACCGTTATCGATATATGTATAAACATTCACATATATAAATACAGAAAATGCAAAAATGCAAAAAAAAATTGGAAGGCGTTTGCATAGGTCAAGCAATTATTATCCCCTTTTAAAAAATTACTGCATTGCGCTTAATCTTATAAAGACACATACAGGTCACATCGCAAAAATGCAACAACAAAATAATAACCACTAACTACACAAACCAAGTCTAGTTATATAGAACAACTTGATAGGTAATTTGAAATAGACTATACTACTGACATACTACACAACTACACAGCAAATGCAATTACACTGCATTTCTTCAGTTAACCTAAAAATACGTTCTTAAGATTATGATTTTGTTATACAAGTTTGATATTATCAAAATTATTTTAAAACATTTTTATTTGATTTTATTCAGTTTGGTATTTATTTTTTATTTTAAAATTGTGTTTTAATTTTCATTTTTGAAATCATTTAAGTTTTTACTTTTGTTTACTTTGTTTTTTTATCAATTCCGGGCTTTCATCTCTCTCTGTTTTTAAAATTTTATTTCTACGAAAATATGATTTGGTTCTATTCAGTTTAAAATGTTTTATTTTTCTCAAATATAAATTAAGTTACATTTTTCATACCATTCTCTTAATTTTGTTTTTAATTTTATTTTCTGACTCAAAAATTTATGCATTTTCGTTTTTACTATTTTAATTTTATTTCCAATTTATAGTTCATTTTCAACATCGAGATTTTGTTTTTCATTTTTCATCTGATTTAAAATTAATTTTCTTCAGTTCAGTTATTTACTCTTTAATTTAATTTTCTTCAGTTCAGTTACTTTATTTTCATTTAAATTTTCATATATAGTTTTGAGTCTTTGAAATTTCATAGTTAATCAATACTATTACAATTGTGATCAGCAAAAAAAAAGTTTTTCTCAAAAAGCAATTTTTGCTTGTTTATTTTTAATATTTTTTTCGGTTCTTTAGTTCAATTATTTTATTTTCCATTAAACTTTTGATTTTAGGTAATTATGGGTTTATATAGTTTTGTGGATATTCAAAATCAATTTATAAACCGTTTTTTTCTCAAACATCAACAATTGCAATGTTTTTAGTTTTTCATTTTTCATTTTTAATTTCATTTTTAATTTTATTTATTCTTTTCTTTATTTATTAAAAAAATTGATTTATTTTCAACTCTACATTTCTGAGGCTTTTTTAATTAATTATTTGTTTTTAAATATGATTTCGATTTTTGTCAGTTGAAATACTTTTTCATTTTCAATTTCACACCTCATCTTCAGAGAATTTTTATTTTTCAGTTCATTGACTTTATTTTTGCAAAATAACTTTCCAAAATCAAGCGATTATAATTTTTTTTTTATTTATGATTTCGTATTTTCAAAATATTATTTCATTTGGTTTCATTAAGATATTTTTCTTTAAATATTTTTTTTGATTATTTTCAGTTGAAAAACTTTTGTTGCTTTGAGTTTCTCACCTCAACTGTATTAAACGTTTCCTGTTCACTGAAATTTTTTCGAATTGCACTTCCTAAGTCAAACGATTATGGTTTTTTGTAACTTAGTTTTTTTGAAAATATTACTTAATTTGGTTTCATTTTTTATAATTTTACTAATAACCATCAAGAATTATGGATTTTTGGATTTTTGTGTTCATTTTCTATTTGTTTTTTCATTCAGTATATTTGTTCGTTTCAATTTCATTTCTGGTCCTAAATTTGAGTTATCATAATTTCATAAAACTATGTGCTAAGTAACTTTTTAAAACATTCACAGTTTTTAATTGCATTTATCTCTATTAATTCTCGGGTTAACTTTTTCATTTACAAAATTCGAGTTTATATTTTGGTTTTTTTCATTTGATTTTTTTTTTGAAATTTAATTTGCGGATATAAATTATTGTACGATTTTTATTTCTTTTAAAACATTTTTCCGGCTGTATTCAGCTCATTTTTAAATATTAATTTCAAATCGGGCCGTCCATGAGTATTTTTTTTTCATTTATTGATTTCTTATAGAGTTTTTGGTCTTCTAAACATAATTATGTTTATATTTTTTCGTTCATTGTTTCTTGTTTATAATTTTGGTAATCCGTTCTAAATTTAATTTACAAACTGCATATTATTTCCTTATATTTTTTTTCCTTTATACAAAAAATAAACACAAAATTTAGTTGATTTTTATTTCTCCTCGACGGACTTTATAATTTCTGATAAGATAATTATGTTTATTTTTTGTTCATTTTCCATTGTTTCTTGTTACTAATTTTGGTAATCGGGTTGAAATTTAATTTAAAAACTTGCATATGATTTCCCTATTTACATTTCTCTTAGTGACAAAAAAAAAATAAAACGATTTTTATTTATCCTCAACGGACTTTACTTTTTTTTGTTCATTTTCCATTGTTTCTCATTTATAATTTTGGTTATCGATTTCAATTGAATTTATAAACTTGCATATGATGTCCTTATTTTTATTTATTTCGATTTAAAAATTAAACGAAGAAATTTATTTATTTTTATTTCAATATTTTTTTTTTTATTTTATTAAACAATTTATGTTGTTATGTATTTAAATTTGGTTTACATTTTATGGTTCTTTTTCTTAAAAAAGATTGAAAAAATTCAATTCTTATCCAACAATTTTTTTGTTGGTTCTTTTAACTTTATATTTTCGAATATAATTTAAATTACCAAAAATATTTATGTTTCGATATTTTTGATATCAATTTTTGTTTTGTGTTTTGATTTCTTATAATATCAATTGGATTCTATTCAGTTGTTATTTAGTTCTATTGAAGTTCCTTGATTTTATTTAAAAATATCATTCCATGATTCAGTTTAATTCAAAATGTCATCCAATTATGCTTTAGTTTTGTTTAAAATTTATTTTTCAAATTTGATTTCATTTCCATTATTTATTTATGCAAAAGATTTATTTTATTATGACGGTTTTGGTTTTAACTTTAGTTTATTTTATCATTTATGTATTATTTACAATATGATTGCGTTGTGACACGAGACGGACAATAATTAGCTTTCTTTTCTTTGACAACTGGGTTCTTTTTATGTTCATCTAAACATAGATCAAAAGTACGACTCTTTGTTCATTTATGACTTTGTGTCAACTTTTGTGGCTCACGTTTTAATTTAACTGCGGTTCATAATATTATTTGCAACATTATTTACTTTTCTCAAATTTTTATTTTTAGTTGAAAAATATTTTTGTTTTCGAAGTAAATACAACTTTTTGGTTATTTTTTGTGTTTTGTTCTATTTTCATTTTATATCGGATCATATATTTATTTTCTTTTGATTTTGTTAATTTTAAAATATTCTTTAATTTGTTTTATGTTTTCGTGATTATTTTTATTTTTCAACAATTTTCAGTTTTTTTTTTATTTTTCGATTTCAAACTCTTCAGCAGCATTAAATAAAATTCCTTTCAATTGTTAGTTGTTCATAAAAAAATAAAAAATACAAATAAAAATCTTGTTAAGTTTGTTCCTCAGTTAAAATTTGTATTTTCATTTCCCAGTGATTTTTCATTTCATTTTCTTTTAATTTGTTTTGTTTTGATTTCTTTTGCTTATGTTTATTTTTTCATTTCATTTTCTCTTAATTTCCTTATTTTTATTTTGTTTTGCTTTTCTCACTCTTTTATTTGAATTATTTTCTCTCTTTAAATCCAATTGAAAAAAAATCCATCTTCACCACATTCCATGATTGTTAATTCATTGCCCCTTGTTACAATTCTCATTTAAAAAAAAGCGTCTCATTCATTTTGTTATTCAGCCAAACTGAAAATATATCTTTTTTAATATATAAAAAAAAATTTAATTCATAAACGTGAATAAATTTATTTTTATCTCTAAAAATGATTTTCAGCCTCAAGCATTGTTATGACCCCTGTTAAAATTTTGTTTTGTTTGTTTCTAAAAATTGTGTGAAATATTCAAAAAATAGAGTTGACCTTCATTTTTTAAAATTAAAAAAAAAAATGCAGTTGATCTTTATTTTTTGAATATTTAAACAATTTTTGCCCCTTCTCCGTTGAGTTTTTATTTTTATTGTTCATATTTTTTTCGTTATAACTTGTTAATTTAATTAAGATCTGTTTTTAAATATATCATAAATGAATTTTTTTGGAAACGTTTTAAGGACCAGCAAAGTCCGCAAATAATACGTTACAAAATGATGCTCTCATGAATATTTAAAAAAACATTTTAATTAACTCTCTGTTGCCTCATTTAGTTTTCTACGTGTTTTTGTTAAGTTTTTTCTTAATTACTTGTTAACAAATTACATTTGATAAAAATTCATTTCACGAACATCCCAATTCAATTAGAAAGAATGAAAGAATGGTATTACACTACACTCAACTTTACTTGCCACACCATTATTTTGGTTTTATTTTACTTTATCACTTTCGGTTAATTAACTCTTGATTTAAATAATTTGTTTTTGTAATTTTAATTTTCAAAATTTTCCGTGCTCTTATGTTTGGTTATATCAGGAATTCTTTCATTCGATTTCAATTGTGGAGTGGGCGATGAAAATGAATTTTTATTAAACAATAATTTGTGTGTTTTTTTACTTGTTGATGTTAATTATTAGTTTTTGACTAATCACTACCAAACTGTGCCTTGTTTGTTTTTTAATTGTTATTTGTTATCATTTAGGGACAGTGAGTGGTTTTGAGCTCGTTATGTTTTTTTTTGTCTTTTCGTTGTTTTTTAAGTTATTTTCTGATTTTGATGGACGATTTACGTTGTCTGTTGGAATGGGGTGCTCTTGAAATTAGGAAGTAACTTTCGTTTTAATGTCTGAGGCGCTTTTTCTATTGTTTTGTTATGACATGTTGTCTGTTGTCGTTTGTTTTCTTTGTTATTATGTCTCGTTAAGTGAAGGGAGTTTTTTTTATTATTATATGCTGCTGATAGGGTTAAATTTTGTTTTTTTTCATTTGACTTAATTTTTTTGAACAAAAACTTTTTTTTTTGGTATTATTTATTATATTTTTATTTATTTTTTCTCATTAAAGCATAATTTCTATTATTCTTTTGAAGCACAAAGGATTCGAAAATTATTAATTAAATTTTAGGTCCGATTTTCATATAAACATTTATATTTCGATTTTGATTTATTTTCATTTCTATGTTTTTTATTTGTACAACGTTATATCCGAATAAGTGACTATTTTTGATCTATTAAGTCAATTATTTGCGTATGAATTTGTTTTTCTTTTTTTTTGGGCTTACAATTGTTAATATTTTGAGTTTAAATTTACAATTTTCTGTTTTGTTTTAATTGTAAAATTATTTATTCAATTTCGTTTGGATTTGTAATTTCGGTTTTGGAAAAGTTTTATTTTGACTGATTTATTTAAAAATTCAAAGTTTTTGAACCCATTTCTCTAAATCTTTATGAACGGTTTTAAATTTTTTATTTTTTTTTATTTTCAAAACATGAGCTGTATTTAACTTGAAATAGGAAAGGACACAACTAATTATCTGAGTACTCTTTCTTCTATGATTTAGTAATTTATTTGGTCAATTTCTATTTGATTTCATTTATTCTATATCTTGATTTTTAATTTTTTTTTATGAATTATTTGCCGATCGTGGTTTCTTATTTAAAATGAGCCATTTATTTATTTATTTTTAAATTGTTTTCTGATTTTAATTTAATTTCAAAGTTTATGTCAGAATTTTATTTATTATTTTTTTCACTTATTTTAAAATCAGCTGCTGGTTATTGATTCCATTTTGATTTCAATGTCAAGGGACCAAACAATTTTGTGTTGTCAATGCTAAATGTCACTACGGAATATAGTGACCTTTTTTTTTATTGTGGACCTGAACAAATTTAAATTAATTAAAAATACGCCTTATGAGAGCTCTTTTCTTTGGTCTGAACATATTTTTTTAAATTATAATTAATATATATAAACATATATAAATGTTATAATTCTAATTTTCTTTATTTCGAAAGTCTATGTTATATTTTTGATTCTTTAATTTTTTTGTTACGCACAACTATCACTGTTGCCCAAAACCCAATTTTGAGTTATCAATAATTCTGACTGAATTTTCATTCTTATGTTTAATTTTGTTTATGGTTTATTTTAACTTTAAAGCTTCATTTGGTTTACGACTTATTTTTCGCCGATTTATGTTTATTTTGACTTAGTTTTTTTTTCTTCTTAAATGTTTTTTAAATGATTTCTTTCTTTAATTCATATCTTCCTGATATGATTTTTCGTTTGTTTTTTCTGAAATACGTTTTTCATCCTCTGTTTCTTTTGTTCTATGGTTTTTAAGATCCACTTACAATTTAATTTTTTTAAATATTGTCTTACCATTGGGCATGATTTTTACTACTTTGTTCAATTCTGTTGTTAATTATCACATCGATCATTTTAATTCGTTCCATTTGATTTTTTTTCAATTATCCGAAATTCCAATCATCAAAAACAACGTTTCTAGCATACAATCATGTTAAAGACATACATTAGGGGCCCAGTTATAGTAAGCTATAATTGAACAACTTCATGATGGAAAAGAAATGTCACCCGCATCTTCTTATAGGAATTATTGCAAAATTCCGTTTCAGTTCGGTGGAATGGCAATAATTACTTCACTAAATTAAATATTGATCAGTGAAAAATTAATTAGTGATTTTCTGCGAAAAGTATTATTTAAAATTAAAATATTTTCGGATAATCGTGTTCTTAAATTCAAAAGCTTTGTTCTGCCACTTAGTCGGCACTGATTGAATTTAGAAAAAAACCGCAAGAAGTAAAAGAAAATGTCCATGAGGGTTTTCAATGATAGCTATAACTGTCCCCTACATAAGAAGAGCTTTCAGTAACAATCGGCTTTCTAAAAGTAATGGCATACAGCAAATTCAAATCATTTAAGAACTCAATTTTGTATTTTTGTTTTAGTTTTTCATTTTAATGTTTTTTTGAAAAATTTATTTTATTTCTGTTTCTTTCAAATTTCAACGGTTTTTCTCATTAACTGATTTTAATTTTGTGTTCTCGCCTGTTTAACATTTCAAAATAGCCTTTTCTTTTTTAAAAATCAATTTTAAAACATTAAGTTAAATATTTTAATTCACTTTGTTTCATTTTATTTTTCATTTTCAAAACAGTTTTCATTATTTTTTTGATTTTTTGATCGATTTTAAATTATTTTTGTTTGGATATTGTTTGATTTTGTTTTCATATAATTCCGTTGTTAAATAGTATTTCTAATTCATTTTCTTTGCTCCGGTTGTGATTCATGTTCTTAAATGATTTTCATTAAAATATTAATTTTTGTCAGTTCAGTTTATAACTTTATTTTATTTTCTTTCTGCAGTTTGATTTTTCGGATTTATGTCCTTAAATGAGAATTTTATTAAAAAAATGATTTTTGTCAGTTCAGTTTCTAACCTTATTTTGTTTGTTTTTTGCAGTTATGATTTTTTTAATTTATGTCCATGGGAATTTAATTAAATGGTAATTTAATTAAAATATTTTTCAGTTGAGTTTCCTTTTTTTCTGCAGTTAAAAATCTTGAACACCTTGATATGCACTCATTTCTCTTCAGTAACTGCTCGATTTTGTATTCAATTTTATTTTTTTAACTCCAAATATGAAATATTTCGCAATTCTTTTCTTTTGTCTTTAAACACCAAATCATAAATATTTCACAAAATACATCTGCCTTCGGTAACTGATTGAATCTAAATGCATAAATGCTTTTTGGTTACAGTTGAATTTTCCACTTTTTTTTTTATTTTATCTTTATAATTTTTATCTAAATAATTTTCAAAATTAATTCCCCCTTTTTTTTAAACTTAAATTAATTTTTATTTTTCTGGCTTCGGTTCAACTTAAAATATTTTTCTGTACTCCTTAGTTCGAATTCTTTAATACATGTACTGTTTTTGTTTTTTATGATTAAAAATTATTGTTTCTCTCAAATAATAGTCTCCTCTGGTGTGCCGTTCGTTTTTATTATTTTTATTTTATTTTATTTATTAATTTGTTCTCCATACATTGGTTTATATCTCTCATCAATATTCTTGTGCTTTGATTTAAGTTTATTTGACAAATGACTGTTGTACAACTTAAACCATTTAAAAATATGTTCAGACTCAAAATACGACTTTCAAACAATTTCCTTATGATTTAATTATTTTATTATTGCTTTTATGTTTTAATTTATGAAATTTCTTCTATTATGTTGTTGGTTTTAATTAATTCATGGACTCTTATTGATTTTGGTTTGCTTTTTGTTATTCAGTTCCAATTCATAACGATTATTCTTCGGTTTATTTTCATGATTTTCGGTTTTCAAATATTATTTCCTTTTTGATTTTTTGAACGCATTTTTTTTTATTTATTAAACGTGAACCAAGACTTTTTTTCTTTTGATTTTATTTTACATTTTATTCAAATTCATATTCTGTTTTTTTTTTTTCATAATGTTTTTGACTTCTTTGTTTCATTTTCCTTTTATGTTAAACAAAGCTTTAATTTTGCACATTTGGTTCCTTAAAATTTTAATATTTTTCGTATAATTTGTTTGGTTTTTAAATTATACAATTTTGTTTTAGTTTTGAAAACTTTAAGGTCGTATTCAGTTTATTATTGAATTTAGTTTTTTCTTTCCATTATTCAAATTGATGTATTAATGCTAGAAATGGTAAAAGATATGCAGCCGAACTTATATAATACTACATCAAACAACAACAAAAAAAAGTGACTTTTTCCAATCTTGACCAACATTCAAATGTGACAGCTAACCGAGGCAACAATTACAGCCCACAATGCAGCATTGACTTGAAAATAAAAATATTAAAACTCAAAGCCTACAACAACAGAAACAACATTGACTGACAAACATGGAATATAAATCAATATTAAAAAAATACAAAAACCTCGATTTATGAACATGGACATACAAACAAAAAATAAGATTGACATACAGATCAACGTACAAAAATGTCAAAATACGTGGAAATACTTTTAAAATGGTGGTAAATTTGCGTTTCGAACTATTTGAAAATATTTACCAATGCTGATATAACAACCAAAATAACATTAACTGCCAAACACCAAAAATTAGTTAAAAAATACAAAAAAGTAGATTTATGAACTTGAACATACAAACAAAAAATAAGATTAACATACAGACCAACGTACAAGAAAACTGTAAAAATACGTCGACATAGTTTTAAAAAATGGTTACCCTGTGTATTAAACAATTTGAAAATAATTACAATTGCTGATACTCTACTTGTAACCTTGTAACTTACTCAACTACAAAAAATAAAAAAAAAGTAGTCATTTATGCCAAACGTACGCTTAAACAATATGCCAGGACATTCACACTCCAATTTTAATAAATAGATCATTGAGATCGCCTTTTGTCATTAAAATTCATGAAGTTGGCTAGCAACCTATGAAAACCTTCCAAATTTATATAAAGATTTAGTTTTTCATAAAAAAAAACTTTTCATACTTGTAAACTGAGGGAATATTTTATTTGTGTTTTCTTTTAGTTTCTGTAGGTTTCATTTTTTTTTCAAATAGTTTTGTGTTAAACGAAATTGTTTTCAACGACACGCTTATAAGTAAATAAATTTGCAAATAGGTTTCATTTTTGTCATTTAGTTTTGTGCTAACCAACATAATTTTTAATCACACAATAAATAAATAAATATGCAAACGTTGTGAATTACATGAAAATAGGGTTTTCTCACACAACAAATAAATAAATATCCATGCATTGTGAATTTCATGAAAATAGGTTTTACGCTTTGTTGGTTACATTTTTTGTTCATTTAGCTTTTGTAAAAATATTTTACAAAATAACAATGAATAAAAAAAAACATGAATATATTGTGAATTACATGAAAAAATATAAAAAAAAAACATTAAAACGTTGACATAACACCCTCAAATACACATATCGTCCTTAAGATGGATGCAAAGATTGTCAAAATTGTTACAAAAAGTCTTGCAGAAACCTTACACCAGTCGATAGTGATTTTTGGATCTAGCTATTTCAATAGGCATCAATTGGAATGCTTTTCTAATTGTTCTTTTGCTTAATGCAACAATTTTGCAAAACAGAAAACATTGTTCATGGTAATTCACAATAAACATGAATACTACATTGAACAACAAATTGTTTGTAAGTTAAAAATCTTGAGTTTGCTTTGCTTAGGCTAGGATTTCATTCATTTAATTTTTCTTAAACATAAAAAAAAAACTTTTATTAGTTGCATAAATATATTAAGTATAAAAAAATATCGCCAAACATATTAAAACTATGACCAATAAATAGGAAACAAAAAACTTATCCAAAATGATGACACAACAAACAAAATAAAAATCATAAATCTAGGGTAATGTTCTCAGCAGATAAAATTTTAAAAATTTTGTTTAAAAAAACTTGTAAAATACTGTACAAAAAAATATAATCATCAGGTATACATGCATTCGCATTTTTGTTATCACATCCACTGCCAGTGCCTATGTCAAACATGGACACTTATTATTATTTTTGTTGTTAAATATTATTGTTGATTTATTTTGTTAAATTTCTGATTGTTATACAATTTAATTGTTTTGTTATTTATTTTCTAAGTGTTATGTTTTAATTTTTTGTTAAGTTTTATTTGTTATTGCCTTTTGTTATTATTATTTGTTGCTAGGTTTGTAAGGAGAAAAAAAAGAAACAACTGGATGTGTTATTTTATTTCTTTGTTTATTTCACTCTTTTTGTTAATATTTTCGTTAGGTTTTCGTTTAATATTTTTTTGTCGTTGATTTTGTTCAATTTTTGTTCGGTTATTTTGATTAACTTTTTCTTTTGTTTCGTCTGTTTTATTATTATTGTTCTTATAATTTCTGTACTACAAAATAAAGAAGAGAAAAAACCAGTTGATTACATTATAATTTACTTGTTAATTTTCTGTTGACATTATTAAGTTGTTATTTGTTATTTTCATGACTTGTTATTCCATAATCATTTACACAATCATTCATCCATTTCATAACATGTATTTTCAAGATAATCTCCACTGAAAGATTAAAATCAGGTTTATTACTGCTGCTGTTGAATACTACATTTTATTATATAAACAAAAAACTATAAATGAGAAAATAATTTTATCAATCTACAACTGTCGAAAAAATTATTAAACTGAGAACACGAAGAAATTGAATATGAATTGTTTCTATATTGAAAAAAAAATTAAACACTAATGCTAACTAAGTGTTATTATTGTGTCATCTTATTACAAAAACAAAAATAAGAAAATTATAGATGTTTACTTGAAACATTCCATATTACTTTATGTTTTACGAAGAGTGTACAAACAGTATACCAATTTTAAGGCGATTTAATATTTAAGCTTTGTAAACGTTTTATTAATTAAAAGAGTGTGTAAAAGAAATAAAAAAAAACTAATAAAAAATATTACTACAAAAAAAAAACAAGGATTTGGTTTTAGTGGAATTTATCTACTTTTATTGGAATTTATCTGTTTATATTGAAATTTATCTGTTTTTATTGGAATTTATCTTTTTCTTAGTTCGGTTTTTTGCTTTAAGTGTCGCTACAGTCCGGAATGAACCTGGGCCTCAACCAATATGCCTCTCCAATTAGCCCGGTCCATAGCTAACTGCCTCCAGTTGCGCACTCCAAGTTGGTTGAGGTTTGACTTGTGCGCCCCACTTAAGGTGAGGTCTTCTTCTACTTCGTCCGACGTCTTGCTGGGAATCGAAGACTGCGAGCCGGAGTATTGGTGTTCATTCGTTCTACATTCCTAGCCAGACGTCCAATGCGGAGTATTTTGACCACGTATAGTTCTTGGTTGAAACTTCTTCTACATAGCCCGTCAGAACAAACGGAACCCAAGATTTTTCGACGATTTTTCCTGTCGAATCGACCAAGGATTTCATCATCCGCTTTTGAGACGGTCCGTGCTTCAGCCGTAGAACAGGACTGGGATGATCAGAGTCCTCCTTAGTAGTTCGGGTGAGGGCTTTGCTACTAAATTGCCTTCTTTGCCCGAAGAAACAGCGGTTGGCAAGAGTAATTCTTCGTTTAATTTCTGAAGAGATGTTGTTCTCAGAGCCGAAATAGACAAAGTTCCGTATAACCTCATGTGATATCTGTCAATGGTCCGATTCGTCGATGTTGCGTGGCCTTTCGTGTTGACAACATATATTTTTTCTTGCCCTCATTTACTGCTGAACTCATTTTCGCCCCTTCTTTCTCTATATTAGCAAACGTGGCTATATGACATCACGTTGGGTCCAACCAATGGTGTCACTATTGGCGGCGTATGCAAGTAGTTGCATCGATTTTTGGAAAATTGTGCATCTGGTGTTAGCTCGGAAAGTTTGCACAATCTTTCCAGAATCAAATTGAAGAAATGACATGACAGCGCATCGCCTTGTCTAAATCTTTTTTTGGTATCGAATGTATCGGTGAATTCGTTTCCGACCCTGATGGAGCAGCGAGAATGACCCATGAGTTTGGGCGGTATACGAAAACTAGAATAGGGGGATTTCAATTTTAAAGTTGTATGCTTTATGTATAATCATATGTTATACTTCGTCAATTGTACAAGACAATTCTTTAGATACCTAATTCAAGCATAAGGTTTTCTCTTGAAATACTTTTTCACAAAAAAAAAATAAGCACTGGACTGTTAAATCCGGCAAACATATTGAAGAGGTCCAAACCATCAAACTCTGGTGTATAAAACAGTCAATCGTTACTGTAACGCCACGTTTGTCATCATCAAAATTTATCAGGGCGAAGACTTATTCGGGGAACCGGCAATATTTTTGAAATGAAACTTCTTTAGGCTCGTCGGGGTAAAACCAAAGAAATATGAAACGAAATTAAGACACCAAACGTCACGGGTAGGTAGTGCGGTGGGACAAATGCATGCAAACATAACATGCAAAAAAATTAAACGCAAGCATGGGAGAGCAATCTGCCTGCAGTGGATCCAAAGCATGTACATCAGAAATTGAAATCCAAAGCTTAAAGGTTTGATGTCAAAAAGTTACCAACATTTTTCAATAGCACGTTTATTACCAGAATAATAAAAAAGTTAGAGTCAACGAATTTTTAGTGCTGAAAAGAAGTCAATCGTACAAACGAAATTTGTTTAAAAAGCTCAAAGATATCTACAACAAAAATAGCACGGTTTTTTGCTCATGTTCTTGTTTGCTAAAGCTCTGCCTTTTTCTTATCTACCACAGAAATAAGGATGATTTTAAAATCATTTACTAATCGTTACATTTAGTTAATATTAAGAATTTCATTAAAACATTTCCAGCCAAAGACACTTGCATCTTAAAAGTATGTATAAAGTATCACGTGTTTTAAGGGCCCAGAGCCTTTTCAAGGATAGCTATATCAGGGCCCTAAAAACGATAATTAATAGTCCTATTTCATTCCTAAGTAACAGCAAAGAGTTTAAAATTACATAGAGTGCGCATCTCACATAACGAACATTTTCTATGTAGGGTTCTGATATTGATACTCCAGTGTTCACATGCGATCAAGGAAATTTCCCATTCGCACTTATCGCCCTCGTCTGAAACGCCTACAATTTTTTTTAGCTGTGATGCGTACTCTATGTAGTTCTATAATATTTGGTAACAGTTACTGTAACAGTGTAACGCCACAACCGTCATCATTGAAAATGTCGTATGCGGCATTGAAATCGATGAATAAATGGTGGGTATTGATATGGACTTCTTGGTTTTGTCCGGGATCTGCAAAGTGTGAAAATTTGATCGGTTGTGGACTTTCCTGGCTTAAAACCAGTCTGCTAAGAGCCGACCAGTTTGTTGGTAAACGGTTTCAGGCGTTCACATATGACTGCAGAAGGGTTCTCGTAGGCGATGTTGAGTGTGTTCCAACTACGATACTTACTTTTTCATCTCTACGGGATTTTTTTCGAGCCTTGTATCCTTGGCTTCGATGTTTTAGACTTTGGTAAAACTGGCGAACACGTTCCTGGAGTGGTAACTGTCTATATCCTCGATCGCGCGCTTTTCTTGTTTTTTTTTCTTCTTTCTGAAAAGCCGGAGTTCTTCCCATCTTCTCTGCCAACAGAGCTCAATGGCAACTCTCGTCTTCACCTGCAGCTTAGCCTTGTAGGCCTCGTTCTTGGCAGTGAGTATCTGTCGGCATTCCTCATCAAACAAGGGGTTTCTTGCTGGTGGGCTCGAGAAAGCTAGCTCATCAGTTGCGGCCCATCCAAGGGCTCGTTGGCATCGTTGCCATTGTTCTTCGACATTCAATGCTGGTGGTATGGTGTGAATCGAGATTGCAGTCTTTCGACATTAAATTTTTGGACTGTATTTCTGGATTGTTGTGGCGTGGTATATATCCGCATTCTTACCTTGGCTGCAACAAATTAGTGGTCCGAGTCGATGTTAGCTCCTCGGAATGTTCAGACATCCAAAATACTGAATACGTGCCTGTTGTCTATGGCAATGTAATCAATTTGGTTGACCGGGCGTTGATCTGGAGGCCGCCATGTCCCCTTATGTATATCGATGTGAGGAAACCGTGTACTGGCTATAGTGACATTTCGTTCCGTAGTCCGAAGTCAATTAGCCTAAGTCCGTTACTACGTTGTCATATAAGCTATGTTTTCCGACAATACTGCTAAAATTTTCTTCGCTTCCATCAGGAGTTGAACATCGTACTTCGGAAGTCGCACATAGGTTTTGTCAAGGAGCTCGTAGAAGCAAATATTAGCTATATCATCTTTTTCCTCCGTCCTGTGTGAGTGCATAAAATGCTCATGCTAGCGAATTTTTCCTTGATGTGTATTGTTACAAGACACAACAGCCGTCCAAAAAATGTTTCGTTTCAAGCAAACAAAATGGTTGTTTTTAGTAAATACTTGGTTGTTTTTAGGAAATACTTGGATGGAGGACCGGATCATAACACCGTCAGCGTGATGTTTTTATGTTTCATAAAATCTAACTCACACAGTCGCAAAGGTTTTCAGAGAATTTTCTTGACTATTTTATTATAATAGAAGGTTCTATTGACAACAACAAGATATCAGCCAAATGCTGGACATGGTTTCGTTGGTATACCTCTATCCGATGGTTCATATCTCCAATGGCTCTGAGACATAATTGAGGTTCAATGTCGTCAATTTGCCGAGTTATCTCATCCTTGATTTATTCTTGACGTATGGACGTACAATTTTTATTTTACATATCCCCAAAGCAAGAAGTCCAACGGTGTCAAATCACATGATCGTTGCGGCCAATTAGAATCGCCACGTGCACTCAGTCACTCTTTGTAGATGCATCGGCTTTTCAAGAATCACTCACGGTTTCTCATTTGCCCAAATGCGTCAATTCTGCTCGTTAACGAATCCACTTAATGTCACCATTCACTTCAGTCTGTTCAACCAACCATTTGGCGTATTGACGACCCTTGAAATGGTCAGTAGGCTTCAGCTTTTGATTCAATTAAACCTTGTAAGCTTGTAGATATAAATCTTTTTTCAAAATTCGCATCAGTGATGTTCGTGAGATGTGCAATTGTTGGGCAACTTGCTAAAATTTGAGCACGATTCTCCCGATTGTGGACAGATTTGATCGATTATGCTGACCAACAAAATCACGTAGTACACGAAATGCATTTTGATTCGAACACCCATATTCGTAAAAAGCTTCAACCTCTTCGTGGTTGAGTTTTTCAAACACTGAAACAACGAAATGTCAAATAAAGTTGGGCAAACAACTTGACGTTGAGGTGTGACTCACAATTAAGATCGTGTATTATGTTTGGACCACCCTTTACAAGGCAACACATCAATCGTCATGACAACTAGATGTCTGTTGAAATTTTGCTTGCATTATTGATTCATTATAGGACTCAAAACCAAAAACAGTGATTTGGCCAATTTCCAACAAGTGCGCAGACCCTTAATTCACAAACAACCCCAAAAAAAAAACACCCCCATTCCTTGGCAACGCAAACAGTCCTTGCTAATCGAATCAAAATAAACAATTTTCCACAGGATTTCGTAGAATATTCTGTCTTCGAAAAGCCAAACAACTATTGATGTCCTTAGTCGAAAAAAATTAGGACAAACAAAATGAGACGTCAAAAAACGGACCACTCTTGCGGCAGTTGCCCGGAACGTCTTTCGCAACGGCGTAAATCCGAGACCGCTTACGACTCCGAGTCCACAGAAGTCATTTCATCTACGGATGAAGAGGAACGCTGGAAGGATGCCGCTCGTACCGTTGAAATCCCAGCCGAATATTGGCACATCCAAAAACTAGTGAAATTCATCAAGGGTGGCAATCAGACGGCCACAATTGTATCGCTGTGCTGCCTGAAGGACTATGATTTACAAGTTCAAATTCATCAATTGGCCATTCAAGATATCGGCGGCCTTGAGGTGCTGGTTAATCTTCTTGAGTGCAATGACATCAAGTGCCGTCTGGGTTCGTTGATAGTTTTGGCCGAGATCTCAACGAACATTGACATTCGGAAGACAATCGTCGACTTGGGTGGTATACCGTTGATAGTCGAAATACTGAACAGTTCATCGAAGGATTTGAAGACCATGGCCGGTGAGACGTTGGCGAATGTTTCGAAGGTTCGCTTGGCAAGAAAATACGTGCGGCAGAGTGGTGGCATACCAAAGCTGGTCGACTTGTTGGATGTTAAATTGACGTAGGTTTCAGCAGTTACATGTAACCATTTGGTGATAGAATGTCCTTGTTTAGGGTGCTTAAGATCCCTCTGGAGGAGCTAAATATGGATGACAGGGAGAGCGTTAAAATGGCGAGTGCAGGAGCCAAAGCCTTGTGGTCATTGGCTGATTCAAAACATAACATTGAGGTGATGAGGAAGACCGGAATAGTGCCACTAATGGCGCGACTCTTGAAGTCAATTCACATTGAGGTGGTCATTCCGATAATGGGCACCATACAGAAGTGCTCGTCACAGGTGAGTCTTGAAGGGGCTTTTCACAAGTGACTGCTTGGATTTGAAAGTGTTTTCCAGCCCAAATTCCAACTGGCCATTACCACAGAGGGTATGATAACCGACATTGTGTCACATTTGCACTCGCCCAACTTGGACCTGAAGATGCAGTGCAGCATTGCTATATTTCGGTGTGCCAGGGATCAAACGACGAGGGACATGGTCCGTGATGCTGGTGGCCTAGAGCCCTTAGTCATGATTGCCAGGGATAAGGCGAATAGGGATAATAAACCACTTCTAGCCGGGGCTACTGGTGCCATATGGAAATGTGCAGCGACCGATGCGAATGTGCACAAGCTGGACTCTCTAAGGACCGTCAACATTCTGGCGCAGTTGCTAAATGATGAGTCTGATGAGGTTCTTACTAACGCCGTAGGTGGTATCGCTGAATGTGTTCGTTTTCAGAACAATCGAGCTTCGTTGCGTAATGCTGGTGGTTTGCCAAGTCTGGTCGCTCTTTTGAACTCGTCACATGCTCCGCTATTAGAGAACTTGGCTAAAGCGTTGAAAGAGTGTGCAGAGGATAAAGAGAGCATGCGTATGTTGGAAGACCTCGATGCGGTTCGATTGATTTGGTCACTTCTCAAGAACACCGATAGCCGTGTGCAGGCCTATGCTGCTTATGCCATATGTCCTTGTGTTCAAAATGCAAGGGTTGGTAGAAACTTTACCTGAGTAACTCACAAGTCATAATGTCTCTCGATTTTACAGAATTCAGGAGAATTGGTAAGGAGTTTAGTGGGAGCAATGGAGCTGGTGGTTGGCCTACTAGGATCAAAGGATATTTTAGTGTTATCTGCAGTTTGTGCAGCTATAGCAACCATTGCCAAGGACACTACAAATTTGGCAATTCTTACTGACCTCAAGGTTGTTTTCAAACTCGCCCAATTAGGTAAGCGTTTCGATAACGATTTGCAGCTTTCATGACCGACTCGTTGTAGTTAACACCTCAGATGACTTATTGAGGGAGAATTTAGCAGCAGCTGTTGCAAGTTGTGCTGCTTATGGAAACAATACTCAGGAGCTGGGACGATTACGGGCTGTCACACCAATCGTTGGATACATGATCAGTACCAATCCGAAAGTTCATCGAACGACCGCTATGGCACTGGAGAAGCTTTCCGCAGACCCAAGGAACTGTATTACAATGCATCAGGTGAGGGAACAAAGGAAGTACCTAACGCTTGCTTTATAATTTTTTATCTTTTAAGAGCGGAGTGGTGCCGTTTTTGTTGGAAACACTATCCTCGACAGATACAGAGTTGCAAATAGCATCGGCTGGATGTCTTCGCAATATTCGAGAGTTGGCCTTAAGAGCTGAGGAATATATGCTGCGGATTAATGAATGAGGGCTGAATAAAAGTCGTCTGGGCATAATGGTTTTGTTCGCATTTTAACTTTATTGTTATTTTATTTAAATAAATAAAGGCTTAGGCTATTCAGCTTCATTTATGTGAAATATACATACACCTCTGTTCATTGCGCCCAAGACTCCGTTTGTTACCACTTAGGGAGCAAAAAACAAATCATGGTCTCTAAAGCTAAGCATTAGCTGGGAATTCGATTTGCAAGTCACGCTAGACGTTCGAAACATTAAAAAAAACTCTAAAATTTAACCCGAAAAAACATGTTTTTTTTAAAAACGCCTTTATGAACATAATTTTGGACGCAGTATTATTTGGTGTAAAATAAATATGGAGAAAACTTTTGTTTTGGAGTTGTAAACCCATTTTAATCAGTTTTATGGAACAAAAACGGAAAGATGTATGATTTTGATGATTTGGATAGTTAAGATTTACAAAATGGCGCGTATTTCTGATTGAAAGTTGTTTTTATATAATGTTCTTTTTTTTCGTTAACTAGACCTCTTCAGCTTTACAATAAGTGGTCGATTATCAAAATCGGTCGAAGCATTAGCTGGGAATTCGATTCGCAAGTCACGCTAGACGTCCGAAACATTAAAAAAAACTCTAAAATTTAACCCGAAAAAACATGTTTTTTTAAAAAACGGTTTTATGAACATAGTTTTGGACGCAGTATTATTTGGTGTAAAATAAATATGGAGAAAACTTTTGCTTTGGAGTTGTAAGCCCATTTTAATCAGTTTTATGGAACAAAAACGGAAAGATGTATGATTTTGATGATTTTGGATAGTTCAGATTTACAAAATGGCGCGTATTTCTGATTGAAAGTAGTTTTTACATAATGTTATTTTTTTCGTTAACTTGACCTCATCAGCTTTATAATAAGTGGTCGATTATCAAAATCGGTCGAAGCATTAGCTGGGAATTCGATTCGCAAGTCACGCTAGACGTCCGAAACATTAAAAAAAACTCTAAAATTTAACCCGAAAAAACATGTTTTTTTTTAAAACGCTTTTTTGAACATAATTTTGGACGCAGTATTATTTGGTGTAAAATAAATATGGAGAAAACTTTTGTTTTGGAGTTGTTAACCCATTTTAATCAGTTTTATGGAACAAAAACGGAAAGATGTATGATTTTGATGATTTTGGATAGTTCAGATTTACAAAATGGCGCGTATTTCTGATTGAAAGTAGTTTTCATATAATGTTCTTATTTTTCGTTAACTAGACGTCTTCAGCTTTATAATAAGTGGTCGATTATCAAAATCGGTCGAAGCATTAGCTGGGAATTCGATTCGCAAGTCACGCTAGGCGTCCGAAACATTAAAAAATGATTTTGATGATTTTGGATAGTTCAGATTTACAAAATGGCGCGTATTTCTGATTGAAAGTAGTTTTTATATAATGTTCTTTTTTTTCGTTAACTAGACCTCTTCAGCTTTACAATAAGTGGTCGATTATCAAAATCGGTCGAAGCATTAGCTGGGAATTCGATTCGCAAGTCACGCTAGACGTCCGAAACATTAAAAAAAACTCTAAAATTTAACCCGAAAAAACATGTTTTTTTAAAAACGCTTTTATGAACATAATTTTGGACTCAGTATTATTTGGTGTAAAATAAATATGGAGAAAACTTTTGTTTTAGAGTTGTTAACCCATTTTAATCAGTTTTATGGAACAAAAACGGAAAGATGTATGATTTTGATGATTTGGATAGTTAAGATTTACAAAATGGCGCGTATTTCTGATTGAAAGTTGTTTTTATATAATGTTATTTTTTTTCGTTAACTTGACCTCATCAGCTTTATAATAAGTGGTCGATTATCAAAATCGGTCGAAGCATTAGCTGGGAATTCGATTCGCAAGTCACGCTAGGCGTCCGAAACATTAAAAAATGATTTTGATGATTTTGGATAGTTCAGATTTACAAAATGGCGCGTATTTCTGATTGAAAGTAGTTTTTATATAATGTTCTTTTTTTTCGTTAACTAGACCTCTTCAGCTTTACAATAAGTGGTCGATTATCAAAATCGGTCGAAGCATTAGCTGGGAATTCGATTCGCAAGTCACGCTAGACGTCCGAAACATTAAAAAAAACTCTAAAATTTAACCCGAAAAAACATGTTTTTTTTTAAAACGCTTTTTTGAACATAATTTTGGACGCAGTATTATTTGGTGTAAAATAAATATGGAGAAAACTTTTGTTTTGGAGTTGTTAACCCATTTTAATCAGTTTTATGGAACAAAAACGGAAAGATGTATGATTTTGATGAATTTTGGATAGTTCAGATTTACAAAATGGCGCGTATTTCTGATTGAAAGTAGTTTTTATAAAATGTTCCTTTTTTTCGTTAACTAGACCTCTTCAGCTTTATAATAAGTGGTCGATTATCAAAATCGGTCGAAGCATTAGCTGGGAATTCGATTCGCAAGTCACGCTAGACGTCCGAAACATTAAAAAAAACTCTAAAATTTAACCCGAAAAAACATGTTTTTTTAAAAACGCTTTTATGAACATAATTTTGGACTCAGTATTATTTGGTGTAAAATAAATATGGAGAAAACTTTTGTTTTAGAGTTGTTAACCCATTTTAATCAGTTTTATGGAACAAAAACGGAAAGATGTATGATTTTGATGATTTGGATAGTTAAGATTTACAAAATGGCGCGTATTTCTGATTGAAAGTTGTTTTTATATAATGTTATTTTTTTTCGTTAACTTGACCTCATCAGCTTTATAATAAGTGGTCGATTATCAAAATCGGTCGAAGCATTAGCTGGGAATTCGATTCGCAAGTCACGCTAGGCGTCCGAAACATTAAAAAATGATTTTGATGATTTTGGATAGTTCAGATTTACAAAATGGCGCGTATTTCTGATTGAAAGTAGTTTTTATATAATGTTCTTTTTTTTCGTTAACTAGACCTCTTCAGCTTTACAATTAGTGGTCGATTATCAAAATCGGTCGAAGCATTAGCTGGGAATTCGATTCGCAAGTCACGCTAGACGTCCGAAACATTAAAAAAAACTCTAAAATTTAACCCGAAAAAACATGTTTTTTTTTAAAACGCTTTTTTGAACATAATTTTGGACGCAGTATTATTTGGTGTAAAATAAATATGGAGAAAACTTTTGTTTTGGAGTTGTTAACCCATTTTAATCAGTTTTATGGAACAAAAACGGAAAGATGTATGATTTTGATGATTTTGGATAGTTCAGATTTACAAAATGGCGCGTATTTCTGATTGAAAGTAGTTTTTATATATTCTTCTTCTTTTTCGTAAACTAGAACTCTCCAGCTTTATAATAAGTGGTCGATTAACAAAATCGGTCGAAGCATTAGCTGGGAATTCGATTCGCAAGTCACGCTAGACGTCCGAAACATTAAAAAAAACTATAAAATTTAACCCGAAAAAACATGTTTTTTGTAGCTATTTCGACAGTTTCTCCTACAGAAAGTATAGCAGTATCATCTGCAAAGGTAGCTAGAGTGATTTCGTCACTTTCTGGTAGATCACTAGTGAAAAGGAGATATAGTACTGGACCTAAAACACTGCCTTGAGGTACACCAGCCTTAATTTCTTGTTTAATTCTGAAAAATCGCTGTATAATATACGACTCCAGTATTTTTGAATACTGCTTCGGAAGTTGCTTTTGTAATTTATGGATCAATCTTTTGTGCCATACTTTGTCGAAAGCTTGTGATATATCAAGAAATACTGTAGACCATACTTTTTTCTCTTTCAATTTCATTTTCAATTTTATCAGTGATTCTATTTTTTTTTTTTTTTTTTATTTGCGCGCACTCAAGTGGTTATGAATACCTTTATATGTTTTAGCACAGTGCGGGCGTTAAGGAAATTAGGGATAAGAAGAAAGGAGATACCGATGCACATTGGTTTTAAATGTCTGTAAGTTATAATGGAGAGGAAAAACAGAGTTTGGTAGAGCATTCCACATTCGTGTTGTTCGGTTTATGTATGAATCTCTATATTTCAGCGTACGTCCGAAGATAGGCTTGAGGGTAAACTGATTTGCATTCATTGCGTAACGAGTATTGCGGCTGAATTGTTGAATGGGAGGAATGCAGCTGGCTATTTCATTTGAACATGCACTTGGTCAATTGTTGAGTGTTTATTCCTGAACCCAAATTGATGGCTCGGTACTAGCGATTTGTCTACAATAATATTTTGAAGGCGTTTTACCAGCATCTTTTCGAATAGCTTGGACAACATTGGTAGTATCGATATTGGTCTATATGAGGTTACTTCGCTAGGTGGCTTACCTGGTTTTGGAATCATTATAACCTCCGCGAGCTTCCATATGTTTGGCACATATCTTAATTTAAATACAGCGTTTATGATCTGCGCTAGATGTTTCAGTTTTTTTTTTTTGAGAATTGTTTTAAAACTTCCCCCGTTATTAAATCAAACCCTGGGGCCTTTCTTAAGTTTATACCTTCTTTTATTTCTTTTTCAAGTTCTTAAGACGTAACCGGTCGAATTGGTACATCTTCCTGGCACGTTTCTTCCATTCCTTGATAGTCTTTATCTTCATATTTTTGGAAGACGCCTTCAAGATGCTCAGCAAAAGTATTTGCTTTTTCTTGACTGCTTTTTGCCCAGTTTCCTCCTCGGGTTTTCACTGGTGGAATGTGAGCTGTTGGCCTGTTCATTTTCTTTGTCTAAATACTTTTTTATTTTTTTGAATTTCATTGTCACTGTCTAATTCAGAATCAAAAAAAACATTTTAAACAGCAAATAAATAAATTATTTCTAAACAACCTCTTGACTAAATAGTATTACTTGGTACACTGTTGCAAATATTTAATTCTAACTTGTTGACTTCTAACAAGTCAACAAACATCAGTTAGAACTTAGAATTCATTAACTTCTCAACAAGTGCAGCCTCTTTCTTCTTTAACGTTTGTTGTTTCCAGTTACAGAAACGATGAATTTATAAAATGTCTCATGTCTCATGTCTCATGTCTCATGTCTCATGTGTGTTGAGATCATTTTCGGCAATTGACATACTCATAGCGAATGCTTCGTGGGTAAACTGCAGATACAACCTGTATCGCAAATTTTGTCTCCAGGCTCATCTTAAACTCCGCTCTATTTTTGTATAAGGCCGAGAGCTAGAGGGTTAAAAATTAAAAAAAAAATTTTCTCGCTTCCAAGAAACATGCAGATATGAGCTAACTATTCTCTAGAGAAAATACAGACCATGGAATTCGGTGATTTTTTTTCTATAAAATAAAAAGTTTGCTAGATATCTTGGCCTATAGGTTCAGATATGTGGTCATTAGATATGTAAATGAACAGCATGGCTTTGTAAAACAACGATCCACAGTCACAAATCTCTTAAATTTTATGCTCGATTGTTCCAAAACTTACTTACTTAAGTGGCGCTACAGTCAACAATGACCTCTGCCTTGACCAATAAGACTCTCCAATTAGCCCGGTCTTTGGCGAACTGTCTGCATTTGCGCACTCCAAGTTGGTTTACCGAACCGAAGTGTTGGTGTCCATTCGTTCTACATGTCCTAGACATCTTAAACGTTCACTGAGCAGTTTTTTGACCATGGGCATGTCGCTGCACAGTTTGTATAGATCTTGGTGAAATCTTCGTCTCCATAGCCCGTCAACGCGAACGGGACCGAAGATTTTTGGAAGAATTTTTCTCTCGAATCTACCAAGGATTTCTGCATACACTTTTGACACGGTCCATGCATCAGCACCGTAGAGCTGGACTGGGATGATCAGGGTCTTATATAGGATCTCCTTAGTAGCTCGGGTGAAAGCTTTACAACTAAATTGGAAAATTGTGGCTCTGGTGTTGGCTCGGGAGTTTTCCACAACCCTTTCAAGAATCAAATTGAAGAAATCACATGACAGCGCATCGCCTTGCCTAAATCCTTTTTTGCTAACGAATGTGTCAGTGAAATCGTTTCTGACCTTGATGGATCAGCGAGAATTCTCCATCGTTATCTTACACAAACGGAGGAGGGCGGTATACCAAAACTGGTATACCGAACTGTAGAGTTCGTCTTTATAAATGTTGTCGCATGCGGCTCTGAAATCGATGAATAACTGGTGGCTATCGATTTGGACTTTATTTCTTGGGTTTTTTCCAAGATCTGCCGGTTTGTGAAGATTTGTTGTTGTGGACTTTCCTGGCTTTCCTGGACTTTCCTGGCTGACGGTTTCAGTCTTTCACATATTACGCAGATAGGATAGGCGTTGTGGAGGAGACTGTAGTTGGAGGAGTACAGAAGGACACGATTTTTGTGAATCGGGCAAACGATGCTGAGGTTCCATTCTTCACGCATACTTTCATCCCACCAGATTTGGCTTATCACATTGACATTGACATCACAGTACTTCGTACATGAATGCAACGGACTGCAGACACACAGCAGCACTGATGACTGAGGCCATCGGCTGGGGAAGGCAACCCATTAATACAACAGAGAGAGACAGATGCACACATAGAAGGAAAGCCATATAACATAAAACTACGTGGAACAGAGGAGGAGACAAAGATTTATATTGGTGGCAGATAAGCTGGCGATTTTTGTAGAAAACGAATGCTGCCAAAGCTGCGGCTTGAACCCGAAGCGTTTAGCTTAGCAGTCAACTGCGCATTCCTCTCAGCCATGGCCACCTGCCATTTTGGCTTTTGAGTTGGTGGATGTTACTTACCAAGTCATCTCCACCGGCTTTTTAAAGTTCAGGGTGGAAAACCGTCATTTTCGGCAGCCATTTTAGATATTGCCAGCCTCATCTCACTCAGGTCGGGTGGTTGGCAGTGTTCGCTGTCGTCGCCAGTCTTCGTTCTACCTACCAGCGAAAGATTTAACGTCATCTTCCGTCTGCGGAAGTAGTTCTCCACATCCTCAGCATCGCCTTTGTCTCGACTAGGATATTTCCTTGTTCATCTCGACTGGATTCTGATCGAGCCTTGTATTTGGTACACTTTGGTAAAAGTTGGGAACATCGTTCCAGGAGTTGCTTGTTTTTCTTGCAATAACGTGTTTTTCTTGTTCTTTTTCTTCTTTCTGAAAAGCCTTCCCTTCTACTCTGTCTATAGACCTCAATGGCAGCTCTCGTCTGTACCTGCAGCTTAGACTTGTAGGCCTCGTTCTAGGCTGTGAGCATCTGTCGGAATTCCTCATCAAACCATCGGTTTCTTGCTGGTGGGCGCGAATAACCTAGCACATCAGTTGCGGCTTATGGTGTTATGGTGTTAATCGAGGGGTTGAGTGTATCAATAAACGCGTTGCGCGAAGGTCTTGGCGATCTCTTGCGATTGCAGTCTTTCGATTTTAAATGTTTTCACAGTGTTTCTGGATTGTTGTGTGGCGTTATAGATATACGTATTCTTACCTAGGCTGCAGTAAGATAGCAGTCCGATTCAAAGTTAGCCCCTTTGAAGTGGGCGGACATCCAAAGTACTGGATTCGTGTCAATCACAATGTGACCAATTTGGTTGACCTCTCGTTGATCTGGAGACCGCCATGTCACCTTATGGGTAGCCAGGTGAGGAAACCGTGTGCTGTCTCTAGTGGCATTTTCTTCCGTTGGGAAGTCAACTAGACTAAGTCCGTTACGAGATGTGTTGTCGTGTAGGCTATATTTTCCGACAATACTGCTAAAGATGTCTTCTCTTCCTACCTTCACGTTCAAATCTCCCAGCAAGATTTTCGCTGAGAGATTTTGTCAAGGGGCTGATAGAAGCAATCCTTAGCTGTATCATATTTTTCCTCCTTTGGAGCATGAGCTCATAAAAGACTTATGTTGCCAAATTCGGCCTTCATTCGGATTATTACAATGCGTTCGCTTATGTCTTGGAAACATAAGACTTCTGCCTTAGCCTGGCATTTATATCGAATCCGCATCCGAATAGTCGCTGTTTCTGCTCACTATAACACGGTCCGTAGTAGATTTCACAGGTTTTCATACTCATTTTGCCAGGTTCATTCCATCGTATATACTGGATGGCAGTAATGTCTGCTTTGTAGCTATTTAAGGCTTCCGCTAGGTGTTCCCTTGCATCTCTCCTGTTTAATGTTTTCACATTCCAGTTGCAGATACGAACTTCTTTGTCCTTTTTTCGTTTAGCAGGGTCATCAACAATGAAATTAGTCCTTCCCGAGGATATTGGTTACCTCGTAACATATCGTGTGTTCCATGGGTGGGTAGTTAACCCAAAGCAGAACCCCCTACCTGAAGGGCCAGTTCCAAATTATAAGATACTCCTAGCACCATCTGTTACCACTATGGGATTGTAGGCTGCCTTTGGCCTTTCCGTTCATTTGCCGCCATCTCTGTTCAAGGGGCCTGACTTTCGCTTGAACCTTATCTAGGTTCGCCTGGTACAGCAGGCCGGGTATCCATTCCTTTCTAACCTGGTGATGCTGTTTGTCGTCGTGTTATCAACACTCGCGGTTATCGTTTAGCTAGTGATCCGGTTGGATGAGACCCGTACCCGATGGTTACCACTTGGAGGTTAAAAGTAAACACTTGATGTGTAGTCAGAGTTACAACCACCTGGCATTGCCAAGCTATAGCCAATCAGCGTCTACCCTCGTTCTACAAGCCTATTCCAGAGTAAAATTGCGTTTCCTTGATGACTTAATTTGATATCGGGAAACTCGTTGACATTTCTTTGCAAGAATTTTATATCCTGGCAAAATTAATTTCAAAATACTTGTACGGTGTTTTCCAAACAAACTTCCTCCTCTCAGATCTCAGATATCCTCATGCCAAAGGAATGTGGTTGTGTGTAGCTCATTTGGCTCATCCATAGCTAATAACGTTGATGGATTTTAATCACATTCCCAGCATCCTGTAGACCGTGAGAAATCTCATCGAACTGCTGGAAATAACTATCAGTGCGCCGTTGTGGTATAGAGTCGTCCTCATCCCAAAAGGGAGCAGTCATCGAACTTAAATTGAATACGTGCCCCATCCCCACGTAGACCGTACGCTGTTGCAGTTCTTCGGAGAGCAATCTAGCATTTTCCATTTCCACCCCGCAACGTCATCATCGTTCTCGGAGTCAAAACTTAACATATTTATGTCTAAATGCCACCGTATCCGGGCAGTGTCCCCCGGTCTGGAAGCTTCCCAACCGGATCCTCTAAGGACATAGTAATTTCTGCTCTGACAGCAAAGATGTTATCGCATTACTATGCATCACACCGCATCGGGTGGTAGTGTGCGTTGGCCAACTTTTATACCCGCATCAGCTAGTCCTGGGAAGACATTTCTCATCCTCATCCTCATTTCGTGTTCATAAATCAGTGACAGGAATACGCGGTCATTCGTCTTCGGGGTGGGGGTTTCGTGTGCGGGGGTCATTTTTTGCTATCAACACATTTCTGTTTTATTCAAACGGTGGGTGGGGCTACCACCGCCAGTTGCAGCGGATGTGAACATGACACAGCCAAATGGACGGAGCTCCTTGCGCTGAGCTATCCCTGCCGGTATGCTGACCAGGCTCGGTGCGAACTCGAGAGAATCCATTAAATGTGAGTTTGATGCTGACGAATAATTTATGAATTAAACTTTCGGCTGAGGGATGTAATGTCCGTTTTTGTGGTGCATCCACTTGTCCGCAGAGTTATGCTTAATGGAACCCTAAGTAAACGTAATCTCTGTGATTACTCTTTGGTCGGGACAGTGCTGTGGTATAGTGCTGCTGCTTCTCGTATGGGATTCACCTAAAGTGAGAACGGTTAATCTTTGGCTGGAGGGGTGTTTTTGTACCACACTAGCATTTGCCCAAGGCAGAGGGTTAATATCCTGTTTTGATGTAGATTGGGAGGTTATAGCTGGGATGGAGTGTTTTATGAGAAGACTACATGATGGGACAGGATAAACTAATGACGGCGTTGGGAACTTCTAATATTCTGCATGTGGTTGGTGTGAAGTTATGTCGGTATCCGAATTGTATGCAAATACTTGGATCTTTCAGCATCAAGGAGGGTGTCTAGATTCGCTTGGATTTTATAATTCCGGAAATGAAGTTTGTTCCCTTTGACAGCAGCCCATTATAAATATGTAATTTAGGATCTTGTTGGGTGTGTGGAAGTTGTACGTTACAGAGATGTGGGAGTATAAACCGTTTTTAGGGAAAGCAACATCGTTATTTGGTGTAAGCTTATTGGGAACGAGACCTGAAATTGAGCTCTATAGGCAAGGATGAAGGGAAGGATACCGGCTTTTCAGAAAGAAGAAAACCAACAAGAAAAGCTTGCGAATGAGATATGAAGATGTGTCACTCCAGGAATGATGTTTTCAAGTCTTACTACAGTGTAAGTCGAAGACAAGGATACAAGACACGAAGACCATCCCGTCAATATGACCAGGGAAATATCGTAGCTGAGACAAAGTCTATGCAGAAGACATGGAAGAAACCATTTCTGCAGACCGTTAAACGGCGATGACGAACAACATTCCGCTGTCGAACAGAACGAACCACTCAACACTAACGACGACAGCGAAAACTGCCAACCTCCCGACCTGAGTGAAGTGAGAATAGCAATATCTTAATTGGCTGCCAAAAATTACGGCCTTCCTGCTGAGCTAAGCCGGCTAGTAAGCCGGCGGATGAAAGTATGCCTGGAGAATGGAACCTCAGCATCTTTTCTCTAATCCACAAGAAAGAAGAACCTCTGAACTGCGCCAACTACAAAGGCTTAAGTCTCTATCATATAGGCTACAAGATCCTATCTGCCGTAACATGTGAAAGCCTTAAACCGTCTATTAAACCGTCTACCAACAACCTGACCGGTACTTATCAGTGTGGTTTAAGGCCAGAAAAGTCCCCAAACGATCAAAATTTACCACTTCGCCAGATCCTGGAAAAAATCCAAGAAGTCCAAACCGATACCCACCACCTAATCATCGATTCCAAGCAGCAAACGACAGCTTTTACAGAGACGAACTATACAGAGCCACGTCTAGTTTTGGTATACCGCCTGTCATTCGTCTGTGTAGGATGGCGATAGAGAATTCTCGCTGCTCCATCAGGGTCAGAAACATTCACATTCGGTTGGAATGATCATGGTCTTATATAGAATCCCCTTAGTAGTTCGAGTGACGACTTAACTACTAAATTGCCTTCTTAGCCTGCAGAAACAGCGGTTGGCAAGAGTAATTCTTCGTTTAATTTCTGGCGAGATGTTGTTGTCAGAGTTAATAGCGGAGCCGAGATAGACAAAGTCCCTCACTAACTCAAAGTTATATCTGTCAATGGTGACGTTCTATCAAATTCGTCGATGTTGTGTGTCCTTTCGCGTTGTAATTTACTGCTAACCCCATTTTTGCCGCTTTCATACTAGCAAACGTAGCTATGACATCACGTTGGGTCCTACCAATGATGTCAATATCATCGGCGTATGCTAGTAATTGCACCGATTCATGGAAGATTGCTCCTCAGGTGTTGGCTCAAGTGTTTGCACAATCCTCTCAAGAATCAAATTGAAGAAATCACATGACAGCGCACCGCCTTGCCTAAATCCTTTTTTGGTACCGAATGTGTCAGTGAGGTCGATTCCGATCCTGATGGAGTAGTCAGAATTCTCCATCTTTATCCTACACAGACGGACTCTATAAATAGTCCGTCTCTATAAATGCTGTCGTATGCGGCTCTGAAATCGATGGTGGTGGGTGCCGATTTGCACTTCCTGAGTTTTTTCCTGGATCTGGCAAAGTGTGAAATTTTGATCGGTTATGGACTTTTCTGGTCTAAAACCATACAAATAACCGATCAAATTGTTGTTAGACGGTGTATGGCCTTAACATATTACGGCCGATAGGATCTTTTAGGCGACGTGGAGGAGACTGTAGTTGGCGCAGTTCAGATGGTCTCCTTTCTTGTGGATCGGGGAAACGATGCTGAGGTTCCATTCTTCAGGAATACTTTCTTCCGACCAAGTCATCTCCACCGGCTTTATAAAGCTCAGCGGGAAGGCCGTCATTTCCGGCAGCCTTGTTAAGCTTGAGTTTAGATATTGCTATCCTCAACTCACTCAGATCGGGTTGTTGGCAGTTTTCGCTGTCGTCCCCAATCTTGAACGGTTCGTTCTGCCTGACAGTGGATTGTTCTTTGTTATCGCCGTTTAAAAGTCCGCAGAAGTGGTTCTTCAATATCCCCAGCATCGACTGTGTCTCAACAATTATATGTCCTTGTTCATCTCGACAGGATTCTGTTCGAGCCTTGTATCCTTGGCTTTGATGTTTTACACTTTGGTAAAACTCGCAAACATCTCTCTTTTTCCTCCATATCGCGCGGTTTTCTTGCTCTTTTTTCTTCTTTCTGATAAGCCGGTGTTCTCTCTTCAGTGCATAGAGCTCAATGGCAGCTCTCGCCTTCACCTGCATCTAAGCTTTGTAAGCCTCGTTCTTGGCTGCAAGCAAATGTCCGCATTCCTCATCAAAATAGGGGTATCTTGTGGGTGGTCGCGAGAAACCTAGAACATCTGTTGCGGCTGATCTGGTGGCTTGTTGGCATCGTTGCCATTGTTCATCGACATTCGATGCTAGTGGTATGGTGTTAATCGAGAGGTTAAGATATACGCGTTGCGAGAAGTTCTTGACGGTCTCTTGCGATTGCAGTCTTTCTACATAAAATGTTTTCACAGTATTTCTGGATTGTTGTGGCCCTGGTGGATATTCGCATTCTTACCTTAGCTACAAAAATGTAGTCGTCCGAGTCGATGTCAACTCCTCCTACTGGTCGGACCTCCAAAAAACTGGATGCGTGCCTCTTGTCAACCGCAATGTGATCAATTTGGTTGGCCGTTCGTTGATCTGGCAAACACCATGTCCTTTGTTGGATATCGAGGTGAGGAAACCGTGTGTGTTCTATAGTGGAACTTCGTTCCGTTGCGAAGTCAATTACCCTAAGTCCGTTATCAGACGTGTTCTCGGGCTTACTATGTTTTCCGACAACACTGCCAATGATGTCTGCCCTTCCTACCCTTGCATTCAAATCTCCCAGTACGATCTTAACATCGTAATTCGGTAGTCACTCATAGGTTTTATCAAGGACGTCATAGGTCATTTGCCTTGATGCGGATCGCTACAATTCGTTCGCTAATGCCTTGCAAACATATCTAAGACTTCTTTCCTAAGTCTGGCATTTATAAAAAATCCCCATCCGAATATTTGCTGTTTCTGCTCAATATAACACGGTCCGTAGTAGATGTCATAGTTTTTCATCCTATTTTTGCCCGGCCTATCCCATCGTATTTCTGGATGGCAGTTATGTCTGCTGTGTAGCAGCAAAGATTAAAGAACTACATAGAGTACACATCACAGCTACAAATTTTGTAGCCGTTTCTGACGCGGGCTGTAAGTACGAAGGGGACGTTTCGTAGATCATATGCGTCGCCAAGGCTGTTGTTTGATGCTGGGGTAGCAATGTGAACACTGGGATATCAATATCAGTACCGCACATAGAAAATATTCGTTGATTGAGGTGCGCCCTCTATGTAATTCTATAAACTTTGGTAGTAGTTTAGGGCTTCCGCTAGTTGTTCGATGGCACCTCTCCTGTTTCATGTTCTCACATTCGAGGTGCAGATAAGAACTTCGTTGTCGTTTTTTCGTTTAGTAGGGTCGTCAACAATAAAATCAATACTTCCCGAGGCTATTGGTTGCTTGGTAACAATGGTTTTTTCCATGGTTGGGTAGTCAACCCAAGGCACAGCCCCAATCTGGAGTGCCAGTTCAAATTTATTAGCTACCCCTAGGAGACGGGGCCATCAGTATCCACTACGGGATTGAGCGTTGCCGTTGGCCTTTCGGTTCATCCGCCACCACCTCTGTTCAAGAGGCCTGACTAACCCTTGAAATTCCTAGACAACCTGTTGTCCAAATATGCCGAAGCAGCTTGTGTATGTTGGCCTGGGACAGCATGCCGGGTATTCATTCCGTGCCATTCTGAACTGGTCTTGCGGTTTTTCGTCGTGTCCATCAACTTCGACTATGTGAGATGTAAAATTGGTTCTGTCAAGGCTACCATAAGAATTTTCAGTTTGAGTAGGTGTAGTCGTAAAATCGAAATATCAAAGCAGATCCCATGAACAACAAATGCCCAATTATCCTTTATATTCCTACTATCCGTCGACGTATCTCAAATAAGTCTTCAGTGAAACATCTTGTCCGATGAGAAATGTGTCCTTTTCTATGGGAAGTAATCTAAAAATTCATCATCACCGTTTCGGGTACCTAAAGAGTGCCCCTTGGTGTAAATATCGTTTGGTTTTAAGATTTTCCACAAATCATTACCAAACAGAGCTGTCTACCACCGTCTTTTGCAGCGATAAACCGTTTTTTTCAAAATCCCCCACCCAGAATTTTGTATAATTACAACCGCCGCACTTAAAATCCCTAAACCACCACAATCACAAGATATTTACGTGATTCATTAGTGATAGTCTTACCTCCATCAGGATGTTAAAAAAATTTTCCACAGGATTTTTCCTACCTACCTGTTCAATAAGCTTTATCGGTCATTCCCACAAAGCCTGCAAAAATAAGGATTAAAAGAAAAGTCCTCTCTGTTCTAGCAGTAAAGTTTATTTTATTTCTTCCTTTCTCTTCATCTATGATAATTTTTTTTTTATTTCAATTCCTATATTCACTGAGTGTCCTTAACAATTAATAAAATAAATGCGAAGGAGAAAAAGGAAATGCGTTGCACAGACGTTACTCTGCAATAAATGCAAAAAGGTCCTAAGAATAGCTATTTACGATTAAAAAAAAAAAGAGTCGATGAAGATAAAAATGAAAACATAATATTTGTGCAGCTTTTCGTCCTTTCTAATCCAATTTTTGTGCTGCCGGGTATCCTTAATTTTGTTTTGCCTTACTCTCCGTTAATTGGAATTTTTAGTCTCAGCCATACGATCGTTGTTCATCGATTTTGATGAGTCAGATGATAATTTCGATGCCATCGGAGAATCATTAATTTTGCTATCGCCCGGCTTATCCTGATTATTCATCATTATACCGCCCTCCGGAATATTGGTATCTCGATCGAGCAGGTAACTACCGCCTAATGGTCGTCCACGTCCGCCACTGCCATACGAAGAGCTAACAAGGGTGAAAGGAGAATGAATCTTTTCTTAATGTGGTTATAATTCATAAAGGACAATAAGGATATACAGAAAGAGCATGAAAAAAATTAATAGGATAACGGATACTCTCAAACACATATCATTACGAAAGCATAAATCATATTCGTAGGTAGGCAGAGCGTCGACACAACGACTATCGACAACTATTAAGGACACAGAGCCCGAAATTGCTACCCGATGCCGCTTAAAAATGCATTATCCTTGGTATTATCTGCTCGACTGGTCGTCACTTTAAAACAGAAACTCCAGCCAAACCAAATAGCAGAGGAAACATTGCAAAAAAAAAAGAATGAAATGCAAATCAGGATATGGCAAAGGAGGCGGACTTGCCCATTAAAAAGAAAGAAGAGCATGAAATCCCCATCCGTCGTAAAATTTCCTATGCAGCTTACCTCTGATTATCCTTATCCCTAATGCCTCCTTTATAGCTGGCATCCTTCTCTCTGTCATTAACATAACTCCAACTACCACCACCACCACCACCACTACTACCGCCACCACTACCTCCGCCGTTGGTATATCCGTTCTTATTATCAACGTTACCACCTCCACTGGCACCGCCACCATTAACATCATCTCTAGGTCGGTTGCCATAATCGGAACCAGACGACGATGATGCCATGGATGATGGTGAGCCTGACGATGAGGAGGATGGCGATGACGAGGATCCTGGCCTGGAGTCGGAACATCCGTGGGAGCATGATGGACGAGATTGCTCGTAGGGATCTCTCGGCAGGTAAGTTGGACCGGGTGTCGACGGTCCCGAGGGACGCGATTCTGGACGGTATGGAGGTTGGTAGTAATCATTTGGTCTATCGTTGGCAAAATAATAACCACGGCCCGAGTTATCGAAGCCCGATTGTCCTCTGTTATTGTTGTTGTGTGCGGAGGTGTAGTGATTGTGTATGTGGAGTGTTTTAGCCGCCACGTCAGATGGGAGATTCGGTGATGTTATGGTGGTTGGTTGGTTCGTTGGTGTTGATGGTGCAGTCGGTGGAAATCGTCCCGGAAAAAGGAAGGTAAACATCGTGATTTGTGTTTTTTTTTTTTAGTTGGAGTGTAGTGTTTTTGTTTGTGTGTTGTTTATTGGTGGCCAGGATAGTTGTGTCCCGTTGTTGTGTGAAATATGAAAAATAGAGAACAATAAAAGGTGACATTTAGAGCGAGAAGTAGATGGCGGTTTATAGATTAGGTTGCGAGAATAGAAATGAAATACTGTCTGCTTTGGTTTTTTTGCTTTAAAACTGTGAATTTTCCAACAACAAAATGAGAGAAAAGTTTACAGGACAATCAGGACTTTCAACGAACTGATTGGGTATGGTTTAAGGGGGACTGGTAATGGCAGGTAAATATTTTTAGCATGTGACAGCTTGATAGAATAATGAATCGGATCTATAGATACTAATAGTTACAGCCTTTGAGGGTCTTGAAAGTTGATAAATCAAACGAGCGACCTTAACCGCAATCTAAAGCTTTTGAAACAAAGGAAGCAGATCTCCGACTCCATTCGGGTTAAGAACTATTAGAAGATGGATGTTGTATTGTTGTGATTCTACTTGCGCAGATTCGGTCCCAGAAAACCTTTACGGTTCACAAAGAAACTTAGAATTAAACTTAAGGCTCCTTAAAGGACTGTACGAACAAAGTTAGTTTACCAACCTCACGGCATCTATTGATACATTTCGCCGTAGTTATGAGCAGGCTTGAGAGATCATATACCCTCCTTCTTAATTTTATACCTGCGTAAGCATAGATGAATGATCCTGAGGGTGGAGTGATCCTTAATAAAAAAGTTAAGATCCTGAACGAATTTAAGTGCATAAAATATCTGTTTAGGTCGGACCTACTGGCATTCTTCAGGTCATTTTGTGAGTTAGTTTTTGTGCCACAGAAGAATCTTCGACAAAGGTTAGGAGGAAAGTGCCACTAGATAGATTTTTCAAGGTACCCAAGTAAAAAATAAGGCTTTCACGATTTCTGAGCGTAAATTGTTTCATTGCAGAGTAATGAATTTCGCCCTGCGAATCTATGACCTTAACTGATAAAAAGAAGATATTACTGCCATCCAGGAAATACGTTGTGATAGGCCGGGTAACAGACGATGAAAAACAAAACTGACATCTACTACCGACCGTGTTATGGTGAACAAAAGCAGCTACTATTCGGATGTGGATTTGTTATAAGTGCCAGACTTAGCCAAGAAGTCTTATGCTTACAAGACATTCGCTAACGCATTGAGAGCAATCCGCATTAAGGCCAAAAATGCCAACATGAGCCTTATTACGCTCACGCCCCTATGGAGGAAAAGGATGATATAGCTAAGGATTGCTTTTACGAGCTCCTTGACAAAACCTCTGAGCGACTACCGAAGTGCGATGTTAAAATCGTGCTGGGAGATTTTAACGCAAAGGTAGGAAGAGAAGACATCTTTAGCAGTATTGTCGGTCGGAAACCATAGCCTACACGACAACACGTCTGGTAACGGACTTAGGCTAATTGACTTCGCTACCGAACGAAATGCCACTATAGCCAGCACACGGTTTCCTCACCTCGATATCCATAAGAGGACATGGCGGTCTCCAGATAACCGATGTTTTTTGTATGTCCGAACATTCCGAGGAGCTTACATCCACTCTGACAACTACCTTGTTGCCACCAAGGTAAGAATACGGATATCCACCACACCACAACAATCCCGAAATACTGTGAAAAAAAAATCAATCTCGAAAGACTGCAATCGCAAGAGACCGGAAAAACTTTCTCGCAGCACATGTCCTTTAACCTCTCGCGGAGCACCATACCACCAGCAACGATTATATCAGAACAATGGCAACGATGCCAACAAGCCACTAGATCAGCCGCAACTGATGTGGTAGGTATTTAGCAAGAAACCGCTAATTTAATCAGGAATTCCGACAGATGCCCGCAGAAAAGACCGAGGCCTACAAGGCTAAGCTGCAGGTGAAGACTAGAGCTGTTTTTCAGAAAGAAGAAAAAAGAGTAAGGAATGCACGCAATCGCGGATATAGAGAGGTGCCACTCCAGGACCGATGTTCGCAAGTTTTACCATGTGTAAAACGTCAAAGCCAAGGATACAAAGCTCGAACAGGATCCTATCGACATGAACATGGAAATTTCGTAGTTGAGACACAGTCGATGCTGACGATATGGAAGAACCACTTCTGCAGACTGCTAAACGGCGATGATGAACAACATTCCGCTCTCAAGCAGAATGTACCTTTCAATGCTGACGACGACAGCGAAAACTGCCAACCACCAGACCTGAGCGAAGTGAGGATAGCAATATGTAAACTCAAGCTTAACAACGCTGCCGGAAACGATGGCCCTCCCCGCTGAGTTTTATAAAGACGCTGGAGATAACTTGGTAAGTTACATCTACCAACTCATAAGCCAAATCTGGTCGGAAGAAAGTATGCCAGAAGAATGGAACCTCAGCATCGTTTGCTTGATCAACAAGAAAGGATACCCTCCGAACTGCGCCAACTACAGAGGCTTAGGTCTCCTCCACATCGTCACAAGAACTTATCTGCCGTAATATGTGAAAGCCTGAAACCGTCTACCAACAACCTAATCGGCCCTTAAATAGTGTGGTTATAGGCCAGAAAAGTCCACAGTCCGATCAGTCCTTATCAGTGTGGTTATAGGCCAGGAAAATCACATTGGACAGATCCTGGAAAAAACCCCAAGAAGTCCAAATCGATACCCACCACCTATTCATCGATTTCAGAGCCATGTCTAGTTTTGGTAAACCGCCCATACACGTCCGTCTGTGTAGGATGACGGTGGTGAATTCTCGCTGCTTCATCAGGGCCCGTATAGACCTCACCGACAGATTCGATACCAAAAAAGGATTTAGGCAAGGCGATACGCTGATTCCTTCAATTTGATTCTGGAGAGGATTGTGCAAAGCTCCCGAGTCACCTCCAGATGCAAATTTTTCCTAAAAAAATCGGTACAACTACTAGCATACGCCATCGATATTGACATCATTGGTAGGACTCAACGCGACGTCATAGCCACGTTTGTTAGTATAGAGAAGATTGCGCTAAAAATGGGTTTAGCAGAAAATGAGGGCAACACGAAGTATATGTTGTCAACACGAAAGGACACACAACATCGACGAATTATACAGAACGTCCCCATTGACAGATATTACTATGAGGTAGTACGGGGATTTGTCTGCCTAGGCTCCACTATTAACTCTGACACCAACATCTCAGACATTAAACGAAGAATTACTCTTGCCATCCGCCGTTTCTTCGAGATAAGAAGTCAATTCAGTAGTAAAGCCTTCACTCGAACTACTAATGATTTCCTATATATGACCCTGATCTTCCCAGTCCTGCTCTACGGCGCTGAAGCATGGACCGTCTCAAAAGCGGATGAAGAAATCATTGGCTGGTTCGAGAGGAAAATTCTTCGAAAAATCTTCGGTCCCGTTTGCGTTGACGGGCTATGGAGACGAAGATTCAACCAAGAACTATACGAGCTGTACAGCGACATGCCCCTGGTCAAAAAACTCCGCATTGGACTTTAAAGATGGCTAGCACATGTAGAAGGAGTGAAAACCAATACTCCGGCTCGCAGAGTCTTCGATTCCCAGCCAGACGTCGGGCGCAGTAGATGAAGACCCCGCTTTTAGTGGCGCGCACAAGTCGAAACCGAACTCAACCAACTTGGAGGCTGTTACCTAAGGACCGGGCTAATTGGCGAGGCATTTTGCTTGAGACGCACATTCATTCCGGACTGTAGCGCCACTTAAGTTTTGAACTAACCATATAAAGCTTTGCTGGCTGCTTAGCTTTCAGTGGTCACTTATCATACGGTTCATTTTACTGTTCTTAACCGTTTTAGCAGTGCAGTCATTGACACCCGCCATAATCAGGAAGACTGATTGAACTCGGTTTTTCAATTGCCATGATGGGATATGCCAACACTGGATTCTTAAACTCCAAAGGGCTCTTATACAAAGCTATAGATTGACATAATCTAAGAGAATTTTACAAAAAGGCAGTCCTCTCAAGCTCTCAAAAAAATCCCTTTTTCTATTATCTTGCTTATACAGCTTATCCCCAAACAATACCCCTAATTCCCCCACCCTCTTGTTGGCATAAATCTTCAAAAGGCACAACCTCTACAAAACAATATATTTCTGATCGCTTTGAGTGGCATCACCCTCATGTAGCCAAAACCAAACAAATTCCAACCAAACAAGTTCCAACAATGTCAACAACATCTCCAGGACACAGAACACCGTCTTCAACCCCAAAAGTGTGACATAAATACCACGCTTCAGCACCTCAGCACGTTACTGTCAAAATCCAAATAAACACAAAAAGTTCACACACACACACACCAAAGCGACCGGATTCATGGACTCATTTCTTCAGAAGCATCCATCCAAGCCACCCTAACCCAGATATGAAGTAAAAGTGTTCTCCAAAGAGTTGGTGTGTCTTCATTTCGAAGAAACCTCCCCCAGTGCGTTGTCATCTAATAGATACCGTAGGGCTGGTGTGCCTGCCGTTCAGATTACGTTTAAAGCGATATGGTAGGTATCCTTGCTGGAAGCATTGAAAACCCATATCTAGAACACGTACAATGAACAACAAAACACACATAATGTACCTCCCTAATGGGATCGCACTTCAAAACAACAGATATGCGGTGGAATGCCTTCTGCCTAGATGTGCCCACACAACAAATCATTTCGCATTCATCCACATAATCCGTGCGATATGTCATATCCACCTCGACGGGGGATACCTATGAAATGAGGCCGTTCTTCGTATTCAACGTACACCTGCTAATCCCAGGACGACAACATAATCCCAAGGAATACCCCGCACAGACGACACCTCGACGGAGCCTACAAATGTTTTTTGGAATTTTTTTTTTGGGCCAAAAGAAAACCACATCCCAAACCGAAATGAGGAAAAGCAAGCTAATGATGTACGGATATGTGAAATGTGAGTATCCTGGATGAGGATACACGACGCGACGATGGCAGCAAACTTTAAACAGCCATCCGTACTTGAAGACTGCTTTCATTACGCTCATCCGTAATGGCACTTTAAAGCCTGCCCCCCGCTATCCTCCTGAACGATTGTGCGCGAGTTTGAAACTGGAGCAGGTACGAGTACATATCTGCTCCAGTGATTCCATTTCTTCGTGTCGTTGTTGTTATTTTTTGTATTCCACCTCTCGAGCTTAGAAATGGTTGTACCTACTCTTTTTCTGGCGCACACTAGTCGAATCCTGTGGGATTTCCATTTACAGGAGAAAAAGGACCAAAACAATGCCGAAGAGTTTGAATGTTTTTTTTTTTGTTTCGCCATCCCTTGTTGAAGGGTTGCCAGTTCAACCCTTAACCACCAGAGGAAACCCCTGTACACTAACGATATGTGGGTGAAAATGCAAAGTTTTATGTTAGCGGTTTTGGAATTGAAAATCCTTTTCCCTTACATGTGGGTACTGCACAATGCGAGGCCGGTATATAGGTGTGGGTGTTGAGAAGGAGCAAATAAATGCAGAAATTGTGTTGGCAGAAGTCTGACGGGATTTGTTGAATAAGGGCAGTCTTGCAAGTTGAGTTTTTAATTCAGTTTTTGTTGGCGATGCTTGCGCTCGAAGAACAACGGATGCATTATCACATAAAGAATGTCGTCTGCACGCGTTATGGAGCGGAAAATCAGCGTTTGTTGTCAGGTGGGGAAAGCCCGCAAAAGGACTAAATTTTCACATCAGGACTTGCGGAAAATTTGAATATGAGTTGAGAAATTAATTCGAGTTAGTTGGGTTGAAAATAGTGTTGTCCTTTTGTAGGGTGGTGTCTGTTGATTGATAGAATGGGTGTTGCATATGTAGCAGAGTGCTCCATATCCAGTGACGGGAGCAGGCGTCAAGGGTAGAGAATATCTTCTCCTTTTTGCAGAGCTTAACGCATCCAAGATGGGCGCGCTCTCAGAGGGACCCTTAAAGATCCTATTCAGCAATGATATTCTCTGATTAGGATCGAACGTAGAGCTAATCTTTTGCAGTTGATCCAAGTCCCGATGTGCTTATGGCTAGAGAAACTAAAGAGATCGGAAAACTTTTGGAATCTCTTATACTGAACTCAGTGGAGAAATTTTATCGTTTGGCTGGAGATTTAAATGCCAAAAACCCTCGGCGTAACCATCTTTACACATGGATGGTCCACTACAATGTTGCATATAGGATCGACATTCTCGCCACAGATAGGCCACCGTTTCCGAGAAGTGGTGCCTTCCTGGATCTTTTAAGGCGAGAGACACAAGACGGACAGTTACTGACAGAATAGGTCCACACCCACGAAACTGTTTGAGGACGATCGAGTACGACAATTGATGGTTGGGTGTTGTAGAACGAGGATAGACTTTGATTAGCTTTAACTTGGTAATGCCCAGTGGTTGTAACTCTGACTACACATCAATTGTTTACTTTTCGCCTCCACGTGGTCTCATCCAACCGGATTTGACTTGCTAAACAATAAGCGCGAATGTTGATAACACTATGAAAAACAGCAACACCAGGTCAAAATGGCACGAAATGAATACCCAGCCTCCTGTCCCAGGCGAAACTAGCCAAGCTGCTACAAAATATTCGCACAACAGGTTGTATAGGAGTTTCAAGGGTAAGTCAGGCCCCTTGAAAATAGATGGTAGCGGATGAACTGAGAGGCCAACGGCAACTCTCAATCATATAGTGGATACTGATGGCCCCGTGTCCTAAGGGTATCCAATAATTTGGAACTGTCAATCCAAGCTAGCGGTTTTGCTTCGGGCTGACTACCCAACCATGGAAAAAAATTACATCACGAACCAATAGCATTGGAAAGGACTGATTTTATTGTTGACGACCCTGCTAAACGAAAAAAGGACAGCGACGTTGGTATCTACGCCTGGAATTCGAGAACATTAAACAGGGGAGGCGCAAGCCAACAACTAAACTTCTATATAGTAGACATTACTGCCATCCAGGAAATACGATGGGATTGACCGGGCAAAAAGAGAATGAAAAACTGTGACATCTACTACGGACCGTGTAATAATGAGCAGAAAAAGCGAATATTCTGATGCGGTTTTGTTATAAGTGCCAGACTTTGGCGAGAAGTCTTATGTTTCCAAGCCATTAGCGAACGCGTTGTAGCAATCCGCATCAATGCCAAATTCGCCAAAATAAGCCTTATGCGCTCACGCCCCAAAGGAGGACAAATATGACAAAGCTAAGGATTGCTTCTGTAAGCTCCTTGACAGAACCTATGAGCGACTACCGAAGTACGATGTTAAAATCGTGGTGGGAAATTTTAACGCAAAGTTAGGAAGAGAAGACATCTTTCGCAGTATTGTCGAAAAACATAGCCTAACTGACAACACGTCTGGTAGAGGACTTAGGCTAATTGACTTCACTTCGGAAGGAAATGCCAGTACACGGTTTCCTCATCCCGATATCCATAAGGGGATATGGCGATCTTCAGATCAAGAAACTGTCAACCAAATTAATCACATTGCGATAGACAAGAGGCACGCATCCAGTATATTGGATATCCGCCAACTCCGAGGGGCTGACATCGACTTGGACCACTACCTTGTTGCAGCCAATGTAAGAACGCGGATATCCTCCACAACAATCCAGAAATACTGTGAACAAATCTAACGTCGAAGGACTGCAATCGAAAGATACCATCAAGACTTTCGATTGACACCATACCACCAGCATCGAATGTCGAAGGACAATGACAAGTATGTCAAGGAGCGAGTAGATCAACCGCAGCTGATGTGATAGGTTCCTCGCGCCCATCTGCAAGAAACCCCTGGTTTGATGAGGAATTCCGCCAGATGCTCGCTGCCAAGAACGAGGCCTACAAGGCTAAGCTGCAAATGAAGACGAGAGCTGCCATTGAGCTATACGGGCAAAAAAGAAGGGAGGAACACCGGCTTTTTAGAAAGAAGAAAAAAGAGCAAGAAAAGTGAGTGATCGAGGATATAGAGAGGTGCCACTCCAGGAACGATGTTCGCAAGTTTAACCAGAGTGTAAAACGTCAAAGACAAGGATATCAGACATGAACAGAATCATGTCTAGATGTATAAGGATATATCGTAGTCAAAACACAGTCGATGCTCAAGATATGGAAGAACTATATCTGTGTGCTGTTAAACGGTGATGACGAACAACATTCCGCTGTCAAGCATAACGAACCTTTTAATGTTGGCGATGACAGCGACAAATGCCAACCAATCGACCTGAGTAAGGTGAGGATAGCAATATCTAAACTCAACTTAATAAGGCAGCCGGAAGTGATGGCCTTCCCGTTGTGGATAGTCCACAACTGAGAAAATCTTCACAATCCAGCAGATCCTGGAAAAAAAAACCATGAAATCCCAACCGCGCCGCATACGACAGCATTTATAGAGACGAACTATACAGAGCCATGCCTAGTTTTGTATACCGCCCAAATGCTCCATTAGGGCGAGACTAAGAACACTCAACATCGACGAATTGGACAGAACGTCACCATTGATAGATATAACTTTCAGGAGTTAAAGCCCTCACTCGAACTACTAAGGCGATTCCATATAAGATCCTGATCATCCCAGTCGTGATTAACGGTGCTGAAGCATGGACCGTCTCAAAAGCGGATGAAGAATTCTTTGGTCGTTTCGAGAGGAAAATTCTTCGAAAAATCTTCGGTTCCATTTTCGTTGACGATAAGACGAAGATTCAACAAAAAACTATACGACCTGTACAGCGACATGCCCCTGGTCAAAAAACTCCGCATTGGACGTTTAAGATGGCTAGGACAAATAGAACGAATGGAAACCAATACTCCGGCTCGCAGAGTCTGGTTGCAGTAAAGGAAGACCTCGCCTTAAGAGGCGCGCACAAGAATAAACCGATCTCATCCAACTTGGAGTGTTCAACTGGAGGCAATTATCTAGGGGCCGGTTTAATTGAAGAAGCATGCTGGTTGAGGCCCAGGTTCATTACAGAATCCAGCGCCATTTTAGTAGGTTAGTAAGACATAACATCTGGAAAACTGCAAATTACGAAAGAACCAAATAAACTCGTCTACCCCAAACGTGCATCACAATGGGTCTATATTCCCGTGAATGTGATGAGGGAAGACGCATACCGCCTACCTCATCAACCCACCAACCAAACCTATGATATTCAAAATTTTAATTTTCATTTGAAAATGTAACGCAAAATGTGCTGTTTGTAACGTTTTTTCAATAATGACAAACCGCGCTATAATTTGCGGAAAAAACAGGAACTCTCAAAGGAAAGTTACCTGCCAAACATTCATTTCTCATGATAAAAAAAAATTGCTTAAGTCGCATACTTAGTTGCAACAGAAATACAAAAAGGGTGGTGGTTTTAGTGGGTGAAAATCCCACACTACTTTGGGCACGTGCTCATCGTGTCTTTTGAGATTTCCACCTGCCCACAGGGGGACAAAAATGGATGGTTCGGACGCTCATTACTATGAAAATGATCAGTTTCAAAAAATTTCAAGAAAGTTCTGTTGGAACTGAGTGAATTTGATTTTATGAAACGAACAAGTGTAACGAAATAGACGTAAGTAATAATTGTATTAGAAAGACCTTTTTTTTACGAATTTCACAAAGAATTTGCAGGCCAAACCGATATAAAACAATCTTTCAATTTTTATGAAACCTTCAAATTCCTTCTTTTTCTCATTGTGAATTGGACTTTATGAAACAAAAATGTGTAACGAAAAGGAGATATCAATAAATTTATTTATGACAAGGCTGTGAGAGAATGAGGTAAAACGCATACATACAGTTCGAGTTTTTAGACATATTTTTTGGTGCTTTTCAAAGTATTAGCAGGACACTGAATTATAGGAAACGGTAAAAAAGTTTATGGGTCCCAATGATAAACCGTAGTTTGTGGTTTAAATTTACAGAAATTATCAAAGTCTCTAGACGCTTTTAGAGAAGGCAAATCCGATTGGCCTTTGAATTATTAGCGAGGCTCTGTACCATGGTAAGGATTGCAATAAGGCTAGGAGTCTCAACAAACGAATTCTGGAGAAGTTTGCAAAGACAAAGAAGGCTTGGAGTCTGTAGAAAATATTTTGTGTTACTTCATAGCTCTGCAGGAATGCCGCTTAGTCTGAGTGACTTTGCAGAAATTCCTCAATCACACCAAGATTTATCAATAGATCCAAGCGGTTTTGTTAGTCACATGTGCAATTTTGGGACCTATCAATGGGCCTTATGGGTACTGGGCGGACAATTATATTGGCTGTATAGAAACAGTTCGCCAAACCTAACCTATGAATTAATAATAAACGCCAATAAAATATAACTGGCGCCCATAAAGTTGAATAGGCTCAAATTTGCAATCCAGTTCCCAGTTTTGGATTGTCAGTTCCCAACTGTCTTTAAAAACCAACATTATTGCCAAGTTTTACAAAGACTTTCCAGGTCAAACCAATTTAATTCAATCTTCCAATTTAGTAAAATCTTCAAATCGCTTTTTCAGCGAAAACTGTCTTCGGTGTCTTCGGTTATTACAAAATTGGACACAATCTGTAATTATTTGAAATCCTTTTTCGACGACATTGCATACATTACCTGTATGTCTCATCCCATGGACGATAATTGCGATAGTCATACCTTGTGTAATAACGATCATCTTGTCCATACCGATCGTAGGAACTGCCACGATTACGATCTGCATACCGATCACCTAAACACATAAAAGAATTCACAAGCCTGCCATTTTGAAAAACAAACACAATCACTCACCACCTCGATAGTAATCATTGTAACGATCGTTTGAATAGTATCGATCGCGATTGTCATATCCATAGCCTCGGTTCTCACTTGGCGAGCGTTCAGGATATCGGCTGTCATATCGGTCCCGGTCGTACCGATCGTATGTCCTTGTGCTGTATCGATCATCGTATCTGAAAATATTTGAAATGTTCATCAAAGGATTGTTCTGGAGGAATTTCAAATTGCTGAGGATTACATTCTCTGTGATTCTAAGCAAGATACCGTTTTTCTATTAAAACGTTTTTTTGAACAAAATTGTTGAAAAATACTCAAAAATGTTGCTACGTAATAATTTATTGTTAATAATTTATTGTTAGCCAGATACATTTCTAGGGAATAGCCAATCGTGGTGGGTGTAAAAGTCTGACTTTTGTGGTCTGAAAACAGGGATCATAACCGTGATTGAGAATCTTACCCTCACTTCGAGAGGGATTCCCAATCACGATACAAGTAGTGTGTGTGTGTGTGCTTGTGCAAGGACAACTCTTCTTGTTCTATGTGTGTGTTTTTTTTTTCAGCCAAAAGAAATTAACTTGCATACCTGTCACGATTATAACCGTTGTAGGGATAGTAATACCTGTCGTAGTCTCTAACGCCACCTTGCCTCATCCTATCCCTATCGTCATACCGATCGTTCCTTTCACTTGGGTAATACCAATTACTCGACCGGTCATCGTATGTTCTGCTTGTGTAACCACCACGGTCTCCACCACGGTCTCCGCCACGGTCTGAACCATAGCGAGTCCTGTCGTAGTCCTCGCCGTATCTATACCAAAGGTGAGGGGTAAACATGTAGGACAATGTCGATGTTGTGTAATCGATGACTTATCTTACCTGTCATCGTAGCATCGCACACATCTGGACTGTCGACTTTTCCGATATAGACCACCTAGAGTGGATGCCGCCGAGTCTTTATTACCACTTCCGTTGGCTGTGTTCGATGTGAGTGTCAATGATGGTGACGACACTGAAGTAGAGCCCGATGATGCCATGGACAGTGCCCAATTCGTAGGCACCAACAAAAGAAACGATACTATCTGTGGATGAGAACAAAAATGGAACGATTTATTGCGAGGCCATAAACGGGACAAATTAAGTGATAAATTAATGTGACGGGGGTTAAGGGGGGCTGTTGAGTTTTACTTTAATGGGTTTACATACATAACCATGTAAGTAGACTCTGTTGTGTGGTAAAAGGTGACACATATAGGGCAAGCAAGAGAACAAGAAAACGTTGGATACCTTAGAGCTACAAAGCTAGAAAAAGACAATTTACACCTAACCATGGAAAAAACTAACGGTTACGAAGCAACCAATAGCCGTCAGCAATAAAATCAGTGCAATCCGGACTGATTTTATTGCTGACGACACGGCTAAATGAAAAAAGGACAACGACGTTCGTATCTGCACCTGGAATGTGAGAACATCAAACAGGATAGGTGCCAGCGAACAATCAGTGGAAGCATTAAACTGCTACAAAGCAGACATTACTGCCAACCAGGAAATACGATGGGATGGTCCGGGCAAAAAGAGGGTGAAAAGCTGTGACATCTACAACGGACCGTGTTATAGTGGGCATAAACAGCGACTATTCGGATGCGGACTTGATATAATTGCCAGACTTAGGTAAGGAGTCTCATAAACATAAGACCTTAGCGAACGCATTGTTACTATCCGCATCAAGGCCAAATTCGCCAACATAAGCCTTATATGAGCTCACGATCCAACGGAGGAAAACGATGATCTAGCTAAGGATTGCGTCTTTGAGCTCCTTGACAAAACCTATGAGCAACTACCGAAGTACAATGTTAAAATCGGGCTGAAAGATTTTAACGCAAATGTAGGAAGAGAAGACGTCATTAGCAGTATTTTCGGAAAACATAGCCTACACGAGAAAACGTCTGCTAATGAACGCAGGTGAATTGACTACGCTACGGAACGAAATGCCACTATAGTCAGGACATGGTTTCCTGACCTCGATATCCATAAGGGGCTTGGCGGTCTCAAGATCAAAGAACGGTCAACCAACTTTATCACATTGCGATATACAACAGGCACGCATACAGTATTTTTAATGTTCGCCAACTCCGAGGGGTTAACAACGAACTAACATCAAAACTTTTGCAGAACGCGCATCTCTTATCCTTTCGATTGACACCATACCACCAGCATCGAATATCGAGGGACCATGAAAAGGATGTCAAAAAGCCAGTAGATCAACCGCAACTGATGTGCTAGGTTCCTCGCGCTCACCAGCAAGAAACACCTGGTTTGATGAGGAATGCCCACATGCTCGCAGCCCAGAACGTGGTCAACCAGGCTTAGCTGCAGAAGAACACGAGAGTTGACATTGAGCTCTATAGGCAGAGAAGAAGGGAGGAACACCGGCCTTTCAGAAAGAAGAAAAAGGAGCAACAAAAGAGAGCGTGATCGAGGATATAGAGAGGGTGCAACTCCAGGAATGATGTTCGCAAGTTTTACCAAAGTGTAAAACGTCAAAGCCAGGGATATAAGGCTCGAATAGAATCCGGTCGAGATGAACACGGAAATATCGTAGCTGAGAAAAAGTCGATGCTGGGGATATGGAGGAACCACTTCTGCAGACTGTTAAACGGCGATGACCAACAACATTCCGCTGTCAAGCAGAACCATTTAAGACAGGCGACAACAGCGAAAACTATCAACTAACCGACCTGTATGAAGTGAGGATAGCAACATCTAAACTTAAGCATAATTAGGCTGCCGGAAATGACTGCCTTCCTGCTGCACTTTATAAAGCCGGCGGAGATGACTTGATAAGTAAAATCCACCAACCCATAAGCCAAATCTGGTCGGATGAAAGTGTGCCTGAAGAATGGTAGCTCAGCATCATTTGCCTGATCCACAAAAAAGGAGACTGCGCCAACTATAGAAACTATGTTTCCTCAACATCGCCAACAAGATACTTTCTGCCGTAATATGTGAACGCCTTAAACCGTTTATCAACAACCTAATTGGAGCTTATCAGTGTGGTTTTAGGCCAGGAAAGTCCACAACCGATTAAATATTCACACTTCGGCAGATCCTGGAAAAATCCCAAGAAGTTCAAATCGATAACCACCCCTTTTTCATCGATTTCAAAGCCGCATACGACAGCATTTATATGGGCGAACTATACAGAGCCATATCTAGTCTTAGTGTATCACCCGATCTCGTCCGTTTGTATAGGATGACGATGGAGAATTCTCGCTGCTCCATCAGGGTTGGAAGTGACCTTCGCCGACACATTCGATGCCAAAAAAGGATTTAGTCAAGGCGATGCGCTGTCATGTGATTTCTTCAATTTGATTCTTGAGAGGATTGTGCAAAGCTCCGAGTCTCCTCCGGATTTTACTAATAATCGGTACAACTACTAGCATACGCCATCGATATTGACATCATTGGTAGGACTCAACGCGACGTCAAAGCCACGTTTGCTATGACATCATAGTAAGGAAGCGGCAAAAATGGGTTCAAGAGTAAATGAGAGCAAGACGAAGTATATGCTGTCAACACGAAAGGCTACAGAACATCAAAGAATTGGACAGAATGTCACCATTGACAGATATAACTTTGAGGTAGTACGGGACTTTGTCTATCTTAGCTCCGCTGTTTCTGACAACAACATCTCGTCAGAAATTAAACGAAGAATTACTCTTGCCAACCGCTGTTTCATCCGGCTAAGAAAGCAATTCAGTAGTAAAGCCCTCACTCGAACTACTAAGGAGAGCCTATATATGACCCAGTCCTGCTCTACGTCGCTCAACCATGGACCGTCTCAAAATCGGATGAAGAATTCCTTGGTCGTTTCGGGAGCAAAATTCTTCGAAAAAACTTCGATCCCGTTCGCGTTGACGGGCTATGGAGACGAAGATTCCAACAAGACCTATTCAAACTGTACAGCGACATGCCCTTGGTCAATGAACTGCTTATTGAACGTTTAAGATGGCAAGGACATGTAGAACGAATGGACACCAATACTCCGGTTCGCAGAGTCTTCGATTCCCAGCCAGACGTCGGACGCAGTAGAGGGAGACCTCGCCTTAAGTGGCGCGCACAAGTAGAAACCGACCTCAACCAACTTGGAGTGTGCAACTGGAGGCAGTTAGCTAAGGACGGGGCTAATTGGAGAGGCATGTTGGTCGAGGCCCAGGTTCATTCCAGACAGTAGCGCCACTTAAGTAAGTAAGTAAGTAACCATTCTTTTGTTTTATCCCTTAGGACATCATGCGGTCGGCTAGGATTACTATATATAACGGCTTCTTGAACCCTAGCTCAAACTAGAAAAATGATGACATAAGTCATTCAGATGACGCATTGAAAACAATAAACAGAAACTTTTGCTCAACAGCTTCATTTTACAGTCGGGCGGTATGAACGTACTACACGTGTGAAACGAGATCCAAACATATGGCGGGCTGTACCAGTACGACCCGCCATAGAACAATTTTCCTTGTATGCAGTGCGTCATCTGTATGACTTGATAATCTTTGATTATGGTTATGAATGAGGTTATGATCTGGAAATGATCCCTAGAAACTGCATAGTTGAGTGCATCCTTCCTGGCTCTGCTATTTAAAACTGAGTCTGAAAAATTCCATCAAAACGATTCCGTTAATCCAATAATTTTCTGAAATATTATTTTAATTGTTCACCAGTTTTGTATGACTTTTGATTTGCGTGTTTTTTTCAAGTGTCCATACCCACATATACATTCATATGCCACAACTATTAAACTCCAATAAAGTTATCATCATTTCATGCTTCCATTTATTTTTTTTTTTTTTTTAAAACACTTATCAACCCCACATCAATGAGCTTAATGACGAAGGTTAACGCTCGACGATTATTCTGATTCGATCGCAATGGTTTTTGATTTTTTTGTAACAAAAACTCTACGCACGCAATGGGGGACAATATTTCAGGTGAAATTATATAAAAAATTAACTTTGTGGTCGGCCAAATGACATTATGAGGGCCCTTTGTGCTAGGGATGTGGTGGATTCTGTATTTCTGTCAGATAATGTTCCGCTGGGAGAAACAATGATATACCGCGACCAATTGTCAAACAAATGGCACACATAGATAACAATTAAATTTTATCTGTGTGGTGGTGCTCTGCTCTATTTGGACGAACATTTTAAATTGTGATAATGTCCTGAGATTATACGTTTCGACTGAATGAGTTGAGTGTGGAGGTACGTGAACTAGTCCACAGTTCGTGTTGGCTAAACAATTGACATGGCAAAGTATTTGCAAATACAGCTCCCGCTCGTAATTAGATTGACAATTGACAAATGCGAGTTCATTTGGTCTGTGAATGAGTTCGTGACAAATTGGGTCAACGATTTTACAAAATGCAAGTTCCATTAAAATGTCATTACAGAGAAATGGTCTAATGCCGAGGGTTGCTATTTGAAGGCGACATTGATTTTACTTAGAATTTTTTTTAATAATTTAAGGCCTCTAGAGGATAGGGTGGAAGACCTTGGTAGATCAATAAGTGACTCTATTTCTCAAAATAATAATATCGATGGTGTCTACTTGAACGCTGATTCCAGTCATTCCGCCCTGGTATATTCGGTCACTTGAATCTTAGAACGTAGAGCATCTCTTCCTTCATTTCGAATGTGGGCTGGAATAAGCAGATTCACCTGGTTCGAGCAGTATCGATTATTTATTTATTGGCCTAGATAGTGAAGTTGAATTGTTTTAGACTACATCCATAGATTGGTACAGCCCTTAGCGCTAGAGTTTTGATCTTATGCTCAAAACCTTTAAACAGAAAAGGGAACGGAACTGCAGTTGATGTCAATTGACTCTTTTTGGACTTCGTTATGCTATGCTTTAAGAACTATAACTATACTCAGTCGATTCAGTCAATGATAAATAATATCGGTACAGCTATTCGTAAAATAGTGTTCGAAACTGTCGAAAAAATTGACTTATTAGGTTGAACGGGTGGCTTACTCCCAAGCTACCAGATCTTGTTGAATAAATTAACTTTCCAAGACATAACAGAAAGTTCGAAATATTCTCTTAAGTTACCAAATTTGAAAAAAATACTGACAATATCTACTTCAACTTGTTCGTCTGACACTTTCCCGTCCAGGTTGGGGGTAGTGGTTTAAGTTAACTACCCAACCATGGAAAAAAAATTATGTTACGAAGCAAATCGGAAATGACTGTTTTTTTGTGAACGACCCTGCTAAACGAAAAAAGTTCAACGACGTTTGTACCACCACCTGGAATGTGAGAACATTAAACAGGAGAGGTGCAAGCGAACAACTAGCGGAAGCTCTAAGCTCTAATACGATGGGATGAGCCGGGCAAAAAGAGGACGAAAAACTTTGACATCTAATACGGACCGTGTTATAGTGAAACAGAAACAGGAAGTATTCGTATGTGGATTTGTTATAGGTGCCGGCCTAGGCAAGAAGTCTTATGTTTCCAAGGTAAGTAGTGGTTCGACTCGGACCACTATCTTGTTGCCGCTAAGCCACAACAATCCAGAAATACTGTGCAAAAAATTTAATGTCGACAGACTGCAATCGCAAGAGAAAACCAAGGCCTTCGTGCAATGCGTATCCCTTAGCCTGCCGATTAACGCCATACCAGCAGAATCTTATGTCGAAGAACAATGGCAAGGAGCCATTAGATCACGCTCAACTGATGTGCTAGGTTTCTCGCGCAGACCAACAAGAAACCTCTGGTTTGACGAGAAATGCCGACAAATGCTCGCAGCCAAGAACGAAGCTGGCAAGTCTTAACTGCAGGTGAAGGCGAGAGTCGACATTGAGCTCTACAGGCAGAGGAGAAGGGAAGAACACCGGATTTTCAGAAAGAAGAAAAAGAGCAAGGAAATCGCGAGAACGAGGATATAGAGAGATGCCAATCCAGGAACGATTTTCGCAAGTTTTAACAAAGCGTAAAGTAAAAGCCAAGGATACAAGACGCGAATAGAATCCTGTCGAGATGAACTAGGAAATATCGTAGTTGAGACACAGTCGATGGTTATGGAAGAAGCACTTCTGCAGACTGTAAAACGCCAATGACGAACATCATTCCGCTGTCAGGCAGAACGATAGCAAAAACTGCCATCCAGCCGACCTGAGTGAATTGAGGATAGCAATATCTAAACTCAAGCTTCATATGGCTGCCGCAAATGACGGCCTTTCCTCTGAATTTTATAAAGCCGGCGGAGATGACTTGTTAAGAAACATCCACCAACTCATAAGCCAAACCTGGTCAGATGAAAGTATGCCTGAAGAATGGAACCTCAGCAACGTTTGCCCGATCCACAAAAAAGGAGAACCTCTGAACTGCGCCAACCACTCAGGTTTAAGTCTCTTTCATATCGCCTACAAGATCCTATCTGCCGTAATATGTAAAAGCCTGAAACTGTCTAGCAACAACTTTTAGGACAGGAAAGTCAACAACCGATCAAATTTTCACTCTACGGCAGATCCTGGAAAATATCAAAGAAGTACAAATCGATACCCACCACCTATTCATCGATTTGAAAGCCGCATATGATAGCATATTCAGAGACGAACTATACAGAGTCTAGTTTTTATATACCGCCCAAACTCGTCCGTTTGGGTAGGATGACGATGGAGGATACTCGCTGCTCCACCAGAATCACCGTCACGTTCGATACCAAAAAAGGATTTAGGCAAGGCGATGCGCTGTCTTGTGACTTCTTTAATCTTATTCTTGAGAGGATTGCGCAAGACACACGAGACAGCACCAGAGACACAATTTCCCAAAAATCGTTACAACTACTAGCATAAGAAGCCGATTCAGTAGTAAAGCCCTCACTCGAACTACTACGGAGGTCCTATATAAGGCCCTGATCGTCCCAGTCCAGCTCTACGGCGCTGAAGCATGGACCGTCTCAAAAGCGGAAGAAGAAATCCTTGGTCGATTTGAGAGGTCCCGGTCCCGTTTGCGTTGACTGGCTATGGAGGCGAATATTCAAACAAGAGCTATACGAGCTGTACAGTCACATGCCCCTGGTAAAAAAAAACTCCGCATTGGAGGTTTAACGATTGCTAGGACATGTAGAACAAATGGACACAAATACTCCGGCTTGCAGAGTTTTCGATTCCCAGCCAGATGTCAAACCGACCTCAACCAACTTGGAGTGCGTAACTGGAGATAGAGGCATGTTGGTTGAGGCCCAGGTTCATTCCGGACTGTAGCGCCACTTAAGTATGTAAGTTTGGCCTACCTGTGTTTATTTCGGTGAGGAATCTAATTAACCCTTAAAGTTCCTAGATAACCTGTTAGCAACAAATCACCTATAGAAATTATTATTCGTCTTCTTATATAATTAAGTGGGTAGCCCCAGGATCACCTCGGATTGTAGCATTAATTGGAGGACGAAAAACTATTCGATTGTGGATTTGTTATAAGCGCCAGACTTAGGCACGAAGTCTTATGGTATTGAAACTTTATCGAATCCATCCATTTTGGAACCATCAGTGTAGATGGATATGATTTCAGTGCCCAGTTCGTTCCTCCCGCATTCCTATCTGCTTGGAAAGATGCTAGAGAAAGGGGTCTTTGAAAGTCATTGAGAAGCAACAGGTAGTCAGAGAATATAGCTGAGCCCTGATATCTGTGCAGAATTTGGGCGTGGCCTTCTGAGTTAGCTTCCCAGCAGTTGACCTGGCTGATTCATATAGAATTTTTGGCTGCAGATTATTGCATGTAAAGGGGTAGCGGTAGCATGTTAAGGATAGTTTCCAGTCCCGATGTTAGTGTTTCGCCAGTAGCGCCCACACATGCTATTCCTTGTACCTTTGTCATAATTTTCAGATGGGTGACTTTGGGGATTGCCACCAGACAAGTCTTACAATAGCAGTGTACATCCATAGGATGATCCTACGGTTTCGGGCCCCAGTTTTTTCAAAATATTCGATTACACGTATAGAAAGCGACTGTGGGCTTTTTAATGCGTTTGCACATTATAAGGTTCCAGTTGAGTTTTCTATCAAGAATGATACCCAGATATCTTGCGCTATCGGATGGTTTTGGGGCTTTCCCGTCGATAACCGGTAGGCCGAATATTGGTATCTTTCTCTTATTAGTAATGAAAACAGAGCTCGTGTTTTCTGGGGGTTGATGTCAAGTCCACATTGTTGTGTCCACCCGTTGAAAGTTTTCAATGCGTGCTCTAGTAGCTCACTGATTGTGGAAGGGGAGTTTCCCTTGAACAAGTATCGCTACTTCGTATGCGTAGGCTATGACTTTTACCCTATTGCGCTGTAGCTTGATGAGTATCTCATTGATGACTTTGTTCCACCAGAGAGGTGAGATAACGCCTCCTTGTGGTATGCCTCTTGATGCTCCTACTTTGAAATGTGAGTCTCCCAGCTTCGCATTTATCTATCTGTGCCATACTTCCAATAATTTATATTAGAGGTTGGTCCACGTTAATCTCCAAGAGGTTTCTTTTGACTGCATTTGTGCTCACATTACTGAATGCTCCTTCAATGTGAAGAAATGACGCGAGTATATTCCCCTTCTCGTGAAGAGAATTTTCTATTGTCAAGGGTGTTTTTTTTTTAAATTGAAATAAAGACAAGAAAATCGTTTGAATGTCCACCAATATGGCTTTATTGAAAGGATAATTTTATGCCACATATGGCCATCGCGGCTGGTTCGAATAACTCCAAGTCTCGAGGTTCAATTTTCAACCACTTTTTCGAGCATTTGGTGCCGTATGTCGGCAATAACGCCACGAATGTTGTCTTCCAATACCCCCAACCGTTTCTGGTTCGTTGGCGTAGATAAGCGACTCCACATATCCCCAAAGAAAATAATCCAACGGTGTCAAATCATACGATCTTGCCGGCCAATTGACTGGCCCATTCCCCGAAATTATGCGTTCATCGAATGTTTTCTTCAATAAATCGATTGTGACGTGCGCTGTTTGGCATGTAGCTCCGTCTTGTTGGAACCACATCTCGTCCACATTCATGCCATCCAATTCGGAAACAAAATAGTCGGTTATCATGGCTCTATACAGGTCTCCATCAACTGTAACTGTCTCTCCAGCATCATTTCGGAAGAACTATGGCCCAATGACACGAACAGCCCATTGAGCACTCCAAACAGTCAGTTTTTGTGGATGTAATCGCGTATCAAGGGTCTCATGTGGATTCTCTTCACTCCAAATGTGGCAATTTTGCTTGTTAACGCAGCCATTCTACCAAAAATGAGCCTCATAACTGTACAAAATTTTGTGATGAAAATCAGCACCGATATCAATCTCAATTGTTGCCCATACACCAAAATCGCGACGCATTGCATGGTCTCGCGGCTTTAATTCTTGCACAAGCTGGATCTTGTATCGTGGTAAGCCAAGATCTTTTCCCAAAATCTTCCAAAAGGTTGATGGACAAAGCTCCAATTGCTGTGCACGGTGGCGAATCGATTCATTCGGGTCCTCTTCAACACTTTGCTCTACAGCGGCAATTGTTTCTTCGGTGCGCACTGTTAGACGTCTCTGCGGATGCGTATTATCACGAGTAAACGTAGTGCTGAAACGATCCATCCTTAACCAAATTAATTGCTCTGATAAACGATTATGTCGACCATAAAATGGACGGAGCTTGCGGTAAACTTCGCGATCTGAACCATTACTTTCGAAATAAAATTGCACGATTTGGAAGCGATGCTTACTTGTCAAACTATTCATGATAAAATGGCAAACCAAACTGAACTTAAATGACATTAGAGGTTCCCGATTTGACCACAAAATGTCAGATTTATCTCTAGTCGAAAAACCCACCTCTAAACGAAACACGAGTTACTAACGATATCGAGTAGTGCAGTTTCGACTTCCCAACCTTTCGTGTCCAGTTTGTCACGAATGTAGATATCCATTGTTTTTTCGAGGGTATTTAGTCAGTAGGATGTAAGACTTATTGACTTAAAGTCCTTCGAGGACATGTGGCTGAGCTTTCCGGCTTTTGTGATAGAGATTACCTTTACTTCCCGCCAGCACCCAGGGGTGTAACCGCATTTTAGATTTCCAACAAACGATAAGTGCAGGAATGAAGTCCTTTATAACGAAACTAAGCATGTACTCATGAAGTTGGAAAATTCGCTTAGTGCTGCTGCTGACTTCTGTAAGTACTTGTGCTGAGTAACTTTCAGATTCTGAAACGGGTTGTGTAAGGACCCATAAAGATGATTGTGTGGAGCTTGACCAGATTCTGGTACCATGGGAATCAGGAGGCCCTATGACAAGTAGTCCTCGGACTGCATGGCTTAGCCGGATTATAGTGTTGGCCCCAGTATCGTGGTAGTGGCTACCCAGCTTTGCGGGAAGGTATAGTATTCTGAGGTTACCCATAGAACTCAGAATACCATACCTTCTCGCGAAGCTGTGTAACCCCAACCACGATACTGCTGCCAGTAGATTTGGAATACATACAAGATGTGCCAGATGGACCTAGCAAGGATGAATTTCGTGTATTACACAGGATTTTCAAACTTGTACCAATGTAATGCGTCTTGTGTTGGGGCGTTTACCAACACTTCTCTAGGGTTCGGATATTGTGGGTAGACCCACCGTGATATAAGAGCTGTAATGGCTAGGTGCTCACGTTAGGTATAATTTACATGATCTGTTGAAACAGATAATGTAGAATATAGGAATTTAAAATTGTCATTAGAAGCTTCTCAAATCAGTGTTGGCAAACCATTTAACACGACTTGTCTCGGCTAAAGTTTTTTTTTTTAATTCCCGAATTGTTTCATTCAAAGACCCCGAACCGACAGCTCCCGGAACTCCTTTCTCATATTCTATTTCAAATCTGATTGAAATCAACTACCAACATTTCCTCTCCAAAAAAACACACAAAGATTCACAAAATTCCACTCACCCTGTTACTGACAGGTATGCATAAATTTTCTGTTCATAGTCGGTTTTCCAATCCAATTGTCAAAAAAAAAAAAGTTCCACAAAGCCCTACAAAATGATGGAACCTCCATGTTTGCATAAAATTTTGTAATCCTCGGGAAACTCTATATCTCGCACAAACACACTAAGCCATGAAGCAGTGAATTTTTTCATCTCTGGAAAATATTTCACCACCCCGTTTTCGACATTGTTTTTGTATCAAAAAAAAACATATTTCGCAATAAAAACCTAAAAACAAACCAAAAGCCAACCTGTGCACGTAAATCATTTTGTTTTTGAATTTTTTTTTTACTTTTTTGTGTTTTGCAATTTATTGTCAAATTTATATATTTTCAGGTGGAATTTTTCATTAAAATTTCTGTTCGGAAGCTAACACGTTTTTTTTGTATTTTTATCTGTTGAACTAACATTTTGTCGGTGCTGAAATGTTGTTAAGTGGAAAATTTGATTTCATAGTTTGAAAGCCGTTTTTGTAGGATCGTTGGTAAGAGCCGATGGTTGAAAGGTTTCTGATTTTTTTTTTAATCTGACATTGTATTGGGCTTCAAATAATTAAATTACCGTTTTAGAGATGAAAGGTTTATTGAATGTGAAAAGTGTATCATATGCACCGTTGAGCTGTGGCTGTAACAGTTTTGGGGAGTGGGGAGTTATTTCGGCGTATGGTATTTGAGCAAACATTTGGTTCAACAGTTTGGCGGATTGTCAGATTTAATTCTGCTGAATCAAAAAAAGGAATCGAGCATTGGTCCTGTTGTTCATAGATGAGGGATTGAAAAAAAAATGTTCAGAGCATGCATAGTTTCGGAACAACTTTTTTATTTTGCATTGTGAAGGCAATTTTTATTTAGTACTAGATGAACCTCCCCCTAAGGGATTGACTATTGAAAAAATCTTTCTTAATAATTTGTTGTGATATTATTGGAATGCACTGTCAAAATGACTTCCAGGTTGAGGGTTGTTAGGCGTCAGGAGAAAATCGTTAAAAATAACTTTTCCAGTTATGAAAGAGACAACAGCCTTGGATAACAGATCTCTGAACACCCTTCAACCTGTCCTCGCGCTGTACAGAGCAGACATTATCGCGATCCAGGAAATACGTTGGACAGGATCAAGAATTCAAAAATTAAAAACATGCGAATTTTATTACTTTTTGTACTATTTTTGCCACAAAAGGTATGTGCAGCCTTAGGATGCAAATTCGTTGTGAGAAGCCGAGAAAAATCGACTTTTACACGGTTGCCCATCTCTAACCGGCTGTGATCCTTATCAGAGTAACATTTTGCAACATCAGCGTTATATGTTCACAAGCCCCTACCGATGAGACTGAAGACCCTACCAAGGAGGAATTTTATGACCTCCTAGACGGAGCCCATGGAGCATATCCGGAATATGATGTCAACATCGTACTAGGCGACTTCAATGGGAAAATCGGTAAGGAAAACATCTTCGGCAGGTAAGTTGAAAGACACAGCCTCAACGAAATCTGGATCTAACAGACTTCACAGCAGCATTTAATAGGGTTGTCAGCAGCCCTAGGTTTCTACGACTTCGAATTCAGAAAGCAACCTGGTGATTTCCAGATGTTTAGGATCCCATTGCATAGGTCTTCTAGCGATAGCAGAAAAAACTGAAAAACTATTGCGTATCGTTGGATAGCCGTTGGCGGTGAGAAGTGAAGTCAAATACCTTGGCATCTGGCTTTCGGTACTTTAACAAAAATTTAGTTGCTTGTCTGGCCAGAGCCAGATGGGCTTATGCTCTGACAAGAAGATTGTTGGAAAGCAGTCAATGTGTTTCAAAGGTGAAAGTAATTTGCCACATGACCCTCATAAGGCCGACATCGCTTAAGGTTGTCCCATGTAGTTCAATGTAGCACCAACCTACATACAGCTGGTTGAGAGGCGTTGTCTCCGATCCTGCTTAGGATTGTACCGAACGCACAGACTCCGAGTACATAAAATATTATCGCAACGAGGTTCTATACAATGGGGCTCAGTTGAACAGAATTGGCAATTTCCCAATTAAGGTGTTTCGAAGGCAAGCTGCGACAAAAGTCTGATCCTCGAGGCTTATTACCCCAAAGATATAGAGAGTACGGTCATGTCAGGCTTTATTCCACCAGAGGCATTCTTTATGTAGACTCGTTAGGGTTAGTACAGGAGATGAACGGTATTCCGTTTTCTTACTACCGCTACCGTGATGCACGGGACAAGCGGCTAATCCGCGACGGGTACGTCGACAACGCCCCGGAGCTCCGCAACTTTACCACGGCAGTAACAGATCGCGATAGGACAGAATTCTGTTGGCTGAATGAGGAAAGCATTCCTGCACCTCCTCAGGACTTTGCGGACTTTTGGTGCATTTCTTAGTTTTAAGAATAAAATTTAGGAAAAGCGTCTGGGGCGGGGCTTGTGCACCATATTGTCATGCAATATGGTTGCATACATGCCTGCTGGGGACCCAATGACTCAATCGGGATGGCGAAGCCTCGATGCATATGCATATGCAAACGTCAACACTGACCATTTTCTCATTGCAGCCAAATTTAGCCCCCGACATTCCGAAGAATAGAAGCTGCGAAAAGTATGAGAAAAGAGACTTTACGTTGGACGCCTTTGTGAGCCGGAGATTGCCATAGTCCACAAGCAAACACTGAATGAGAGACTTCCCGAGGTGCCCGCATCCACCACCAAGTGGATACAGAAACGCTTCATCGTCAAAGCAGTAGCCGAACCACGAAATACTAAGATGAGATGACAGAGGAGGCACATATCGAAACGCTACAACGCAAAACACGAGCCGCAGGAAGAGTACCGACCCAGGAGAAGCGAAGAGAAAAAAATCCTGTGTAGGAAATTTTCGCAGCCTCCATTATCAGGGAGGTGAACATCCGTCAATTCTACGGTAAAGCCAAATAACTAGCAGCTGGCTTGAAAGTAGAAACGCAGGCGCCACGAAAAAATAATGGCAGCCAAGTCATTGACGTGCAGGGAATCGTAGACGTATTCAGGCAGCATTTCCAGAAGTTGCTTAGTGGGCATAATGTTGAGGAAGTGACAGGGCAGGAAACCAGTCCACCTACATAGAGTCAACGAAGAGGTAACGCTCCCACTCCGTGTTGTATCATTGAGAGCATCCATTAAGAAACCGAAGAACAACAAGGCAGCTGGTTCTCAAAGATTAACAGTAGAACTCTTCTAATACGGAGTTGGGGCTTTAGAAGTCTGCTTGCACCAAACCAGCAAAAAGTCTGAATGGATGAGAGCACGTCCGATGATTGGAATATCAGTTCCATATCTCTCATGTCTCATCTACAAAAAAATGATCCCGTGTGTTGTATCAACTACCGGGGCACAAAAGAAATAAAAAATGCTGTCGCAACAGGATCGTAAGTATCCAGGGCGTAGCTTTCTCATTACCGTTCATGTGTATACTTCTTGCACGATGGCGGGACCTCCTCTTTATGCCGAATCCGAACGACTTAGTTCAGATAAGCTATTCTTGGCAAGTGGTACTACTCGGATAATTTGTCAGATCATCACGGGAGCAGGGCCAGTGAAAAATCGTTAAAGATTCCCAGCCGTAGGAATCGAACCCAGACCTTCTGCGCGGCAATTCGTCGCATTAACCATGGCGCCACTGAGCCACTCAACTACCGAGGCACATCCTTGCTAAATGCCGCATATGTGCTCCTATCCAACGTACTCTGTGAGCGTCTTAAGCCGTTCTCCAACCCACTTATAGGCACGTACCTGTGTGGTTTCCGGCCCTGCAGATCCAAATTTTCATCCTAAGACAAATGCTGAAAAAACCCGCGAATTTCAAGTCGAAAAAGTCCATCTTTTTATCGACTACAAGGCCGTATATGATAGCATCCAATATATACAGATGACAGAATTCGGGAAACCATCAAAACTGATGCAGCAGTGTCGCCAAACACAGGAGCCTACGCGATGCAACGTTCCGGGTGGAAACAGCTCTTCTGAGCTTCCCAAACTCGTATCTGATTCCGACGATTATGCGATTTTTTTCAATCTTGACCTGAAACAGATAGTACGCAAGACAGGAGTTAATAGGGCGCAGCGGTAATCCAGCCAAGTGTCTTCGAATCCCAGCCTTCAGGTACAAGATGACAAGGAAGACCGAATCTCCGGTTAATGGATCAAGCGATAGCGGATGCCAGAGCGATTGGGCTGAATAACTGGCAGCAATGTGCCCAGGATCGAAGAGGATGGAAGGCTGCCCTGACTCAACCTAGTAATGAGATCCAAGATAGGGAAGCCGACGGATCTACGTGGTAATAAATTAGCTCATCTGAGCTTTTCCAAACTTGTATCGGATTCCGACGATTATGCGATTTTTCAACATTGTGCTGGAAAAGATAGTACGCAAGGCAGATGTTAAAAGGCGCAGCGGTAATCCAGCCAAAAGTGTCTTCGAATTGCAGCTTGCAGGTTCGAGATGGCATTAAGTAGCTGCTGATTCTTCCAGCTAAGAAGGCAATTAAGCAGTAGAACCCTGACCCAAACTAGTAAGGAGATTCCAAATAAGACCCTGATTATCCAACCCCTGCTCTACGGCACGGAAACATGGAGAATATCAAACGCAGTTGAATAAGTCCTGCGACGAAAATTTAATACAAAATTTTACGAACTCAATAGCAGCATTGTCTTCGATTTTCAGATAGATGTCGGACCTCTACCTCTACGGTCCGATACCTGGGTCGTTTTAAACGAAAAGTTCCTCAGAATATCTTCCACCCCTTTTGGGAAGACGAAAATTCATCCATGTCCCTAACGAGTTTACAGCGACATAGACCAGGTGCAAGAATTCCGCGTTTGGCTTTTATGATCTAAGTGTACACGCGCATCGCATGCAGGCACTATAGCCTAAGGAGATCCAAAATAAGACACTGATCATCCTACCCCTGCTTTACGGCACCAAAGCACAGACTTTATCAAACGCGGTTGAAGAAGTCCTCAGACGAAAATTGAATACAGAATTTTACGAGCTCAATAGCTGTGTAGCTCTTTTAATTTTCAGACAGACCTCGGACGTCTACCTTTGCGGACCTTTACGGACTTTTATGGACCTGTACGGTCCGTTTCCTGCGTCGTTTTGAGCGAAAAGTTCCTCAGAAAATCTTTCACCCCGTTTGTGAGGACGAAAATTCATCCATCTGCCTTACTACAACGACATACACCAAGAAGAAGAACTCCACATCTGACGCCTGGAACGTATAGAGTCGGAGCCTTGGCATCCATTAACCCTTTGAGGACAAAGATTTTTTCACTGGAAATTAAAAATAAAAATTTGCGGATTTTTACTCCCAAACAATACAGTTCAAGACTCAAGTGTCCCATTCTTCGTCAGAGGGTTAAAAATGGAAAAATTTGGCTCCAATTCGTAGAGGCTTCGACTTCCAGCCAGATGTCAGCCATGGTAGAAGACGACCCCGCCTTCGTGCACTGGAAAACGGCGGTGGTACATCCTATCCCCAAAAAGGGCAAGGACAAAACAAACCCAGCTAATCTTCGGTCAATAAGCCTTCTGCCGAATGTAAGCAAGGTATTTGAGAAAATAGTCAATAGGGCTCTGCTTAAGTGAGTCGAGGAAAACAAAATTATTCCGGAAAATCAGTTTGGTTTTCGAGCGAGGCATGACACCATTCATGCCGCATCGAAACTAGTGTCCGACATTCAATGGAATAAGTCCAAAAAACAGTGCACAGGGGCCTGTCTGGTTGACTTTGAGAAGGCCTTCGACACCGTATGGTTAGAGGGGCTTTTCTACAAGCTGACCAGACTGGGCATGCGTAAACCCATGCTATATATGATTTATGAAATGCTTATGGGAAAGAAGTTCGTTGTCAAATGTGGCAATGTAACTTCGAGTAAAGTCTTTGAAATTAAGGTCCGAAAATCGAGGTCATCAACACACTTTTGCAACGTGACTTCGATCACATTAAGGGATATTGCGATGATTGGAAATTGAGGATCAATTTCCAAAAAAAACCGAAACAATTCTGTTCAGGACCCCAGTGCAGAGGGCATCTAACGATACCAGAAAAAACTGGAAAAAATTGTGCATCATTGGACAGCATGGACGGCCGTTGGCGCTGAGAACTGAAGTCAAATACCTTGGCAGCTGGCTTGACAAGTTTCTGTATTTTAATAAAAATGTGGATGCTTGTCTGGCTAGGGCTAGGGGGGCTTATGCTCTGACAAGAAGATTGTTTCAAAGCAGTCAACTTGATTCAAGGGTGAAAGTCATTTGCTACATGGCCCTCATAAGGCCGATCATCGCTTACGGTTGTCCCGTGTGGTTTAATGTTTCACCATCCTACATGGAAAGGATACGGCTGTTTGAGAGGCGTTGTCTCCGATCCTGCTTAGGATTGTACCGAACGCCGGACTCCGAGTACATAAAATATTATCGCAACGAGGTTCTATACAATGGGGCTCAGTTGAATAGAATTGACAATTTCCTAATTAAGGTGACTCGAAGGCACGCTTCAAGGGCGATGAGTAGCGACAACAGCCTGATCTTTGGGGCTTATTACCCCAATGAAATGTACATGGAGAGTGCGCTCATGTCCGGCTTTATTCCACCAGAGGCATTCATTTATATCGATTCGTTAGGGTTAATACAAGACAGGAACGGTATCCCGGTTTTATACCATCGCTACCGTGACGCGCGGGACAAGCGGCTAGTCCGCGATGGGTACGTCGACAATGCTCCGGAGCTCCTCCGCTTTAGCACGGCGGTATCGGATCGCGATAGGACCGACGCTGAAAAGCAGCGCACCGAGTTTTGGTGGCTAAACGAGGAAAGTATTTCTGCAGTTCCTCAGGTCTTTGCGGACTTTTAGTCCACTCCTTAGTACTTAAGTAAATTAAATTTAGGTACAAGGTCTGGGGCTGGGCTTATGCACCATATTTTATTTAATATGGTTGCATAAATGCTTGCTGGACCCAATGACGCAATCGGGATGGCAAACCCTCGGGGCATATGCAACGAGTGCTTGCCACCCCGATTATAACTAAGTTAGGTTTAAGTAGTTAAGTAGTCTTAAGTAGTGTTAGTTAGGTTTAACTAGTATTAAGTAGTTTAAGTTAGTTTTAGTCTAGATTAAGTTTTTATATAAAACAAAAAAAAAATGGTTACTGTTCAAAGTTTTAATTTTTTCTTTGAAAAATCAATTAAATGTCTTTATATTAACAATAAGAAACAAATGACAAATTTAGGCTGAAAAGCAAAAGAAAAATGTTAGTTATAAGCTTACAGCGCCCGCTATGGGCCGATAAGTTAGATTAAGTAGATATGTTATTGATAAGTTAGATTTTAGCATTTTTGTCTAGTATTAAGTTAATATTTTAAGTAAATAAAAAATGAATTAAAAAGTAAAAAAGTACGACCCCGCCTTCAGTGGCGCACGCAAGTTGACGATCAACTTTTAGTCCGCAACTGGAGGTTGTTAGATATAGCTAACCATCGGAATAATTGAAGAGGCAAGCCAACTTACGATCTCAAGTATGTTCTTAAGTTGGTCATCGTTTCACTGCTCATTGGAAAACAAGTTACTAACAATCTGCTACATAAATGTCAAAACACACTGACGTTTGACGCCATTTGCAAAAACTACTTCACATTCTCTCTGTGACATTGCTTTTCGCTCATCTTGTAAAAATCGACCTCTAGCAACCAGCTTCCACGACTGGAATTGTTATGTAGGGTTACTGCATCATAGGCGGAATATTGCTTGACGTATAGGTTCGGCTCGGTGTTCAGCGTCTCCTGTAAAGCAAAATACGAATAAAAACCCAGACAAGATACACCCAGCTTTCCTGGATTCTGCACTTGAAAATTCAATTCAAAATCATTTATTCGCTCCTTTCGATAAACATCTCACTGACTGAAAAACACTGAAACAAAAAAGCCAAACCCTGTAATGCATAACCAAGAGTGTGGCAACATCCCTGTTCTATCGTTACCGATTTGTGGTTATGTGGACCATAACGTCAGATTGTGGAACTCATTAAACGAACTTTCCGCCACTGCAATAACAATTGATGCCGCAAAGTGTGTGCATACAACGAGGGAGAGCATTGCAGTTCCCAGCAAGGCAACAACCAAAAAATCCAAAAAACCCAAAAGGCCAACTCCAACGCCGATTCCTAGTCGTATCCGTTAAGTGGGTAGTTGCACAAATGATTCATTTTGGGCAACGCGTGTACCATCGACCATCACGTCCTTGGTTGTTCTCCACCAGAAATACGTTTCCAAGGAGTGATTTTTTTTTCCTGGCGTTGTTGCCACCACTGGTAACCACAGAGGGACGATGTAATGACGAACATCCGGTTACAATCCAAACTCACTCTCTCTCTTGGATAACATTTAATTTTTGGTTAGCGAAAGGCTTTCCCAATTTGGGTCATAGCCCTTTTGAGGTAATACCCATCGTCCGCCTATGGCTTTGATCGAGCATACCGGGGCTCATCGAAGCGAGAAAATTGCGTTCAAATTGTTTCAAAACTATAATTTCGTGTATCCGTTCTAGGGCACATAGTCTGCGCGGGCGTCAGCATTGGGATTCTGTTCGAGTTCCAAAATTGTGGAAATACCATTTCAGGTGAGCAAATAATTAATTAATCGCTTTTGCTGTTAGTGAGTGCACACTTTAAGTGCTGACACATCTGCTCGGAGTCACAAAAAAAAAAAGCGCCAACGAAGCAAAAAAAAAAAATGTCTGCCGTCGACAAGAGTGAACATTGTGTGGTCAGTGTAGAACACGCCGGAAGTGGTTTGCTTGGCTAACAAAGCGTGGAGAATTGCGTTAGCTGACGACACGTCAGCCATGGATATTGATTCAGTGGAAGCAGCCCACCCCGTGCTGAAACTAGCCACAGGCAGTTGGATGACAGAATCTTGATGACGATTCGATGTCGTGATAGAGAGTAGGTGGCAACAATGTGCCAATGTGGTGGTTACTGCCGCGTGATGGATGGAGATGGGGCAAAATGATTCAATTATAGCGTGGATCAGATCAGAGTTCGGTTGATTGGTGTACAGGTGTATAAGAGGGAAGAGACTAACAGAACGCTTAAGGCCAGGGATTTGGTAAGACCATGTAAAAGATAAGGAGAGAGCTTATCTTAACGTCGACTGAGCAATGAGGTTACATAAATTATTTTCACACTAAAAATAGCTAAGCGACTCTTCTAGAAAGGAGCGGAAAATTTGTTAAAATGGAACCAACGCCGGCGGGCGTCTACAAAAGTAAAGAAAAGCTACATGAGCTGCTCAAACACATTCAGACAGCAAGACATACATGCTGAGATGAGCCACAAGGCCAAGGCTCAGTCTTGTAGTGGATACTGAAGGCCCCGTGTTCTATGGGTATAAACACTATAAACAGCCTAGTCAGGATGGCACGCAATGAATACCCGGCCTGCTGTACCAGGCGAACCTAGATAAGCTGCTTCGACATATTCGACAACAATTTGTCGAGGAATTTCAGGGCTTAGTCAGGCCCCTTAAACAGGGATAGTGGCGGATGAACCGGACGGCCAACGACATCGCTAAATCACGTAGCGTATACTGATGGCGCCCTGTCCTTGGGGTACCTAATAAAGAAGAACTGTCCCTCCAGGTTGAGGGTTGTGCTTTGGGTTAACTACCCACCAATGAAAAAAAGTATTTGTTACGACGCAACCAGTAGCCACGGGAAGGAATGATTTTATTGTTGACCACTTTGCTAAATGAAAAAGGGACAACGACCTTCGTATCTACACCTTAAATGTGAGAACATTAAACAGGAGAGGCGCAAGCGAACAACTAGCGGAAGCCCTTAACTGCTACAAAGCAGAAATTACTGCCATCCAGAAAATACAATCGGATAGGCCGGGCAAAAAGAGGATGAAAAACTGTGACATCTACTACGGACCGTGTTATAGTGTGCAAGAACACCGACAATTCGTATGCGGATTTGTTCGAAGTGCCAGACTTAGCCAAGAAGTCTTATGTTGTCAAGACATTAGCGAATGCATTGTAACAATCCGCATCAAGGTCAAATTCGTTAACAGGAGTCTTATATGAGCTCACGTCCCTACGGAGGAAAAAGATGATATAGGTAAGGATTGCTTCTACGAGCTCCCTGTCAAAACCTATGAGCGACTAACGAAGTAAGACGTTACAATCGTGGTGGGAGATTTTAACGCAAAGGTAGGAAGAGAAGACATCTTTAGCAGTATTGTCGGAAAACACAGCCTTCATGACAACACGTCTGGCAAGGGACTTAGCCTAATTGCCTTCGCTACGGATCGAAATGGCACTATAGCCAGCAAATGGTTTCCCCACATCATGGCGGTCTTCAGATCAACGAACGGTCAACCAAATTGATCACATTGCGATAGACAAGAGGCACGCATCCAGTATTTTGGATGTCCGAACATTCCGGGGAGGTAGCATCGACTACCTTGTTGCAGCCAAGTAAGAATGCAGATATCCACCACGCAGCAACAATCCAGAAATACTGTGAAAACATTTTATGTCGAAGGACTGCAATCGCGAGAGACCGACGAAATCTTCGCGCAACGCGGATCCCTTAACCTATCCATTAACACTAGCATCGAATGTCGAAGAACAATGGCAATGATGCCAGCAGGTCATTAGATCACCCTCAACTGATGTGCTTGCTCTTGCTCACCTGCAAGAAACCCCTGGTTTGATGAGAAATACTGACAGATGCTCGCAAGCAAGAACGAGGCTTACAAGGCTAAGTTGCAGGTGAAGACAAGAGCTGCCATTGAGCTTTATAGGCGAACAAGAAAAAAGAGCAAGAAAAGCACGCGATCAAGGACATAGAGAGGTGCCATTCAAGGTACGAAGTTCGCTAGTTTTACCAACGTGTAAAACGTCAAAGCCAGGGATACAAGGCTCGAACAGACACCTGTCGAGATGAACAAGGAAATATCGTAGTTGAGACACTTTCGACTAAGTATATGCTGTCAACACGAAAGGACACACAACATCAACGAATTGTACAGAACGTTACCATTGACAGATATAACTTTGAGGTAGTACGAGACTTTGCCTACATCGGCTCCGCTATTGACTCTGACAACAACATCTCGTCGGAAATTTAAGCAAGAATTACTCATTCCAAGCGCTGTTTCTTCAGGCGAGGAAGGCAATTCAGTTGTAGAGCCCTCACTTGAACTTCTAAGGAGATCCTAAATACGACCCTGATCATCCCAGTCCTGCTCTAAGGCGTTCAATCATGGACCGTATCAGAATCGGGTGAAGAAATCCTTGGACGATTCGAGAGGAAAATTCTTCGCAAAATCTTCGGTCCCGTTTGCGTTGACGGACTATGGAGGCAAAAACTCGACCCAGAACTATACGAGCTGTACAGCGGCATGGCCCTGGTCAAAAAACTCCGCATTGGACGTTTAAGATGACTAGGACATGTAGAACGAATTGACACCAGTACTCAATTCCCAGCCAGACGTCGGACGTAGTAGAGGAAGACCTCGCCTTAAGTGGCGCGCACAAGAAGAAACCGACCTCAACCAACTTGAAATGCGCGACTGGAGACAGTTTGCTAGGGACCGGGCTAATTCGAGAGGCATGTTGGTTGAGGACCAGCTTTATTCCGGATTATGGCGTCACTTCAGAGGAAGAAGAAGGCACAGACGATGGTGAGGAAATGGAAGAACCATTTTTGCAGACTGTTAAACCGCGATTTCGAACAACATTCCGCTGTCAGGCAGAACTTCGCATTCAAGACTGGCGACGATAGCAGAAACTTCCAACCACCCGACCTGATAGGATTGATGATAGCAACATCTAAACTCAAGCTTAACAAGGCTGCCGGAAATGACAGCCTTCCCGCTGAGCTTTATAAAGCCGGTGGAGATGACTTGGCAAGTAACATCCACCAACTCATAAGCCAAATCTGGTCGTATGAACGTATGCCTGAAGAATGGAATCTCAGCACCGTTTGCCCGATCCACAAAAAAAGGAGACCCTCTGAACTGCGCCAATTACAGAAGCATAAGTATCCTCAACATTGCCTTGTAGATCCTATCTGCTGCAACATGTGAACGCCTGAAACCGTTTACCAATAACCTGATCGGTGGTTTTAGGCCACAGCCGATCAAAATTTCACACTTCGGCAGATCCTGGACAAGACGCAACCGATCCAAATCAGTACCCACCACCATCGACTTTAAAGCCTCATACGACAGCATTTATAGAGAAAAACTACACAGAGCCATGTCTAGTTTTGGTATACCGCCCAAGCTCATCCGTCTGTGTGGATATCGGATGACCATGGAGAATTCTCGCAGCATCCATCAGAGTCGGCAACGACCTCGCCGAAACATTCGATACCAAAAATAAGGAATTACGCAAGGAGATGCGCTGTCATGTGATTTCTTCAATTTGGTTCTTGAGAGGATTGTGCAAAACTCCCGAGCCAACACCAGAGGCCCAGTTTTCCAAAAATCGGTACAACTTCTAGCATACACCGATGATATTGACATCGTTGGTAGGACTCAATGTGATGTCATTGCCAAGTTTGCAAGTATAGAGAAGGAAGTGGCAAAAATGGGTCATGTCACTGTCATGTCACTGTCATGTCACTGTCATGTCATGTGAGTTCTTATTATTGAGATAATTGTCCATTAAGTCAAATGACTTGCCAGTCCGTCGCCATGCCTATATCCTGTTTTGGTATCGAATGTGTCGGTGAGATCGTTTCTGACTCTGATGAAGCAGCGAGAATTCTTTATCGCCATCCTCTACAAACGGAAGAGTTTGGGCGGTATACCAAAACTAGACATGGCTCCGTATAGTTCGTCTCTAAAAATTATGTCGGATTCAACATGAAAATCCATAAATAGGTCGTGCGTATCGATTTGGATTTCTTGGGTTTTTTTTTAGGACGGAGACACCTCTGTTAATACGGTTACTGCGAATGGTGAGCGATACAGTACCAGAACGTTTTTTTTTTTTTTTAACCAAAATGAATTAGGAATGGACCAGATTTTGTGCCCATAGGCCGTCGGTATAGCAAGCATAGCTTGCCTAAGAATTAATGTCTTAAGGGATGCATTTGATCTCGTCTAATGTCTCTCTTTGGCGACTTGCACTATCCGGCAAGATTGCCCGATTTGAGCAGGGTTTTCCTAAGTTTTTGATATTACTAACACTAAAACTTGTTGTTTCGTTTCACAAATGCACATTTAGACAGACAAGCTATATCATCGAAGAACTGAATATGGAAGAAGTCAAGGTACAGGGATTCTCTCAAATTGAACGAAGTTCTATCCAAATGAAAAAGGAAAATGGGGCAACGAGATCACTGACGGTAATCAGCTCTGACGGCACCCAACTGACCGATATTTTCTTCAAAAAGTGAGGGAAGAAGGTGTGAATTTAAAAAAAATCATTAGCTGTGTCGTTTTCTTTAAGTGACATACCCAAACAAAATTGGGCCACCCTGTAGTAAAGGGTGATCCATTTCGAGGTTCCCTACTTTTTTAAAGAAAAAAACACAGAAAATTCAAATTTAATGGAGAATGTTTATTATCATTTGAAAAAACATTCTTTGGCATTTATTTTTTGAAGATTATGTCTATCAAATGTTGGCCATTGCTACGTCGCAGATGGTCCATCCGTTGAGTCCAATTTTCGATCGCTCGTTCGAGCATTTCGACTGGTAACTGGCGTATGACACGCGTGATGTTTTCCTCCAAGGCCTGAATCGAAGCGGGTTTGTCGGCATAAGCTACATATCCCCACAGGAAAAAGTCTAACGGTGTGATATCACACGATCTTGGTGGCCAATCGACCGGCCCAAAACGTGAAATTATGTGCTCACCGAAATGTTCTCTCAATAAGTCCATTGATTGATGCGATGTGTGGGAAGTGGCGCCGTCTTGCTAAAATCAAATGTCGCCGAGATCACGAGCTTCAATTTCAGGCATCAAATAGTCGGTTATCATGGCGCGATAACGATCGCCATTGACGGTTACGTTCGCACCGGCATAATTTTTAAAGAAATATGGACCGATGATTCCACCGGCCCACAAACCACACCAAACCGTTGTTTTTTCTGGATTAAGTGGCAGTTCTTCAATCTCTTCGGTTGCTCTTCGTCCCAAATGCGGCAATTTTGTTTGTTTACATACCCCTTGAGCCAGAAATGGGCCTCATCGCTAAACAAAATTTGCCTCGAAAACGTCGGATCTTCTTGGAACTTTTCAAGAGCCCATAGAGCGAAGCCCATAGTTGTTGCACAAGCTGTATTTTGTACGCTTTCAATTTAAGATCTTGACGTAAAATGCGCCAAGTCGTTTCATACGTCAGTCCGAGTTGCTGCGAACGCCGCCGAATCGACTCTCTACGGTCTTCGTGTACACTCTCAGCTACGGCCGCTATATTTTCTTCACAGCGTGCTGGACGTGGTCTATTCGGTCGAATATTATCTAATAATGAATGCTGGGTCTCAAAATGGGTGATGGTGTTGCGAATAGTACGCTCAGTAGGCCGATTATGTTGACCATAAGTTGAGCGTAGTGCACGAAACACATTCCTCACAGAACGTGAATTTTCCTAATAAAGTTGAACAATTTGTAAACGTTGTTCACGCGTAAGTCTTTCCATTATGAAATGCCAAACAATACTAAACAAAAATAACATGACAGCATGACACGACTCACACGTGATCTGTCAAAAAAGGCTATTGAAAAATGTATCTCTACTTGGATCACCCGTTATTAATCCAACTGTCTGGTAGTCGGATGAATACTAAAAATAAACAAAAAAAACTTTAAAAGAAATTCCAGTCTTATTTCCAGTCTTCAGCACAAGTAGATATGAGTTCCCCAAGCATCCCTTGATGGTGGACATAATATGTTATTCCCTAGTATTCCCAGGGAAGTATTTCGATTTTTTTTTGTTTAAAATTCCTCTGCACATATATGATGAAACCGATAACCACTTGGTAAAATAAATCGAACAATGATCACCAGCCAAATTATTTTTTTCTCTCAGGCACTTGAAGAGCCTTTCGCATTTTATTCGGACACGTCATTGTTCCGCGCATCCATACATCCATACATCCAACTATCCACTCCATCATTCGATTTTAAAGCAAAAAATCGTCCAATAAATCGATCAATTTCCTACACGGATTTCCCCCCAGCATATTACACCATTTATATCGTATTAAGTCCTTTGGCTGTATTAACCACATCGAGCTTTTGCGTTTAAGGATAAAAAAAAATTTATGAATAAAAATATGTCCTTGCCCCAAATATGGCACCACCATCGTCATCGATCTACCCCACCGCATGGTTGGTACTCTCAAAAATTATCAATGCGAAAGGATAATTAAAAAAAAATGGCGGAAAGGAATATCAATTAATAAATTTCAAGCACGCAACGGATGGCAACAAAAGCCTACGAATGGTGCGTTGATAGTACGGTGGTACTGCGCGGAATATCGAAATTGAGTTTTTTTTTTCACCAATAAATTGTCATTCAGGATGTTCAATGGTGATCCTACGGGAAGGGAGAGGATTTCTTTTGGTGAAACCAAATTGTATCAACAACGACCGAGCAAATGAAGTGCTTAATGAACACAAACTGTACCAAAGTGGTCACATGGGGTGTCATATATTATATTCTGTCTCATCCTTGTCCCATGTGAAAATGGATTTCATCAGAAGGTCCGTTTACCACTTTTAATGTTTTTTTTTTGTAAAACATTTAAAATTAAATATTAAATCATTTAAAGTATTTATTTACTTTTTAAAATTTTTTTTTAATTTTATTTGCTCAATCAAACAAAAATATTAACTGCTGTCATCGAAATTGAAACTACGGACCGATTCGTATCGAAGGTGTCAATCGATTTGCATAAAACGCGTTAAATATTTTCAGGTCTTTCATTATTGAAAGGGGGACTGGGGATGGGTGAATTTCTGCCCTTTTTACCAGCCGAATTTATTAAACTTTATTTCGAGGATAAATCGAAGGTGTGTCTGTGTGTGCATTGTGGTCAAAGATTTATTAGTTTCATTGGACGATTTAATCGTAAAATGGAAATGTGATGGGAAACCTCAGGGAGGAATTTTTAATTAATTCGCATAAACTTTGGTTATGTAATGACGGTTCTTTGTTTTTGTGAAACGACGATGAATAAATTTTGAAAAAAATAACTACAGGTCATTTGTGGGAAAGAATGGTCGTGTCGGTGACCTTCTTTTGGTAGAATTGTTCATTTGTTGTGTTTGTTTAATTTGCATTTGAACATTGAAAGCACTTCTTGAATACTTAATGGGGCTTGGGATAGTTTGAAAAGCCCTGAGCTGATTTTCATCAAATATATAAGCCAAAGCTTTATAAGCAAAAGAGCTCTAATAGCTACATTAGCTCTAGCTACATTATGGTTGGATGTTGTAGAACAAGGCTAGACTCTGATTGACTTTAGCTTGGCAATGCCCAGTGGTTGCAACTCTGACTACACATCAAGTGCTTATTTTTAACCTCCAAGTGGTAACCATCGGATACTGGTCTCATCCAACCGGAATTGGCTTGCTAAACGATAAGCGCGAGTGTTGATAACATGACGAAAAACCGCAACACTAGGTCAGAGAGGAATGAATGCCCGACCTGCTGTCCCAGGTGAACCTTAACAAGCTGCTTCCACATGTTCGGACAACAGGTTGTCTAATAATTTCAAGGGTTAGTCAGGCCCTTTGGACAGAGATGGTGGCAGATGGGCCGGAAAGCCAACGGCAGGGCTCAATCCCGTAGTGAGTAGTGATGGTCCCGTCTCCTAACGGTATCCAATGAATTGGAACAGGCCCTCCAGGTTTGGGGTTGTGCTTTGGGTTAACTACCCAAAAATCGTAAAAAAAACATTTGTTACGAAGCAACCAATAGCCTTGGAGAGGACTGATTTTATTGTTGACGACCTGCTAAGGGAAAAGAGGACAGCGACGTTCGTATCTGCGCCTGGAATGTGAGAAAATTAAGCAGGAGTGGTGCAAGCGAACAACTAGCGGAAGCATTAAGCTGCTAAAAAGATATTACTGCCATCCAGGAAATGCGATGGGACGGGTCGGGCAAAAAGACGATGAAAAACATCTATTACGGAACGTGTTATAGTGAGCAGAAACAGCGTCTTTTCGGATGCGGATTTGCCATAAATGCCAGACTTAGGCAAGAAGTCTTACGCTTCCAAGGCATTAGCGAACGGATTGTAACAATCCGAATCAAGACCGTATTTGACAACATAAGCCTTTTATGCGCTCACGCTCCGAAGGAGGAAAATGTTGATATAGCTTAGGGCTGCCTCTGCAAGATCCTCGAACAAACTTATGAGCTAGGAAGAGAAGACTTCTGTCGGAAAATATAGCCTACATGATCTGGCAAGGGACCTAACCTTATTGACTTCGCTACGGAACGAAATGCCACTATAGCCAGCACACGGTTTCCTCACCTCGATATCCATGAGGGGACATGAGTGATGGCGGTTTCTAGATCAACAAACTGTTAAGCAAATAAATCTCATTGTTATAGACAAGAGGCACTCATCCAGTATTCTGCATTTTCGCCAACTTCGAGAAGCTGACATTCACTTCGACCACTACCTTGTTGCAGTCAAGGTAAGAATGCGGATATCCACCACAACAATCCAGAAATACTGCGAACAAATTTTATGTCGATAGACTGCAATCGCATGAGACCGCCAAGACCTTCGCACAACACATATCCCTAAACCTCTCGATTTACATCATACCAGCATTGAATGTCGAAGAACAATGGCAACGATGCCAACAAGCCATTAGATCAGCCGAAAATGATGCGCTAAACTCCTCGCGCCCACCAGCAAGAATCCCCTGGTTTGATGAGGAATCCCGACAGATGCTCGCAGACAAGAACGAGGCCCATAAGGGCAAGCTGCAGGTGAAGACGAGAGCTGCCGTTGAGCTCTATAGGCAAAGAAGAAGGAAAGGATACCGGCTTTTCAAAAAAAATAAAAAGAGCAAGAAAAGGACGCGATTGGGGATATAGACAGGTGCCAGTCCAGGAAAGATTCGCAAGTTTTACGAAAGTGTAAAACGTCAAAACCAAGGATACAATGTTCGAACAGAATGCTGTTAAGATGAACAAGGAAATATAGCAGTTGAGACACAGTCGCCGCAGAGGATGAGGAAGAATCACTTCTGCAGACTAGATGATGAACAACATTCTGCTGTCAGGCAGAATTAATCTTTCAATGTTGGCGACGACAGCGAATACTGCCAACCTCCCGACCAGAGTAAAGTGAGGATAGCAATATCTTAACTCAAGCTTAACAAGGCTGCCGGAAAGACGGCCTTCGCGCTGAGCTTAACGAAGCCGGCGGGGATGACTGATAAATAACATCCACCAACTCATTAGCCAAATCTGGATTAATGAAAGTATGCTTGAAGAATGGAACCTCAGCCTGATCCACAAAATAGGACATCCTCTGAACTGCGCCAACTACAGAGACATAAGTCTTCTTAACGTCGCCAACAAGATCCTTATTGCTGTGATATGTGAACCCATGAAACCGTTTACCAACAACCTAAGGGCTGGCTTTAGGCCAGAAAAGTCCACAGCCGATCAAAATTTCACACTTCGCCAGAACCTGTAAGAAACCCAATAAATCCAAATCGATGCAAGCCACCTATTCATCGATTTTAAATCCGCATACGCCATCATTTTTAGAGACGAACTATACAGAGCCATGTCTAGTTTTGGTATACCGCCCAAACTCGTCCTTTTTTGTATGATGACGATGGGGAATTCTCGTTGTTCCATCAGGATCGGAAACGACCTCACCGACACATTCGATACCAAAAAAAGGATTTAGGCAAGGCAATGCGCTGTCATGTGATTTTCAATTTGACCAGAGGTGCAATCTGCCCTAAGTCGGTGCAACTAATGCTGTTACGGCGATATTGACATCATTGGTAGGACTCAACACTCCCCATGATGTCATAGCCACGTTTGCTAGTATAGGGAAAGAAGCAGCAAAAATTGGTTTAGCAGTAAATGACGGCAAGACAAAGTATATGCTGACAACACGAAAGGACAGATAACATCGACGAATGAGACAGAACGTCACCATCGACAGTTAAAACTTTGAGTTAGTACGGTACGTTGTCTATTTCTACTCCGATATTAACTCTGATAAAAATATCTCGTGAGAAATTAAACGAAGAATTACTCTTGCCAATCGCTGTTTTTTTTCGGGCTAAGAAGGCAATTAAGTAGTAAATCCCTCACTCGAACTACTTAGGAGAGCCTATATAAGACCCTGATCATCCTTTTTCTGCTCTACGTCGCTGAAGCATGGACCGTAATAAAAGCGGGTGAAGAAATCCTTGGTGGTTTCGAGAGGAAAATGCATTGACCAATAACTATACGCGCTTTACAGCGACATGCATGCCCTGGTCGAAAAACTTTAAACTTAAAAAACGTTTAAGATAGTAAGGACATGTAAAACGAATGGACACCAAAAGCCGCTGGCAGATTCTTCGATTCCCAGCCTAGGGCCAGGGGCTCGTTATTCTATAAAATATGAAAAAGACAACTCGAACAAGATACATATATGACGGGTGTTTGTTTTAGAGGTTGGTTGTTTGAATAGATATAAAACCGACATCTTGTGGTCAAATCGGGAAACTCTAATGTCATTTATGTTCAGTTTGGTTGTTTGCCATTTTATCATGAATAGTTTGACAAATAAACATCGCTTCCAAATCCTGCAAATTTATTTCGAAAATAATGGTTCAGTTCGCGAAGTTTACCGCAAACTCCGTCCATTTTATGGTCGGCATAATCGTCCATCAGAGCAATTAATTTGGTTAAGGATGGATCGTTTCCGCACTACATTTACTCGTGGTAATACGCATCCGAAGAAACGTCAAACAGTGCGCACCGAAAAAACAATTGCCGCTGTAGAGCAAAGTGTTGAAGAGGACGCGGATGATTCGATTTACCACCGTGCACAGCAATTGGAGCTTTATCCATAAACATTATGGAAGCTTTTGCGCAAAGATCTTGGCTTACGAGCTTACTAGAGCCTGCTTGTTCAAGTTTTAAAGCCGCAAGACCATACAATGCGTCGTGATTTTGGTGGGCCGAAGATGGAATTGATCTCGATGCTGATTTTCATCACAAAATTTTGTTCAGTTATGGGACTCGTTTTTGGTTGAATGTTTAAAGTCAATAGGCCAAATTGCTGCATTTGGAGTGAAGAGAATCCACATGAGTCCCTTCAGCCGCCATTTCATCTACAAAAACTGACTATTTGGTGTACTCTAAGGGGTGGAGTCATTGGGCCATACTTCTTCCGAAATGATTCTGGAGAGTCAGTTACCGTTAATGGCGACCGGTATAGAGCCATGATAACCGACTTTTTTGTTCCCAAATTAGATGGCATGAATGTGGATGAGATGTGGTTCCAACAAGACGGCGCTACATGCCACACAGCGCACGTCACAATCGATTTATTGAAGGAAACCATCGGTGAACGCATAATGTCGCGGAATGGACCTGTCAATTGGTCACCAAGATCGTGCGACTTCACACCATTGGATTATTTTCTTTGGGGATATGTGAAGTCGCTCGTCTACGACAACAAACCAGAAACGTTAGGTTCTTGGAAGCCATTCGTGCCGTTATTGCCGAAATATGGCCCCAAATGCTCGAAAATGTATTTGAAAATTGGACCTCTAGACTTGGCTTTATTAGAACTAGCCAGAATCATATTCAAACAATAAGGGCATAAAATTATCCTTCTAATTGAGCCAATGGATGGACCATTAAACGATTTTCTTGTATTCTATTTTAATCTGAAGTTCTATACTACTAAAAAAAAAACAACCGATACAATATTCATTCCACTATATATGACTTATTGCATGTTTAAGCCACTTTTACGATTCTGTAAAAAAAAAACTAACAATCCTTCGATGCTTTTTTGTACAAAAAGGATTATGACGTAGTCCCCTTGAGGACTTAGCTTTTAAAATTTTAAACGCTTCATGTTTTTTCAAGAGCGATCTAGGCGCTTATTAACTTAAACCCCATCTACATGTCAAATAAATAATAAATTAAAAAAAAAACAAGGATTTGCCACATACCAATTTTAGTGATTTCATATTGCTCGGTTTCCGGATTTACGGTCCTGCTGTTGTTCCTGCTGTTGTTGTAGTTCTGGTTGCAGTTGTTATTCACCACTCAATCACAATGCACACACCGAATTATTGTGGAAAATATTCAACCAATCGGTAATAAAAAATCCGAAAAAAATTCTTGTTTTTCGTGGTCGTACTTCAATCTTATTTAACAAACAATCCTCATGTGATGTATATTTTTGTTTTTATTCCCTATCCACACAAGAGCGCATTTAAACATGAAAAATAAATTCGATATTGGAAAAACAAATCACAAACACACAAACACACAAACACATGCACATACGCATGTACATGTACAATACCCCAAACTCTATTATTCCTCGTTATTTATGAGCAATAAAAGCGGCACCGCCACATGAGACTCGCGGCACAAAACTTTCGCACAAATACTATGAACGCGGGATGTCCTATATGCGTCGAACTTGAATTGACTTTAAATCCCGGGGACTTTTGACGAACGAGTACCAAGAAAAAAAAAATTGAAATTAATAATCCAAATCCAAGTGGAACACCATCACCAGTTGCTTGCTGGTAATATTGCTGTTGCTGTTGCTTTCGACGGCAAATGACGAGTGACATGGTACTTGTATCTGACGGATGTATTTATTGTGGGTACGAGTATCTTTTGAGTTTTGCTTGCCGCCAAAACAAATTAAAATTCAACAAAAAAAAAATTGTCTGTCGTTTCGTTTGTGGGATTCCAGTTAGCGCGGGTGGTTGGACACTCTTTATCGGCGGTGGTATCTCATAGTGGGTTCACATCTAAGGGACACCAAGTAGTAGTGTCCACCAGAGTATGGCGTAACTAAACATTAAAAGGGACAGCACAGCACGTGATTGGACGAATTAATTTTTGTCTCAGCTGCTCAGGTGCGTCTGCGTAGTGGCTTCGTTGGGGGTAAAGCTCGAAAATTTTTGAGTAATGAGTTGTTACGTTCCAGACTGGTGATCACGGTTGGATATCGGTTTTAGGTGGATGATTCTGTTTTCGGCTTTTCTTGGTAATTACACGCAAATGAGTGTGTCTTTCTTTTTCTATTCTGGACATGGTGTGAGGCTGCTTGCCATGCTTCAAGGTGATGTAATGCTATTAAGTAAGAATCGGTCCATGACCTGCCTAGTTATGGGAGATATTCTCAGGATTAGGTATTTTAAATCGAAAGACTTGGTTAGGTGATATAGGAGAGACATGATCGGTTTCGTGAAAACAACGATTTTTTTTGTTTTTGTCCTTGAAAACTTGGACTTAAATGCTAAAATCTATGCAAATCGATCAAACGACGCCATTTTGCTTTTAGTTCAGGTGCCAGTAAGTACGATCACTTAATCGAAAGTAAGCTCCTCTGAACTTTTCCAAACTTGTACCGGATTCTGCGAGGAGACGCGCTGTTATGAGATTTTTTTTATCTTGCGCTGGAACAGATCGTGCTTGAACATCGTGCCGTTTTAGAAGCATTTACGGTCATTGAGTACTGCCGATGCACAACCATGGACAAAATGTCACTGCTGAAATAAAAAAAAAGTTCATCTACCTCGAAGGCAATATCAATACCTAAGTGGAGATATGACGAGAAATATCCTAGGAAGCCTAGATATGCTATTTCGGTTTAGCAAAACAATTGAGATCAACACTTTCAACAGGAAAGTTTAAATGTTTGCCCTACCGGACCGTAATCTTACCAGTCCTACTTTGCACAGTGGAGTGCTGGACAATAAGCAGAAATGCTGAAAAAATATTAAGCACCTTCGAGAGAAAAATTCTTCGGCGAATTATTGGTCCTGTATGCTGGGAATGCTTGGGTGTTGTAGAAGGATGGCAGACACTGATTGGCTTAAACTTGGCAATGCCCAGTGGCTGTAACTCTGACTACACATTACGTGCTAATTTTTAACCTCCAAGTGGTAACCATCGGGTACGGGTCTCATTCAACCGGATTTGACTTGCAAAACGATAAGCTCGAGTGGCGAAAAACAGCAACACCAGGTCAGAATGTCACGGAACGAATACCCGGCCAGGCGAACCTAGACAAGCTGCTTCGACATATTCGGACAACATTTTGTCAAGGTATTTCAAGGGTAAGTCCTGCCCTTTGACCAGAGATGGTGGCGGATGAACCGAAAGGCGAAACGGCAGCGCTCAATCCCGTAGTGGATACTGATGGCCCTGTGTCCTAGGGGTATCTAATATATTAGAACTGGCCCTCCAGGTTGGGGGTTGTGCTTTGGGTTAACTACCCAACCATGGAAAATACTAACGGTTACGAAGCAACCACTAGCCTCGGAAAGGACTGATTATATTGTTGACGACCCTGTTAAACGAAAAAACGACAACGACGTTCGCATCTGAACCTGGAATGTGAGTTGCAAGCGAACAACTAGCGGAAGCACTTAACTGCTACAAAGCAGATATTACTGACATCCAGGAAATAAGATGGGGATTGGCAAGGCAAATTGAGGATGAAAAACTGTGATATCTACTACGGACCGTGTTATAGCCAGACTTAGGCAAGAAGTCTTACATTTGAAGACATTAGCGAACGCATTCTAACAATCCGCATCAAGACCAAATTCGCAAACCGAAGCCTTATATACGCTCACGCCCCACCAGAGGAAAAGGTGATATAGCTATGGATTGCTTCTATGAGCTCTTTGAAAAAACCTATGAGCGACTACCGAAGTACGATGTTAAAATCGTGCTGGGGGATTTTAACGCAAAGGTGGGAAGGGAATAAATCTTCCGCAGTAAGTTCGAAAAACATAGCCTAAACGACAAAAGGTCTAGTAACTGACTTAGGCAAATTGACTTCGCTACGGAACGAAATGCCACTATAGCCAGCACACAGTTTCCTCACCTCGATATCCATAAGGGGACATGGCAATCTCCAGATCAACGAACGGTCAACGAAATTGATTACATTGCGATAGAAAAGAGGCACGCATCCAATAATTTGGATGTCCGAACATTCCGAGGAGCTAACAGCGGCTCGCAGCCAAGAACAAGGCCTACCAGGCTAAGCTGCAGCTGAAGACGAGAGCTGCCGTTGATCTCTTTAGGCAGAGAAGAAGGGGGGAACACGGGCTTTTCACAAAGAAGAAAAAGGAGCAAGATAAGCGCGCCATCGGGGATATAGAGAGGTGCCACTCCAAAAACGATGCTCGCAAGTTTTACCAAAGTGTAAAACGTCAATGCCAAGGATACAAGGCTCGAACAGAATCCTTTCGAGATGAACAAGGAAATATCGTAGTTGAGACACAGTCGATGCTGAGGAAGAACCACTTCTGCAGACTGTTAAGCGGCGATGACGAACAACATTCCGCTGTCAGGCAGAACTAATCGTTCAATGTGGCAACGACAGCGAAAACTGCCAACGACCCGGCTCGATTGAAGTGAGGATAGCTCTATCTAAACTCAAGCTTAAGAAGGCTACCAGTATGACAGATTTCCTGCTGAGCTTTGTAAAGCCGGCGGAGGCGACTTGGTAAACAACACCCACCAACTCATAAGCCATATCTGGTCGGATGAATGTATGCCTGAAGAATGGAACCTCAGCATCCTTTGCCCGATTCACAAATAGGGAGACTCTCTGAGCTGCGACAACTACAGAGGCAGAAGTATCCTCAACATCGCATACCGATCGCCTGAAACCAATCACCAGGAAGCTTTTCTCGACCCTTATCAAGAACTCCTTATTCTCTAGCAGAAGAGTGTAATTTTTTTTTCTAAATTCTCCACTTTTTAGAAAAATCTTGTTTTTGCTTAAAATGTAAAAAAAATTGCAAATGTTACTAAGCAAGACTTTTAGAAAACTTCATTATCTTTATTTTGTTCATACAACGTTTTTTTCCACACCCACTTTTTAGGGGTATAAAACGATCCCCACAGTGAATAGTAGCCAACTCGTATGTTTTTTCCAGGTGGTTAAATTTAAAGGGCCAATCTTGATTTCAAATAAAACACAAATTGTCTTGGAAATTATTTTAATTTCTTTTTATTTTGATAATGTTGGTACCGTTCAGTTATGAATCAAACAAAATATCGGCCAAATGGCCACCGAGACCTCAGCGACACACCTCCTTCCGATGGTCCAAATTTTCGTTGACGCTGAGGCATAATTCAGGTTCTATGCTGTTAATGTGCTGAATTATCTCATCCTTTAGCTCTTGAATTGTTGCTGGCGTATCCAGTTATAACTTTTCTTTCAAACAAGCCCAAAGAAAGGACTCCAACGGTGTCAAATCGCATGATCTTGGCGGCCAATTGACATCGCCACCACGTAAGTTAACACGGCCGTTGAATTTGTCGCGCAAAAGCGCCATTGTTTCGTTAGCTGTGTTGCAGGTGGCACGGTCCTGTTGAAACCACATATCATTCACATCCATATCTTCCGATTCGGGCCATAAAAAGTTCGTTATCATCTCACGATAGCGAACACCACTCAAAGTAACTCCCTGACCAGCCTTATTTTAAGAAAAAATACGACCCGATTATGCCGCCAGCCCAAACAGTCACTCTTTGTGGGTGCATTGGTTTTTTCGACAACCAATCTCGGATTATCATTCGCTCAAATGCGGCAATTCTGCTTATTGACGAATCCACTGAGGTGAATATGTGCTTCATCACTGAAGATGATTTTCTTCTTCCACTTTTGATCTTCCACTGTTGCCATTTCTTGCCACCATTCTGACCATTGACGACACTTGAAACGGTCAAGAGGATTTAGTTCTTGAGTCAATAGCACCTTGTAAGCGTGTAAATGCCAGTCTGTATGCATAATGTTCATCAACGACGAGCGTGAGCAGTGCAATTGTTGGGTACGACGACGAGTTGAGGTGGACGGCTCTTCAGGCATACTATCGCGAACTTACTTACTTACTTAAGTGGCGCTACAGTCCGGAATGAACCTGGGCCTCAACCAACATGCCTCTCCAATGAGCCCGGTCCTTAGCTAACTGCCTCCAGTTGCGCACTCTAAGTTGGTTGAGGTCGGATTTTACTTGTGCCCGCCACTTAAGGCGAGGTCTTCCTCTACTGTGTCCGAAGTCTGGCTGGGAATCGAAGAATCTGTGAGCCGGAGTATTGGTGTCCATTCGTTCTACATGTCCTAGCCATCTTAAACGTCCAATGCGGAGTTTTTGACCAGAGGCATGTCGCTGTACAGCTCGAATAGTTCTTGGTTGAATCTTCGTCTCCATAGCCCGTCAACGCAAACGGGACCGAAGATTTTTCGAAGAATTTTCCTCTCAAATCGACCAAGGATTTCTTCATTCGATTTTGAGACGGTCCATGGTTGAGCGACGTAGAGCAGGACTGGGTCATATATAGGCTCTCCCTAGTAGTTCGAGTGAGGGCTTTACTACTGAATTGCCTTCTTAGCCCGAAGAAATAGCGGTTGGCAAGAGTAATTCTTCGTTTATTTTCTGACGAGATGTTGTTGTCAGAGTTAAGAGCAGAGCTGTGTAGACAAGGTCCCGTACTACCTCAAAGTTATATCTGTCAATGTTGACATTCTGTCCAATTCGTCGATGTTGTGTGTCCTTTCGTGTTGATAGCATATACTTCGTCTTGCCCTCATTTACTGCTAAACCAATTTTTGCCGCTTTCTTCTCTATACTAGCAAACGTGGCTATGACATCACGCTGGGTCCTACCAATGATGTCAATATCGTCGGCGTATGCTAGCAGTTGTACAGATTTTTGGAAAATGTGCCTCTGGTGTTGGCTCGTGAGTTTTGCACAATCCTCTCAAGAATCAGATTGAAGAAGTCACATGACAGCGGATCGCTTAAATCCTTTTTTGGTATCGAATGTGTCAGTGATGTCGTTTCCGACCCTGATGGAGCAGCGAGAATTCTCCATCGTCATCCTACACAAACGGACGAGTTTGGGCGGTATACCAAAACTAGACATGGCTCTGTATAGTTCGTCTCTGTAAAAGCTGTCGTTTGCTGCTTTGAATCGATGATTTGGTGGTGGGTATCGGTTTGGACTTCTTGGATTTTTTCAAGGATCTGGCGAAGTGGTAAATTTTGATCGTTAAGGCACTTCTCAGGCCTAAAACCACACTGATAAAGGCCTATCAGGTTGTTGGTAGACGGTTTCAGGATTTCACATATTACGGCAGATAGGATCTTGTAGGCGATATGAAAAAGACTTAAACCTGAGTAGTTGGCGCAGTTCAGAGGTTCTCCTTTTTTGTGGATCGGGCAAACGATGCTGAGGTTCCATTCTTCAGGCATACTTTCTTCCGACCAGATTCGGCTTATGAGTTGGTTGCTGTTACTTACTAAGTCATCTCCGCCGGCTTCATAAAGCTCAGCGAGAAGGCCGTCATTTCCGGCAGCCTTGTTAAGCTTGAGTTTAGATATTGCTATCCCCACTGCACTCAGCTCTGGTGGTTTGTAGTTTTCGCTGTCGTCCCCAATCTTGAATGGTTCGTTCTGCCTGACAGCGGAATGCTGTTCGTCATCGCCGTTTAACAGTCTGCAGAAGTGGTTCTTCCATATCATCAGCATAGACTGTGTCTCAACTACGATATTTTCTTGTTCATCTAGATAGGATTCTGTTCGAGCCTTGTATCCTTGGCTTTGACGTTTAAGCAATCGTTAAATTTTGCGAACACCTTTCCTTGAGTGGCACCCCTCTATATCCTTGATCGCAGTTGTTCTGGCTCTTTTTTCTTCTTTCTGAAAAGCCGTTGTTCTTCCCTTCTTCTCTGCTTATAGAGCTCAACGGCAGCTCTCGTCTTCACCTGCAGCTAAGCCTTTGTAGGACTCCTTCTTGGCTGCGAGCATCTGTCGGTATTCCTCATCAAACCAGGGGTTTCTTGCTGGTGGGCGTGAGAAACCTAGCACGTCAGTTGCGGCTCATCTAAAGGCTTGTTGGCATCGTTGCCATAGTTCTTCGACATTCGATGTTGGTGGCATGATGTTAATCGAGAGGTTTAGGGATACGCGTTGGGCGAAGGTCTTAGCGGTCTCTTGCGATTGCAGACTTTCGACATTAAATTTTTTTACATTATTTCTGGATTGTTGTGGCGTAGTGGATATCCGCATTCTAACCTTGGCTGCAACAAGGTAGTGGTCCGAGTCGATGTTAGCTCCTCGGAATGTTCGGACATCCAAAATACTGGATGCGTGGCGCTTGTCTATCACTATGCGATCAATTTGATTGACCGTTCGTTGATCTGGAGACCGCCATGTCCCCTTATGGATATCGAGGTGAGGAAACCGTGTGCTGGCTATAGTGGCATTTCGTTCCGTAGCGAAGTCAGTTAGCCTAAGTCCGTTACCAGTCGTGTTTGTCGTGTAGGCTATGGTTTCCGACAATACTGCTAAAGATGTCTTCTCTTCCTACCTTTGCGTTAAAATCTCCCAGCACGATTTTAACATCGTACTTCGGTAGTCGCTCAAAGGTTTAGTCAAGGAGCTCATAGAAGCAGTCCTTAGCTATATCATCTTTTTCCTCCGTTGGGGCGTGGGCGCATATAAGGCTAATGTTGGCGATTTTGGCCTTGATGTGGATCGTTACAATGCGTTCGCTAATGTCTTGGAAACATAAGACTTCTTGCCTAAGTCTGGCACTTATAACAAATCCGCATCCGAATAGTCGCTGTTTCTGCTCACTATAACACGGTCCGTAGTAGATGTCACAGTTTTTCATCCTCTTTTTGACCGGCCCATCCCATCCTGGATGCCAGTAATTTCTGCTTTGTAGCAGTTTAGGGCTTCCTCAGTTGTTCGCTTGCACCTATCCTGTTTAATGTTCTCACTTTCCAGATGCAGATACGAACGTCGAACACTATCGCGAACAGCAGCAATATTTTCTGCAGTACGAGCTGTACGAGCATGCAGTGGTGTTTTCACATCTCCTACAGACCCGGTTTGCTCAAGTTTTTGCCCGATTTTTCCGATTGTACGCACATTTGGACGATTAAATTGACCGAAAATATCACGAAGTGCGCGATATACATTTTGCTTTGAACGCACATTTTCATAATAAGCCGAAATAACTTCAACGCGTCGCTGGATTGCGCATCTTTCCATGGTTCAAATTGAGTTAATCTGAAATTGAGAAACGTCAAATGAAATGCAGAAAAACAACTTGACGTTTAGGTGTGGTTCACATCCAACATCGGCCCTTAAAATTTAACCAAATTATATAATTAATCACTAAAACCAAAAATCATATGACTAAATGTTGTTTTTACGTACAGATGAAACAAAAGTAAATAAAAAGAAATAAAAATCATAACAAAACAATAACAACAATGTCTAGACAATTAAATCATCTGCTAACCGAGAAGCTACCGGTACAGGTAATAAAATATTGCGGAAGATAAATTAAATTAATTTGTAATTATAAATCGTAGTGAGTGCGATTTGACTAATTAGTAAGAAACGACAAGTAAATTCAATATTTAGATACTCCAATTATTTTGTTCCTTTGTTCCACAAAGGAATATCAAAATCAATTAAACGTTTGTGTCCTGTTTACTGGCAGTAAGATTTGTCATGAGGTGTTTCCGAAATATTGAGTGCACGATAATTTGCGTCGTAACAACAGAGGGCGTTTGTATATTAATTACCCCCACACCATGCCGATTCACATCAATTATTTCATCTGCATACTAATGCGATACACAGGGTGGACCAAATACAAGTTTCTTTAGTAAGAGCAAACATTCCCATTAACTTTGGAACACTGCGTCATTCAAGTGGCTGCCTCGGCTGGCTTCGTGGTAGCGCATTCTGTCGCTCCAATTTTTCGAGACCAACCCCGTGGACGTTCTGATGGGAGGCTAGCAACTACACAGGTATTGTTTTAACAAAAACTCGGTCTTCAGGAATATTTCGAAGGACCTCAGATTTCGGGCTGTAGCTCACGGATTGCTTGGATGATTATTGCCCTTAAGTGCTTGAATCGTTTCTTGATTGTTGGCATATCATCGGTCCCTTACAGTTCCGCAAAAACAAAAATTCAAAATAAGTCAAATCGCATCTCCGAAGCGACCAATTATCATCGCCAAGACGTCTGATAACGCGATTTGGGAATTTGGTGCGCAAAAGATCAATTGTGGGATGGGCTGTGTGGCATGGCGCGCCTTCCTGCATAAACCAGCGGTCGTCAAAATCCATGTCTTCAATTTCAGTTAACAAAACGTCGGCTAACATGGCTCTGTAACGCCCACCGTTGACCGAAACGTTGTTCCCAGCCTCAGTTTCGAAGAAAATTGGTCCATTGATGCCACCACTCCAAAAGCGGCACCATAAACTGTCACTCTCTGTGGATGCATCGGCTTCTCGGTAATAACGCTTCTACGATCCCCAGATGGGACTTTTGTTTGTTGGAAAAGGTGATTTTTCGCCCTAAATTGTTGTCCAATTCAAAGTGCTGAAAGGCCGAAACTGCAAAGGGTGCCGTGACACAAGGCCAAGCGTTATAAGGCCAAATCTATAAATTTGGTTTAATGACGTTTTGTGAAAGTGACATAACACCAAATTCTAGCATTTGGCATAATGACACTTCAATAAGTCGACATTAGCCCAAATGAGGAAGCTGACATAAAGCCTAATGGAGCTCAAATCGAATTGTGTTACACGTATCAGGGAATCAAACATATTATGCCTTCGAAAGTGTCATAAAGCCAAATTGTGGACATGAGAGACCTAGCACATCAGTTGCGGCTGATCTAATAGCTTGTTGGCATCGTTGCCATTGTCCACTCGATGCTGGTGGTATGTTGTTAGTCGGGATGTTAAGGGATACGCGTTGCGCGTAGGTCTAAATTTTTTCATAGTATTTCTGTATTGTTGTCGCATTCTTAACTTAGCTGCAACAAGGTAATGGTCCTAGTCTATGTAAGCCCCTCGGATTGTTTGGAGATAGCAATAGCTGGTTAAGTGCCTCTTGTCAATCGCAATGTGATCAATTTGATTAACAGTTTGTTGATCTGAAGACCGCCACGTCCCCATATGGATGTCCCTTGCCAGACGTGTTGTCTTGTAGTCTATGTTTTCCCACAACACTGCTAGAGATTGTCTTCTCTTCCTAGCTTTGCATTAAAATCTCCCAGCACATCGTACTTCGGGGTAGGCGCTCATAGGTTTTGTCAAGGAGCTCGTAGAAGAAATCCCTAGCTTTATCATGTTTTTTCTTCGCCAGGGCGTGAGCGCATATAGGCCTTATTTTGATGAATTTGGCCTTGATGCGGATTTTTACGATGCGTTCGCTAATGTCTTGGAAGCACAAGACTTCTTTCTTAGTCAGGCACTTATAACAAATCCGCATCCGAATAGTCGCTGTATCTGCTCACTATAACACGGTCCGTAGTAGATGTCACAGTTTTTGGTCCTCTTTTTGCCGGGCCCACTCCATCGTATTTCTTGGATTGCAGTAATGTCTCCTTTGTTTTAGCTAAGAGCTTCCGTTAGTGGTTCGCATGCACCTCTCTTATTTTTCGTTTAGCAGGGTCGTCGAAATAAAGGTCCGTTTCGAGGCTATTGGTTGCTTGGTTACAACAGTTTTTTGTCCATGGGAGGGTAGACAACCAAAAGTACAGCCACCAAACTGGAGAGTCAGTTTCAATTTTTGGGAAACCCCTAGGACATGGGGCCATAAGTATCCACTACGCGATTGAGCGCTCCCGTTGGCTTTTCCGATCATCCGCAACCATGTGTTATCAAGTGGACTGAATTGCCCTTGAGATTCCTTAATGACCCGTTGGCCGAATATTTCTAAATGGGTCATATAGGTTATCCACTTTGTCCATCCTAACAGGGAATGCAGACACCACCGACTGTAGACGCTACCGTCTTGTGAGATAAGGAACTTCACGGCTAGCTAGCCAAAACAATTCTACAAGTGACATTTTATTTCTCACCTAACCTGCATACTTGCGGATTATTCCTCTATCCGAAAACCCCGAAGACGCTCTGATGGGAGGCTAGCAACTACACAGGTATTGTTTTAACAAAAACTCGGTCTTCAGGAATATTTCGAAGGACCTCAGTAAGCAATTCATAAAATTTGGTTAATATTTTATATTCTCTTTTTGAGAAATTGGTAGATTTTTGAATTACCGTTATGATTATTTTCAAGGGAAAAAACTGAGTACCAATGCATGATTCTTACAAACGAGCACACATCGTTAAAGTTTCAAAACCTCAAAATCATCTTAGCTTCAAAATGTTATAAGAATCGTTAAATCATTTTTTTTTATAAAAGCAGCTTTTAAAAAAATCGCAGCAAAGTATACCGTTGGCTTACATTATTTTGGAGATTCTGAGTATTCAGTCATATATTCAGAGTGCTTATAATCGTTCTTGAAAAAAATTCTCAATATTTGAGAGCTTGTGGAAGCTCAGTTATTAATTTCATCAAAATTTTTATAGCCGTTATCGGAATAATCGTGTTTAAAGGAACCCATTATATGGGAGGAGAATTAATATTGGTGCTCAGGTCCAATTGGAGATAAAAACCCATATGAAGATGATGATTTGATTCGATTTTCCGATGTGTGTATTGTCAGGATACACACATCGGAAAATCGAATCAAATCATCCGATTAGTTTGGGTTCCAGTATCAACAATACACTCCAGAGAACACAGATCACTGAACACAGATAACAGATCACAGACCACTGATCACAGATCACTGACCACATATCACGGATCACAGATTGCGGATCGCAGATCACAGATTATAGTTCACAGATTACAGTTCACAGATTACAAATAACCGACTCCAGACACCAGACATACATATTTTAAGAACTTTTTTCTACCCCGAAAGGTACCCCGAAAACATAAGGGGTGTTTTAAGTGCATATAACTTTAAATTGAAATAAAGCACAAGGTAATCGTTTTGATGCCAATCAGTCAAGCCTTACTTGAAGGATAATTTTATGCCATTAAACGCCAAGTCAAGAGGTATAATTTTCAACCACTTTTTCGAGCATTTGGGGAAGTATGTCGGCAATAACGCCACGAATGTTCTTTTCCAAGTCCCCGAACGTTTCTGGTTTGTTGCCGTAGATGAGCGACTTCACATATCCCCAAAGAAAATAATCCAATGGTGTCAAGTCACACGATCTTGGTGACCAATTGACAGGTCCATTCCGCGAAATTATGCGCTCATCGAATGTTTCCTTCAATAGATTGACTGTGACGTGCGCTGTGTGGCATGCAGCGCCATCTTGTTGGAACCACATCTCATCCACACTCATGCCATCTAACTTGGGAACGAAATAGTCGGTTATAATGGCCCTATACCGGTCGCCATTAACGGTAACAGACTCTCCAGCATCATTTCGGAAGACGTATGGCCTAATGACTCCACAAGCTCATAGAGTACACCAAACATTCAGTTTTTGTAGATGTAATGACGTCTTAAGGGTCTCATGTGGATTCTCTTCACTCCAAATGCGGTAATTTTGCTTGTTGACCTAGCCATTCAGCCAAAAATGAGCCCCATAACTGAACAAAATTTTGCGATGAAAATCAGCATCGAGATCAATACCACCTTCGGCCCATCAAAATCACGACACATTACATGATCTCGCGGCTTTAATTCTTGCACAAGCTGGATCTTGTAAAGTTGTAAGCCAAGATCTTTGCGCAAGATCTTCTATAAAATTGATGGACAGAGCTCCAGTTGCTGTGCACGGTGGCGAATCGATTCATTCGGGTCCTCTTAAATACTTTACTCTACAGCGGGAATTGTTTCTTCGGTGCGCACTGTTGGACGTCTCTGCGGATGCGTATTATCACAAGGAGTAAATGTAGTGCGAAAACGATCCATGATTAACCGAATTAATATTTTCGAAATAAATTTGCACGATTTGCAAGCGTTTTTTATTTGTCAACCTGTTCATGATAAAATGGCAAACCAAACTGAACATAAATGACCTTAGAGTTGCCCGATTTGACCACCAAATGTCAGTTTTATCTCTATTCGAAAAACAACCTCTAAAAAAAACACCCGTTAGGAATTAGTAAGAAATCTCAACTTCAAATTTTCGCGCACTTCCCTCTACTACGTAGACTGGGGAAGAAAAAAACAAATTTATTCATTCCGCAATGCAATTCCCCGGGTATACAAAAACGCCGCAGTAGAAAAATTCATATGTCGAATCCGACAACCAGCAATCTCTGCGGCATCGCTCGCGATGCAATTTGATGCCATCCCTTGGAAGGACCCATTTCTAAAAACAGGAATAATTACCCAAGCATTCGCATATCGCCAAATCTCTCGAATATCCTGCCTGCTGCGGCATCCACAGACAGTGCCGCTGTAGGTGCAATTGCTTTGTTTCAATTGCTCTTACATGTTGGCATCGACTTAAGCTGGCCTTACCACCCCACCCCCCACCCCGCCTTACAAAGGGAATAATAAAACATGAAAGCAGGACTAAAAGAAAGCAAGATTCCCATGCACACAGGGAATAGGACCGACGACGCCGCCGGCAGCAGGGAAGAAGTGGATGAATGCGCATTAGAAGTGCGCCAATAAGCTCTGCAATCAATTCAATTTCCATTTGGCTCTTGAATGCTAAGTGCTCTAGCATCCTTTGAGTGTCTATACGAATATATGTGCACTTAAACGGAGCTTTAGTAAATTTGATAGTAAGTGCGGAACTCCCTGTCAGGTTCGGGAGAAGGATTCACAGTCAGGAAGAAGAAGAAACCTTGTATCACTACTTTGCCAATTTTTCGTTCGCAAAAAAACAAAATTAAGAAATAGTATCTGCAGGTTCGTCGGGAATCTACTTTTGAGTGCCCTGCATTGCTAGAGTTTGGGTTACTTTGCATTTTTCTCCAGCCAAAGGTTAACTGCGTTAGACATGTTGATTGAGATTATATGGGAACGTTACGGGGACGCTCGGGAAACGGCGGTATAAAGACACTCCAAAGGATTGAAAAGAAGCGCCAAATTCAGTTGGAAATTTCCAAAAGTTGAACAAATTGTCTGAAAATTTGGTTTTAATCATTTTGGCACGGTTGAACTTTGTTGTAGAGATTTGAAACGTTGGCAGTCATAGAAGTTCACTTTGAAACTATTTATAGCGGTACATGCTGTGAGTGAATAAATTTTTTTTAATGGAACTTCTGATGGGGCTCGGAATAAATGTGGGAAAAAAAATTTTTCTAAAGTTTGGCATGTATCTAGATAGGAAAGATATTTTAATTTCATCACTTTGAAGGTTAATGGCTATAGCTGGGTTCAAAGTTGTCTATGAGCCGAAACAAAGAGTAAAATTTACAGAAACTGCATTTGACCGTTAACCATTGTCAATGATTGGGAATGAATTATCATGAAATGGCTGAAGTGACAAACAAAACGGCACTTTGTTGTTAACTGACACTGGCCTTCAGTCTAAGGCACAGAATGCCTATCCAAATAAATTGTGAAGCAGGGTCTGCAGGATTTACAGACCCTGCTTCATCATTTATTTGGATAGACATTCTGCACACAGAATGTTAAGGCATGGATGGGATATGGCATTGTGCCGATGTACTCTCTGTCGCGGTTACACACGCACTCTGTCGGTCTCCGTCCAACCCCCAAAAACACAATAGAAACGATCAAAATAAACAAAACAACACAGAAAAAAGAAAAAAATTAACAATCACATCAGTGGTCAAAAAAAAAACAACAAAATCAATAACAAAAAAAAAAAAAAAATAGTGCAGTGTGTGGTAGTCCATAGCGTCCCCCTCCACCTCGTTTGCTATTTGCCCGTGCATCACCAATTTTTATTTTAACTGGTCACTATGTTTCCTCGATAGTGACGTGGATGCTGCTGCTGATATGATATCAAATATCATTCTCTTTGGTATGAGATCTTTTATTCCCAACAGAGTTAAGAGTATCAGACCAAAGGCAAAAGGGTGGTATGACTTGAGCTGCAAAGAAGCTATCAGTATGAGAGAGACAAACTTTCGGTTGTACAAGACCAACCCAACAGAGGAAAACCGAGCAAAGTTCAAACAAGCCAGAAATGGCTGTAATGCCCGTTTAAAGCGTGTCAAATTCCTCTATGACCGAACGTTGAGGCAAAAAATTCTACAATGTCCCAGAGGTAGTAAAAACTTTTGGTCATTCGTTAAAAACATAAAAAATTCGGCATCAGCATCAATTCCGACGCTCATTCACAATGACATTCCAGCTGTCAGCTCTTTAGACAAAGCCAATCTGCTTGCTGCGCATTTCGCAGCCAATTCTACATTGCCAGATTGTGTTCAGTCTCCTCCTGTACTTGAGAACGTAGATCATTCTATGGGACAAATTCACTTTCGTACTCGTACAGTTGCAAGAGTTTTATTTGATCTTGACACACATACATAAATCCGCTGGTCATGATGGTATATCCCCCATCATTCTGAAGAGGTGTTCTTCTACGCTAGCAAAACCACTGCGTAAGCTTTTCTTTCTATCCTACTCATCAGGACTCTTTCCGAGTAGATGGAAAAAACAGCATTTGTCCAGCCTGTACCAAAAAAAGGCGAATCTTCTTCTCTCTCCAACTACCGTCCAATTGCACTTACGTCCCTTCTTTCCAAGGTCATGGAAACGCTGATAAATCGTCAGCTTATGAAATATCTCGAAACACGAAAACTTCTCAATGACCGGCAGTATGGTTTTCGCAGCAACAGGTCTACTGGTGATTTGATGACATATCTCACCGAAAAGTGGAACCAATCAATCCATCATGGTGGCGAAAGCAAGATTGTTGCGCTTGATATTTCAAAGGCATTTGACAGGGTTTGGCATCAAGCCCTTTTGTCGAAAATGCGTGCATTTGGAATCGACGAAAAACTTCTTCTATGGATTAGACATTATCTTTCGAAACGTTCAATTCAAGTTGTTTTGGATGGTTTCAAGTCTGTAACTCACCAAATAAATGCTGGTGTCCCTCAAGGCTCAGTTTTGTCTCCGACTCTCTTTCTCATTTTTATAAATGATCTCCTGTCTGCAACTTCTAATCCAATTCATTCCTTCGCTGATGACAGTACCCTCAGCTTCTCATATTCGTTTACAGGTCCTCGTCCCTCACCTTCGAACGTGGACTCTAAACGCCAAAATATGTTAAGCTCATTGAATTCCGACCTTGACAGCATTATCAAATGGGGTAAATCTAATAGAGTGGAATTCAATGCTTCCAAAACACAATGCTGTCTTCTGTCATTAAAGCGTAACCAAAATCTAGAGCCATTATCCATGAATGGCACTTACGTCGAAGAAACCGAAAAGCTTTCCATGCTAGGTATGTGTGTTAGTAACGACTTACGTTGGAACGATCACATATTCGAAGTCGCTAAAAACGCAGCGAAATGTCTAGGTTTCCTAAATCGATGTAAGAAATATTTCAACCCCTCTGATCTGGCCACAATATATAAAGCGTTTATACGCCCAAAACTTGAATTCAACGCCCACGTCTGGTCAGGTGCACCAAAATCAACATTGCACCTACTAGATAGGATTCAAACACGTGCGAAAAAACTTATGGGAGACATAAGAATAGCGAACTCCTTAGTTTCGCTAGAACACCGTCGAAACATCTCCTGCCTTACCTTGTTTTATCGCTATTTTAACAACCAATGTTCAAATGAAATAGCCAGCTGCATTCCTCGCATTCAACAATTCAGCCGCAATACTCGTTACGCAATGAATGCAAATCAGTTTACCCTCAAGCCTATCTTCGGACGTACGCTGAAATATAGAGATTCATACATAAACCGAACAACACGAATGTGGAATGCTCTACCAAACTCTGTTTTTCCTCGCCATTATAACTTAAAGACATTTAAAACCAATGTGCATCGGTATCTCCTTTCTTCTTATCCCTAATTTCCTTAACGCCCGCACTGTGCTAAAACATATAAAGGGTATTCATAACCCCTTGAGTGCGCGCAAATTATAAAAAAAAAATGGCATGATCTGGAGATTTTGTAGGGCCAGCTCATTAGGCTATAGGACAGCATTTCCGAATTGCAGATCAGCTGTTAGGAATGCCTAGAAGTAGGTGGAACAGATGCACTGATTGTTATACAGAGTCTAGGGTATTACATAGATTGCATGGAATCGGGTTAGGGGATTGTACAAGGTGGGCCGAAAGAGATCGCCATATTGGAAGATGCTCTTATTTTTGCAAATGGCCGCCAATATGAAATATGTTTTGACATTTGTGGACTAGACAGATGAGAATACAAGTGAACAAGCCATGGAGCGATACACTCCCTAAGAACGGGGAATAATCGTGTCTACTTTTTTGGGTGACAATTTGTCTGTTGTGTTGGCGCAGCGCGAGTTCCGTTGCCGATTCACCGGCCGTCCGAGACCGACTGCGCAAACACTGCGCCATTTGGCCATCAACCTTTAGGAGTATGGAACCACACGAGAAGTTGCCAAGAGGGGCCAGCCCCGGAAAGCCCGTTGTGCCGAGAATATCGCCGCTGTTGCTGAGGATGTCGAGCTATCGCCGGAAACAACGACCAGACGCCGTGCCTCGCGATTAGCCATCAGCCGGTCGTCCCTAAGGCGAATTTTGGTCAAAGAATTGCGCATGTTCCCGTACAAAGTGCATTCCGTGCATCAGCTGCTGCCTCTCGACTGCCAAACGCGTGTAACCTACGTTTAAGCCATTCTCAATCTTGAGGATGAAGTGGACGATTTTCCGACCAAAATCATAAGCAAAGATGAGGCTCATTTCCACCTCAGCGGGTACGTGAAAAAGCAAAACTATCGCTTCTGGGGCACCGAAAATAGGCGAGTAATGCACGAGGAGCCATGACAACCGCTCAAAGTTACTGCATGGTACGCTGTTCATACTGGAGGAGTCATCGGGCCATTTTTTTCGAGAACGCCGCTGGTCAAACGACAAGAGTGCCTCGCAATTAGCCATCAGCCAGTCGTCCCTAAGGCGAATTTCGGTGAAAGACTTGCGCATGTTTGCATACAAAGTCCAGACGGTGCATCGGCTGCTGCCTGTCGACAGCCAAACGCGTGTAACCTACGCCCAAGCCATCCTCAATCTCGAGGACGAAGTAGACGATTTTTCGACCAAAATCATAAGAAACGATGAGGCTCATTTCCACCTCAGCGGGTACGTGAACAACACTATCGCTTCTGGGGCACCGAAAATAGACTAGTAATGCACGAGGAGCCATAACAACTGCTCAAAGTTACTGCATGGTACACTGTTCATGCTGGAGGAGTCGTCGGGCCATTTTTTTTCGAGAACGCCGTTGGTCATACGACAACAGTGGATGGTGCGAGGTATAGGGCCATGTTAACCGAGTTTTTTTCTGCCGCAATTGGATGAATAAGGACTGGAGGACATGTGGTTCCAACAGGACGGAGCAACGGCACACACTGCGCGAGCCACAACCGATAAAAATGAGAGCCAAACAACATCAGATGACTTCTCTTGGCCCAAATTGTATATTGTGCGGCGATATCTGATGACTTTATAGAACACCTTCTTGTGATTACAAGGTTAAACCTGC